>CM029534.1:10593925-11793925 GCA_017141395.1 Laodelphax striatellus
AACTTTCTATCATTAAACAAATAAATCATAAAAATATGGAATATTGTATTATATTTCAACTATTATTTTGATTGTTTCTATTTTATTTTTGTGTACTCTAAGGGCCGGTTCATGAGCTCAGGACTTTGTCAAGGCTAACGTTTGTCAATGCTACGGTGGCCACCTGTTTTAAATGGGCTAAGTCCCGAGCTCATGAACCGGCCCTTAAACTTTAATATTATTATGATTGTTTCTGTGGACTCTTAAACTTCAGTGTCACTATGGATTCCATAATAAATTCTCCTAATTATTCTCAAGTGATTAAGTAAAATCACAGACACCAATGTTTGGGAAGATAAACCTGACGACTGCAGTTGGTCAATATGTGAGTCGGAGGTAACTTTCTACCAGCCACACGGTCATTACTAACAGAAGGCAGACCATGATTTTTTAGGCAGCCTGCCCCATGCATCCGATGCCAGGATTCGCTATTCAAGAAGGGGCATGCGGAATTAATTAGAGCTGGATTCATCTAGTTTGAATCGGGCAGCATTGATCTCCTCCTGTTCGTCACGTGCTAAATTAAGTACCGCACCGTACCGCACCACAGAGACGAACAGCATTGTGACGTCACTATATGCCACAATAACGTGGATTTGCATCAAGGTGAAACTGGACGGCTAACTTTGCAAGATTAATTTTGCGTGTAATACCGTGGATTGTAGTGGCTAGCCTAGTCATCAGACCTCATTCAATTTGAATCTTGTTGCGCTACAAACCAGTATGCTGTTGGTAATAAATTTCTGATTCCATTCATAGTACAGCATGCTGCAGTTCACTGTTAATCCCGGGTTTATAGATTGGTTTATAGATCCCTTTACAGTATGCACTTTGTTAACAACTGCAGCATCCACCAACATTATTAACATAAACGTCATAAAGGCTTTGCACAAACTTTGTGAGCGGTACTAGCAATCTATTCTTGGTTATTGGGTAGTAGTCCGAATAATAATCCACAGACTTATGATGATTGCTTATTAACCATGAGTAACAGAAAGCTGTCTATTAAAAAAAACTGCTAATTGTAAAGTAATTTATAAGTAAATAAAGTTGATGATTTTTATTCACAGAAAACTCAAGGATTCAAGCTGTTCTGAAAGGATCTATATTGGTGCATGAAATTGAAAAAATAAACCATGAATATTATTAAGAATATTATTAAGACATTATTAAGACTATGATTCTCAAGAATACACAGAAAATAAGAATTATTAATAGTTGTTTTCTTATAAATGGTTAGAAGAATTTCTTCTACATTAAATTAAATTGAGATACAAATGTGATGGGAACGTAATGAAGAAAATCTTCTGATTTGATTTGGTCAAGTGCATGTAAATATAATGTAGCCTATTCATATAATTAATAAATATTCTCAGTTTTGTAATATTTTTCTATTCAGTAATAGAGTTTTACGTATCTTTATAATCTTGTATTCTTGAAATGAATTTTATTTTACAATACATTAAAAAATGTTTGGGAACATTTTTCAGGTGATTTGTATACTATCAAGCTATCAAAATAAAATAAATTTTATTTGTTTATTAGTTTGTGAGATATGGACACCTAAAATTGAAACTTATGGGACAGTTCATCTCATAATTGTTGCTAATAAAATAATGAAATTTTGAGCATACATGCATCAAACAAAAAATTAATTTCTCAAATTATCAAATTTGAAAAAAAAAATTATTTCTGAAAATAATTTTTTGAAAAATAACACGATTTTCAATTTAAATGGAGAATCTTTTCTTTCCTCAAATATTTCAATACCGGTACTCAAAATAGTGAACAATTTTTATCAGAGGAAAAACAATCATGAATAAATCAATGATAAAACCAGAATGGGAAGTAGGCTACTAATCAAAAAATATATCAGATCACTGATTAATGATAATAAAATTGTAATATCAGAGTTGAATGTTATTATCATGGTGTAAAGTAATGGAATAATTTTCGCAGTGAATGAAACACCCAGAATTTTTTGGAAAAAGTTAAAATGTAACCCAGTGAAAATTCATGACAACCAAATAATAAAATTACGGTATGTCGTTACCTTACAACTATTAATACTAGAGCTGTGATTGTTTTATTACAAGAGTTGCGTTGAATCACATAGAGTCTTAAATACATTTACTTAAATACAAATTACATAGACCCTTAACTAGAGTTGTATAAGGATTGTCAAGAATAGAATTACTAAAAATATTGATTACTGAAAAATTGAATTATTGAAAATATTGATTAATTAATAAGTAATATTGGAAGAATGTAATTAGGATAGAATTGTCTATGTCTGTGGCGTTATTTGGTTACTGACGTGTCTGACAGTGTGTGCCCTGGTAGAGTGCAGTACAGGAACAGGTGTGAAGTGCCACACAGGATCCGCCGTTGAGACAGCGCGGATGACAGGAGAAGTGCTCGCAGTGCCACCCTCCCGTCCCCAACGGGCATCGGCACGGCCGCCGTTTGCCGCCTCCCGCACCCGCGCCCGCGCACACGCCTCCGTTCAGGCATTCGCCGCACCGACCTGCAAACGAAATCACCGCCTCAATAAAAGACAATATTATCACAAACATAGAGAATAGAAGAAGGCATTCAATGAGTAAAGAGTTAACTACCTATTCTTCTATTTCACTTTCCATGACAAACTGCTAGTATAGTATAAATATTGTATATAAATATAGTACATAAACACAATAAATGCTATAGTTGATAATTTACTTTAAAGTTAATAAAAGACAATTATCACAAACATATAGAATAGAAGACCATTCAATGAGTAATGAGTTAACTACTGGTACCTATTCTTCATTTGACTTCCAAACAACCCTGGAGTATGTAGGTATATAAATATTGTACATAAACTGCAGTATAAACTGCTAGTTAATAATTTACTTTGAAGTTAATAAGACAATTATCACAAACATATAGAATAGAAGAAGGCATTCTATGAGTAAAGAGTTAACCACCAGTACCTTATTTTCTATTTCACTTCATGAGCTCTAAACTGTGCGTGGGTATATATAGTATATAAATATCGTACATAAACTAGTATATAAACTGCTATAGTTAATAATTTACTTCAAATACAATTCTAAACAACAAAACAGGCATCATGCATATTGCAGTCATTATCAACAGCCTAGAGTTAACTACCAGAACCTATTCTTCTATTTTACTTTCCATGACAAACTGCTAGTACAGTATATATTATATAAATATAGTACATAAACTAGTATATAAACTGCTACAGTTGATAATTTACTTTAAATACAATTCTAAACAACAAAACAGGCATTATACACATTGCAGTCATTATCAACAGCCTATTATGACTGCTATGTAGTTTAAAATTGTATTTAAAGTTGATAACTATTACCATAGACTTAAATTAAATACATTTAATACAATTACTAAAAATATCGATTAATTAATAATCGATATACAGATAATATAGAGTTTGAATACAGAGTTAGTCTATGCTATTACATTCCAATGTAATTTCAAACTAAAACATTTCAATGTCACAACTATTTCAACTATGTTGTGACATTGATAAATGATACATCATAAATAGGCTAACTATCAAATATAACATTTTATTATATATTATTTCATTAAATAAAACATTTCAATGTTACAGCTATTTTATGTTGTGACATTGATAAATGGAAACATATCATAAATAGCCTAACTATCAAATGTTTCATGTAAGAGAGAAAAAATAGTATAATTTCAATTATGACTTATATTTCTCAACTCATTTGTAGAGAAAGGATAGGTGCTGATAATTCAGAAAACTCTTAATTCAATTCAAGTTTCGTACCGTTAACCCTCTAAAACAATTTCAGTTCAAGCTAAAAGGTTAAACTGAAAACAACTATAATATTAAATTAAAAAGAGTATTTTTCTAATTTATTACATTTTCTGTATAATTGCAACAGGATTTCCATTGAATCTTTCAAAGACAATCTTATTATACCGTTAATTGTTAATTAAAAATGCCACCATTGATTTTGTCAACATAATTCATCAGTATGTGAGAAATGATCACTGTGTAACCGTGTCTATATCCTAGAAAAAAATATTCTGTAAACTGTAAACCATACTCATCAGAGTATGGTTATTAATTACTCAATCAAAAAATACTTTTTTTAAAATGCTGATGTCTGTTTTCTAAGTGAAAACAAACTTTCACCATGTTCCCTATCAAGGGATAATTATTGGTTATGTTGGTGAAGTGGAACAACCCTACTCGGGTCTCCCCACTATTAAAAGCCATACGCTAAATAAATGAATAATCAGATTAATACAATGTTAAAGACAATTAGTCAACAAATTAGTAGTCGTTTGGAGCGTTTTGTCAGAATTCTCAACGGTTGAGTGGGGGTGAGTGGGAAACTCGAGTTTACGAGTTCACAGCTCCTTGTAGTGCAACCATGCTATTGTCAGGCATTGCAAGCAATGAATAAATCAACAGCAACAGCATAGTTTACATTTAACAAGGCAATAGCGACTGGCGATCATGTATCCTCTCATTGGTCATTATAGAGCATCTAAGCGACTGAAACATCGCCTCAATGCAAGACATTCTGTACATTATGCTGTACTGTATCAAGTGGACATTGTTGCATGGCTATTGTTGGCTTGGAATATAGGAGGGGATCGTTTGGGAACCAAGGATGTTCACATGTCCCAAGAGTACAGGAGATCGCTTTAGGATGAAATCCTAAACCCTAATTGACATTTAGGGACTAGCTTGGATTTGCTGAACTAGCCTCATGCCTCAAATAGTTCTACATACCCTCCAAAATCTCTTCTGTACTCTACCAAGAATATTTAGAAGGTGGATATAACTTATGTTGCAAAATTTTTTAAAATTCATGATATATTTTTTTAGATTTTTCAATGGTCATCTCTCATCATCACCTCTCTCATTACCCATGCACAAGCCTAGAGCTCATATGGGCATCACCCTCAGAAAAAAGATTAATCAATGTCTTCAAAGAAACACAATTTTCATGTTTTCTTTTTTTTTTAATTTTAATTGAATAATTATCGACATGCTTGAGGCTTTTCTGAAGGAAAACCCCTCTCCGGTGTATCGCTTTGCCAAATTATCCTATGTTCCCAACGATTTGAGAAGTATGATGAACTGATAAACCTAAAGGCAATTGAATCACTTGGTGTAAGTTTGATAATCAAATACTTGTAATTGTTATGATGTGACACATTCTCACACAAATAAAAAGATTTGAACGTCTATTCCACTAATAGGAATGTGCTCTATCATGAATAGTATCTCTCTTGGATTATCATTTTAATCTATTTGTTCATTCAATATAATATCTTTCCTTATTTTTAATTTAAAGAGTCCTACAAATGAATTTGTCATTATTACATCATTCTATCTCTTGTGAGATTTGAATATTGGGAATTGTGACTAGATTCATGATTAGTTGTGTACTTTTGTTATATTGTTAACTTACCCATTGAAAAATCACATTCCTGATATTACAAACTTAACAAAAATGTGAAAAATTATCAAATTATTTCACAATAACTTTTGTTGATTGATGTTATTAATTGTTATTATTCTTCCATCTTGAATATGATACTTATGAATGATAATGATAATTATTATGAAAGACTATCTAGTTCTCTTATAATATCATAAACTGATTATAAACTATCGCCAGATTTTTTCAGAAAGATTTCTTCTCGCATCGTAGGTTTGACTCGTTAATTTACTTAAGTACAGTAGTGCAATAATCACATTAAATACTTTATAACCCACAATCATTGTTCTCAACTAGGCTTCTACAACTGAGGTTTTTAATATCGTATAGCCGACAGTAGTCGATAGTTAGTCGAGGGTAGAGCACAAGATAATGGACAACAAGGGACAAGGATTATTTTATTAGTTTTGTGATTACTTGAGTTGAGTTGAATAAATGAGTTTGAAACCGAACAAGACTTCTATTATAATAATTTATTTGAACTCTAACTTTATAATACATATTCAAACTCTCAAAAAGTTCAATTTGAGATGAAAAAAATGGAATAAAACAATAACATGGAAACGAGGTACAAAGAAGTAGTTTTCAACGGGAATAAAAATAAAAGCCACTGACTGATGGCGTTTAGTGGCAGAGAAAATAACAGTTATGAGTATTGTGACAACGGGAAAAGTTCCATTCTTGTCGTGCTCAGAAAGTTTATTATAAGAGGATTATTATTTGGAGAGAGGTGATTTAGAGCAAACCATGCTGGTGACTGAGAAAGCGAAAATGTGCAGCAGTGGAAGAAGGAATGCAAGTAAAAAGAAATTATGGCATCGATTTTATTACTCTGCCCGTAACTAGTTCACAGCTGGTGCTTTCCAGCTCTCGATTATAAATTGAAAAGTTTTTTCTCCACTGTACGAAGTGGGAAGAAAGTGGAAGAATAAAAAGAATGTCAGTGGTAAAAGTTTATGACCAGGATGGAAAAAGAACAGCGAACAAGGGAATATCATGTGACTGGAGCAGAGGGTGTGTATACATACTTTTTCACTAGCGAGTCCCGTGGAGGTTTCTGTAAGTACTGTTGGAGAAATACGCCAGCTCGGCAAATGTACCATGAATTTTTCTTTTATTCAACTGTCACACTTAATTCGGGAAATTTTATTTTATTCTCGCCTAGAAAATCGTTCAATTCCTCTTTTCACACACTTTTTGCTTACTCACACACATGCACACGATCAGAGAATAGTAGTAAAGAAGATGTTTATCACCATGAATTATTCACTGGTAATTTAATGGTAGGGATTATTCACTGGTAAGGAAACGGTTGGATTCGTGGTCGAGCCGGTATCTAAACACAAGATTAGAGACGTGCACCTGCTACTTCTATTGTAAGGGTGACCACTTTTAGTTTATGGCCTTTTTCCGCTGAATTTTATTATCATTCATGAGAATCAAAATCAATTCGTGATGGTACTGAGAAAGCTGTAGGTTCACTCATATAATCATCATCAACCTTTCCATCACCCACGCACAAGCCAAGAGCTTATGTGGGAATGGAAATGGAAAAATGAAATGAAAATATTATTTATCAGGCAGAATTAGGACTATAAAGTCATTTCTACCACTCAACCTACTTCTGGGCCTCACCACAGCAGAAAAGATTCATTATCTCTTTCAAATTACTTTTATTTCAGCGGCAATTACTGATCTCTTGCACTGATCTTTCAAGTGGAAAAACTCTCCTCGACCCTTGCAAGTCTTATAAACCTTCTAAACTTTCCGTAATCAAATAAAGGTTAAATTTGAAGGGTACGAGAACTATAAAATAAATATCCGTTTGATAGTGCCAGCGTTATGGTCTGCGCCTAAGGGATGATCAGCTACCAGCTGTTTGCATCTTATGTGCTTGCACGCTCGCATGGTGATGTACAGTACTTGCTTCTTGAGCTCGTAAATCCGTGAGCTTTGCCTCGAAGACACACGAGCTTTGCCTTGTGCTTTACGGCAGTGCGCTTCGCATCGCATCGCATCTGTACGTGACTGGCGTCAGAGGCGACTACAAAATTCCATCAGCATGGATATTTACCGATGCGGCTATGAATTTCTTCTCTACTTAACGTGAAACATGGCGCTAAAAGAGTCATCAAGTTGAAGAATCACTTCGATTTCGAATTCAATGTTTACCCGGAGCAGGAAATCTCTTTGAGAGCGTATATTAAAGAGCTTCAAGTGATCCCTCCAAATTATCTGCATCTGCAATAATGATTATTCAAAGAGGATTACAACATTTTTGGCGAAGCTAGCAAAGAACAAGAATTTTTGCCTGATGTGTGATTTTATGGATTATGATAGACAGAATTCACTTTGTGAGGAATAATCGTTAAGGGAAGGTGGTAATAAAACAAGAGATCTATTCATTTTATTTTCAGAGTTTGGAAAGCTATTTTTAAAACGTTTCAATGAAAATGAAAAGTTTTGAATAAATGAATAAATAAAATAAATAAACGTACCACAAAATGTGTTCAATAATATAACAATAGTTGTATATTTATTGTATATCCATAGTGTGATACAAGTTGTTTTCTGTATTAGGCCTATAATATTCATTGAAATGGAAAAGCATCATAGGAGAATACAGAGTGAGGAAAACTGGATTTACTAGACCTTCACTTGGTGAAATGAATAGAAAATATCCTTTATTAGGCGGAGTTAAGACTAGAGAGTCCTTTCTACCACTCATCTTAAATCCTTTAGGATTAGCAGTGTCTTCTGGGGAGAGCTAGCATAAGTAGTAGAGGAGCCTCTTCTCTTAAATAATTGATAATTATTCTAATATCAGCTTCATTACAAATGCTAAAGGCTTTTCAGAATTCAACGTTCCAAAAGTTTCACTCTAACCATTGAGAATAATGGTTATTATTAATTCAGTGTTGGGTTACTCAAGTCTTAGTATCAGTTGAAAGTCGTCTGGAGTGTGCAAATTGAAACTGTAATAGTAGCCAGCAACAGCATTGCTAATCGCAAGACAGGATGATTCAGTGTCTGTCGTGTCGTGTCGTGTCGTGTCGTTGCAGTGCCGCCGCCGTCGTAATGCGGATTACACGGAGAGTGGAAAGTTTGTTTTCTTATTCGCATTACGAAAACTGGCATTCAAGTCCAACTTGAGTCGACTTGAAATACGAAGCTGGGTCGGACTAAGCCTTTGCCGTGTTCCAAACCGACGACACATAATCCTCACAAGATCTGGTTGGACTCCTAATGCAGTCCGCTCCTCCTTATCTTTCCTAATAGGATTAGGCTGCGATATTAGATTTTGCAATTTTCTCTGTTTACAAATTCAGGTCCCACTTATTATTTGCCAGATCAGCATTTCTGCTTTTGCAGGAAACATCTCAACGCAGCGGAATCGTTATAAATCACGTGTTCAATGCCGAGGCAGCTCCGCTACTTCCTGCCCGTGATAGCACTAATTTGCCATGTCTTGAATGCATATTCATAATGTTCTCTATTTAATCCTGGAATAAGTTCAGAATTGAGCAATTCATTCATAGAATTGTAGACTTGGCCTACTTTTCATCTACTTTAGAAAATCATCAAACAATGTGACTTCAGACCAGAATGTGTAAAATCTAAAGTTATATCTAATGATAAATATGGTTCATTCAACTATATACTAATAGTATATAAACAGTATGTAAATATATTATTAAATAATAGCTACATTTTATATTGAATGGAGATGTTGTATTATTGCACGGTAGTGGAGAGAACATAATATTATGGTACTTTAAGGCTATAAAATAATATGACCAGTATAATAAACACTTTAAAACTTGTTTTACATAGTAGAACATTTCTCTTAATCCATTGTAATGTTTTGATTGTAATGATTGAATGAATGAATGTTTTTGTAATGATTTACCTATCCATTGTGTTTTACATTGTAGAAAATTTTTTCTTCATCCATTGATCCAATCACGAAAATCATCAAGATTTGGGATAGAAAAAACATACTAGACTATTATTCTTAGATAAAAAACCTTACTATTCCTCTCACGAATTTCAGCCAATGATGCAGTCTAAAATAGGGTTATGAGCAGTTCTGCTATTTAGAAATTGGGTTGAGCAATAGAAAGAACATAGTACTGTAGCAGGAATTTTTAAATATTCTTGGTGTCTATTGGCCTCGGTGTAAGTCTGTAAGATCAGTTTGTAAATGAACTGAAACGTTTCTAAATACAGTGTACACAATAATTACTCGGTATAAGTTCAATGGATGAGTTAAAGTGGCTGGCTAAGGATGATATTGCAAATGATGTTCTTTGAAGAGTCAGTATTTGAGCAGAGTTTCGGTTTTGTATATCATAACGGTTCAGTTATTCCGAGTAATCTGGTGACATGAGTGTTTTGCCTGGACTTTTTTGTAGACCTGAATGTTGGAATGAAGTGAGTTCATACCAGGTTTCCATTAGAAGAGGTCATTCATGCTAACACACATGTTTGCAGATGGTACTGCACAAACACAAGATGACTGAATGCAAATCAACCAACAAAAACAAACAGTGGACGAACAAGTTCCAGTTCAATAATTAAAACAGGCGTAGTTCAGTAGAAAGTTGGTTCTCAGATTTTTTCGAGAGAGTTTGCTCAGCAATTGCTGGGTGAATATTCAAACAGGGGGCTATGTGATGCTTGACGAACACCCACCCCGTATCTATTTGCCAGTTTCAAGCGAAACAAAGAGCGGCTGTTGTAGTCAAGATAGGAACAAGGGCAGATTTGTAAATGACATCTGGTTGGCTGAAAGATGAGGAAAGCTTGTGGGAGGGGGCTTGTAGTCGTAGTTGGCGAAAGTTTCCGGTACCAAAGGGCGAATGCTGCTGTTTATTCTCTGCTACTGTCTATGTCATCAAAACAAAACGTTTATGAAAAGTTGCTTGCATTTTTCCCATCTCTCTTCCTCAGCTTCTGGCAATGATTATTCTGCTTTATGAATTATAATTGATGATCAACTGCATTTGAATGCTTTAATTCTATTCGAGCGTTATTCTACTAATTCAAATGAAGTCTCTTGCAAACAGTTCCATCGACTTTTTATGTCATTTGTGATTAAGTGCTCATTATTATTGCTGTCATGAACATGAAGTAACATTAGTGCATTTGGGTGTATGAGGGATTGTAAAGTTTTCAAGTATGCAAAGCATAAAGTTTTCAAACCGTCTAGTAACTTACTGCTGTTTCCGATCATCAAGGTTTCCGATCATAGGCACAAGATCCTGTTGATATAAGTTCAAGCTCAGTTGATATAAGTTCAAATTCAAGTTGATACAAGTTTATAAGTTCAAGTCCAGTTGGTATCCACAGCAAGTAGACGGGCGGAGTTTCAACTATTTCATTTTCAACCAAATTTATTATTGCTTAATAATTCTCTTCTGTGGGCGTGAGTGATGTTACTCGTTATGAAAATTATTATAATTATCTAAGATAGGCCTACTCTTATCATATTTATCATGTACCTTAATTGAATAGCTTATCATTTTGATTTATTGTATTGCTTTGAAATTTCCGATTGCTATGTAAACCATGCTTTGAAGGAATAAAAACATTCTAATTTTTATTCTTATATTTATTATAGAGTGTTGTACGCATTAGATAACAATTAACAATTAAAGAGATTTCAAGTTGATGTTGTGACTAGATCAAACATAAAACTTGATGATATGAAACATTTTATTCATTCATTATGAGTTCAATAGATTCTTAAATCCTGATTGATAAAGCTTGATAAATCCTGATTCATCAAGATTGATAAAATGAAGACCGTGAAGAACTATTGTTCCTCATCACACCTCAACTATTCACGTGAAGGCTTATTAATTATTGTAAGATTTGAATTCCTCGTAGGACAATAATTACATATGTTGGGATTACCATAAAGGATTAAATCCTCTTCACAGTACAATAAATTATTTAATGGTGGTAACCCGATTGCAATAGTCACTAAAGTCGAATATTCAATTTGTTCGGGTTGAAAATCATGGAATTGGTTCCAAAATTTAGTCAATGCAAATGGAACTGACCAAATGCCGCATCAAAATTCCACGTATCCGTCCGTGTAAAACAATAATCGTGTGATGAAACCAATAACAATGCAACTATTATTATAATGGCTGGCTATAATGTTGGTACACGGAAAGCAAATTAGAATAGCGAAAGGTGGATTAAGCACTGGATAGTTAATTGAACATTTTAGCAAACCTCACCCGCGATTCATCGATCGACGCTCTTTGTAGCCTATATTCAATGCAATTCTACTCATTCGCCTTCAGCTCTGAATCGATTGCTGAATGACTAGACATCACTAACACCACAAAATTAATGTTCTCACACTGGATCTGAGTGCGCCATCACATTTCATGAATTCAATGTGTGGTCATGCGCGGGCACTGTAAATTCATGTTTTAGTAACTTGGTTGTTACATTTACATATTGAACATTATAATTGATGATAGTACTACTTATATCCTTGTATACGTTCGATGTATTTGCTTATTAAATAATACATTGCATATTACATACGATATTTGAAGCTTGTATATACGAGCTTGTATAAGCTCGTACATCGTATAGGTTGTATTAATTTGAGTTTTAAATCCATGTTACTATATGTATCACTGAGAATGTTTGAAAAATACAATGAGTGAAATAGCAAAAGATAGAGGAGACAAGCAAGCCTCTTGCTGATAAATGAACAATTCACTGACACGGATATGGGGTGATCACTCTCTTTATCGGAGGAGAGTTGTTACGTGTCTGAAAAATAGATTATTTATTGACGACAACGAAAGTTAATTTATAAGAGTTTTCTGAACAATTTTAACTTTTTATTCCAAATGAACGATCGAAAACAACAAAACCAAAAATAAAATTGTATTGGAAAACAAAACCATGGTTTCTCTGGATGTCATTCATATTCATTCATCAATACATTTTGGAATCCAGAGTTTATTTGATTGATTAGATTGTTGATAAGAATTATTGGTTCCTTGATTTTTATTTACTGTATCCTCTCTGCATTCGGACTAATCGTCCAGGCATGGAGCTATTCATTTACACTTATTATTTGTTTTTATATTAATATTACATTTTTTTATTTCACACCTGTATTCATGTTTATTATTTATAATGTAATGTAAATAGTTTTGAATTAAAATAGAATTGAATTGAATTGTATATACTTATTTTATTGGTGATAAAAATTTGTATTAAAAATTGTAAATGATTCAAGCGTGGGGCAAATGAAAATTCCTCTTCTATAAAAATTACCCGGTGAGGGTAAACATTTTTTATGATTAGTGTTAAAAAAACGTTTTGAATGACAATATTCAGCATATTAACCCAATTCTGAACAATCAATGAAAATGCTCCAATACTCTATTGAAAAAAATTAGACAAGCAGATGTGTCCTGTTATTGGTTTCAACATCGAACGTTACCAATCTAACATTACAATGAAAGGTGATGAAAACACAGGCTCTCTTCATTATTACATTTCGGATTCCATTGTCGGAATGGATACTGCCAATCAACTTTGAGGTATCCAATACGCAGAGAATTTTAATTGAATTTTTTGTTTGTTCAACGAGTGCCCTACGTCTGCATGATTTATCTGATTGGAAATACGGTTTTTTAACAACTTGAACTTCACCGTTTGACACATATGTATATTTTTTGGATGTCATTATCAACAAATTTCGAATCCATATCTTGATTGTCTAATCGGTATTCTTGGTAATCGAGGAGCTAGATACACTGAACGCAACACTGGCCTGAAGAAGAGCATCCTTTACAACATGACTCTTCAAAGCAAAAGTATTACTTCTTATCAATGTAATAGTTGAGGGTTAAGTGTATAGAAAGGGCCGCCGTAACCTCGCCCTCCTAGCATAAAATAAAGGCGGGCATTATATTCTATTCTAATAAGGTAAATTTCAATTATAGATTACAAATAATAAGTAACGTTATAGCAGGATCCTTTTAACTTGTCAGAAAACATAGCCACCAGTACAATACTTAACCTACAAATGCTGAGTCTCGCAGATCATTGAAAAGCTCTTTTAAAAAGTTATTCTTTGGAAGGTCTTCTTCAAAAAGGTCTTTTAAAGACTTTAATGGTCTTTAAGACTTTTAAGCCTTTTGATTATTGTGTCAAAATCACTGTTTAATTATTACCGAAACAGCTGATTTCTGACAAGTTAAAAGGATAGTGCTATAGTTAGTTCCCTTTAGTTGGATTCGATAGAAGAGAACGATCAGAGAAAATTTGATTGTCATGACCTTTTCATTATTATTACTACTGGTATTATGAGTATTTGATTATCGTGACTATTCGATTATTCACTTAAATACAATTTTAAAAGACTAATTAGTGAATTCTAGTTGATAACTACTACCAGGGGCGTCATTTGGGGAGGGCAGGGGGGGGCATTTGCCCCCCCCCCCTGATACCTGGGTTACAGAAAATATTCTGTTCTAGCTAATAAATGTACAAATAAGCATTTTATCCGGTCAAATGTTAAAAACTTAGCGGCAGAGTAAAAATCTTTGTATTCTTGTAATTTAAAAAAATATTAATTTATTACACTATTTAACTACTATTAACAGTCTTCAAACACGTAGTCCTATTCAATAGTCAATTCAGTAGTACTTATTAGTGTACTGTATATAGGTATACAGTATATTAGATAGGTAGGTAGGTCTGAATATTAACAGCAGAGCCAATGTATTATTTATAGTACGAACGTCTGAACGTATTGATCACGTTTATCGTTTTTATCTAAGAAAATGATCAACTCACCAAAATATTACTATGATTCTGTCTGTTGTCAATAATAATAATTGTCGTTTTGCATTAATTTTCTGCGTAGGCCTATATTTAAGGAAATTTTACTCATAATTTTTTTATAATTTAAAGTGCATTTGACATTTAAAATAAGCTTAAAACCATCTTTTTGGTTTCAAAAGTGCTCAATTTTCCGGGGGGGCCCCCGGACCCATACCCCCCACCCTCCCCCCGGTGTTTGCCCCCCTCAAGGTTTTGGTGAAATGACGCCACTGACTACTACTCAAGTGGTGGAGGGCTTTCTAATTTAAGCGAATTATGAACTAGTAGTTCATGATGGAAAGTGAAATAGAAGAGTATTTGAGAAATAGAGTATTTTGTCTGGCAACAGACAAAAGAGCCTTAAAAATAAGAACTCTACTGCGCAGAGAGAGCGCACGTTATGCAATGCAGCAGTTTATCTCACTCGCTCACTAGAGTAGTGGTACTATGTGATACTGTATCATTTTAGTGATACGATGCGCGAAGGTTCTTTTGTCTGTTGCCAGACTATAACATGACTATTTCATTATCGTGACTATATTTTTAAATTGAAATTGAATTAAAATAGTAATATTTTAGCAACCCACCGTTGTTGTGGGTGGTGATGGTGGTGGTATAGTTGCAAGGTGGTAGAGCACAGGCGCGTGTTTGCGTGCGTTCGGCTCCCGACTCGAGACACAGTTCAAGCCAGCCGCCCGTGTCCACACAGCGGGAGGAGCGAGTCTGATGGCCACCTCCGCCTGTGCTCACGCACGCCTCGCCACGCGCACTCACGCACTGCGACCACTCCGACCATTCCACCTCTGAAATAGATACATAAATTCCATCATGAATCATAATAGAAACTGTGATATATTGATACGAATTATCTATTGATATTTCTTATTCATTATCAGACATCAACTACTTTGAAATGGAAATTAATATTCAAGCTTATAAGAGCTTATATAGCTTGATATGGAATATTGATAGTTTTGATGATTAGCTTTAGGCTAGGCGTACACCGGTTAGTCAAGACAAGACAAGACAACATTAATCACGTTTAGTGACAGTAATTCTTGTAGCAACACACACCGATAGTCATTGATCAGTGTGTGCTCATAAGCAACTGTATTAATGTATTGTGTAAACGTGATCTCGTCTTGTATTGTCTTGACTAACCGGTGTACGCCCAGCCTTAGTAACAAAATATTTTTCTGATATTTCTGGAAGTTCAAATAATATACTGTATGTGTATAAATAGTTTGAAAGACGTATAGATTGAAATATAAATAGACTCAATGGATAATAAATGAAGAATCAATATTCATGAACATTTATATTTGTGCCTGGTTTCACCAACCTTTGTCAAATATTGAAAGATCTTCAAATGCATCAACAGGTGGCTATTACAAGATGTGAAATGACCGTAAATTAGTCTGTTGCCGCAGATGAATTGTTCGGTGTGCATTGGTTCATTGAAATCTTTAAATCTCATACAGCTTTTTATGTATGAGTTTGTCAATCTCTCGAAATATCATGGAAGATCAGCTAAAGTTTCCGTCACATTGCTACATATTTTACACCGTGAGTGACAAGGTAATTTTTGAAGATAGATTGGATAGTCAGATTTAATTTGACAAAGATTGGTAAGCATCGATGGTTAACACTAATATATAGATGAATATTTAGACAAGAAGATGGACAACTTGATTAAAAAGCGTTAAATCAGTGAAATACGAGTAAGATGTACTTGTTACTTCACTCTCCAACGGTGACAAAATTTTTTCACTAATTAATTAAACATTACAATTTTAATGAGCTTTTCCCCAAATCAACCGATTTTTTAAAAGTGGGAGGTTGTTTTGGATTGGAAAGATCCCCCTCACTTATCAAAACTTCAAAAAGAAAACATGGAGCAGCTCGTACACCGGAGCAATAACCAATTATAGGCAATTAGCAACATTTGGATCATATGATCGTCTACTCTATAGAAACAAATAGTCCAATGCACACCTAAAGCAGCTGTGTCAGTGTGCATTGTACTATTGGTTTGTGTAGAGTAGACAATCATATGATCCATACGTTGCTAGTTGCCTATTGCTTATTGCTCCGGTGTACGACCGGGGTAACGTTGAATTTTAGTACAAAAAAACTTTAATTAACATGTTAAATGTTACATTTTCAAATGTAATTAAAAATAAAATTTGATGATTAAAAAACTTTAATTAACGTAATCATCTTATTCAATTAGGACCGGTATTTGAATAGTTGAACTTGACAGGATTGCTTTCTCTCACCGTATTGATCATTCGATTCAGGGTGCAGACCACTTCCCTCCTCAGCTAAGTCTGTATCGAGATCTTGCCATGACGAGCTGTCGGTGTCAGAAGGGTGTGCAATGGTTGGTGATATCTTCTTCAAAGTTGCTTCAGTCATCTCCGAATTCACACCTGGGAATCTGCAATAAGAGAAGGAATTGAACATTTGAAAAATGAGAAAGGAGTAATAAAAATGTCTAATGGGATTGCCATATTTCAGTGTGTTTGTTTACTTCTAGTCTTGTTTTTACTGTACTTTTGTACTTATTTACTAAATAAAATTCTCTAGATTTTATATTTTTTGATAAAGTGACCGAAAAGGATTGTCATTGCGTATAGATAATTCATTATTATAGATATATTGCGTATAGTTTTATTCATTTTTAATGCATTCTCACGTGTCAGTATGATTACCAAGGTATTTCTTACAATTTCACGAAACAAACTTGATTTTAATATTACTATAACTATACTATCATGTTTTTTCTTGAATAAATTCCATTTCTGCATCTATCTCGATCATTCAACTTTGTTCTAATGAAAAGTTCTAATGAAAGAAGAGTTCAATAACAAACAATAGCGCAATCTAGTAAACACAACATACAAGTGATGCTCGAATTTAATCGACAGAGTAGGTACAACAAGTAAATTGAATCAATTGAATAAAATTTTATTTGTGCAATAATTATTATTCTATTAAGGTCAAGAGTGCTGCATGACTAAAAAAATCAACCTCACGAGTTTTAAAATAGGCATATAGAGAATCTCTTGAGGTGGGTTTTCGTTACTGAGACCGAGTGCCGCAGCGGAACCCGACCCAGCGTTGCCAGATGCAATTGATGAAAAATCCCAACTATTATTAGTGGGATTTGATTGATGAAAACAGATGAATACAGATGCAATTGATGAAAAATCCCAACTATTTATAGTGGGGATTTTTCATCAATTGCATCTGGTAACGCTGGGTCGGGTTCCGCTGCGGCACTCGGTCGCAGTAACGAAAACCTATCTTCACATACATGGTTGAAATAAAGAATTGGTAGAGTAAAAATCGGAGGAGAACTCATATAAAACTCTCAATTAAATTGTCATGGAATTTTGATTGAGAATTAATCACTTCATTGATCAAACAAATTTAAGTGTTGCTTCTTGTGCTGTTCATTCCACTTCTGAGAAACGCACGGTTTGTTGAAAGAAGGCTTTAATTAAATTTAACAACCAGTTAACACAACATCCGTGTTGAGCTGCTGCAGTTTAAACAAGCAACTCAAACAAGTCCACGGTCTTCCAGCAGCTGCGACCAAATCCAAATGACCATGCCGAGTTTTCTTTGAGAATAGGTGAGTATGTGCTGGATAAAAAAAACGGGAGTTTTAAAACCGTCGAGCAGGGATGTTGGGTTGCAGTAAGTGATGAGGTTGCAAGTGAAAGCCGTATGTTTTATTCATAGCAGACGCAACATTCAGAGGTGGGTTGGAAGTGTCGAAAAGAGTGTGCCCCAGCCGCGAACGAGAAAGCAGATCTTTTGCCCCGCTATGACAACATGAACTCTGCCTGCCAAACCTGGCCGCCTCTTCCTATTCAACTACGCCGCCTGTATTTTGATCAACTTTCTCGACATATTCAGGAAATTCACCCCCCGACTCACAGTGAATTGAGATGGAAACGGAAATTTCATTCCCATTTCCTTCCACGAAAGATTATTGCAAGCATTGAATTTTTCTATTCTGGTTGAGGAATTATTAAATCTATTGGATTTATTGATTTTATTATTTACTATTTATTTATTCAGATTTATCAAATAAATGTTAGATTTATTATTAGTATTATTAGATCTTTTATTGATTCATCATGGATTCTGGTTGAGGAATTGAATCATGCTTCATCCACGATTAGAACTCGTGGAAAGGTAATCGGAGAGATTTGGTTCCTTCAAAACATACTACTAAAAAGCTGCCTGAGGGTATTTATTTTCAGGAGCTTTACTCATTGGAAGTAGTCAACAGTTATTCAATCTCCTTTAGAACAAGAATAATATTTAAATGCGAATGAAATTTGTGAGAAAACTAATTTTGATGATTTGGGTATTGAAATTGACAGCTAACGTTGATTGATTAAAATCAGTGAATCAGTTAATTAAATTCAGTAAAATGAATTTTAAATGAAAATTTATGCTACAGTGAAATTTAAAGAATTTTTCGTTACGGAATTTCAATCAAGTTTAATATTCTTCTGAAAGAGAAAAAGTGATATTACCCTATTAAATCATTCGAAATAGTATGGTCGACACCAAATAGATTCTGCAAATCAAAACTCTCGCTCAGGAAGCTCTTCACTCGACAATTTGAGTAGCTTTCTCGGTTCAGTTCAATTCGAGCTCTTAACGATCGACATGACAGCGGGACCCAAATCGAAAAAGTCAGAATAGTCTCATAGACAACACTGAAATGTCAAGAAATCAACAGTCTATGGCTCCGAGTCCCAGTTCCGGAAATGAGTTTCAGGAATTTGCGCTTGGAAAAAATTGCTGAAAAAAGCTGGAGCAGAAACGACGAGACAAGCCTTGAAAATTCAGAAAGCGTTTATTTTCGTATTCAAATTCGAATCGAGTGTAAAACTCCAGCGATTTTGGGGGGAGGGAAGCTGTACAGAACGGGGATGAGGTAGAAAAATATACAGGAATGTGGAACGAGGAAATGAGAGGAGAAAAGGTTGTAGAGGACTGGAATTGAAACGAATATTCCCTGAAGAAATGAATAGTCAGCAGCCCTAGGCCTGTTTCTCCCCGAAGGGCAAGCAAGGAGAGGGTATCAGAGCTCCTCCTTGATTACAGTTCAAATTCAAGACCCTTCCTCCCCACTTCCGCCCGCTGATGCCGTCTTTGACTGCCGGTGATGATGAAGAGCTACCTCAAAACGGGCCTGTAGACTGCGCTGCGGTGCGCGGTGGAAAGTGGATTGACTCAAACGTGTCTCTTCAATTACCACCGTTCCTCTAAAACCATCTCCCAACCTCATCGTTATCTATGGAGGTATCAAGTTACCCTGAAAACCCAAAGACAGTCAAACTGTCATAAAACTCAATATTCGAAAGAGGAACTTTCGCGATGGGGAGTCGTTGAAGATTCTCGATAACAGTAGTTTCGATTTCAAAATTGAATTCGCTCATCTGATTTGGATACAATGAAATTCGAAGAGTATTGATTGCAATACATTTTATTAGAGAGTTGATTTATTAGTTTTAGGATTAGTTTTCAAGAAAAGGTTGCTTCAAAATAATGTACATACTTGTAGAACATTAAATTTAAATTGTTGTGGATTAATCTCAACAATCTCATTTCAAGAAGTTTCTTGAAACCATTTTCATGCTATCAGTAGAAGAAAGAATAATGGACATACAACACAATATGCTATATATTGAATTGCCATCTACTGAAAAACCTACGAGTTCAGCAGGACCCACAGATGTAATCAATTTTTATTAGAATTGAATTATTAATTGATTGAGAATGGAATACATAGAACTTCTGTTTTGGAAATAGATGAACACATAGATATTCTGTGAGATACATGAATTTACATGATACATTTACATGATACATTAGAATCATACTGTATTATTGATTGATTGAGATTTAAATCTTCTGTTTAAATAGATATAACTAGACTGTTCAGAATCGTACCTCCCAATACGTAAATAAGTAAACATGTGTTCTAACTACAGTGCTTCAAAGCGTAACAAACTTCGAGATGAATGAGAACAAGGAGCTGCAGCATCAATGAAGCTACAAAATGGCGTGATGAATGAGCTGCAATGAGGAGTTGGGAACTAGCAGGGATGAGGAGTTGTTTGAAAACTCACTCATTGGTGGCAAGCAGCGCGTTGCGAACAAAGGAGGCCGAGGGTCGGCGAGGTCGCGTCGCCTCCAGGAGAGGATCGAGCGAAGGCTGCTTTGTTGCCGAACACTGCTGTGACACGGCTCTCGGGTCGGGAACAATCACCAGTTGCTCCAAGTCACCCTGCACAAATAAATACACCACTGTCAGTGTATCAACCATATCGTATCGGTGTATTGAAGATGTTGATTTTGCACTAGCGTGTACTGTATCGGTGATATTTGGATGTAACTGATATTGCCAATCACTGATACTAATCTATAGTCAAGCAAGTACAAGAACATTGATTAATACTAAAGCGAATACAAGTAACTATTTAAAATGAAAATGCAAAACATCTTCTCTTCCTAAATTTCATGAATATTTCAAATGAAGGTTTTTGGATATTTGTCACACCACATTACAAAATGAAATATTCCTTCTAGATAATTACCAGATATTCATTTTAGGTATTGTTTATATATACAGTATATATTTAGGATTTACAGTGTTTCACTGCTTTTCTTCTTTCAGTCGGGTCCTCCACCTTTGTCTGTCCTCCCATTCAGCATCTCTTAGATTCCTGGCCTCCATTGCCTCATCTCATCCACCTCATTCCTCCATGACCGTCTCGGCCTTCCTCTATTATTGTTTCCTCTCTATTAGGATATCGTTTATTCCTTTCATAATTGTTGATATCCTTTTAACTGGAACAGCTTTCAGCCCTTTAATGTTTTTCATTGTTATTTTTTAATAATTTATTCGTCATGAATGTTGTTGAAATTTTCTCTCAAACAAACAAGATTTTAATAAGACTTTCTCTTACTAACAAACAAGATTGTAGTAATTCAATTGAACCTGAACTTGCCTGCTAGCTCTAAAGTTCATTACAGCTTTTCTAGACCTTACTTCTTTATCATAGAATTCACAAGTACCTTTACCATCTCACGAAGGCTCTATAGCCTCGGGATGTTATTATTTTTGTTAGTCGTGAGATCTCTCAGTCAGTAAGCAACGTATATTACTTTTGACTAATGAAATAACATTCATATTTCAAGATAACTCAGAATCATCTTTCACCAGTGCTCAACACACAGATGAACATAAGAGCTTGATTATTATGATTGCCTTGCAGATAACAATATTTAGAGAAGACTACACCAAATTACTTGTGCTGCATTCATGCTTATCCCTGTTTAGACGCAATTAGAAATCATTATAATTTTGAGCCAACAATGATGAAGGCCCAACATTCTTCATACTCGCCGTGGCTGTAATTAAATGCTTTCCACAGCATCCTCGTTTGTTTATAATAACGCCTGCTGCAATTGATCCTCCCACGCCATAACAAAAGGTAAATTTTACGATGCAAACTGTATACCTACGTGACTCAGGCTCTAATTAAGCAAGTTTCTCATGTGATTATCGAAATAAAAAGCGAGTCTCATCAGGCTGTTCATTTTCAGGCCTAGGCTTTCTTCTGTTACCCTCATTTTGATAAACTACAGTTCTCCCTCAAGCGGCTTTTCTTGTCTTCAATGGAATTTTTGCAGAGGCGAAATTCTTGCTTTGGAGCCTGAAAATTCCGTTGATCTCTCATCTTTCAAACGGGTGCTACTTCTGCACCAAACTTTGTGAGCTGAACTCAAGTCTAAAGGATGGACGTGAAAAGTTTTCGGTAATGTTTCAAAAGTTGCAGCATCTTGGGCAAGATGTTTCAAAAAATGAAAATTCGGTTCGCGGCTTCGGATTCTAATGAAATCAGAGCAGAGATTAGTGTTGTTGAGTAGTCCATTTGTTGAGTTTGAGAACTAATTGATTTTTTGGGGTGAAGGGACGGTATGGTAGAATCATTCAAAAATTTATATTTTATGTTTGTATATTAACTAAGCATTGTGATTGGGAATATAGCTAGCGCTGGCGTAAAGTTTAACAATCCAATAAATAAATATACTGTACTTACTTCTATGAATTACATTATATATTAAATATCACAATTACACTATATGATAATATCATGATATGATTATTAACAGTGCAAATAATTATTATACTGTTATGAGCCTATGATTATTTTGATCTGTAATACCAACATATGTTATGTTATGTCAATATATGTATAAAAACATAAGCTATTTATGATGTGATTGAATTTGCAATTAAACAGTGTTGTACATTCTTTAAAAACTCCAAAAATTGTTTTTTTTACTGTTGTCTATACTGAACTCTAATACAATGATTACAAGAAAATAATTTCAAATTAATAGATTTTTGAAGTGGTTACAATTAAACCCTCAGAATTACAATGAGGATTGATAAAATTATTTCTTTCTCTTCTAATGTAAACTTTGTGAGTTTCAACACCTCTGAGCTAAATATCAATTTGGAGGTAGCACTGATTGAAAAAGCTGGGTTCCTGGATTGAAAAAATTTCAATCCTCACTTCATTGCCAACTCATTTTTTTTTGGTACTACATACTGTTGTAAAAAAATATATTTCATTCTCACTTTATTGCCAACCTAACGAAATTAGACGAAACACTAATCCTGCTAGCAGCCCTAGCTAGTGCTACCTCCAGATGGATATTCAGCTCAGTGGTCAACACAATGAAGATGCATTGATAGGGAGTGGCTCATAAGGTGAATTGTGATTCAATTAGCAGTTGATTGGGTGTGATGGGTTTGATTGGACTGTTAATGTAGCTTGGCTCTGAGAGCCAATGTTGCATGTAGAATGGTCCTGCATGAATAATTTATACAGCATTCGACTACACTCGTATCGTCACTCTTGGGCTAATCTCAATAATAGATTTCAAATTTCGGATATGACTTTCAAATAACTTTTGCAGTTGAATTAGGTGACATAGAAAGAAAGTATTCAATCACAAATACGAGCTTATATCTGTCAATGACCACAATTTTTTTAGATCATTCAGCTGAGTTGATAGAAAAAGGAAACAATCGAAATCACATTTTAGTATCTGTAACAGTGGAGAGAAAAACTACAGTTTTCTTATTAATGACATATTCTATTTAGTATATTATTTTAATAATGTATTGCAAGCACAGTAGAAATAGTACAGTTAAAAATTATACATTTTTCATAAACAATACATCGAATAATGAATTATATTTCATACACAGATATTCGAAACAGAGATTATACAGAGTTTTTCCATAACATGTGTTTATAATTAACCATATTTTTTGTCTATGAAACCATAATAAATATTGTTTTATCTATTAGTGATAGTACTGCCCAGATAGTTCCAAGCATTCATTGTTATTACAAGTAATACTATTTTGTTTGATGGATTCATAATTCTCTGAGCAAGAGACAAATAACCAATCAGAAGCGAGTTTGATATTCGTCACACGCCCATTGACACCTTCAGACTCCGCCTTCTCTCTCCTGATTGGTCGACAGCTCGACACGCATTCAGTTTGGAATTCTGCCAGTAGATGTCAGCAGCTCGAGGGTGAAACATCGTCTAAATAAAATGGCTGTCAATCAACTTTGAAAATTGAATCTATTACTCAACCTCCCTTGTAGTTATACTATTCTATCAAGTATCAAAGCTTTTGTTTGATCTACTTATTTTTAACTATCTTCAATCTTCAATCTAATTATATCGTCTCTTGTAATATCATAAATTGTTTCAACTTCTCTGATCTAGTGAAGTGTTAAAAGAGTGAAGTGTTTCTTTTGTTTCTTTATTTTTTTACTTATGATGTTGATGAAAATTCCAATAAGGCTCGTAATGATCTTTATATATGTGAGCTTAACAAATGAATAAATTAATATAATGCTTACAGTATGCTACTGTAAACACAGTACTGTATCAATTTAGTAGCAGTTATCGATTGTTGAGAATCCATTATGACTTTGATAACTAATATTATTTGTACAATTAAAATCTTCCTCTAATATGAATATATAATTTCTCTTGGCTACTCCGGAGAAGACGTTAAGCCGTCGGTCCCAGATGCCTGAAAAGTAGTCGTCATCTCTCATCATATCATCATTCTCCCATCACCCACGCACACGCCCCAGAGCTCTTGTTGGCATCACCCTCATAAAAAAATTGTTCACTATCAGTTATAATTCGAATTCGACCAGGTTTGATAATGTGGTTCTCTGTATTATGCGATACCATCAACTCAAATCATAAATGACAAATTCAAAGACAATGACAGTTCAAATGACTTCAAAGTTCAATGTCAATGGAGAGTGAAGTTCAATATCAATATATTTTTTCCTGATGGACCCTGGTAAGGTGCAAAGGTATTCTATTCTCACAACTTCATAAGTTGAATATACTGTATTACTTTTAAGTTGAATGTACTTATTGCTGTTAAGTTGAATGTACTTATTGTTAAACTGACCGAAAAAAGGTATCCGATGACCAAGTCAGCATCATCAGGCGTGTCAAGCTCATTCCTTCGCAGAATGTCCGTGCTCACCCATCGACAGTCCACGTAGCTTCGAACAGAGCTGTCATCTTGAATTCTGAAATGCAAACAATACAACCATTGAGTTTGACAAGTTCACCAGTTATGAAAAACAAATCTGAAGGAACTACTCATATAAATATAATATTCTGATATTTCTCCAAGGTGAAAAAAGTCTGAATTACAGTACTTCGCTATGATTAGATTGAAATACGGAAGAAAGCATGACTTACATATTATGATACAAAAAGAGTGAACGAACTGATTGGAGTGAAAAATGACTTACATATTATGATACAAAAAGAGTGGACAAACTGATTGGAGTGAAGTTTATTGGAGAATGAAGATAATTAAGAAGAAAATGTATATACACGCAAATTAAAATAAATTTGTTTGTAAGTTATTGAAAGAGAATTAGAGGCAATGCATTGGGAAATTGGTTAATCTACTGTCAATTAAGTACTATGACATGATTAACCATAAAAAATAACACTCAATTGATGGGTGTGTACCATATGACAGAAAATCCAAGAGCCAGACAGCAAAGTCGTGACGTCACTGTCTCACCGGTTCTCACCGGTCTAAGGCTATGTACACATGACGACGTTTGTCGCTCGGTAAACGCCGCGGTTGTCGCTCGGTTGTCAAGCGCGCGTTTGACACATACATAGAAACAATGGGATCGTACACATGCTGTCGGGCGCTTTGAAAAAGCGCGCGACAACCGCGGCGCTTGTAGTTTCCACATCAACCGCCGCGTTTGTCACGCGCTTGAAGTTACTATACTTGGCATTATTCCAATGTGAAATGTACACATGCACTCAGTCAAACGCTCGCTTTTGCAGTGAAAAGGTGATCTGAGCCCTGGTCTTGTGTTGTGTTTTGATATTTCTTTGTGTTTTTGTGAGTGCAATGGATGCGGAAGCGTTCGACACAGAACTATTCATTGATGAAATCGAAAAAAGAAGGTGTATCTGGGACATGGAGTGTCCAGATTATAAAAATAGAGTTTTAAAAAAGACTGCTTGGCAGGAGATTGTGGACGTTTTCGCAGAAGAAAAAATGACACAGGAACAGAAGACAGTTTTAGTTAAATATACAAAGCATAAGTAGCATTAATTAATTATAGACCTACATTTATTCAAATATTGTAATACATTACATAAATAAAATTAAGGCAGTATGTTCCACATACGAGTACCACATAATTATTTGTAATATAATTCAGATACCGTACTTGTTGTATGGTATGAAAGACCGTATAGGTCTTTACGGTATAGAGTGCACTTATGAAATAAGTTAGTGTTTGAAATTCAATTCAATTTGTTCGCACTGAGTCCGTGGGTGGAACTGCCGGATGCCTGCTGTCATGAAAACGTCGACAAAGCGCGCTGTCAACGCAGGGTTGACGCCCTCATGTGTACGGTATCACAATTTCCAACGCGCGACAAACGCGGCGCTTACCGAGCGACAAACGTCGTCATGTGTACATAGCCTTAGCCTTTTTCTTGATAGCTAACCATTCAGCATAGGTTACATGAGGTCTGTCTGTCTCTTGGATTTTGTGTCTTTTAACCCATCCCGCAATTGATAGGTCAAAGTGAAGAGAATTACAAACAACTCACAACTGTTTAATGGAGTTTTTGGGAGTTGACAGCAACCAAATAATGAAAAAGTTACGATCCGATTCTCGTGTCAGCTCTTTTTTTCAGTGATTATACAAATCCGTACTAAATAAACCGATGTTTGCTAACTTTCCTTCAAAATAAATACAGTAGACAATTCAAGAAAACTTTCACCACTCACGCAGTTGTAGTTGTATTTGTTTGCTGATCGAGCATCGAGCAGGAACAAGATCTTACCTAGAACTACGCCTACTCATAATTTCGTTATCTATCCTTTTCCAATTACTCTAATGTGAAGCAGTTTCATAGCCCACGCCTACGTAACATCAATAACGATTAACAATTCAGTTACTGGAGTTTAATGTAATTACTGTACTTGAGTTTTTAAAGCTCTTCATTCATGTCTTTGGGATGGAGGAATAATGTCGGTGCCTCTTATCAGTGCATCTGACTACCAGTAATATTAGAACAGGCATCGTTGCAGTCTACAATCGCAATAAATCTCAACATTTAAATTGCAGTTAGTAATAATTAGGAATTTATTTATTGAAGGTAATTGAAATAAAATTGAATTAAAATAAGTCATTCAAATCCAATCAAATTAATGACTGATCAGAAATCCAGCCCTTCAGTGAAACTTTGCTAGAGAAGTTACAAAAGGGTTGTAAAGTTTTATCGAGACTTTATGCTTCAATCAATATTTCCAATGCATCCAGTTTGATGAAAATAATCGTGTGATCCTCAGACTCGCAAATTTACTTGCGCCTAAAGTGATTAATTAGATTAATGAAGCGATAGCAACTAGCCGATTGGAGAAGAACAATTTGAGTAACGAAATTATGCTTGAAGTCATTGCCTTGTTGTGAGTTTACAAGGGCCTTGAGGCAACCGAATTCACTATGTAATAATCCAAGCGTATATTTGTAGCTGTGGGGGTGAGAACAAACTAATCCGTGTAATAAAAACATTGTAAACTGGCAGCAAAGTTTTGAGTGTGTGCGTGCGCGTGTTGCAAACTCGTCCGGTATCTGCTTGCAGTGTTGCCTAAACGCTGTCGAGCGGTGTGGAGAATTCCAGCCGGTAATTGCTGAATTTACATTTTTATTTATTCAACACTTTCTGGCGCGCAGCGGTTCATCGCGTGTTTTTTGCGACGAGACAACGGGAAAGAATTCTAAATGGGTCCACAGACTCGCACAGTTGAAACATTCTCCATTAAATAAAGGGACAAAAAACGTCGAGTTTTGTTTTTGCACAGTCCGAAATGCACGGCTTTTCTGCGATTAGCTTGTCGCAGGCAAGCTGACCCCTCGGGTAAACCAGCCAGCGCTTGTTACCGACAATACTCCTGACGGCGGCGTCAAAGGTAACGAGGCTCCGTTGGGAGATCCTGGAATTTCCAGTTACTAGCAGAACAACAGCAGGCATCAAACATGCTGCCTGTTGATTGGACGCACAATATTTCCTTAACCCTGATTGGTTGACTCCCAACTTGCTATTCTCTGTTGCAATTCACTATTCTCTCTATGTTTGATCCCGCTAAATTGTTCAGCGTATTATTTAGCGTTTTTGTGTAAAATCAATAAACATTGTCTGCTTAGCATAAGTCCAAGGATCTGAATTGGTAGATAGATTTATTGTTCAATCAGTTCTCATAAAGAAATTAGCTCTAATAGTCTCTCTATATTTTTTAAATTAATTTTCAAAGTTACTGATCGAAAACAATTTTGGATTCATCAGTGTTTATTTGAGCTGATTGATTTGAAATGAGACAATCTATTTGATTGATGGAAGTAGGCTATATCTTTGAATGGGTTGATCGAATTCGACTCGAAAATGTCTTTTCATACACAGTTTAAAGAATGATCTGCTGATTGCTGATTGAAACTGTCATATTATTCATCTGAATTACCCCAATCATAATAATACATATATTGTTCCCGCTATGAACTACACACGGAAAGGAAATGATCGAATTGAGTTTTCAAGGAATGAAACACTATGATAACTCCAATCCTCATGATAATATTTTATTCTACAATTTGTAAACTAAATAGCCAGATAATTCTCCATTCCATACCACGCTTTATGGCACTATACTGAATCATTTCGATGTCAGATGTTATCGTATCTATCATGCTTCTTGTTTTTTGCACTTTTTCATCATTAACAATATTTTCACGCTCTCAACAACTCTTCCAAACGCTTTTCACTCAGAAACTCCCATTCTATCAGTCTTATTTTACTGGAAAATTCTCCTATGATATCATTCTATTGAACGCCAATATCACTGTGAATTATCATTCAAAGTGGAGCGGACTCCAACTGTTATTGTTGGGTTAATAGGCTGATAAAGCTGTTTCCGGAAAGGTTTTTGCTATAACAGTTCAATGTTCGCCGCAAAGCACCAACCTCACGACATTAAGGTAGTGCAGCAATGATTTTGGAACCGATCTTCTCGGGTAAGGATGGAGAAGACATCGCAAACTGAGATCGGAAAACGTGTAAAGTAGGAAGAAAAGCCAATAAGTTGTAGTTGGAGCGTGCTGCCATGCCACTAGGCCGGGAACTTTTTCCATTGTTCCACTCACCTCACCAGCCGATTCGCTTTTCAATCTACAATATTGGTCCTAAATTCTTATCTCGGTTTCTAGCTCGGTCGAGCAGCGCGAAGCACTGAGTCAGAAAGTGAAAGTTTCCTTATCGGACCAACTTTTTTCCGGAGGAAATACAGCAGATAGTGGAACGTGCAATTACTTCTCTATCGGCTGGCTGCTCTCTTGCGACCCTCAAGCATCGCCGCTGTCAGTTCACGTCATAAATGATATTGGAAACCAAGTTCTAAGACATGGAGAAGTATCCAAAAAACGCAATTGTTTGCTATCTCTGTGTATGAGATTTACTGAACCCTCTAATACCAACGAATAAAATGTAATATTAAAGAATAGAAATATATTTTAATATCTCTTTTTATACAATCATCGTTGTAGTTATTATTTTTAATAAAATGATGGAATAATATTGATACTATTCGTTGTTATTCCTGTACACAGTATGTGATCAACAGAACATTCACATACTGGCGGATAAAGATCATAATTGGAGTTTGCATTCAAGGAAATGAGAATCCAATGGAAAAATACTACGAGTACAAACTACTTTTCTTAGACAAACTAATTCTCCCATTAGGATGAAACATTGAAAGACAGGATAGAGAAATTCTAACAATTCTTTTGATAGACAAATTCAATTCTGGTATTGTTTTTCAAAACAATGCTATTAATTACATCTTCTTTCATATTGTTTTTCTTTTTCTATTGAAGGAATAGAAGCTGAGAATAAAAGGCAATAGAATTCCCTATAGGCCTAAAATTAGGAAATAATATCATAAATGATAAACTGATTAGTTTATCGTAATGATGAACTGAGTTAAAAAAAAATAATAATATAAAGTTGTGGATTCTTCTAGGAATTGTTGGATTACAATTAGGAATGGTTGAATTACAACCACTAGCTTCTCAGGAATTGGTATTTCAAGGATGTGAATAGTATTTTGCTGGAAGCATCGTTTTTAGAGTTCATTCATGTTTGAGGCATAGAAATTATACACAGGGGCCTGAATCATAAAATGAAAACGGAAAAGGCGGTCACGTACAAGACGTATGAATCTATTACATTGTACATCGAGCTATTCATGTCTAGTATGAGTCCATCCACCCTTCCCCAGTATTACAGGACTTAAATTTTTATAGAACAGGCCCAGGGTCTATAAATGGAGTTGAGGGTTCATCTATATTTTTCAAAGAAAAATGTGAGTGAATAACATTCATCCGTGACCTGTAGAAATGATGAAATTTAGAGAATGTACTTTTCTATGGAAGTCTATGGAAATAATGGGGATTATAAGCAAGAGAATAAAATCTCACTACTCCAATAAGATTACAAAGAGAATAATTTATTTATTCAATAGATCAATATCTATTTATTTCAATTGAATAAAGAAAAATATAAGATAAATATACTTCAATCTAATTATTTATCTCCAGGTACATAATTCTCCAATAATTATTGTGATATCATTCTTGAAATATTACACTCAATCACCGCCTTTGACACATGCTGTGGCAAGTGAATACAGCTGAGAACCGTGAGACAATCAATTTTCTTCAAGAAAAACAATTTTTCCACTTCTAGACAACTCTTTCCCGCCGCATTGGTGATCATTAATCTCTCCAGAGAACTAATTCAAAAACCGAATAGCCATCAACCGAGAACGTAAATTCTGTATGGACGTCTCTAGATTGCTTCCGCTGGAAATTGATTGTCGCAAGGGTCTAATGTTTCCGGTATCCTTCATTTTTATGGATTTCTAAATCATGTGGCAGCGGATGATATCTTATTTCCAGGTGTGCCGGCAAAAGCAATTACTATTCCTCCCAAGCAGAACAAAATGAATTCGGTGAACTATTACTCATCTTGGAGGAGAATAATATTCAATTTCTTTGTTTCTAGAGCATCTTGGAAATTCTCCAAAGAGTATAAGATTGTTTAATGAGAGCTGGATTCATCAATATTGATCTGAGCCTCACAAAATGATTCTAATATACAGTAGAATTTCGATAGTCCAAGGTAGAAATTCATTTATTGACATGTAACATATTACAATGCATGGTCAACGTCATATAATATAATTATAGATTATATAAAAAATGTAGTACACAAAATCTCACTCGAAACTATAAAAATATTTAAAAAAAAACAACAATTAGAGATATTATGACATCATTCAGATATATCCTTGAAAATCAATTTCATAAAATTCTGCCACTTTATCAATCAATCAATCAATCAATCAATATTTTTATTGCCAAAAAGTAAATTATACAACAATAATATTGGTTAACAATACAAAGTAAAATTGTTACAACATTAGCATAACATACAAAAAAAAAAATAATAATAATAATTACCTTGAGAATAAATTTTAAACCATCAACAGTATTGTTAACTTTATACAAACACTTATTCAGTAGAATATTTTTAACTTTGTCTTTGAAGGCATTATTGTTAAGGAAGATCCTTAACAATTAATGGCAAAGAATTATATAATTTTTTCCCTGTATAAAGCCAACTTTTTTGGGATCTTGCACATTGTAGAAATTGAGTTCTAAGATCATTCCTGTGCCTTGTATTGTAGTTATGCACATTACTGTTTGTCTCAAACTGTGCTTTATTTCCATGAACATGGAGTAGCAAGTTCAATACATATATAGAAGGCAGTCAACAATTTAAGAGTTTTGAACAGTGGTTTGTAGTGAGCTCTTTGAGGAGCATTCATGATAATTCTAAGTGCCTTTTTTTGTAGTATGAAAATCTCAATACTTCTTGAGCTACTACCCCAAACAGTGACTCCATATGATAATAAGTAGAGCCCGGATGTTAGGCAAAATGCCTTAATTTTGCCTATTCTGCCTTTTCTGGGTGTTAGTGCCTATTTCAATATCAATTGCTTATTTCATCCTATTTTATATGTTTTGCTTATTATATAACCAATTTTTTTATTTGAAACATTTAAAAATCCATTAATCAACATAATTAATTTTTTCAAACGAAAGTTTTGTAATTATAAAGCTAATATTCAATAGGCCTATATTGTTATTTGAAGGTAACCCTTTTACTAAATCCAGCTTCAGTTCAAATACAATAGTGTGCTTCAGATAATATGCATCAGTAACAACAGTTGATGTAGAAAGGTCTTTCTTCATACTGGAAAATATTCTTTCAGAAAGAAAAAAAAATCAGAGTAGATACATTAATTCAAGAAATACATTAATCATGTGCAACCAGTGGAATATAAGTTTCTCAATTCTCTTGTATTATTTTTTTCATATAACTGTATAGGATACCTATAATAGGAATAGGACTAAAGTATGCCTTTTTTCGATTTTAAAGTGCCTATTTTTGTGTTTTTTAGTGCATTTTTGCCTGCCTATTTCAAGTATTATAAATGCCTCAACATCCGGGCTCTAATAATAAGGAATATATCTGAGCATAGTAGACACTTAATAAAACATCATTATTAACTGATCCACGTAATCTTCTTAATAGATATAGACCCTTAGACAACTTCTTACTTAACGATTCTACATGTACATGCCAATCTAGTCTAGTGTCAATATGTATTCCTAAAAACTTCATTGACCCAGTTCCTGTACTACTATTTAATCTATTATTAAAACTAAAATTAATATCACAGACTTTATCTTTGTTAGGAATGAGTTTATTGGCTGAGCACCAATCAGTTACAATGTGTGTACTATTTACTAGTAGATGGTCCAACTCTAAATTGGTTCTATAGTCCGTGCAAACCTTAGTTTGCAGTAAGCGTTTAAATGGCAATGCTATTTGTTATGGGGATATGGAAGCGCTGTTGCCATGTTTTGCTTATTATTTTATTCATTACTCCTCACTCACAGCTGTTCGCTCTCTTTTCTGCTCTCTCTCTTGTTTTGTTTACATTTATTATTCTATCAAAACTACATGAATGAGAAAAAATTAGCAAACTAATTACCTATTTATATGTTTTTACTATTATACTATGAATAATTTTTAAAAGGTCATTAGGTCATGAGTTAGATTCTACATGAGTAGATCCGGCAACACTGCGCCCCATAAACGAAATACTGCAAACTAAGGTTTGCACGGACTATAGATTTTATTTTCAGACCAAAATCATCTGGTACAAAAAAGAGCGTGCCATCCAAATTGGCGTTCCACTGGAGCATGCGCTTTGATCGCTTTCTCCCACTACAGTGCCTGCTGACTCGCGGTACAGTAAATTTCAAAAGTTCATTCAGCTGGCAAACTCAGCTTTATAAAAAAACAAGCTGTCCCGGCGAACTTCGTATCGCACTCTTCCCCCTCCAAATGTCCCCCCTCTTCTCCCCACAAATGTCCCCCCTTCATGCCACCCCTAAAAAAATGTCATCCCACAACTGCCCCCCTCCATTCCCCCAAATGTCACCCCACATATCCCTCTTCATGTCAACCCCCTCTTTCCCATCAAAATTTGATGTCACCCCCCTCCTCCCACCAATTATTTTTTTCATATTTATTTCTTTTTAATTTTTTTTATTTTAATTTATTTTATTGTTTTTTTAATTTATTATTTTTAATTTATATTTTTTTTTAATTTTATTTCCGTTCTTCAATTTTTATCAGTCCTATTCTAATTAAAGAATTTTTTCATATTTATTACTTTCTTTTTAATTTTTTATTTAAATTTATTTTATTTATTTATTTTTATTCCTGTTCTTCAATTTTATTATTAGAAACAATAAAATGCATAATACGAACGATAACTCATTCTTAATAATAATTGATGATTGTAGCGTAGCGTAAAAATAATTAGAGTAGAAAACCTAGAGCAAAAGAACGGTCCAGAGCGGGGTTTGAACCCGCAACCTCTAGGTTATCACGCAGAGACTCTTGCACTGAGCCACGGAGACTTAGGATAAGCTTGCTAATATATCTGATCTTAAATTGCGATCATCTTTCCGTTGTAGGTACACGTTCGTGCCGGCAAGTTTGAACGTAGCTCTGTGAAATATTTGATAGGTTATGTCATTAATGTAATAACTATTTATTAATTATAAAAGGATTTTCTTATATTTTAATACATATTATGTTAACCAGTGCTTTAAAAATTCAAACGAATCCAAAATCATCTAAATCGGTTCAGCCGTTCTCGAGTTATAAGCGAGCGTACAGACACCAACTCTCTTTTATTAATATAGATTCATATTCGCTTCGGTTACCTAGCAGTACTATGATGTTATTTGCTTCACTGACTGTACTAGCCTTAGCGGCTGGAGGGGAAGCGTGGTGGGAGAGATTATCCATCTCTCTCGCTCAGACTCCCCTAGACGCCAATTTGGATGGCACGCTCTGTACTACAGCTCGCGCAATTAGTATTGGCTCGTGACCTTGACAAGGCGAGGGTTGTAGATCGGTGTGTTTATCGAGCATTTCTAAATACATCGGTCAGCCAATCCACTATTACTATAATCAGCTGTAGTAGCGTGGTGGCTAGCCGACTGCTAGTATAGCAGGATCCGATTCAACTTGTCAGAAATCAGCTGTCTCAAAGAGCAATATCACAATACTTAACCTACAAATGCTGAATCTCGCAGATTATTGAAAAGGTCTTTTAAAAAGTTATTCTTTGAAAGGTCTTCTCTAAAAAGGTATTTTAAAGACTTTAAAGGTCTTTAAGACTTTCAAGCCTTTTGATTATTGTGTCGAAATCACTGTTTAATTATTACTGGATCAGCTGATTTATGACAAGTTAATTGGCTCCTGCTATACATACAATCCAGCTGCCATGAGCCAATACTCAAATTCTCAATTATTAGCTTGGATTGCTACCATAATTGTTATAAGAGTTGAGAGAGTTGAATAAATCATTCTAAGCAAAACCGGCACAAAAGACACAAAACAGCAACAAAAAAATTATCCTACAAATAAAAGTTTGAGAGATAAAGCAGAAGTAGAGTGTGAATAGACGATGGAAAAGTGAGAAACGGAACAGTTATGTAGTCTGTATGACCAAGATGTGATGGGTTGACAGATGCTATTGTGTTGAACTTTTGCCGTATAAACATTCCGTCAGGCATAACCAACCGCTTCCGCGGCGAAAATATTTTCCAATTTGAAACTCAATTTTCTTGGAGACCATAAATTTCATCACACAACAATGGCGTGTCGTAGTCGCCTGGCTGTCATCTTGCACAGCGGGGAGATCTAACGTCTCCCGAGCTTGTCACTATGTATGTGTCCCCTGCCACTATATACTAGGAATAAATAGATGTACTGTGGAAACATTCAGTTGGATAGGTCCAGTTTCCGACGTGGAAAAATTGCATACCGTGCTACGAGTCAAACAAAAGTCTTTTTCTCATATGAAATACTGTTTTGTCCTTTGCTTTCTATGCAACTCCCAATTGTCGTACAAAATAACATTTCTATTCTTTATTTAGATTGCTGAGAATGATCTCAAAATGGACCCAGAAAAAAGTTTTTTTCTCAAATGAAATATTGTTTTGTTCACTGCTTTGTATGCAACTTCCAATTGGAGTACGAAATTAATATCAGTTCTATTCTCTATTTAGATTTGTGAGAATGATTTCAAAATCGTCATTAATATTAACTTTTCAACAGAAGTTGTCTGTGACAGTTTTGTGTTTGTTTGAGACAGTTACCCTGAAGCCCAAAAAATATCAGAGATGAGAAACTGCAGGATTTTTGTTCGATTATTGAAATGACAGAATATTGGTTCTATTATGTTGGAAAAATCAGTGTAGCCGAAAATAGCCTAGAGCCTCTCACGAGAGCCTAGTGAGTGGGTTCTCGACATTCAGTATTAACTATTAAGCTTTTACGTGGAGAAAACAGTTTTCCAAAATCAAATACAGCTAATTGATACTACTTGTCAGATTCAGAAGGCTCTGTAGATTGAAAATCATTTTTCAAATAAAATTTCAATGAATTTTATTTCCACGCTCTTGCTTATAATTTATCATGAAATGAGTTTTCCTGGTTGAATATTATAACTGTTATAAGGAAATTGTGGAACAAATTAGGTTCTTGATAATCCCTTGAAATAAACCTTTGAATGGAGCCAACATTTCATTGAATAATTATTATTCTTGGGGTAGGCCTACCCGGGTATGAGGAGTGCGGGAAGAATGTACCAAAATACACAAATAGCATTAACCGAGATAGTATAGTGAATGATTAAGAATTAAAATTTTAAATGATGATAAATTTAAAATGATTAAGAATTAATGATATTGTTCACAATGATTCAGAGATAGAGGTACTGTGTACTACAAAAAAATATCTCTCAAACTTCATTTCATCAAAATATAATGTGAGCAAGGAAACCTTTCTACACGTATTGTATTTGTATACTCACTTCGCTACATTGGAAATTCAACAGTCCGTTTTATAGCAGCATCATTCTTTCTCTAAATCTCTCTCCCATTCTCTCTCTTTTTATCATACTCTCTCCTTCGCACCACATTCTCTTTTTTCCTCTCAGGACGAAGATTTTCCAAGCCGTTAAAGAAAATTGCAATAGTAAACCGCCGTCATGCTGTGACAACATTGCACCCAATGCTGTCCAAAAAATTCTCGTCTACTTTTACGCTCCTCTCTGTCCCTATATTTGGGACAACCCTATATTTACCACTATATTTCCACCTTCCATCCAACCTTTTTTATTCCACCTCATACTTGGGCTCCTTGCTATTTTGGCATTCGTTGACAGAGCTCGGTTTATTCGAGTAATGCACATGGGAAAAACAAAGAGAGAATGTAGATAATAAAGAAGGAAAAAGCAATACAGAAACTAGCTTATAGTCTAGCATGGGAAAAGACCAGCAACGTTGACGACAAAGCTCTGCACTTATTGGTTGCATATTTTCCCAGAAAGAGATTTTCCTTCGTCGTTATGGTTCTATGATACAAGGTTTTTTGAAATATTAGCTTACCCAAGAACATTCCATTTTGCAAGGAGACCGTTAACTAGCCATGTTTCTGACCTTTCTGTTTTTTTATATTATCAGCCATATGAAATACATTGTCGATTGAAGATAGTCTATATTACAGTTTTCATGATGATTATAAAAGAGTTTTGATAAACTTATGACAGCCACTGTAAGTAACCTCCATATTGAGCTAATTTAGATACGGTTTGTGAGAAGAGAAAAGTTAGCGGTCCTTGATGTGCAGGTTTCAATTGTATTTTGGGAAAAAATAATGGTTTCAAGGGAAAGAAAATGTAAAATAAACTCAGCGTCACCTCACGGCGTTTGTCGGAACTGCTAGGAACCAGTGTGCTGAATAGAGTATTGAATTCGTTAGTGTCAAATATGAACTGAGCTAACAGAGCTTTGCGCAGTGAGCTCACTGTAGTATCATATTTTCAAGTTTATTGCATTGTAATATATTCATTCATCGAGTTTTTTGATGTGTATAGAATATTGGGAGAATTAATGATTTGGAGAGGAAAGCAACATACAGACAGAGTACATAATACGCGTACTCATAGAAAAAAGAGAAGAGTTCCTAAGAAAGACTATAATAAATCGTGTTATAAGAAGATTTACTTTCCAATTTCAAATACGAATGAATATTAGAAGAATAGAATAGAATATTATTTAGCCAAAATACAAAAATAAGAAATTCACAATCTTGTAGTGTATAACACATTTTGGCACAAAGTAAAACCTTGAGTTCATTTAATAATGATACTAATAATCAATAAATAATGGAAACTAAAAATTCATAAGCAGAGGCGTTGCAAGCATATTGACAACAAATTTTTGAATTATCACATTTCGGTTTTCTGACAAATACTAAGTATAAACGCTTTATCGTGCTGAAGTTCCATAATGTGCGCTCATAAATAAAACTGAGCTCAAATTAAGGCAGTTTACGCGGCAAACTGTTGGTAGTAATTATTGACTTTGGATGTGCCACAACAGTCTAACCAAATGTGCATTACGTGATGTGTCCTCTCCTCTGTCCAGTTTTGAGTGTGAGACTCAGCCTTTTAATTTATTCGCAGGTCGCTGTGTGTGTCCGCGTCTGACTAATCCCCTGTGAGGCCTACCTCGTTTAATTAGTTAGCAGTAATTTGGCTAATTGATTGAGCCGGCATGGCATGGAACACCAGCTAAGCTGTTGCCAATTGGTGTATGTCGATGGTGCTAGAGCGCTTGTATGTGTCACTAACCTTACAGCGCGAGTAAGAAATTCAATTTGCTTGTTGGAGAGTGAGATGTCAATTATAGCAGGATCAATTTAATTTTTCAGAAAACAGCTGTTTCAACAGTCAATATAACAATACTTAACCTACAAATGCTGAATCTCGCAGATTATTGAAAAAGGTCTTTTAAAAAGGTATTCTTTGAAAGGTCTTTAAAACCTTTAAAGGTCTTTGAGAATTTTAAGCCTTTTGATTATTGTGTCAAAATCACTGTTTACTTATTGCCGAAACAGCTGTTTTCTGACAAGTTAAATTAATCCTGCTGCTAACCAGAACTGCAAGTGATAGTTTTATATAAAGAGATGGCTTGGTGTACAGTGACTATTATATATAATAACAGTGTAAACATTTTATAACACACTTTCGATTGGTTAGCTCGGTCAATTCCAGCCATACTTTTGCCAATTCCCATAATATTTGCATTAAGAAGATGTGCAAGTCATATGATGTTAAGTGATACCGTACATTTACAAGCTACAATTGCTTTTGCCAGTTCTTCATACTTTTAAGTTTTAAAGCAATACCAAGTGTAGATAGACTATTTTAAATGTTAGAAAAGTTATTTTTGATGTTGTTTCTCTTTAAATACGTTTGAGAAACGAAAGATCGGGTTCATTATTGCCTGTAATCCTATATAAAAATTAAAAAATTGTCAAAAGTATGGCGGCGTTCGGGAAAAAATGATCTCAACATGATGTTATGGAGTGCTTCACACAAATGTCCTCATTATTATTGAACAGTCTCTCTTTAGCTTGATAGATATTCTTATAATCGTTGTACAACAATCCAATAGTATAATATGATATTCAAAAGTTGCTCCAGTTTTCCAATGATATTCTTGCACTAGACTAGACATTCCTTTAAAGTTCCTTTAAAATTTAGTTTGAGTAGAAAACAAAAACCAGTATTTTTCTTATATATGATGGTGCAGTTCTCTATCCAATTGGTTTAAAAGCGAATAAGAAATTGACTTTGTTCATTGGGATGTGGAATGTTGCAACAATAGAAATTTAACAATTATACCAATCCAATAAAGTTCTAGTTCAATGTAATCAAGCATTAAAAAAAAATTTTTTAATCAATTTTCCATTATCAATCAAAATGCCAGTATTATTCAAATCTAAGGAATTAATTGATTTTACCGTTAAACTTTATAACTTGTGATTCCTCACAAAAAATAAATAAATACAAATTCCAATTCAATTTTCAATCCAATTTCAATATTCAATTTTTCTCAGAACGTATGAATTCAACATATTCTCTTACAGCAATCACTTGCCTATTATTATATCCGGTAAACTTTGTGATTTTCTAGAAATTTGGTGCTCACTGCCTCATTTTTCCTCAATTCTCCAAAAAGGTAACTCAAACTGACAATTAATCCATTTTAACAAATCCATCGGATTTCATGAATTGACCATAGAAAAACTTGATAATAAAAGCTCAATACTATCTATATGTAGATAATAAATTGCTGCAAACAGGTGCGCGTTTAATTTCCGGGTTCACTCATGAACAATAAAAGCTTTGCGAAATTTGCCAGTTATTCTATGTGCCCCAATTGCCCTAAAATATTGTCGAATATTCGTTAATTCTTTTTGGCAGCTAACTGGATGGCATTGTGAGAGGTGCGGCATTATTCAGACCTTCTCGCTCCAACAACGAGATGCGAATAAAAAATACGGAGTATTTTAAAGGGTATTGGCGCGAAATTGTAACGTACGCTTAAAGGCTTCCGAACAAATTAGAATAGGATTTTCGACCATCTTCCCCCATTTGCATCGTCGAAAATTGTGGATCGACCTTTTTCCATGTTTGGGGCTCAGCGCACTTTTTTACCCGCTGCAACAGCAGCAGCAGAAGCATTAATGCCATCAGAAAAAAGAGGACCGACCGGCTGTGGCTATTGTTATGGAATATCCTCCCATTATATTGAAGGGTGAATTTATTCCGCGTTCACTGTAGAATGCTCTATAATGTATTATGTACCCTGGAGAAGGAATAGAGAGCAATTCCGTTATTATTGCATTCGAGCTCTGAATATGAAGTTAATATTTTAAATTGCTTTTTCGCGTGATGGTTATGCAAAAAACAATATTTACGTTAGTTATGTTAAAATTATTCTTGTGCGATGCGTCCTTAACTTAGAATCTAGGTACCTAATTGAACAATGAATTTGGAATTTTATCTTTTGATGGGGGGTAAGGGTGAAATCCTTGCTTTCGCTGGGGTGGGGGGTTGTACTCCATTAAAAACTTTTGACTAATGTTTCTGGTAATGACCAAGCTGAAAAGCCACTCCTCTCCACTGCGTGAGATTTATGCATCGTATGGTTCCATCCAATCAAACTCTGGTCAATTACTCCTCAAATTCCATAATTTTTCTCGTGATCAGTCAGGGAGTAAAGAACGTTTTTTAATGTAACTCACATAAGTCAGTATCAAAGCATTAATGCACTATATCATAGTTTAATTAGATCATAATTATTATGGAGATGAATAAATAATTTATTTCAAGTATAATAGAGTGTGGAATATTGTTGGTGCTTAATCGTTTGTTGCAGCTTTACTTGTAATTAGTAGATATGGAAGAACTGAATTTATTATTTAATAATTATTCTAAAATCAAGCCGTAAATGTGTGTTATTTCAATGTATTGTACTGTACAAAACAAAAATGGAGATTAAAGCATTTTTCTATTCCATTCTATTATTTTATTTCAGATAACCAACTTTTTAACTCAATAAATGACTATTATAATGATGCTTTTCTACTTTACGAAAGCAAACATTACGATTTCACAATCGTATTAGAGAAAAAAGCACAAACCAAACTAACAATCGATCAAACAATTTTATTCCCGAAAAATTAAATAAATGACACAAATTATACAATATTAATAATATGAGACTCATAATTGTATCTGAGTTTTCATCCTTAGTTATTTGTACTTTATTGAATGAAAAAATAAATAATAGCGCAAAAAACACAATTGATACCTATTCATCTATGTATTGTAACATTTTGTAATTGGGCACGAATTTAAGAGATAGACAAAATTTTGAACAATTTTTATCTGAATTCATGTACTTCGGATTTGTTATAATTGAGAATATGCCTATAAAGTTTAAAACAACACTGGAAGTGAGGAGGAGGTAGATCACTGTTTTTTACAAAGGCTTCAATTCATCTGAGTTTGAAAAAACTTCTTTTCCCAGTCCACTTTTATGCCTGCACACACACAACGAACATAATTAACGGATTATCCCCGGAATAAAGTATTCAACTTTGCAGCAAGTGATGAACACATTCTGGGCAGGTCACTTCTAATCCCTGCTGTGCGAGCAGAGCTCAGGTGGCAGAGGGACATAGTTTACCAAACAGGCAAAGTAATTTTCCTGGTCACCGCAGTGGAAACTTTGTCTCGGAAATCCCGTTTTAATTAGCACGATAATTTCCCTTTAGCTGAAATGAGAGGCAGAGTGTGAGCTGCAGTGAGAGAGAGTGTGTGTGGGAGAGAGAGAGAGAGAGATAAATACGATTGTGGACGAGAGAAGGCGAAAAAGGAAAAGTGAGTGAGGGTGGGAAAGAGATAGATGATGAAAAGAGAAAGTTTAAAAAAGTGAAAGAGGTTGTAAAAGAGAGTAAGAAAGAATGCATTAGAAGAGAAAGGATGGAGAGTGATTGGAAAAGAAGGACAGAGAATGAGGGAAAACAAAAGAGTAGCAAGTTTGAGGAAAAATAGAAGGATTAAAATGAGTAATATTGCTCTCATGTATTGTGTGAATGTTCAAGAGAATATGTTTTAGAGGTGAAAAGAGAGAAAATTGTCAAGTGTCAGATGTGATAAAGAGAGAGTAGGGTGAGAAGATTGAAAATTCAATGAGGAAGAATGCTCTGAAGTTAAAAATAATATGTGTTTCAGAGAGAGAGAGAAAGAGTGAGAGAGAGAGTGAGAGATAGAGAGAGAGAGAGATTGAGAAAGCGTAAAGGAAAAGAAGAGGAAGAGAAGAGATAGGAGAGGAAGTTAAGATGTTACCATGTTATAAAGAGAGTACAGGTGAAAAGATTCAGGAATACGAAATAGAAAAAAAATCAAAGTTCAGAATGACATGTTTCAGAGAGAGAAGAGGTACATAATAAGAGAAAGATAAATAATTTGGATGTAATAGAGGAGAGAGCAGAGTGATAAGATTCAGAAACATGAGAAAAAATGCTCTGAAGTTCTGTTGTATGTTTGACAGAAAAGAAGAGAAGTAAAAATAATGAGTGTGAATTGTGTGAAGATTTGATACGGAGAGTCCAGGAGTAAGAGAGAATGTTCAATGAGAGATAATGACCATCTAGCACACCTATTACAGGAACAGAGGGGAGTACTAGCATGTGTATGTATGAGTGCAGGTAGAGAGGAAGCCTAATATGTTATGCCAGTGTGTTTTGATACAGGCTCAGCTTCTCGACTGGAGTGTACAACAGACCACTTCAAAGGACCACCGAACAAAGCGACGAAATCTATTACGTCAAATGTTAATTTGCTAGAGCCCCATTTGTGTGACCCTTCCACTTCTAACTATCACACCCTCTCTCTCGCTAACCTTCTCTCACTCTCTCTTTCAGCATGGCCGATAACGTGACACTCGCCGTTCTAATAGCTGCGATAACGGTTACCTAGTTCACACCTATAAATAGCAAGCGAGCCTCCTAATAGTATCTAATAACAAATCGAAGACCCCAATTGCTAATGGGAGTAATTTGGAGTCGAAGGGTCTCAATCGGTGCCGAAATCATGTGTTATGCAATACCCACTGCAATAGATTACCGTAGATTTTTGCATTGTTCCACTGCATATCAAGGATATAATGAAACACGGTGAATATAGATAAAACAAGTTGAATACATGAAACAAAGCAACTCATTCCAGCACTCAGGTTGCTTTGCAGGAATATTTCTCTATATTTAAAAATAAGATTGTTTGCACATAAAATCATGCATATTTAATCAGTTTGTCTATTGATATTCAATCAATATTGCCTGATAACATTTTGTCTATAACAGTAATATCCTGTCAATATTAAAGCAAAATTCTATAATAAGATGTAACTCTGTAATGTGATGTAATTCTGAAAAATAAATGACTTTTTATTTTTTTCAACTACCATTGTAATTAGTTGGAGTCTATCAACCTTTTTGTTCCAATAAGTTCACTCCAGTTCAATCGATAGAATCCGTAACCAATTCTTGTACAACATTGACTTAATTGCAAACTAATCCCAAACTCATCAATAGATGGTTGAAGCAGGATGGAAGTAGTTACCTTTTCCTCCGTATTTTTCCGACAGGAGCGTTGAATTGTAGTATTGCGCTGCTATGCCATTGAGAGAAAAAGGCTTATCTAATCCTAATGACAGCCGTTTCGAATGAAATATTAATCCCCGAGCATACTTCTTCTACGAAAACCTTTGTACAAATCGAGTTTATTTTTATCTTCGTTGGGAAATCTCTCGACGGTTTATGAATATGGAAAACGGTGGCACATAAAAACGCGCACGAAAGAAGGGATTTATGCAATAACAGAAAGAGAGGAGGCTTCCTGAACTCGATTCTGGTTCACTGTCCACAAACGTTCTATCTATACAGACTGTAACTGTACAATTCCTTCTTGTAATAAATCAAAAAAATTACTCCTGCTGTCTTCATTCAGTGTTGTACGAACATTCATCAGCTGTCCTTTCAATTTTCCGAAGTGCGATTGATTGTTATTATGGGAAGTTTAGGCATGACATCAATATTAGCTTGTGTGACATATTGTATGACTAGGATTGCAAATGAAGGAAAACTCTATGACAGCACTCTGCATATATTATATCCTAATTGAAGAATATATATTTCCATCAAGTTTTATTACAGAGCGTGCCATCCAAATTGGCGTCTAGGGGAGGCTGTGCGAGAGAGATGGATGATCTCTCCCACCACGTTTCCCCTCCAGCCGCTAAGGCTAGTATAGTCAGTGAAGCAAATAACATCATAGTACTGCTATAGGTAACCGAAGCGAATATGAATTTTTTTATAAAGCTGAGTTTGCCAGCTGAATGAACTTTTGAAATTTACTGTACCGCGAGTCAGCAGGCACTGTAGTGGGAGAAAGCGATCAACGCGCATGCTCCAGTGAGAGGCCAGTTTGGATGGCACGCTCTGTATCAAAAGATTCCGATTTTGACTTTCTTTGTTATAAATAATCTTTTAACTATAAAAACAACTATTCTATTTCAGAAACAGTATCCTTCATTACGTAATAATTATGTCTTTGGAAATAGAATGGGAAAGAATGCTCTAAAGAAGTACTGCAAGTGGGTAGATCAGGGGGCTGTCATTGATGGAGTGGAACAATCCTATCTTCCCTATGTTAAAGGCGGGTGAAACCTGTGTCTCGATCTCATTGGCCAAATTCACTTGGACTGAATTGTAGCTAAGTTCTCATTGGCCGAATACACTCTGGAACGAATTTTGGCGGTGTATTTGAATTCAGAGCCATCACGTTAAATTTAATTTTCATGAAGAGTTTTGAAAGAGTATCTTTTGCGGTATAAATCAAAACTGTTGAGAAAATATAGTTAATATTTACGGCAAAATACAACATTTTTGTCGGATTTTGTGTTTTTTAGGCTGGTTTGGGTAGAAGTTATGTAGATGTTTTCAAATACAGCGCCAAAATTAGGTCCAATAATAATGGCCAACATCCTACTCCCTTGATTTCTCTTACTTTCTCTCCATTAGAAGATAAGGTTATGTTTGTTTTCTTAGCTCCATTGGGTAGATGGTGGATGGTTGACGCGGTTTATTAAGAAGGACATGATAATTTTCTACAGTGTATTATTATGGATTTTGTATGAGCTATAGATAAACCATCTACCATTCAGGTAACAACCCAGCAGTGCGGCCTCAGCTTAAAAGATAGAACATGAGCGCAGGGAAAACCCCTAGTTGTACTGTAGCCTACTACATAATTATATACATATTTTCAAAAAATATACATATTATACAAATATACATATTATACAATTATACATATTTCTTCATTGATAACGTTATACAGTGATAGTATTTCAATCCCATCTCATACCATATCTGGTTGGATAACTAGATGCTAAGGAGACATAAGATGGCTGATAAGATAATAACTAACCCGAGGGCAAGATAGTGCCAGTTTCCATCAGCTAGACTGGCCGGCACGAGAATGGTCTGCGTTCCGTTACGTCCTGAGTGAACCACTTTGATGGCTTCCGCACCTCCAAGCTCCACCGACAGGTAGCTGTCCTGCTGACGCCGACTGCGCAGACTGAACACTGTTCCTTCTGCTTTCGCCTGTCAACACAATACAAAAACGCTCTTAGTTCCAGATTTTCATCCCTAGAAACATCGTTGATATTCATCACCGAGAAACAAAAATAAGTAAGTGTTGAGTTGATATTCATTACCGAGAAGTAAGAATAAGTAACTTTAGCTGTATGCTGGATGGTTACCAGGATGGTGGAGAGGAATATCTATAGAACAAAATACATTCATAAGGTCATAATATAGTAGAGCGATTGCATGCCATTCACCATATTTGAGAATTTTAAGGTTATGACCAGTTTGTTAAGGGTACATGTCACAGGGACAAGATTTCACAGAAAAGTTATGCTTTCAAACGATAGTAGTGTCATAGTATTGCGTAGGATACTGCGTAGCGTAGCATAGTAGTGAGTAGGACAACTCAATAGTATTACACCTCAAGTGCTTAATGAACACTCTAAATCACACAAAAAAGTGAATTTTGAACTTCGGTTTTGCATCTTGCACTTTTATGTGAGGGTAAACCAGATGTTATTTTCGAAAGTTGAGAAGTTAATGTTGGGTTGCACCTAGCATGATCAATTTTGATTCAGGATCAGTAAAATGATAATCAAATCCCTCATCACAAGCTTCGCTTAAAGAGGGATGCAACAATTATTTAGTATAAGATGTTTTATGTGAATATTCATTATTTTATAAGAAGTTTGTATTTCATGTTTGTAAGTATGAATATTATTGTTTGTAAGTATGAATATTATTGTATCTTTTGTTGACATTAATAAATTGAATTGAATTGAATTGAAATGGGATCAGCTGATTGAAAATAGTTGATCCCGGTTGGTGAAACACAACATTAGAATGTTAAGAAGGTTTTGAAGAGTGATCCCACATTAGATAAGGTTCCGTGGGTGATACCCTCAAGAGTCCACCACATCAATAACAAAATTCTCGTCACTAAGTCAACGTTGACAACCGATATAAAAGAGTTGATTTTTAGCTTTCAGCGGGAAATGAACGCAATTGGTTCACAGTGGTAATGATGACGAATAGGGTGGCAGGGCAGGGAAGCAGCGGCTAAACCAAATCGATCTAACTCAGAAGTGCGCGTCAGACAGACATTTTCCAGTTGAGTTGGGATGGCTGACCGACCGGTGAGGGAAGGCGCCGGCTTTGGCTGGGAGGCAGCGGGAGATCTGTGTCTGTTTTTGGCGGAAGGAGGCGACCAGGCGGCCAGGTGATAAGATGCGGCCGCCTGATAAGAAACGCCGACAGTGATAAAGCGCCCTCTGTCAGTCGCGCCATAAATCAAAGCCCTCACCTCGGAATCCGCACCGCGCTCACTGTACCACTGCCACTCACTTCTTGCCTTGTTTGGCCACTGCCCAGGCTCATCGCTATTTAGTCAGTGTGTATAAATTACGTATGCCCGGTTTCTCAGTCGTTCAATAAACAAATTATGGATCCAATAGCAGTATTAAATCAATAGTCATGTGCTTTCAAATAATTTTTTTTTATTGATTCAATAGTTTATTGAAAAATTGAGAAACCGCGCATTACTGTAGAAGTGATAGAAATGATAATACTAGTAGTTCTGTGAACAGTAGACCTCGCGAAAAAGCCATACTAGTCTAGCGCATCCCAAAAGTCTTCGATTCGCTCGGTCAATAAGGAACGTTAACTCTGATAGTGAATGAATTTTGAACATACACGTTGTGGGCCACAACTTGTGGCACAAAAGCATGAATCTGTTATTAAAATGGACTTATTGAATCAAAGCTAGGAAAACCATGATTTCTCTTAGTTTTGAAGTAAATTTTCTAAGTGAGCTACTCAGATGCCAAGAAATGAACAAATTGTAATACGTAACGCATTCCTGAAAAGAAGGAAATTTTTAAACGTCAACGTTTTTTCTTTTAACTTTTTGTGTAGGGTGTAAAGGTGATATTGTGGTGGTTCTTCGTATTGAATAAAAAGACTTGAAGTTGACATAACCAGAAACATACAGATTTATATTAAATATGGTCTCCACGATATGAGGCATCTCTCTTAAAATTATTATGTTTGGTAAGTGATCGATTTCGACTTCTTAAATCCTCATCTATACGGTAAACTCCATACACTTCAATGCATACAGGATTTCACTTCTTTTCACTTGCAGCATCTATTCCTCAATTTCTAGTGCAATTCGGATAAGAATGATCTATAATCATTCATCTATAAATCTATTATATGAATTTATGATCTATGAATAACATTTATCGTAAGTAGTTTAAGGTTTAACCAGGATGACTCAATATATGACCAACGCGTCATGGCAAAAAGAGGTTGGTGGAAAGACTGTGTTGTAGGCCAAAGATCATGACAGCAAGGGCGTAGCTAGGATTTTATTTTGGGGGGTGCTGAAATAGGCAGGAAGGTTATAAGATTTTTTTATTTAAAAATTGATTTAGTTTAATTAAAATTTCATTGATGTAATAGTTTCATGTGATAAAAAAGCAAACAAGAGACAAAATTACAACAAATGTCAATTTCGGGGGGTGCTGAAGCTCTTTAGTACCCCCCCTGGCTACGCCCTTGCATAACGGATTGTAGCGCTGGATGATAAAGTAAAGTTAAAAAGGATGTCTCAATTTTTTATTGTCATTATAATATACTGTAGAATAATATACATGATAGTTTTAACTGGCTGTGTTGATAACATTAATTATCTTTTGTGTAGTTATAACTGGCTGTGTTGATAACATTAATTATCTTTCGTGTAGTTATAACTGACTGTGTTGATAACATTAATTATCTTTTGTGTAGATATCTTTTCCACCAGCAAAGGATTACGATTTATTAGAAGATAAAGCTGTGTTAAAAGATGAAGGTGTATCAAAAATGTTCTTAAATATATAATCAACATATGAATACACAATTAAAATATAAATAACAATGAATAATGTTAGTATAAATTTAACATCACACAAATGTATTAAAGGCTGAAGCTTCACTGAATTTTGTGAATTGGTGAGCAAATTCCGCCATCAATCACAATCAGACGGGTCACCTGAGTCTTTGCTACAGCACGTCGCACAGTTTATTGGCGTGGGATCTCTTAGTCAGTCTCAATTATTTTAGTTGCATCTGACAGTCGACGAAACCTCGTTCTGTCGTGAGACCCCCCCCTCTGTTCCCACCCGTGATAGGGCTAACATTGTCTCCTGAACCCCCCCCCCCCACAAACAAGTCTGAGGCTGTTGATTAATTGTCAACGTGCGCCTCTGCAGGTGATATTTCATCTCGGAGCTCGCATGGTCCTAATCCCGTTACACATCTGCCAGTGGGTTTAACCCCCCCCCCCCCACCAACCGCACCACACCTTTCTGATACAATGAACGACAAAAATTGACAAGGCCGATTCATCTCTACTGAACAAACAGAATTGATTGCCACGGGCGCGATGTGCTCGACTAATTATTTCAATTCTTTATGTGGCTGTACAACTGTCACTCGGCAATTTCAATTATAGATGATAGTTAACAGCGACCTAAATTCTACCCAGAGCTATAAGGTGTTTATTACCTAGAAGGTGGAAATTCTAGTTTAACTTGTGCGTAAATCAACAGCACATGACACTAATCAGTGCAAGGATAAAATGACTCACCAAATATTACTCCTAGCCAAAGTAAATTAAAGAGGTGCACTTTGAATTATCAAATTCATAGAAATCTCAATTTGGGGTGGAAGAAGTTTTGGGCAAATGCCTGTTATCTCTTTTTTCATTGTCGTGAGTGTGTATATTGTCAATGGATGCCGGGTTTACTTACTCAACAACGTTGATCAATAACGACAATTTGAGTTTTGTTGTTATTGTAAGTGCTATTTAATGTATGAAAATTTTAGCATTTATTAACTGATAAAATAACATGTGAATAATATTGAGTTGACCAAAGAGAATCAATGCAATATTTAATAACGTTAAAGCAAGTTCCTTGATTTAAGTCATGGAAACGGTATTTTCGTATATGATTTTGTATACAAACACAAGGATAGTCCTAATAATAACCCGAATAATGCACAATAACCCTAATAAACTCATAACCTCGATAATCACACTTCTCTAGTACTCTATGATTATCAGGTTCCACGTACGGTACTGCACTTCACTTGTCATTGATATTCACCGTACAATCGGTTCTGACTGAAATGTATGTACATGTATCAATTAATAATAATTAAGAACAAAAATTCTTACAAATGTTTTATTATCATTCAATTTATCGAAGGTGATCCTTGATGAAGGCTCAGGAATTCATTAGGTAGAAGGTCGTCGATGATAGAGATGAAGAGCAAATTTGAAGAACAAAGATTATCAGCTTATATTAACAATAGAATATCATTCGTGCTTCTCAGAAGTGTAGCCTACTGCAGCCTAATTCGAGTGGTTATTGTTTTCCTGTTTGAGAACAAACATTATTCCTAAACATTATTAATTTGAACGTATTTCAAATCACATAATCCAAAGCCTGATTCCTCGGAAATTATTTTTCCTATAATAGCTTTGAATTCAGATTGTATTTATTCAGTGCCAAAATCATGCCTCAGGAGAAGCTTCATTCCACATTTATTCATTGTTGAGACGAACGTTCATTTTCAAATATACATTGATGAGAAGGATGTTTGCGCTGGGTTGATTGAACTCGATGAACATTGTGGTTATCAATAATAATAATAATATACAGACCGGCAGTGAAGGCTTCGATTCATCGATTGTTTGATGACGACTGCTGATATAGACATTGTGATTTACGCCTGTTGGACTGGAATGGGTCCAATTAACAGGTGAAAGATGAATTAAATAATCTGCCGTGCTAAGCGAAAGAGCAGTATCTACAAAAACCAAGTTTTGAGAAAATCGGGTTTGAAGTTTGGCAACAATAAACTGAGGGCTGTCACTTTACTGAGTACGGAATGAAGTAATGTGAAAATAAATAGTAGGTATAAATAAGATAAAAAGAAAGATGGAAATAAATATTAATCCTAGTAGGTCCGTTTCTTCGAAGAATTGATGCTAAACTCAAGTAAATTAAAACTAAATTATCAAGTAGGCAGTTTTATGAGAGGATATAAGATTCTTTTCCAACAAAATTGTTTCCCATTTTAGCCTAATTATTTTTGCTTTGGAAATTGGAAAACAATAGAAGAGATAAGTTCACAACTCGTTGAAGAGATTTTTTTCTTGAAAATAATAACACTTCTCGGAGAAATAATCTCCTCATTCCGTTATGAAGAAGCACTTTTAATCATTTGAAAGAATCTTATAATCAAATATTACCAACTCTACCTGGATAATTAGATGGGTAGAAAGAGATAACCATTCATTGCCTCTCACGACAAATATAATTATATCTATCACTACTTTCCATTTTTTATTTTTTAAACATTACTCTATTCCTTTTTCTATTCACATAAAAAAATCCATGAAAAAGTCTAAAGGAGCAGAGAATTCTATGAGAAAATTAATTATTCTCTAAAGAGAATTCTTCTCAACTTTATTGCAAATTGAACTTCTCTGAGCTGGAGCTGGAGGCTTGCTGAAAGCTTTCTCAGAACAGCGTTCAATTAACAGAAATGGAAACTGAAAAAAATCGTTTCGGGATTCACAGCACACTGTGGTTGTATCGCTTTCGCTGCTTGTACAAGCTTCAGAAAGCTCCCAGTACTCCAATAAGATTCTTTCATTCAGACTGTCATTTTATTTAGAATTTATTGAAGGTTACTCTCAGTCTCATTCGGTCTCTTCGCAGGTTTTTCGTTCAAAATTGCTTTGCTTTGTTCATAGGGAACGGATTTCATGTTTGACAAGTAAGTCTCGAAAACGTGTGTCTGATAACTTTCAAACTACTAATGAGCTTCAGGGAAATAGTCTGATGAGAGTCTGAATTCGAGTCCTTTCAAAATTGGTTCAACATCCAATAAGCATTTCAATACAAGCAGTACTAGGTTCAGTGCCTTCCTATAGAGACGATTCACTTCATCAATCATCTGAAAAGCTCATGCAAGATTCAATCTCTTGGATGTTCCATTGAAATTCAGGCAGACGGTTACTGGTGGAAGCTGTTTGAAGGTTTTGAGTAGGTGGAGCACTCATCTTATTTTATCACTTTTAAATTTCGGAGCTCTAGTCAGCAATGCAAAGTACGGATCTCCTTTATGAATAAATGTTATCCTCAGGACCGAAATAGTAAACTGAAGTGACACTCATCACCAATGACCAATCACCAATGTGATTAAGTTAGTATTTGAACATCGTTTTAGGTTTAATTGATGGTGTATTTGTAAGGTGAAAAAGATATAAAATTATAGGCCTACAAAGACATTTGAATAGACGTTCATACTTGAAAGAACTATTATACATTATGTAAAATTATATTAATTGCCAGTTCTAAATATTATAAGTTGTTTTATTGTATTGTATTATAAAACTCAAGGTTATTGTGTTTTATTATATCACAGATAGTAAGAAATCCAGTTGATGTTCTCAATCAACTAAACAAAATGTCAACTGTATTTTCCTAATTCTATAATAATTATTGCAGAGAAAAGTTTGAGACAAGAAAAACTTTTGACTGTAGAATTTTAATTTGAAGTGCCATATTATGCATAATTCATGTTTGTGGACCAGAGGAAAGAATAAGCAGAGAAGAGAATTCTTAACTAAATAATACTGTTTGATGTAATTTCAGATGGGATTATCTCCACCAATAATAATAATTGGTTTCAAATGTAATGTTTAATCTAGAATTTATGTTTTTGTCAGCATATCAAGGCGAATTCAATAATGATTATTGAGAAACAAAGTCAAAGAATCATCAGTTGAAAACAAATCGAGCTCATTATCTTCATAATCCTAAAGGCTCAAACTCTTGTTCCAATTGAAGAGTAGTACTGGATTGAGTTTTCCAATCACTTCCAATGTACATATCACATTTTTTATGTGAATCTGTTTGCTACTTAGTTGATGATGTAAACAATGAATTCTAAATTTGATTGATGAGTTTTGTTCCATGGAGTCCATTTCACTCACTTCAATAAAAGATTAAAGGAAACGATTATCTGGAATATTCACGCTACCTACTTAATGAAAAACTTAAATTGCCTTGGAGCGATACAAATTCTCCTATCTCGGTATGTCTGATGAGATGTATTCCACTGGAGATTAAAACTCGAACAATTCCAATTCCGTCCAATGATTTTCTGCGTTATTTGATGCCGCTTTTTCTACTATTGCCAGGTGGGTACTCGACGTTCGCTATCTCGCGGACCTTCAGAGAAAGCAGACTTTACGAGGTTATTCGGCAGCTAACTCCGCATTCCTATTCACTTCTCTCAGGCCGGAAAATTCGGCCCGGAAAACTGAACTGCACAGTGGAGCACAGACTCGTGCATTTAAATCGCTTGATAAAACGAAATTCACAGAAAAGAACGTTAAACTTTTGCCGCTTCAACTGTTGCCAGTGGAAGAAAAAACAACTTGTAAAGTGTTGTTTTTTCACGAACTTGCCAAATGTAGCATTCCGAATCGTGAAGAGCTGGAATTATTTTTATTATCATCGACATCATCATCATGATCAACACCATCGCATTGGTACTTGAGATATCAGAAAATGGAGTCTGCAGATCGATCAATGAAATACACTTGAGAGTCCAATTCAATTTGGAGTATTTTTCCTTTTCACAGAACTCCTAGAGAAGTTTCCGAAATTAAAATTGAATTGAACTGTTTCCTCGTTTCATCGAATCAAATGAATTCTCCGCAAGAATGCCTTACTTGAATTCTATGATGCATTTACGCCTTACTAGAATTTAATGATGAACGAAAATTCTGAAGATAAAATAATCATTATTATGCATTCATCAAATAAATTTCTCACATACAATATTACTAGTATAATGCACGTAAATCCAAATACTGTTTATAGATCAGTTTGAAATCCGTGGCGAAGCGTGGTATACTTATTCGCCACGCTTCGCCACTATTTGAGATGTACACTTGATAAAAAGAAGACAAGCTTGAGTGTTATCTAGTTGTGGTCATAAAAAATAACAGTAAACCAGACCTTTCTATTACAGTGGAAATTTTGAATTGGGGCTTTCCCCACGAATATTGGAATACACTATTCAGGCTAACGTCACACTTCTCAGAATCTATGCTGGAATATGAGCTTGCCTACCGTGTATTCAATTATCCGTGGTTTTTTCCACCAAGTACGCATCAATAAGTATGTTCACAATGTCATGTGATGTACGCTCATCCATCATGTAGGTTACGGAAACTAATATTGAATTGTCGGTCCTATTACAAATTACGCAAGTGAAAGTCATACAGGCTTAAACGGAAGCTGCAGCCTTTGAGGAAGTAGTGGACTTCATCAAACGGAAGTTGAAAGTGTTTGTTGAGAGTTGGCCACCACTGAGTAAAGGGCTCCTGAGTAAAGTGTGGGGCTGAATGATGAGGAAGGTCAGGTTTGCACGCGGTCAGCAGTCGACCCAGCCCTGGGAAATTCGCCTCCTCCTTGTCTGGTGAGTGCTCCCTCGGGCCGGAGCCGAGCCACCATTTCTTCTTCCTCTTCTTCTTCTTCTCCTCCTCGGGCCTCTCCACTTCCGGGTCCAGTCACGTCTCACGTCTCCGCGCCGGGTCCCGGCCGCTCATCGTGCTTAATGGCCTCATGAAATATTCATCACCAAAAACAGTTTTTCTCTCCGGGCATACTTGCCAAACCAAAGAGCTCATTCGGAAAACAGATGCTTAATACTTGGTTTTGCTTCTTTGAAAGCCGTCGCGGGATTTGAATCTATGGAAAAATATTTACTAAACTAATAGCCCATGGTTATTTCCAGGATTTCTTGTAAAATATTCTTGATCATCAAATATGACTGAACCATCAGTTGAATGAGACTCTCAATAGAAACATGAGATTCATAAATTGAGAAAGGCTAATAAGGTACTAAATAATAAACTCTCTTGATTGCTTACAATAAAAACAATTATAACTAAAACTTGATCAATATAATCTATAAAAGATCATAATTACTTATAACGAATAGCCTAATTATTATTAATGCATCACTAATGCTAATAAAATGCAATTTATTTGACCAAGGGTGCGTATATACGATGCATACGTGTAAATATGTGAAGAATATTATTTTGTTCTCTGTATTGCACAATTATTGTATAACCTTTGTACTGTATCTTTGAAGAGGAATAAAATAAAATTGAAATTGAAATTGAATACATGCGGGTGGACGACATTTGCCATTCAAATCCACTGGAAATGTCGTCTGAACGATGAATTTATGCATTAAAATATGCATACTTTTTCCGCTCCTTAAGATATTATTAGTAGCATACAATCAACCTTAGTTGGTATATACAACAGCATAACCTGATGTCCTGTCCATGTCACTCTGTGAGAGCGATTGCTGAGTGATCATGAGGTAAAGACGGGAACATTCAAATATTTAAGACTGCTTCTAAGGCTAGGCGTACACCAGTTAGTCAAGCCAAGACAATACGGAATTAGTCACGTTTAGTCATAGTAATTCACATAGTTGCTTATAAAGCAGCACACACTGATGAAATGTCTAATAGGTGTGTTGCTGCATAAGCAACTATGTGAAGTACTGTGACTAAACGTGACTAATCTCGTCTTGTCTTGTCTTGACTAACCGGTGTACGCCTAGCCTTAGTTGGTATACAACAGCATAACCTGATGTCCTGTCCATGTCACTCTGTGAGAGCGATTACTGAATGATCATGAGGTAAAGACAGGAATATTGAAATATTTAAGACTGCTTTTAAGGGTGACTGACATAGAAATAAGTCAAAGTGGAACCTACCTGTTACACCCTGTTATGTGTATTGCAGTTCTATACTTGTAAAATATACCAAGGATCACATGCATTTGATTTGTATTGGAATACTCGTTCGCAACAGAACACACTGTTTAAAGGAGTGGGAGATGTTAAATACGAAGCATGGCATAGCAGTAGCATTAGCAGCATAGCAGTAGAAGCACGCCGCCGGGGAACATGCAACAAGCGACGTTAATCGAGTTGTTGAGCGAGCTGCTGCCACTCTGTTTACACGGTGTAACTGACAGTTGCGCTGCCGAATAGAATCCGTGCCTGACGTCAACAAATATGCCAACTGACTCGGCACTATATTCCACCGACAGAGGACGGCGGAGGAATAAACGCAGTTTGGCTCAGCGCAGCCAAGCACCAAACGAAGAATGAGCCGCCCCTCACTGGATAATTAGCTGTCGACCTGTTTGTTGGTCTACTGAACTTGAATTTGTGGAGTTATGTGAGGAATGCGCGTCATGATTGCATCGGTTTTCGCGTCACGCGCTTCCTGCCCCTGCGCGTGTCATTTGCCATTCATCAACGATCTTCGTTCTCATTTTTCACTTAAAAACATGCAGTCCAGTTGATATGCGTGTGTGAAATTATGGAAAAGTTACATTTATTCCAACAGCTTGCTTGCAACTGGTATATAATTATTGTTGTATACTACACTCCAATACGTGCAGCTCATTTTCATTTATCTTTCTTTGTTTATCGTAATTTAGAAATTAAAATCATAGTGAGAAACATGAGTGAGTAGTATGATAGTTTTGTTGTGTTAGTTGACTTATTTACTTGAGAATAGGCTTTGATATCTTCATTTGGCTGTGGTGCAGTATATGGACTTCTGCTGATTAGATTGAAGATTACAATTCATTTATTGACAGAAGTCCATATACTGCACTTTTGGAATCATTCATTTTAACTTGAGATTTGGGAATAAAAATCGAAGTGAAACGTAAAGTGTATAGAGTAATACAATATGAGTTGAAGAATTTAATTATGTTAGGTACTTGTACATAAATTATTGGGATGTACTCCCAAGGAAGGGATGTAACAAGAAAGGATACACTTATGCCTCTGTACATACAAGGCAATGATTCTTATTGTATTTTATTCAATGCAGTATAAATATATATCACAATCCATTTGTTCGAACCCATTTAATCAGTAAAAAAGAATAATTGTAGATTTTGTTTTTCAGATTGGTTTCTACATATTCGACAAATTCTATGGTTTTGCAGATTAGTTATGGTTTATGGCTCAGTGAGATCGGATTAGGAAAATTGAATCTTCATATATAGCTGTTGTAGAAATTATTGCATTAATTAAATCATAAATGAATACCAAGACAAGAATTGATTACGTTTTTAAGTTGTTTGAAAAAATTAAATATTTTTCAAAAACTCACTCATACTTGGCTCACTTTCTCAATTTTTTTTTAAGTTAGCATGCTGGTCACTTTGATTAACGCTATAATAGGTATAAATGATATTCGCATTCGCATATAAATAAACAGAAAAACTTCTGTTGTCTTATTACTTCAATTTGATATATTTTTCTGAGAAAGATGATCATATACATTTATACATTTTTCATACACATGACAAATTTTCCTGATTGTAGAACTTGACATAACATGCAATTTATGAATCCAAAACCTCGTAAACGAGCATCTATTTTGTTTATGAAACTTATATAATATATTATATTAAATGAAATTGAATTAGTAGAAATTTATTAATCCAGACACATCCAGAAACTTTTACCCCAGAAACTTATTCCAATTCTCATTGAACAAGCTGCTTGGTGGAAATCTTGGTTTTTCCATTTTCAGGACCAACATACTGTAGAACAAGATCTGCCAAGTAGTGGCCATTGGCTCCAGCTGTTTCCATAGCTTTCTTGATAAATTTTTTGCTCTCGTCTGGCAGATAAACTGGAAACTTTATCCTGAAGTCAATCAACAAATCACCGAACCGGTCTGGATCATCCACGTAAGGCATGCCTTCAGAATGCACAACCTTCAAAACACAGAACAATGATTCAATTTGGTTTATGAGAGATTAATGAAATCTGCAAATTGCATTTGAAAATTCCAACTTTCACTCTCCTCAGATTAACATTAGAGAGAAGAATTAACTCAAATACTGAGCCAATTATCGGAATCACTTCGCTTACACTAGTTTTCACTAGTTTAGTACTATAGTAAATAGTATGAAGATCTATTTTATTCTCAGAGTCTTCTATCAAATAAACTGCCTTATCGGATGAATACTTGATAGCATTTTTTGAAATGACAATATTTTTGAAGATGGAAGGAGATGGGATATTGCACCTATTCAGTTGCTCTTAAATCATAATAAGTAATTGAACAAAATTCATAATTAATGCCATATAATATTCTGAAAAGTTTTTTATGCAGCAGCGTTCATCGAATTTCCTTACTAGCTATTATTCTGTTGTCAATATTTGCGGTAGCAGAAGTCTTCAGAATATTACATGGCATTAATCAGGAATTTCGTTCAATTAATTATAATGACAATATTTTTGTTCTGCCCCAGAGATCTTTTTGAGAATCGTGGGAATTTAAGTATTAGAGCTAATCACCTGCGGACTTTGCTGATGCTGTATTGCTTTCAAGCTCTAGGTTTTGTGAATCGCAGTAGGCTATAAATTAAAAGCTTCACTAAAGCTTGAATAACTTTCATCGCTTGATTCAATGGTATATTTCACTGATCAAACTGGTAAAAAACTGATCAAATGGTATGTTTCATCAATTCAATGGTATGATTCTTGACAGTGAGCCGATAGATGAACTGTAGATACATTTGAATATTTATTGTTAAATAATGTTATTGAATGTTTAAAAAGTTTCTATTTCAAATGAATCTTAATTTTATTTTATTTAATTAGCTTTTATTTGATTGTAAAATCTAGGCTTTTCAACTGCATCAACATAACTGGTCCAACATAGAATTGTAGATATGAAAGCCTTAACTATTCAGCAATTTGATCTTCAAATAAAATATTAGGACTGTATGATTTTCAAATTTACCTTAACATAATCCTGATAGACAACTTGTGTGATAGGCACTCGGATTTGACGTTGATCAAGAGTTTCCAAGACAATTATTTTGCCAGTCAATGCCTCCTGTAAATCTATGTCGACTGTAGTGAGAAGGTTGACGCCTTCACGTCGAAAAGTGTTGTAAGGGAGATCTTCGGTCACAAAAATAATATCTCCTGGAATGATAGAATGGCCACAGTCACCTTTTTCTAGGAAAACTATTTCAGTACCAGGTGGCAATCCAGGCTTGATTGGAATGGTCAGGATTTCGTATTTGATAATGGTGGTTTCTTCCAAATCATCGGCGAAAACACGACGTTTTATTTTCATTTTTTTAATGCCACCCAAGTATAGTTCCTTCAGGGTGAGTTGAAGGGGTTGAACCAGGGGAGGAGCTTTTTTCTTCAGTGCTCTTCCTCTCCATTCTTGTAGGGAAAAAAATAAGGACTTTGAGTGTCATTCATGAGAAAAAATTGAATTGAGAGTCAGCACTCAACAGAATAAAATAGCCTAATGATAACTCATTAGAGTCTTGATCAATGCTCATCACTATTTGCTCATAGGAGGTAGGAACTTCCTAGATATAATATTGTTTTTGGATTTTTTCTTGTATTTGTCATGAAGAATAGGAGTTAAAACAATTTTAATACTCACTGAAGAACATGTAGAGAAAAATCAAATCTTTTAAAGCTATAAACAGTTTTGTCTATTAAATATTATTTTGTGAACCCTTTAAATAAATTAACAAGGAAGTGTTTGGTTGAAGCTCTTCACAATAAAAATAGTAAAATTAAAAGTATTAAAAATTGATTTTGATTAATACAGTTATTCCCTATAATGACGGGAGATTGCATGAAAGCCTATCCAATAAAACGTATTTTCCCATTTAAATGAAAAAACAGAATAATTTTTTTTTAGCTCCGGTAGATGACGTCATACCAACAGTTCAATTGGCTTTGGTGCAATCGGTCATTCAGCTCTAAATTCGATCCACTTCCACCTGCATCCTCTAAGTAGACACTTGGTCGATTTTATGTGCGACTCAAGCATGCTGCGTATTGGCCGCATACTGAGCAGCACAAATAATTGACCAAGTGTGGACATAGGGATAGTTGAATAATTAGAATTCGTACTATGCTCTGCCTGCACAACATTGAATTCAGTTCCAAATAGTACATGTAGGCTATCTTCTTAATGACTACAATATAAACTGCTCTATAAAGATATAAATCAAAGGCAGTCATTCTATCCTATTCTATCATCAGATTGGATAAGAAAAACTGTCGAGTTAATTGTAAAATAAATGCCAAATCGATTTATAACATGATCCTACAGCTTTTTTCTTGTGTTTTTGAAATTATGGACTGATTACTGTTTTGTAATAGTCTTATTTATTATTCAACTCACCATCCAACGTGGGAAGCTGTAACTGCAGCAGATCGGCATAGGGTGAAGATGTCCCGAAGAATTCTTGATAGGTTCTGACCGGGTCTCCATGATAAGCGTAGGGCGGTATCCATCCTTGAGCACTCGGCACCCCTTTCTTCATCCCTTCTTCGCCGAACTGATCGTAGACCGCTCTCCATTTCGGCTGACTCAGTACATCGTAAGCCTCACCAATCAGAACAAACAGCTCTTTCAGCTCTCCTCCAGCATTTCTTTCCGGATTCGTTTCTATCGCACGTTTCCGGTAAGCTTTCTTGATTTGAAGGTCGTCACAGTTGCGTGTGAGACCCAGGACACCGTAATAATCTATTCCCATTTTCTTTGACTCGGTGGACTAAAAGATTCGGACGATTGGAGTTCGATGTTATTTTTGTATCTTTCGGAATGAATGAGCTTCAAAGATGTCTAACACGAGTCACCAACTAACCTTTTCAAATCTGTAGCCTCTAAACTTCAAACCTTATTATTGGTAGCTTCCAAGTATGGTAATTTACTGTGATGATTGGACTTTGATTGAGTTAAATGAGAATTAAATACTGTTATTTTATTATTGAATATGGAAGATATCCAACTAGACTCACCAACTAACCTTTAAATTGAAAATCAAAACAAACCAGAAGGCTGTATCCATCCATCATAACATATGAGTCTATTGGTTGAGCTTCCAAGTGGGCTAGCACACCGAAGCAATAAGCAACAAGCAACTAGCAACACGTGGATTATATTTATGATCGTCTACTCTATACAAATAAATAGTCTAATGCATACCTGAAGCAGCTGTTCCAGTGTGCATTGAACTATTCGTTTGTATAGAGTAGACAATCATATGATCCATATGTTGCTAGTTGCGTGTTATTGCTTCGAGTTCAGGTTACGAATGAAAATTAGAAAGTTATAAAAGCATTGAAATAGAGAAGTTGAAAATGCTGAGTTTACACTGAATTTTTGAAAAGTATAAATATTAAAAAACATTGTTTTTCGATGTTAAGAACACTTGATTCAACCATTACGTCTATACTGGTGTTTAAAATTGAAACGATAGTGATTGGAAAATATAAATAAAAATACTGTACAGTCAACATGGGGACTGACCTGAATCATAGCTTCAATTTGTCAAAATATACAACGTATAAATCTACAGAATATATAATTATACTTTTCAAGCCACAAGTCTGTAATTATTTTGATAAGGTAAAATTTTTAATAGATATTGAACCATTAACTGTACTAACTGTACAAAAATCAGGGTTTGAATTGAAGATGTTTAAGAGTGAGATATTATAATATGAATGTGATGCAAGTAATGAATTTGGATAGTGTGGAATGGATAACTAATGGATTTGAACAATATTGACGATAGCTCAATCAAAATAATAAATCTTTCAAATCGGTCAACGCAGTGAAGTTTAAAATAACATTCAAAATTCATTCAACTCCAGATATTCGTATCCAGTAATAATATGAGCGGGTTAATGTGTAAAAACATTATATTTAAGGACTGATGAAATGGTTTACATTGTCATTAGTAATAATAATTGTTTTCTATCATTCGGAATGTCTCTGGACAATGATGACTAAATTCGTTACACAGTTCTGAACTGGACTTTTGGAGCTCTGTACAGAAATAACAATGGTACGTGAAATGGAGGTCAATGCAATCAATGAACGAACTGCAAACACTCGTGACGCCGGGAAAGCTGCAGAAAATCACACAGAGCGTTAATTAAGGTGTGGCAATCTTTAACAAGCAGAAAAACTGATAAAGAACTGTCAGGCAGCTGTGTTTGGTACACGTACTATCTCATTTAGAACTACGGTGTTTTTCACGCTTCGAGTTTTTGCTAATTATAGTTACTCTAGGTAACTCACAAGATGATTGTACAATATAATAGGAAAGAGTGGATAGCAGAGGTACAAAGATTGAATAATCTCAGTGTTGTCATTGGTGTGAAAAGAACCATAATAGTACATTGGAACATTTTCCCCCGTGATAATTATGTCTCATTAAAATAGATTTTATTCTTCTCCTCCAACAAGAGAATTATGGTAATCAGGAGATCGTAGAGCTAAACTCACTGTGAGTCGGCTTATTCGTGGTGAATACATACTGAAGTTCTTCCATCTGACTGTTGAAGAAGCATTATTATACTGTATATTTTAGTTTGTTCCAGCTGATTTTATGAACTGTGAAATAAGATCTATGACGAGATATTGGCCATTGTCCATTGTTGGTTTATAAAAATGCTGTTGTAGTTTTCTAATTGTAAGATTAGTTAAGAGTTAAGGTACTTGCATCTGTTACTCTCATTGTTGGGTCAACACTTTCAGTATAACAAGGCCTTTTCCGCTGAATGTCTTTCATTCATAAGAATCGAAATCGTTCCCTGGTGGTTCGGAACCCACCTAAAGCTTTAGGTCCTTCATCATCATCCTTCCCATTACCTAAGCACAAACAAAGAGCTCATGTGAGCATTATCACAGCAAAATAGTGAAAGCTGCTCTCTTCGATAGCAATAAATTATTGTTATGTATCCTGATAATTTATAATAATATTCAGTAAAATAATTGAATGTACAGAATTAGACAGGAACAGTGATAGTGATATGATTCAATCAAAGACAGTAATATTTCAAATCACCCCAGAAAAACTATATAGGAAGAGAATAAATTTCAGAACTCTGTTTCTGGAATCAATATCTTGATAAGTTAAATGGTAGACAGGCAATGGCTGAGAAAAAGGAACAAGTAATCAGGCCAAGACTCCGTAGCGATTCCATAGTGAATGGTCTGAATGAGGTTGAAACCCTTTTTCGATCTCAGTATGAGAACTAATTATCCATCATCAGTTTCGCTTCGATTTTCATCTCTTTTCAAACGCTATGAATGGAAGCGCTTCTCACATTCAATCAGATCTGTCGTCTGAAAACTCTCTCTGGACTCCTAAATCTGGAACGTATTTCTTTTTTCTCATATTGATCTTGAGATGAGACATTGATCTCCTGTTGAGATATAAATCTTGAAGCAAATCCCAAATTTTAATTTAAAATTTACGATTACACTTTTGGAAGATGGATTTTTCAATGATTTCTTAACTAGTATATTATCAAAAAGGGTATCTATCCGTTCAGAACAGCTATTCATGAAATTTATATTGATGATGTTTAACTCCATGATAATAAAAATACTTTTTGAAGTTGGCAATTTCACTACTTTTTAAAACAGTTATAAAATAAACAATTTATATTGAAATTTAGAGAGAATTTCCGAGTTTCCGTCCCAAATCTTATACTGTATTTTCATTCTCAGTAGCTCTAGCTCAAGGTTCCACTTTATGTGATTGAATAATAGATAATACTAATAACAATTGAATGATAGAGAAAATGAAAACGGTTAGAATTTAAACAGAGCGACATTTCTGTGCTTCTTATTTTAACTTTGTTTATCATTTATCAATATTAGGCTATGTCTTTTACAACTATGTTAAACATAAAGGAAGATCAAAAAACAAATATATCAGTGATTAATATCAGCAATTAAGGAAAAAATGGAAAATCTGTTCAATACAAACCAATCTATCATGTCCGAGTAGAATAAGCTATGAACTTCGGAATATTATGTGATGAAATCATTGACATAACTGCATGGAACTCCAGCTTGTCATGTAATGAATAATGACTTCATATTATGAGGGTTAAGACATTGCAAAAGTCACAGATCTGAGAGAAATGTATCTCGAGGTTCCATGATAACCGAGAATATCTTTCAAGACAGAGTCCATCTAAACTAACAAGATTCACATCTTAGTTTCCAGGTGAAGGAAACGAGGACAGTGCTGGTAAACCTAATTGGAACGCTCCAGGAAACAAGTACTCTGAACTAATTGCGCCTCAAAATTATTTGTTATCTCATTAAGAACAGAATATTCTTCCAAGATTCAATTCCCACTATCTCTAGTGGAAAACGTTTATCCGATTAAATAAATATCTCATTAAAATTTATCACATTGTCTGAGCACTAGAAAGTTTTCAAAAAAAAGGGTAATTTGTACTTCTTGAAGTGGTTTAGTCAATGTTTATTCGAAATTCATATTAAGAGCTCTTTAAGAATAATGAAGTAAATGGAAATTCTGTTGTTCACATCCACTTGTATTTTGGTTTCTTAGGAATCATCTAGAGAGAAAATTTTGGATTTCCTCCATTATTATATAAATTTATAATATAAGTGATATAAGTAAAACATTGAATTGAATATCTATTCAATACAGTATTGTGAGTCTGAAATCACTCAGTCTTTGGAATTTCATAATAATTCGAACTTGTAGAATTTGAAGTAGGCCTATAGTTTCCAAATTTCTGCCGATAAAACTCAGCTATCAATGTGACAAACCGATGAAATCTAAAATCATATTAATTTATAATTTGATAATTTTATTCGGAAATCATTATTTTATAAGAATGGTGACATTTTCATAGCAATTCATTTCATTTTATTTGGAAATTATTATTTTATAAGAATAGTGACATTCTCATAGCAATTCATCATAATATCGTTGAATTAATATTCAGAGGCAGGGAAATTTTGGTATTTTTCACGTTTTGGTATTTTTTTGGCTGAGAGAACAAATGAAAGAGAGATTTCCCTCTTACCTTCATGAATAAAATGTTTTCCTTCTTTGCCTCCAACAATGATTTGTATCCAATGGTAAATCCTCAATTCCACAAACCTAAAGTCACCAATGATCAGAAGTTCATAATGAATATGGATTGTCGCTATTTGCTCGCTCTTTGGCTTTGATTTGTTATTCAAATTTCCTTTTGCGTCCCTTAGATGTACGTCTCAATTTATTATTCACTGATTATAATATTGTTGAATTAATATTCAGAGGCAGGGAAATTCATGAGCCGCCACTAGGTGTGGCGCTCACCTCCAAAGCAATTATCATTTGTTGAATGAATACGTAATTAGGTCACCTGGGATATGCTTTCACAGACGGAATAATTGACGTTCCAAAGAGGTTGCTTGTTGAGTTAAGAAAATAACTCCAGAATGAGGAAATTCGAACAATGAAACTGTTCACTGTTACATTACAAATTTCATTATCCACCGATATGGAACTTGTAGAGAAGTTGAAAATTAATTAAAGAGAGATATGGAAATACAATAGAAGTTGTATTCATCAAACATTCCATGCACAGAAATTTATTCCATTAAAAAATAATTGATATTGAAGTTTGGGTTAATTTCCACCACAAATCTGATATTTTCTTACTCAGTAAGAAAATCAAAGAAGTAAGAAGCTCAACGCTCCACTATATTCAATTCAATAGTAGAACTGGTAGTACTACTAAAGAGGATATTAAAAATCAGCGGGCTTGAGTTGAGACATGAAGAGATTTGAATCGTTCAAATGCTATCAGTTTTGGAGCGGAAAAACGTATAGAACAACTTAGAAACAAAATTCTTTTGTCATTGAATGATTAATATTCTATAGCTGAAAGTACAAAGTTGGTAAGTTTTCACATTATATAGAATCCTCACGACGAAAAAGAACTGCATTTTTGAAAACTACATAGTAAAGCCATTGTCATTAGTACAGGTAAAATAAGAAGACAAATGAGAACTGCATTTCTAAAAACTACATTGTAAAGCCATTGTCATTAGTACAAGATTCTGTATGAGATTAGTAGGCCTCAAACCCACAATACACTACAAACATTACATTACATTCACATGGAAGGATATGTGAGGAGTTGAACAATCCATCAAAAAGAGAAGCCGAAATGGGGTTTGCCAGTTCGAGCAAAACGAGAACAACCGTGCCAAGCAATCTGACCATGCGAGCCTACATTTGTGCTGAATTTAGAGTATATCAATCACAGCCAGCGACTCGCCAATACCCCTGCTCTTTCGTTGACTAATAATAATTATTTGCGGCGATGACACACGGAGTGTATGTGTGTGTGAATGAGAAACCCGAGGCGAGCAGCGAATATTAATGTTATTTGTTATTGTCCCTCGAATAACACTGAGAGGCCTCTGAGTGGCTTTCCATTGTTGTTGCCTCATCGCAATTAGTATTCTCATCTCGCCATAGATCCAGTGCAGGGCTGCTCATGCGATCCGATCTACCCAGATGCGGAAGAGCTCGTCACTCTTTGCATGAAGTAAAATGTGGTTTGTAGAGAAAAGCATTCAAAGAGTAATACTTCACCAGGGTTATTTATTAGATAATGTATCCATCTAATAACCTTGCCAATGTTCTACTTATTACATATATTATGAGTACTACTCCTCATTACTACTAATAACGCTAAGGAGTCTAGGAACCTCTCCGAAAAGAATAATTCTATTATTTTAATAACCTCCGGCTATTTTGTTCATCCAAATTATCTAATTTTAAAATTTATTGTGGTTCAATAAGAGAGAAATGGATAAGAATATCACTCACATTGTTCCTACTTCACTTTTTGTACAATATTTTTCTAATCTTGTTTGTACAATCTTCTTTTTGTATCTTTTTATAAATCGATAAAGAAGAATATTTCTGGTGTGGCAACTTGTCTGCATCCATCAAATAATGATAATTAGACCCTCGAATTATAAAACCTCATGTAGGCCTACAGTAATGTTTATGTGATATGTTTTCCGTGAAAATGTGGGCTCCTGTACTGAAGGAGCTACCTCCCTGTTATCTTCAATTTCGGGTACTATCCAATTCATAAAAGAGATAAATATTCAATAGTTCTTGGTACAGAGCCTGTATAATCACAGTGTGGCCAGTTGCTGCCTCGCCATTTGATTGAATAGTCTCTGTAGTTCTTGGTAAGGTGATGTCTCCACATAATCGATTATACATTATTCAAGCCATATGTTCGATCATAAAGTGAGGCTAGGCGTACACCGGTTAGTCAATACAAGACAAGACGAGATTAGTCACAGTAATTCACATAGTTGCTGATGAAGCAGCACACACCGATGAAATGACTAATGGGTGTGAGTTGCTTCATAAACAATTATGTGGAGTACTGTGACTAAACGTGACTAATCTCGTCTTGTCTTGTCTTGACTAACCGGTGTACGCCTAGCCTAAGGCTGAATGTGTTTTTTGTCACATAAAGGCTCCGACACTTCAGAAAAAACCGTTCTATGTCAATAAGAAAGTAATAATACCTGCAACCCTCCATATACACCTATCAAGAATAGCTATAACCGAAAGCAATATTGTTGAATGTTGTATTTCCCCGAATCCTATTAAAAAAGCAAGAAAATGATATAACTAAGGATAAATCCACACTCATAGTAGTGTGTGTTACTGTCACACTTCCACCCCACTCCCTCATAGAATCGTATTCGTTTGTGCTTCAACGGATGATCAAAGATATCAATTATCTATCGAAGAGAATATTTCCACTGTATGCTGTAATGGAGTGTTGAGATTCCTCTAATTAAAAATTCCCTCTTTGTAACGAATCACCTTGATTTTTTCGGATCTGTAAATTTATTATTACTCGTACAATTCAAGTTGAATTACTATTATACTAGACCTTTCATACTATACTAGACTAATATTATTTTTAAAACATTTTAAATATAAACATTATGTTCATTAAAGTGTAGTTTGACAATTTCAAAAAGTGTTTTCTAATATAATTTATCGACCAGATTATTTATACTTAATAATAAACAGAAACAGCTTTTGTGGAGTTTATTATTTACAAGCTGTCCCGGCGAACTTCGTATCGCACTCTTCCCGCCCCCCCAAATGTCCCCCCTTCATGCCACCCCTTAAAAAATGTCTTTATTCTTTATTCTTAAAAAATAATTTTATTTTATTTTTATTTTATTCTATTTTATTTTATTTTATTTTTATTTATTTTTATTTTTATTTTATTTTTATTTTTATTTTTATTTTATTTTATTTTTATTTTTATTTTATTTTTATTTTTATTTTATTTTATTTTATTTTATCTTATTTTATTTTATTTATTTTTTTATTTTATTTTTATTTTATTTTTATTTTATTTTTATTTTATTTTATTTTATTTTATTTTATTTTTATTTTATTTTATTTTATTTTTATTTTATTTTTATTTTATTTTTATTTTATTTTATTTTATTTTTTTTTATTTTATTTTTATTTTATTTTTATTTTATTTTTATTTTATTTTATTTTATTTTATTTTATTTTATTTTTATTTTATTTTATTTTATTTTATTTTTATTTTATTTTATTTTATTTTATTTTTATTTTATTTTATTTTTATTTTATTTTTATTTTATTTTTATTTTATTTTATTTTATTTTTATTTTATTTTTATTTTATTTTTATTTTATTTTATTTTATTTTATTTTATTTTATTTTTATTTTATTTTTATTTTTATTTATTTTATTTTATTTTATTTTATTTTATTTTTATTTTATTTTATTTTATTTATTTTATTTTATTTTTATTTTATTTTTATTTTATTTTATTTTATTTTATTTTATTTTTATTTTATTTCCGTTCTTCAATTTTAATATTTGAAATGATAGAACATGACTAATTTTGATGATTCTAGCGTAAAAAATAATTAGAGCAGAAAACCTAGTACAAAAAGAAATGGTTCGGAGCGGGAATTGAACACCCAACCTCTTGGTCGTTGGATATCCAATTCGTGGATAGGCCGAATCGCTATCCACTGGGCTATTGGGACTTGAGATGACAGTGCTAATTTTCTGATCTTGAATCACGACTATCTTTCCGTTCTTCGGTAGCCGGCAAATTCAAAACTTGGTCTGTAAATGTTTGATAGGTTAGGTCATTAATGTAATAATTATTTATTAATTATGAAGGGATTTTCTTATATTTTAATACATATTATGTTAACCAGTGCTTTAACAATTCAAACGAATCCAAAATCATCCAAATCGGTTCAGCCGTTCTCCAGTTATAAGCGAGCGTACAGACACCAACTCTCTTTTATTAATATAGATATCCGAATTATCGAACGAGTGGGTGAATAATCCCACAGTTGCTCTACAATTACGTTCTTAGTAGCATAGGAAGTGCTGTTGAACACGTGCTACGTTGGAGAGAGCAGTAAATTTTGCTGTTCATTCTTGAGAAAACAATAATAGGGTGGCTGCTGGCTCAAGAGCTCCACACTTATGATAAAGTGTTGCTAGCTCACTAAGCTCTTGGGAATTAAATGTGATGAAGCACTATGGTTCAATCCTTCTACACCGGAATGCTATGTGTTTTCCTTTTATCATTCCAGCAGCCTCCAATTTTGCAGGTGCTTCGTGTGTAGTATGGTGTAGAACACAATTCTACAATTGTTATCGAATCTCAAGATCAATCAAAGAGTGAAATTTCGATAAAATCAGTAACATTTTCATGGGAGAACCGTGGTAACATAGCTTTTTTTTTAGGGTGATGCCCACATGAGCTCTAGGCTTGTGCGTGGGTAATGAGAGAGGTGATGATGATAGATGACGACTGTTTTCAGGCAGTCGGGACCGACGGCTTTTCATCTCCTCCAAAAGACGGGAGTGGCCGTTTCTGCCAAAATCCGTTCCGGCAACTGTATTCGATCTTGGAACCTTTGGATTATCAGACAGGCGCTTATCGCCCTCGGCTACAGACCACTCCAGATAGAATAAAATAATATCGCAGAATAATTAAATATTGATAATTCTCCATGATTGGGAGTTGGAAAATTTACGGCATCTTCAAGGAAAGTATAGTTCACACTTGGCATTGTTCTTTTGAAGGTTCTCTCAATTCCCAGTCCTTAAAATAACATTTATTTATTCTGTCAATACCACTTTCTCCATCAATTTGAATAGTGGAATACAATGGAGAAATACTGAGTGAGTGAATGAATGAATGGGAAAAAACATGAAGAGAGAAGAGAGTAATTTTTAACAACAAAAATATGTTGTTACAAATCAACAATCAGTTGTTGTAAAGAATTCTTAAGGATTCTTCACAAATAATACGAATTATGGATTATATGAGTTGATTACTAAGAAGAGGGGTTGTCAACTCTTTAAATCTTGTTTATCTTTATTCCGTAACTTATCGTTGAATAATCATTATTCATCGTTAAATAATCGTCAACTTATTCCACCCATTGAATGTTTTAGCGTTTACTGAATATTCGAACATCGAGACTATACTTTGACAGGCAATAGTTGTTTAAGTAGTAGTGAGTTTTCAATAAGTTTGAATTAGACTTTAGGATAATGAGAGGAACTTCTACTGTTCTAGAGAGAGTAGCTTTCTTACTCAACCACAATCACAGGGTGATACCACGAAGTAAGTCTAGTTAAAAGGAGTTAGCCTCTATGAAGTTTCAAAATTTTTTCATAACGTGGTCCTAAATCTGGTATTCTACTTATTTCGAGAAGTTTGAACAGCTCCAGGAAAATTGTGTTTGCGAATACCAAACTTTCTAAACCTTAAAAACATTTCGGAATAAGTTCGTCCAAAATTAAGCATCGAGAAAGTTAGAAGACTTTGCCAACTTCCTTGTTCAACTTGAACTTGCAGTGGACTTGAACCTGGTTGCCAGCCACCTCCTAGAAAGTTCCCGATATTAATCAGGGGAGGTATCAACAGCTGAGTTTGTCTAGCGTACGGCCAACACCACCCCTCCTTCCACCCCCCTTCGATCTCACCACAACCAGCGACGCGGACATAAATCTAATCAACAGACCAAGCAACCAAGAGAGGAGAGTAATTGGCGCCCTCACTCTCACCCCTCATCTTTTCAAGTTGAGCTACTTTCTCTCACCCTGCGAATTTCGCCTCAGACACGCCGGCCATTAATTCGATTGCGTCTTTGGAGAGTGCGTTTGGTTTGGTCTGCCCTCCCCCACCCCATCGAACATCTTACAAATCTTTGTGGTTCACTCGCTATCAGCTCTAAAGAACGCAGAGCATTGTGTGATGGAGAATGGTTTGTGTACAAACGATTCAGTCGTTATCACCAGTCATTCACTCAACTATAATCAAGATGGAGGTCAACTATAATCGAGATGGATGGAATATTATCGACAATAATCGATAATGTTAATATCATAATGTAATAATGACGGTTTTCAATGTTGAAGATTTTGTCAATCAACTACTCTGGATGTATTGACAAACATCCACAGAAATTATTAATACTAACTACGATAGATAGCCTACTTCCAATGAGACTCTTTGATAATATTGATCCTTTAAGAAACGATAAATATTTCCCTCCCGTTACGCCATTTTACTCCCATTTACAGCACTTTCCTTCATTTTTTACAGTGCGACACAGAAACATAACTTGAACAATATTATTGATAGCTGACATTATCTTCAGATTACGAGATTTTTGTTTTGAAGCGTTGAAACAAGTAATATTACTTGACATTAAAAAGCTTATCTGTCAAAATACTGCTCCCACTGAAATCTATTATGTCTCAAACTGCTCATGAGTTGGCAATCAATAATAATGTATTTCGAAATCAACATGTTTTAAGAGCTGATTACTACCATAAAAATTACATCGGCGAAAGAAATTATAAATTTCTATTCACAAATTCATTCTTAAAAATAATTGTCAATTTACATGTTTCAAATAATTTAACTTTTAAAAATAGCTACATAAGTGTCAATTTTCCTTTCTCAAATAATTTATATATTTTGAAATTAATTGTTCACAGAACATAATTATACATTCATACATAGCAAAATATGGGCCTGAGTCCAGACTGAAGCAGTGAGAGCACAAGGATTTCGCACAAGCTCTCTTGAATTGTGAACGTGATTCCTAAAATAAATGAATTGATTATATTTATACTATATTTATTGATTATAATTATCAACATTAGAGTACAATATTTATCAACTTCGTAATACAATAATATTCTGTTCAAGGATTCCGACCAACTATTGAATGAAGTCGATATGAGATATTGAAAACTCCCAAATTCAATCAAACTGCCATCCAGCGTTATTGACTTCATTCTTTCCGTCAACGGCTTTCTTCAAATCTAATTCAGTTGGTACAAATGGCATCTGTCCGATTGCTTGAAGCGATTCGGGTGTGCACACCTCATCTCGCAAATATCTCTTTGCTGTTGGCTGGAGTCATCTATTAAGTTGCACGGCGTCAGCTGCGAGTTCAGCTCTAAAGAGTGCGCCTTCTGACTTGGGGATTGCGGGCTATCAGTCAAACAGGGGGCTGGTTCCCAGCGGCGCACTGAGAAAACGTTTCAAAGCCAACACCGGCACTCGCTATTTTTCACCGAGAATTTCTTCCGCTGCTGTCGGAAAAGTAAATTTCTTCCACCTAAATTCCCGTTTCCTCTCTTCGCTGCAGTGCTAAACTTTCTCCCCTTCACTTCTCCTCCCCCTGATTGTGAAAAATGAATAAAAATAATACACCAATGACGTGAAATGGCGCGATTTGTTATGAAAGGTGCATGGCGAATTTCAAAAGTCATTTTTTACGGTCGAAAAACACTAGAGGTCGGCGTTCGTTGTGAAATATGATCGCTGGAGGCGACTCTGCCTACACCTTGCCGAGTTTGAATTGCTGCCGCCATTGAAATGGCCAATCATGTATTTTATGAACCGAGAACGGAAAACATGTATGGGCTGCATCAAAAGGATAAACTCACATTCATACTCGATTCGCCTTCACATCACTGATTAATGGCTGATTTCAATTTTATTTCTATGTCCATTCACAAAGGTCTACTTCGAGTACAGTACAATATGTATCAAATTAATATTGTAAACGAGGAAAAGAGCGTACTAAAATAATGTAGAACTCTTTATCTATCGCAATATCACTTCAAATTTATATTTGATTTTTATGCGCATGAATTGTGAACGAGGAAAAATGAATAAAAATAATACATCAATAACGTTCCTATTGCAATATTACTTTACAATTCGATTAATATTAGATTCTCATGTACACAAAAATGTCGGAAAAATTATTCTCTGTTGCAGAATTCAATAAATTCATAAAATACGTAAAAACATTCAATTTAACAGCATATTTGATTTTTGATATATATAAGATATTTCATGTACTTTCATAGTTTATTCACTAAGCTTAGATTTTCAAATGTTATAATTATTATTACTCAGAATGACTGAAAAAATACTAAATTGTTCAATTATTGGAAACTATAACTGTAAATATAGTCGAATATGTCATGAATTCTCTCAGTTCAGGAGTTTCATTTGAAATTAATGATGTAATAAGCCTCTGACAATGATATTTTCGATTTTTTTTGTAATGAAGTTTAACTGCAATCTATCACATTGTCTAATGAACAGTTCAGTTCTGACTTGAATTAATAAGAGAATTTATACTAAAGGAGATTTAAAAAATCAATTATTCCTTTTTTAACTCGAATTGAGAAATACTCTTACACTTATATCTTTTCAAACACTAATCACACTTTAAAACACCCTTTTACACATTCTGACTTCTCTTATCACACTATATTTACATCACACAAGATCTGTAGGCTTTTTCCTTTTCAGTCTCCTCACGATTGTAGAGTTGTCAACGAGGTGTAGAGCTTGGACACTCTGGTGGTTATGCATAATTTTTGAACTGAAGGAATCTTTGAAATGTTTTATATACCAGTCCTCCACTCACCACTTTTTTCTATCTTTAGGTGATAAGGAGAGTGCTTTGATCAAACTATACTCAATTATAACAGCTTTACTGTAATTATAATTTATAAGTGTCATCATACTATGAGTGATAAATTGTCGAATAGTGATTTGTTAGAGAGGAAATCCCACATAATTCTATCTTCCTCTACTGATCAGAAGCCTGAGAATTGTAGATGATATTATTGGAGTGAGCTGTCTGTAGAATCTTCAGAATCGAATGTTCATCTAGATTTCTTGGAACTGTATCGTGGAAGCCGAATATAAGACATACCTTACCAAACCAGAAAGGGGCTTACACGAATACTATTGATTAACAGTCTTCCGAGTATTTGGGCTTAGTTGAATTCTGATTGGAATGCCATCGAAAACGGCCGTCTTCTACTTGTTATCGGCGATAGTAGATACAACAATGCGAAGCATGTTCCGGTTCGCGGTTAGTTTCATACATGTTTTCCGCATGCTCGGCTCAAAATACAACGAACCTTCCAGAGAACCACCCTTGCAAGATTACTTGGTGTCTAGCTGCTTCCCTAAGTCTACTTTGAACAGTTCTACTATTCTTGTTTCAAACAAGATATCCGCATAATCTTCTCAGAATATCCTGAAACTTCATTATTTGCAAGATTCCTCAGTATCTTCCTGCTTCCCCAAGAATATTTTCAGATCTGCGTGTGGTCTTTCTTCATGATTATTATCGTTTTCATAAAAGTTTCGGTTTTGATCACATGTATCGGCTTTGGCAAAGGAAAAATTCAATGTTTAAAACTTTTCCATTAAGTATACATTAAAATGCACTCCAAATCAGTCTATTTTTAACAGTTTTACTATTAGTTTCGAACATGATCTTCGCTTCATCATCTCAAATATCCTTGTGCTTCATTTTGCAAGATTCCTCAGTATCTTCTTGCTTCTCCAAGTTTATTCTCAGATCTGCGTGTGTCTTACTTCATGATTATCATCGTATTTATTAAAGGTTTGCTTCTTGTAATCTTGTCTCGGAATCTTGCAATGGACTTCAATTCACTTTATTGCCATCAAATCATACATATTTCTAAATCATATTATGGAATTAGAAATTAAACTTGAATAACCGGAAATAACATTTTAAAAAATGTCTTATTTAGGAAACACAAAAAATTGAACGACAATCCCCATAATGATTTCAGACAATTTGAAAACTTCCACCACTGCGAACATTGACAACAAAAAATAATTTTATTTAAATATTATTAATCAATGAATGCTTCTATACAAGAATGCTTTCAAACAAGAATATTTTGTCCAGGCGGAGTTGAGTTGAGTTATAACTTGAAAAATAAATATTTTTTTATTCATCTATTTTAATTATCTTATGGATAATATTCAGAATATATCAGTAAACTAAATAAATAATTCATTAATTTGGTTTTAAGTTTTTGATTTTGGAATCACTTAATTTTTGAGCGAATCCCCCAACTCGGTCTTCCTCAGGTATAATACCAATTATGTTCAGCCTTATTATCATTGCATGCCGCTGTCGAGCTGGTGGTGATATCGTCGATCGAGCTCATTGCCGCAACGTATTTTCGTGCTGAAAGCAGACAAGACAAGCCGTATGTCGTCAAAGCCCTAATCCCCATAACAACGCTAATACCTCCTCCCTTGTGGAGTAAGCCTCTACCAGGAGCACTTGGGCTCAGCTACGTGATACCCGGTCCTCCTTATCAACAACGACTAAACTCCGCCTATGAGCCCCGGCATAAACTAAACCCACATGAGAACACCTGGTGCTGTGCTATGCTGCACTCCACAATTCGCTCTGTAAGACATTTATGAAGAAGCTCTGCTTTGCTGAAAGCACTCCAGTAGAAACTGCTTATACAGTGCATAGGATCATACTGTGCATACGTATTATCATTGAGTGCTCGGATGTTGATAGACTATCTTCAATCGCAGACCATCAATAAGGCTATGAAAGAGTTCATGATAAGATTTCATGATAATAGTTCATGATAAGTGATTTAATCACTTCTGTGCATAGAAACCACTCACAGTCACAGTGTTACAGAGCTACACGTAAGATGTATTACTACTTTGTCTGACCTCAAGTAACGAAATTATAGTATTCTAGGTGATACGTCCTAAAGCTTGAAGCATTCCTTTAGAATGAGAAATATTAATAATGTAATCAACGATTATCGAGTGAATTTAGTCAATTTACAATAACTATAATTCACATTCCGCAGTAATACTGGGCACGGGTAATATAATATTAAAAAATATCTCCTCATGAGTCACGAAACCATAGTATTTATTAAAAATGCCGAAGAGAGCCGTTATTTCGTCTTTCGTTAGCTAGAAGAGATACATGGCAAATTTAGTCTAGGAAAATATTATAAAAATAAGTCAGGAAAGCTTCCTATGAAAGTATGTATCACAATAGTGGTATCGGGTAAACCAGGATATGAGAATCATATCACCAATAACTACACACTTGGAATCCACAGATGGCAAGAATATTGAGCTCAGCGAGATTTGGAGCAAATGTTCCCAAACGTGTAGTAACAAGAGAAATGGAGAACAAAGATATGGTGTTTGCTGGAAAGTAGGTGAATCGCTTACTTAGTTTGGAGTAACAATGTTGAACTGGGAAAGGTATCGTGTTTTTCCTTCGAACGACGCTGGCAGCTGATGCAAAGAGTGAGAAAGAAAGCTGCTTCGGGGAGAGACTTGGATTATCCAAGCTCATATCACGGTTTTCCTGTACCGTGGAGTAAGAACTTTCGCAAATACGACTACAAGAAGCATTTTCACAGCTTTCATCATAACCTAGCTCATAAACGTATGAAAATTCTTATGAATAAAATCATTTTCACTGATATTCCTCTAGTAATTTGTATTTTAAGTAGGATTATACATATAAGCCTCGTCATCCACTGGCTCTATTTTCGTCCCAAACATTCAAAATTCGAACATTGGATCAGATCGGACGTCAGACTTTTCGGACGAAAACGATTCCAGTAGACGACGAGGCTAAAATTATTAATTTAGTATTTGATTTCATATTGCTAGAGTCGCCTTGGTATGGAACTATGCTTGGTTTGCTTCTTACTCTATAATCAATAATATTATTATATTTTAATAATATAATATTATATATTTTGAATGATATTATTCAATAATAAACTGGTACACATGACGCTGAATTATATTCAGCTGCTTTGCCTTCGTGAACCTCAGAAATACAGCCTTAACAATATACTATTGAATTCAAATAGCGGGTTATTAAATTTGTTGGTGGTAAAGAATATAATTTATTCTCGGAGGGAAATTGAAATATCAATGTGTAGAATAGGGATACACATTCAAAAGTAGAAGTTCTTATTGTGAACAATAGAAAACTTCAAGGTTTGAAACCTATAGTTGTTTCATTGTTAATTTTCAACTAATGTTTTTGGGATAACAATGAGGTTGAAGTTATATTTTGAATCAAGTGTAGTGTGTGTGTGTGTGTGAAAGAGAGAGAGAGAGAGAGATTTAGATTTAGATTTAGATTTATCACTTTATTCATGTAGATTACAATAACAGCTTAAATTCTAGACTATAAAGTTTAGCAATGAATCTCGTCTAAAATGAATGTACCATAATTATTACAATCTTCAATAATTCACTTAACAAAGCTTATACTATAGAAGCTAATCAAATAATACGAATAAGAGCTTTACTTCTACATAATTTCTTACAGCTATTTTATTTATAAATACATGGTCAGGTTCTAAAGTATGACGATGGTTTAGTTTTGAAACTAAAATAAGCAATTACAATAATCCATTCAATAAACACAGAAAAAGAGATCTATGGAACCTTATTATTATACTCTACAGCTGTAATAAACAATATATGATTAGATATGAGATTCAATACGCTAACAGTAAAATGATCGTTCTGTATCCACATGAAACGGCGGAGTTTGAACATATAGATGTCCATTCTTGGAGAAGGATATGCAAGGACATCCTTCCCATAAACACTCAACCGTGGGCCTATATTTTATGAATAAATTTAAATGGAAACAAATTAAAAATTTATAATATGTGAGATTAATAAACTGAAAGATGGATAAATTCTAATCATAATGAAGGGAATAATGAGAACAAGAGTTATGAGAAATAGTGATGGAGTTAATTTTATATAATAATGTACATTGATTAAAAATAAAATTAAACATTGAACATTGATAGTACCAAAAATTATAAAAATATTAATAGTAATAATAATAAGAAGAAGAACTAATATTTTAATTATATTAAATTAGTATTATTTAGAGTGGGGAAATGTAACTCTATTGAAACACTCATTATAAAATAATTCCTACAATTAAGAATAGGATAAATGAAGGGATGAAAAGAGAGAGAGGAAGTTAGAGAGATTTAGCCATGACAATGACTGTATTTAGTTACAGCCGAGAGATCAGGATCCGGTAATCTCTACATTTACTTTCAATAGTCTCTGGCACACATTCTAAGCCCTCTCCGCTGATGGAATACTCTCCAAATACTTTCTTAGAACTCCACTCATTGTCATGAATCCTCTTTTAATAATCAGTTCCTGCAAACATCCGATTCGATTAAAGGTGACAACTTTTCGCTCCCACCAACCAATGTACACGTTTTCCCTTCCCTTCTTCAACTTTACACCTATAAGTAAGCTTTCAAATTAATTCGTTTAAGTGAGTTACAGTTGCTTTCCCCATTGAAACGATTTTGAAATGTGATTGGAATGAATGGTATGCCAATTCCTCATTTTGATATTATCTTTTTAGTTATCGTCGTGGGAGTTGATTTAGAGCTTGCGACCAAAACGGACGTATTTGTCGTTGAACTCTTTATCTGAGAATTGTTTCAATAATGAAGGATGACAATATTCGTCTTCTCTCCTGCCTAAGGATTAGGCAGGAGTGTATCACAAATTCTTTTTCCATTCCTTAATTATTCATGAATTCTACTCTCATCTTTTGCCAATAGCTCTTTCTACTTCTTGCTTGTAAGCCATGACTGCTCTGTGAAATCATTTAATCATCATCCCCTCTATACTTCTCCATATCACCTCATGTGTGGAGGATAAAGTGTAATTGGATCCTGTATCTATTTAGTGATGAACTTAATCACATTTCTATGAAGTTTGAGATATTTATAATCCATAGAATGTTCAATCGTTGTTGAACATAATCTAGCCTCACACTTTTAGGCTGCCATAAACTAAAATGCTGAGGCTTGTGCACAGAAAGCTAGTTCACGAGAAAACCTAAATTTAATGGAAAAACATGATCTCGACGGTCGTGTGTAGTTTTATTTCGTTAATGCTTGTGCAATGGAACCAGGCTACACTAAAACGCATCTGGCACACGATGAACTAACTACTCTCTCGTTTTTAGAGTTGAAATCTACGAGTCGCGAAAGATTTAACAGCTGCTATACACGATTCAAACAATATCAGCGCTGCGTTTCCCGCCCTAACTACGGTTCCCGCCAAGAGCACAGCTGCCGCCATAGCCACGGCCTCTGCAATTACTCATATGCTCGTCGCCACCCAAACACGCAACAAAACGCACAGTTCTCCGAACAATGTCGTTATAAATCACCGGCGAATAATTCCAAGCGTTAGCCTACACAATTATTGAATAATTCTGGTAGTAAAAACACCAAAATACTAGTAGTATGGCATCAAAAATACTAGTCTGATTTGTAGAAGCTTGCTTGATTACAGGTTTAAACTGGGGTAAGCATTTTATCCTAATTCTTCCATGACTAACTCATTATTAAAAGTTATTTTTAGGTCTTCTGGTTGAGCACATAAGTTGAGGAAAAGATTGAATTTTACTACTATAGATGAGTCTCAACCCACTACATTAGATTCCATTATGTTTCTTTCCGAACTTTTTCAATAAGCACTACATCTACTCTAGATGATCTTTTTCAATCTAAGGTCTTCATATGGACAAATTGAAATAAGGACGAACAACATGAGTACGGTTGAATTTGAAAGTTTTCACGCGCACTGTTCTCTAGCTGACAAGTATCTTTTCAATGTTAGAAACTGCAGGATCGTGAGCACTACTTTAGAACTATGCCTTCATCTTAGAGTAGATCATCTCTACCATAAAGCTGTACCGGTAACTCAGTGATCCATTCATTTATTGGGTATTCCAAATGCCAAATCGATATATTAATAATTAGTTTCTATGATTGCACAGATATTTTAAACCTTTATTTATATTTTGCAGCAACTAAGAATAATTAATTCTAACGACAACTGTTGGAGAGCAAGGAATTCGGAAGTGAATGCAATTGCATTTTCATTGCAATGTTGTGAGCACAATCATGTCTTAAAAATTGAGAATAAAATTCGAGGAATATTTGGTATCATTGTCTCTGTACTCCCTGCAAGAGTTTACAGATCGTACTGAAGGTCCATGACTGTTCTTTATTATTTTTTATGTTTTGTTCATTTATATAAATATTGATACTGTTCTCAAAGTATCAGTACATGCTTATGAATGAAGATGTTTTCAATCCAATCCAACTCAATGTGATATTGACTGGTTGCAAGATGATCCAATTTTATCAAAGTTCATCCATTTATCGTGAGCATGCTAAGATGTTGAGAGTGGATTGAATGCAAGCGCAAATCTTTATTCAATAACGAAATGAATGCTCGTGTAATTGCCATTATCAGTTAGTTATTTCATACAGTTTGATGAATGAGGAAATCGATCGTGAAATTCATAGACCAACAGAATCCATTCAAATTCGAGTTATACTGGTGAAGTTAGATTGTCGGTTAACCTATTTGTGTCGTCGGCTGCTTTCCTATCAAGTTTTGTCAGTGGGTTCAAACTGTTATGACATCTCGCAAATACAATCATGACCTATCGACTATCTCTTGTACCGGGTTGAACCAGGAATCCTCTTCCTACACCATGCCTTGAATGCCAGAGGCACTAGAACCTGTCAAGTGCAGAAAATACAGTTGAGAAACTGCAGATTGTCTTGTCGTGAAATTTACTCTTGCTCGCTCGCATTGTTTGTCAATATTTTCTGATAGTTTGCTTCGCTCCATACTTCACTTTTTTGTCGCATCTTGGATATTGAATTCTGTCAAATTGCTCAAATTCCTTACCTGTGACGGAGAGAAATTCCACGTTATCTATAAATATCCTGAGAGAATTCTCTTATGATAATGAAATAGGATTTCACATAGGTTGATACAATCTATAGTTGAGTTTTTGCATTCTAGAGTTCGCATCTCTATTTTCAACTCAAGAAACCTGATAGGAGATTGGAAACTAGAATTTCTTACTGAAGATTCTTATCTCAAATAATTTTTTTTAATACGTGAATAACTATTGAAGCACTTCACTTCAATATTCAAATTTTCTCAATTATTTATTTTCTCTTTACATGACCTTTTCAACTCAATTATATCAACTCTACATTTCAACTCTCAAAAATAAACTAACTTCCAAATAACAAGATTCATAATCAACAAGGTTTGTTTTTTAACATCTGATTACCTTACTAATAAAAATCATTTGTGACACCACACTATTGTTGTTATTGAACTTGATAGTCGAATTACTCTAAATCAAGATTTATCCTTCTACCAGCCAGCTTACTAATAGGTCAAATAAACCAAAATGTTTCCTTGTAGTTTGCTCTCTGTTTTCATCCGAATAAAAATATATAATAAACTACTGATAATGCATCAGTTCACAGCGAAGTTGCAGTATACGAAAACATTTTTTTTAACTGAGTTAATCATAAAAATTAGAGGGGAAACAGTTTCTGGGTGAGTCACTTATTTCTCTCCTATTAATTACGATTTTCGCATGTAGAGCTACACGAATAAATAAGACACATCATTTAAAACTCTGGAGAATATAAATTTGACATTAATTAATATTATCATTATTGATCGTTCAAGGAGCTCTGTTACTGAATTTCTGGAATTTTTAGGATTTAATCAATTCTATCAAAATAAAATACATTATTTTGAGTGTTTTATTATTTTTCTGCACACTAATTAGAGCTCAACTTGTGATTTTTGTGGTTAATGTTAGTCACTAGTCAAACCTATCCAGCTCGAGCAGAAACACAACATTTACAGATTCAGCAGGCTTGAAGATACAGAGTAAGCGAATGTTGATAACCCTAGGCTGACGGTTTGAGTTCAAGACTGCTTGCTGTGTTTCCAGCAGCTACCAGCTCAGGCAGAAGGGATTCTGTTTACTCAGATAAGCTCCTTCAACGGATGTTGGTCTCACAAGGGTCCAGGGCCTACCCGAGTAGGGCTACCGCTCGCTCGTGTTTTATTGCAGGTCGAGCATGCTGTGGTTTGTGCATGCGAGTGCGTGAATTTGATACAGGACTCAAGTTGAATCAAATAAGATTTTCATACACCACAAACATGATTGTCATTGAAAAAGTGTACTCTTGATATAAGTAATTAAGGCTCTACTCACACTTGGATACTCAAATCACGGACACTCAGCAACTGGAATAACAAACATGTGTTTTTAAATTATGACGTTCAGACAATACGGTTGCAGGATCGTCTGAGGGTCTGAGCGTTATAATTTGAAAACACATGTTTGTAATACAATAATTCCGTGTAACCTGGCTGGCTCAGGTCTGATGTCAGAGTTTTCAGGTCACTCCTGATCAGTTCAGGGTCTCTGACGTGACTTAACGACTGTTTTTTGGGCAGCCGGGACCGACGGCTTAGCATGTTTGTTATCCGAGTCGATGAGTAGCCGCAATTTAAGTATCCAAGAGTTCATAAGTTATGTTTGAACATATAACCTTTAAATAATGTCAATAATATATGATGTCAAGAGTAATAATATAAAAAACAAACAATTATAAAGAAAGGTCAAGTTGAAGAGAAATTGAATAGATGGGTAGACAATGCAATCATTTATTGTACCTACATTATAATTCAGTTATAAGTTATCTACCAGAATAGGAGAGGATGAAGGATAATAACAGTTTTCATACTCATCAACAGTAATCTCAGACACATTTTGTTCACATTCCGAATAGAATGACAGTAATATGGTGGGGAAGAAGAAGATTTTCCAAGCAATTTACTTTGGAATTTATTGCGTAATGTTGGAAGAAGCTTTATCAGCGTTAAAGGAGAGTGCATCAATCAAGCAGCTGTCTGAGAGTCATTCAATGGAGCTCTGCCCTTCAGCCACTTGAAGACGAAGACCAAGAATAAGAAGAAGAAGAAGAAGAAGAAGAAGAAGAAGAAGAAGAGAAGAAGAAGAAGAAGAAGAAGAAGAAGAAGAAAAGAAGAAGAAGAAGAAGAAGAAGAAGAAGAAGAAGAAGAAGAAGAAGAAGAAGAAGAAGAAGAAGAAGAAGAAGAAGAAGTAGAAAAGAAAAAGCAGAAGAAGAAGAAGAAGAAGAAGAAGAAGAAGAAGAAGAAGAAGAGGAGGAGGAGGAGGAGGAGGAGGAGGAGGAGGAGGAGGAGAAAAAAGAAAGTAAAAGAAAATTGAAAAGAGGAAGACATGTGAAGGGAAGAAGGGAAAAGAGGGGAATAAGAAAAAAGAAGTTGTGGTATCTGTATTTGGCTAAGCATGAGTTTCCGAAAATCATTATTTTGAAACCCATATTCTATATATTAACATGAGGAAAGGCTTCAAAATTTTCTATTTCAGATAAACATGATTGTGTTGTTCTAAATGAATTGTCATAGTTCTGACCAATACAATCAAAAATTTAAAAATTCTTCAATGATATCTAATTATATGGATAGGGGTGAATGATATCACTTAGTTCAATTGAATGGATTCAAATTTGAAAATGAAATAAAAATATTCTTCATTAAAGGGAGTTGGGACTAGAGAGTCCTCTCCACCACTCAACCTCAAATTCCTCTCTCTAATCATCCCAGTGAAAGCTTCTATTAAATATTAGATAATTCCATTTTCCATACACACGTCTATCAAATGCAAATTCGTTTGAACTATATGTGATCCGAATTTTGACCCAACTCTACTTACTCAGTGAATACAGAAACAAAACACGTAAAAGACAGTGATTAACTAACAAGTGAGCTCTGGAGAAGTAGCAGATGTTCAGGGAGAAACATTAAAAGACTGGATTACTGAGGCAGCCATTCCCAAGAAATTGATAAAGAATCATTCCAGGCCCAGCAGTTGCGCTGGAGAAAAGATCTCGATTGAAGCTGAACGCAGCCAATGCTGGGCTTTCTTTTTTCAAAGGAAGTGGCGGAGAAATCTAAAAAACCGCAGTGTTACGAGAGGAGTTGGGATTGCCCAACGCTTTTCCAAAGTGTAATTACTAGACGTTTTACCCGAGTAAATTGGGATATCCTCTTATAGTGGGTATACAGTGAGGAGGATCCATCTCAATTAAGGAGACTTTCCACTTCTTTCTTTACTTTTCCGTCTTTTAAGGGAATGTGCTCTCCTAGATCTATAGCCTACTGTCTTAATTCTGCTCTCCAAACACTGGAAATTGTCGAGTACTGTTCATAGAGGAAGGTTTTTGCTGAATATTTTTTCAGAAAAAACATTGAAGTAACTGAAAAACCGAAATTATTTGTTTTGAAACATCGTACACATTTACTTATGAATAGTTAAATTGAGTGATTACGAATAGGTAAATAAGAGTGGAAAAGTTATGATACAGTTATACAATAGTTAATTTATTCTATTTCAATGACCTAATAGAATAAGGTCAGTACTGCAGTACCTACCACGAAATGAAGAGGAAAGCAGAAATAAGAGAAGAATGGCGCACTGCTTCAAACCAACCTCAGGGTTGAATACCAATAGAGAGAAGAGAGAGAATAGAATAAGATATAAAATATTTATGATTACTTCTACAGCTCATACACAATCAACCAAACAGGAGATAAATTTGTTCAGCACGAACAATGAATGCACGTGACTTTATGAGTAATCAAATAATGATGTATAGGTAAAAGTGAATAGTGAATAGGTAAAATAGTTGAGAATGGGTGAAGAAATGTGAATAGGTACGTTATGAGTATTCATGTTTAGTTATACAATAGTTCAGTCTATTTCAATTACTCAATAGAATAGGATTTGAAATACTTATGATTATTTATCAACATTGAATCTGTTCATACATAATCAGCCAAATACAAAATATATTTTTTGTAATATGCAGAAAATTGATATTTTTGAAACTTCTATCGTGAGCACTATTATAACAGAGATGATCTTTGTTGAAGGTACAACACACTGCTGTTGAAATGGTAGAAAAATTGCAGGAAATGTACTGATCCACTCCTTAGTGTTGTTACGTCTGGTTCCTCATCACTTCCTTCATTGGAGTAAAGTTGTCAAGGATTTGAAGAGCTTAATTATTCTAGTTACATAGAATTGTATGAATGCAGGAGAGGAGGGGAAGGTTGCATCACGGAAGTAGAACTGTCAAGAAGTTGAAAAGTTTGATTCATCCTAGAAATAGAAACTTGGAGACATAGAAGTATGATGTATCAATGCAGAAAAGAAGTAGAAGTTTTCAGTCTCATTACTGAAGTAGAATAAATTGAGGTTAATACTATTGTATTATGTAATGGTTTTTTATTCTCCTTATACAAAGTAGAGTTGAAGAGCTTAATTCCCAATAATAATGCTTTTTTATTCTTCGTCTGGACTACTATGTATAGTTGAAGAGCTTAATTCCTGATAACTTGTGGAAGATTGTAGAAAATAGTGCTCTTTAATACTGTTGAAAAGGAGAAACCTTTGCTTTGTCTGTGAATTGTTTGAATTTATTTGTTCAGTAATGAACAAAACGGTAAATAATGAAGTGAATTAAACTAAGAGAAAAAGTCGACATTTAATAACATTTCTGTCATTTACTTGAAAGTTTAAATTATGGGGAAAAGATCGAGTGAAATGTTCTAGTCTTTGTCAAGTGAGATAAGAACGCGTCCGATGTTCTAGTCCTTGTCTGTCAAATCAACTTGCCTATTACCTGCAGACGCAGAGTTGACGTGAATGTAACTCAATAGCGTGCTTTGCTTACCAAAAGTTGAAGAGCGTTGTAAGCGTATTAAATCAGTGCCTTTCAACTCTACCGCGAGAAATTGCTACAAAGAGCAAGTAGGCCTGAATTTGAAAACACAACTACCGTCTCCTATGTATGCATGAGAGTACAACGGTTAGTAATGGTGGAATAAGCGAGAACAGAAAGTTAGCACTCTCTTTACAGACGAGAGCAGTTCGCGCTCTCGAGAGCAGGCGGCACATGTTTAACTTGTTAAACATGCGTCGAAGCTCTTGAGAGCAAGGCGAGAAGCGACGCAGATGGATTACTACTACTCAGAGATTACTACTACCCACCTGAAACTTACTCAAACTAAAGTAACGCCTACGCCATCTACTTGATGCAACAATCAGTATCATGTTCATATATACGATGTTAAAACGTTCATGTTTACGTTAGTTTTTGTCACATAAAACTGTATCAATCGTGCTAAGTTTATACATCGAATAGAGGCGTGATCGATATTATAGTTATCGATTTAATAATAGTCAATCGAATTAACACATCGTTTAAGCAAGATGGAAATTCAATACCATGAAAGATGTTGGTATTTGAAAATATCTTCTGCATTCAATCCTACTACATTTACTAATCTTAACAATTTCAATCTACAAGTAACCCTAATAAATTCGACCTATAACTAATCCTAAGGAAGGACACATGGTACATAATAATTCCAGTGAAACGTGAGATTATGTAGAACGAATTAATCTCATCTTAGCTGATACTCTGAATAATCAATCATCGATTGTGTACTTCTATTTCCAGAAACTGATGTTGGAATTTTCGAGATTCGAAAGTTTTGGAGTTTGAAAATGATTAGCCAGCTTACACATTGGTGATTCAGACATCGTGTCTTAAGACATGATGACTTAAGTCAACACGAAGTCTGAAGCACCAATAATATGAAAGCTGGCTTAGAAATTATTGTATTGATCTTGAAGCATTCAATAACATTCATTAGAAGCTTTCATCGATACATAAATTGTCATTGATAATGATAGATTACGAATAGAGGTGCGATCGACATTATAGTTATCGATTAATAATAGTCAATCGATTTAGCGAGATGGAAATTCAAAAGGATGAAAATTGGTGGTATAATTAAACGGGATGTTATATAGTATACATTCAGACCGGAGCGTCAGCGATAAAAAGCCTAATCTTTATTCGCAGTGGAAGCTCCTAATGAGTTTTTTAACACATTCAACACATATAATATATATATATATATTATATGAGCTGTATGAAAAACGAGTTTCAACATGAAATCATTAATATCATCGAATCACAAGATTTATTTGGCTAATGATCCTACATTTTTCATGTGATCGAAAAGTAATTATTACAAAAAATGCGAGTGATCACTAAATCCGGATCAGGGAGAAATTTGTTGATCCAATGGATAGGAAATATATCACATCTTCATGAGGAATACGTGAAAATAATCTCGTAGAACTTGTTCATTCCTGTTCATTTTGTCTGTATTCTCTACTCAATAAGATGCTGTTGAAATGCAATTCAGTGAGGCGCAACAACGATGCTCGAGCTGTTTTATTGTGGAGAAGAGGGCGTGCGTTCAAAGAGATTCGGAAATATTCCCTTTCCAACATTTCTCCCCCCCCCTCCCCACACCCTACACCCTACAAAGTGCAGAAATGTATTGGAAAGATATTACATTCTCTGAGCGACGGTACACAGGCGTCTCGTATTCTTCAATCACTGCTTGGATTCAACAAGCGAACGCAAGAAATCTGGGATTATGAAGAAGGGATCTCGAGACTGGAAAGAGGGAGGGTAGAAGAAGAGAGAGGGAAGAATGGAGAGGAACAGGCGAGGACTAAAAAGAACGGTGGAGAAGGGGAGAGGAAATGAATGGAGCAAGAAGGAATAAAAATGAGTAAAGACGATACAATAAGCTTCATAAAAGAAAAGGACAAACAGAGAAGAGTGGAGAATAGGTGAGATGTTGAAAGAGAAATTGAAGAGGAAAAGAGAAGTTGCGAAAATAAGAGGAGAGTGAAATAAGATAGTAAGAGGGAGGGGGGAAAGTAATAAAAATATTGAAAGTGAGAGTGAGAGATGAGATATGAGAGAAAGGGAGATTGATCAATTTTTTATCCATTTCCCATCGCATATTTCAAAATACAGCAATAACAAAAATCACATCACTTTAAAATAGAATAGTGATAATGAAAAATAATAATTATACTACGAAAAAAGAGAGAGGGTAGATTGAGTCCAGAAGAGGTAAAGTGTGTATGAGAGAGAAACAGGGATGAAGAGGGAGAGAGATTCGGATGGACTGGAAACGAGAATAACAAATCAAGACAATAATGAGAATAGGTGAGTGAAACTTGAGTTGATATAATTTTAAGGTAAATAACCGGAGACAAAGGTAGGTAGCATGTTCCAAGTTGAAAAAGTGACTGACAGATGATAAAGATAGAAGAAAACAACGAGCTACAAAGCAACTGAAAATGTACTGAACGAGAGGGAGTAGTGGGTGTGAAAATGAGAAATTCTTCTTATTGAATAAGTATAGAAACGAAAAAGTGAGGCATAAGGTGGATAAAAGATTTTTAAAAGTACATAACGACTCGTTACTTTTCCTTTTTTCGAGACGAAAGAATTTCCTCTTCGATAAGAAGCGTGACTTTTTTGTGGAAAATTGCTGCTGAGGAATGTGAATAGATTCACCATCTAGGTTTGTCAGAAACATTTACTTTGAAAAGTTGACGGAGGCCTTCGACCTTTTCAAATGTAAGTGTTTTTGAATGTCTGAGTCTGAGTTCAACTTGATCGAGTTAGGTGAGTAACAAACTGCTCTGAAAAGTTGGAAATTCGTTTCTCCCGCTGATGTAATTTTCAGTTCATAAAAATCGGAATTCTCGAAACTCTTTTCAGAACATATCTGGAAGTGGTTCTTAATGAATCAGTCTTTGAAGAGAAATTTCACTAACAATGTGTTTCAACTATTTCGCACCATCAGGCACTAATTATCAGACCTAAAGAAGCTGAATACTTGAATATAAATGCTGAAATCCTTGGAAAAAAGTATGATCTTAAAGTTCTTTGTGTGCTTACTATTACTGATGATAGAATCCAGTAATATATAATGAATGAAATACTACAATAATGATAATAATACGGTTGTAATACCTTGTTAAACGTGATATTCCCTTCTGAATCAAGGCTTGCATCCAAGAATGGGAATTTATCCAAGATCTTCATCAAAATACACTGCATTTACGTTGAGTCTGAATCTGAAGTAGTATTGTGTGTATAAGGTCTGTAGTAATAATGTACACAGAGTCTTATTGAATGAACATTGTTTTCGTAACAGCAATATCATCAAACACATTATAAATTAGTCATAATTTTATAAATATAGTTATAATGTTATAAACATAACGTCATAGTTTTATATGTTAATTTCATTTTATATTACATGCATGTAATGCAGGATGTATGTAAATATTTTGGTACTTGTGTCAAATGAAGAGAAATCAGTATATATAACAAATAAAAACCTAGCTCTTCTTGGATTGAACATTCAACAATACGAACAAACCCCTCAACACAGCAATGCCAACAATCGGACAACACAAATCACATCGCAAACCAAGTCCAACAACACATGTAATATTAGTATGCATATATCAACATGAAAATACCTACAGTTTTCTAAAATTCATAATCTGCTCAAATAGCAATGTTCCCATGACATCATCATTTCACCGAATGCTTCCATGCCATTATCATAACGTCAAAAAGTCACAACAAAGAAAAATCTTCATGAGTGAAACCACTCAAACAGTTTCAGAAAGTGAGTATGAACTCTCATTATCCACGCACAATCCTAGAGCTCGTGTGGGCATCACCTCCAAGGAAGGATTCGAAGAAATTAATAGATCATTTCTATAGCACGATCCAATTAACTTGTCAGAAATCAGCGGTTTTGGTAATAATTAAACAGTGACTTCGACACAATAATCAAAAGGCTTAAAAGTCTTAAAGTCTTTGAAATACCTTTTTAAAGAAGACCTTCAAAAGAATAACTTTTTAAAAGACCTTTTCAATAATCTGCGAGATTCAGCATTATTTGTAGGTTAAGTATTGTGATATCGCTCTTTGAAACAGCTGATTTCTGACAAATTGAAAGGATCCTGCTATACTTAACCTATATGTTTTCCATATTTCCCAAACCATGAGAACATTGGATGACTCGGGAGGGTCTCCACGCCAAAAAATAATATATTAAAAATAATAGTAGATCGTAACCGGCAATATTCATGTTATTTTCAATGCGCTCACTGTTCAACTTAGCTGTTTTAGATTCACTGACCTTCGGATCGAGCCGCAGAGTGACGAGAATAGCGAAGTGACGTCGGAAGTTGGCCGGTGGAAAGGGCAGCTGCGCAGCTGGCAGCCATAGATAGGAGTTGGGACGCAGCCGCCAGGCGGTCTCACGGCCGGGGACGCGCGTCCACTGAGCACGGGACGGGTGGAAGAACTTGCTCTCATCTACGTCCAGAGGTGACACGCTCCCTGCAAACAGATTAACACGTACAGAGATCTTGATGAAATGGTACTTCCATGAACTACTTAATCAAGGCTTGCATCCAAGAATAGAAATTTATCCAAGATCTTCATCAAAATACACTGCATTCACGTTGAGTCTGAATCTGAAGTAGTATTGTGTGTATAAGGTCAGTAGTAATAATGTACAGAGAGTCTTATTGAATGACTTATTAATGTTAGAAGTGATGTTATTGTTTAACCACATTTCTTGAGTTGTAAAACTGCGTGACACGTTACATACTACAATATTCAATACTACAATAAATTATTTTTACAATATCAGTTACCGCGCTGAAACCCGTGGCGAAGCGTGGTAAACTTATTTGGTCATCGCCAGGTATATTTCCTTAGGCTAAAGCAGTTTCTCTTAGTGAGAATTCCAGTCGTACTCCTGGGGTGAAAACTAGGCAGTTTAGTGGGTATTCACCTAGTTTTGAGAGAGTGGTTGTACCAGGGCTGTGTCAACAATCCTTGCATGAATAGGCTCTCAAGACAGGGATAGAGAGTCCCACACACAATGAGTCTAGCTTGCTAGGCTCATAGTGCGTAAAGGCATTCTGCCGTCCTTCTGGAAAAAAAGGAATATTTCCTACAGGAAATATGCCCGGCAATGACCAAATAAGCATACCACGCTTCGCCACTAGCTGAAACATATTATAGTTATAAACAAGATTAATTTTTGTTTATCAGTTTTATCACATCCACAAAATCCAACATAGAGCAAGTAATGGGGACTTAACACATTATCATGTTACAATCATCACCTTCACAGTGCTGTTTCATTCGAAACAGCCAGGTAATAAAGTGTGGTGATTTTATACATACTGGTTTATCCCCATCGACTAACCATTCATTGGAAATTCATTGAATAAAACGGCATAATCATTCCATCATGTGATTCGAAGAGCATGTCATTACTGTGCTGATTTTCCCGGTGAATACACTCTAAAATCTGTTTTGTAGGCTCCGTACTGTAATAAGCGTTGAATTTTATGGATTCTGTCAACCAATGCCATCAAACCTCCATTATCGATATGAGACCCGCAACACAAGCTGCTCCATTCTTGCTGGAATAATTTAGTTAATCATGATCCGCTCAATAGAGAGATACAACTCATACAGAATGCATATGTGTGCAGCGTGAACCATTAGGGGATCAAATATGGGTTCATCCTGCTTGCTTTATAGGATTTGCAATATTTTATTCATAATTCTATAGCTAATTTACTGATAATACGTGCGAATGGTTCGGTATTATAGACCTAAAGCTGATGATTAGAACTCATTTTAGTCTTTTAAAAATATAAATCAAGCTCTTATAGCTAAGCATGTCCTGTAGATATTTTTCTACATTTATTTTTCAATTTATTATTATAATTGTTTTGCTACCCCCATATTTTCCTTTTTTCTGAAAAAGATAAATTCCGTGCAATTACAATCATTATTTATTCATAATTTACTCTTACAGTACATCTCCCTTTCCAGAATCTTCTTCCATACCTTTCTGCTGCTCATACAGACTCCACTTACACCACACACAGCACTTTTGTATTGTGAAAAATGAAAGATAAAGCCATCTATCTATCCATCTCTATCTGTATTCGTATTGCTGAATTGGCATAATTACAATACTGAATGAAAACGATCACTTCATCATCCAGGAGGTGAATAAACTGCGAAGAAAACAGGTTAAGAGGAAGCTCCTTAATGAAGTTGACACCTCAACCCCACCCCCCACCAACCCATTCACGAATGTATCAAGGTGAAGCCGATTAACTTCTGCCTTCCGCTTGATTAGCCTGGCAAATGTGATATTCCAGCCTCCTAATTGGATAAGTTCAAGTTAGCGCACGCTGTCAATAAGCATCGTTTGTACAACGTTATCAACGGAATTCATCCAGCTACTCTACTCTTGTTAGAGGTGCAAATTGAGAGTCGCTACAAATAAGATTACTATTGTTTGTACTGGAAAGTATGAATACTCAATCAACTTGTAGTTAACTTTTGAATTTCTTAACCTCTCAAAATATCAAGGAACACGGAAATATCTCGTGTAACTTTGAAGGAAATTTTTAAAAATTGAAGCATCACAAATATTGATAAAAAATACTGTAGTTCCAATGTTACTGCTTGATGCAATAAAGTTACACACAATGGGATGGGATGATCCGAAAACCAAATTTATTGTATGCTTTTCAAAGATAGACTTATCAATATTGATATTTATACATTGATTCACAAATTAATAAGGAACAATGATTGGGGAAGGAATTGGGATATTTGAAAAGATCATAATGGATAAGAATATTATTTTCTCTTGAGATAACTATTTCTAAAATCAGATTGATAGTTTAGGTTTGGGAAAAATTATATTATTATCTGAAACAGTGGAAGAACCTTTTTCGTGAGAAAAATCAAATGAAACATAATTAGGGACTTGTAGTATTGTAATACTGTACTACTATCCAAATGGGTTTGCACACCTAAAAGAACATTGCAACACGTAATTGTATTACATAATACAATACAATGTATAAATTCTGTAATACAAGTACCTCAAAAAACAATTAAAAATTATCAATGATCAAAATCGGTACGGTTTTTTCATTTACAATACTTCGAAACGAGACCAACGCAGTTTATAGCTGGCTAGTTCTATGTGGCTTACCTTCTTATTTGAATTGAAAGCCGCCAATGATTGTAAGATTTGTACCACAATAGGATGGTAAAATACAATAGAATAATGATAATATTTATTTAAGAATATTATAATAGAATTGACAATATTAATTTTCTAATATAGTTCTGAAATAAATAGGGAAAAAATACTCATAGTTCACTATTTGTCATTCAACTTCCGTACCACTCACCTTCACATGGAAAAGTGTTGCAAGTCCTCTTCTCTCGATTGAATCCACGGCATCCATCTTGCAGCAGACAGTATCGGCTGCGAATCTGCGATCCTTCGCCGCACGAAGCGCTGCATGCAGCCCACTCCGACCACTGCTCCCAACCTGTCAACAGAGAAAGAATAAGAGAAAAATCAGTTTGAAATGTGGCAATTGCTACTTGGGAGGTTATAACACCGGAGAAGAGGATGATGAACGTCTTGAGGCTTGTAAAGTAATGAAAATATAGAAATGGTTGTGACTCATCCCGATCACATCATGTTCCCAACCAGTTAAGATCAAAAGAGGTAGAAAAATAGACATGAAGTGGAACAAAATTATATTCAATTGGATGTTCGATTCGATAATTTGTTTTGATAGTCCTATGGTTTTGTCTTGGGTAATGCTGATGCATTATTTGGGGAAGATATTTTTTTTTAAATTCAATTATTTCTTATATTTATTATAGTTCCGTTATTCTGAAATATTTTTTACAATTCCAGTATACATTCAGTTATTGTCCATTGTCCAATACATAGATTGAACTTAATTGAATTTAAATATCTAAATTATAGAAACCCAACCGTAAAAATAAATCTTTAGGAAACTGATTTAATTTAATATTTTTAAGGTGAGTTTCGTTATATTAATAAATTTCATTCAGTTATTATCCTTCCCATTCTAGGCCATTCAACCACCACGCCATTCCCATTCAGCACACCACGTTGAGCTGAAACCATAGTAGAGCGGCGAGGTAAAAGTGCATCAGAGATCGTAGCTAAGAGGGTTTAAAAAAATGCACGTAGGTTCACGAGACAAAACATAGTCATGTAGGAGCAAGCATCTACAGCTTTTCTAAGCTACACCCTGGCCACCCCGCTCCACTGTCAGTCTCTTTTAAGTCTAATTCCCCCGTAATAAACGTCCTCAGATATTGTACAATGCGTATACAGTAATATCATTATTATGGTCTCTATAGATTCAACATTCTCTATCAGGGATTTTGATCAAAAATGTATTTAGGAAATATTGACATCCGATAAGAATAGAATATCAGAAGTCGATAGCTCTGAATAGCATTGGAACGATAATTTTATAGTGATGCCATTAAATAATATTGAGTTATTCATGAGAAAGAATAACAAAAACTGTAAGTTATAATATAAATTGACTCATTACTCATTAGTCATAACAACTAAATAACACTAACAGGTTCCACTGTAACCACTCTTATCTAAACTCACTTTCGAAAAGTTAGTTAATGGACTCAATTCATGAAATATAAAATATTGCTGTGTAATGGAAATCAAATAATTAAATCAAAGCTGGAACATCGGAGCGGCTGTTGGAAACAAAAGGAAACTCGGGCAGATTTTTTCTTCCCGTCACATGAAACATCTCTGTTGTTGTCAGATAGAATTTTATAAAATGCGTTTCTGTTGAGATCAAGGCGGGAGAAATTTCAATTAACTTCAACTTTTCGCTCAAGTAACATTATTTCATACCTAGCGCTTCGTAGCAACGCTCGTGTTTTAGAAACAGAAATAAATAACGTAAAAAGTCATCGCCAAGGGCCGTATTGTAATAGACGTGAAGAGCAGCAGCAACTCCATCACTGCACGCACGTTCATTGTGGTGCATGTGCGTGCGTGTGTGCCCGCGTATTGTGAGGAGTTTGCCGGCCGTCCATAACGCTAATTAAGCAGGCTGTGAAAGTAGCAGGAGAAGAATGCCAGCCAGCAGCGGACCTTTCCTCTGACGGCAAAACTCAACTACAAAAGGACGACGGCAAATTGAATTAAAATCCAATTTTCTCGAACCGTTTCCCGCCGTTACAACAAAAGCGTCCTAGAAAATATAAGAAGATGGGAGACGTAATGAGTGGAATTGAATGGCTAGGAAAAATGTCTAGAAAGGAGTGGTGGTCGTTTTGTGGCGGCACATTAATAATGTGAAGCTAGATCATTGGAAGAGCTTTATAGTAAAGTTTTCTGTGATAATGGAAGTCTGGAGAAGCATACTCCTTTTTTATGATTATATAATTAATTTGCAGGAGTTACGCTCTGTGAGTGTGGTCAGGACTACAGTATGGAATTTGTTTTGTAGTGGAAGAGATGAGGATCTTTCTCATAAGAATATGAGAGATATTTCTCATGGATGAGGATCTTTCTAATACGAATATAAGAGATATTTCTCATGGATGAGAAAAAGATTCAAAAATACATTAAAGTAATTACCGAAGTGTTGATAGTTTATTAAGTGTTGATAGATTATATTATTAAACTATAAATTAATGTGATAATTAATTCAAAATAGAATAGAGAAAGGTTACGGCCTGACTTTAATTAACCCATTGATTCAAAACAGAGATTTTCCATCGTCAAATTCGATGTTGAGAGTATTTTCCTTATTATATAATATCTAGCATTCAAATAGTGTACCATCCATTGATTTATCTATTCACTGGATTATCATCCTGTCATCAATTTTGTATTGGAAATACCAAACCTCTATCAGTTTTGTTTCTTGTGAGGGAGAATCTTACATGAATGATAATTGAATATTCAAAATGGACAAGTTGCATGTACATAATAATAACTGAATATTCATAGAAAAATGGACAAGTTGGATGCTTCAGAATATCGTTAGATCACTCAATACCGATAGATTACTGTGTCTTCAGTCCTTCAACCTCAACATTATCCAATAAAATAGATCGATAAAGTGATCAACTTTCACAAGTTTATTTTTATTCAATATGGATACAATACGGTGAAATCCAACCTCTTTAAAAAACCCTGTGAAATTTGATCACAAGTTCGATTTCCTTTGGATGGATGAGTTTGGTTTTGAGGAGAAGAGAAAAGAGAAGACAAGACAGTGGTGAATCTGGGCTCTAATTCCGCTGGCGAAGAAATGAGCTTTAAAGAAATAACAGAGCTCTCAGCAGACGACAAAGGGCATGATGAAGAAAGAAGAGATAGCGATTTAAAGAAGCAGAGAAAGAAGAAGAAAAAGAAAAAGAAGAAGAAGGAGGAGGAGGAGGAGGAGGAGGAGGAGGAGAAGGAGAAGGAAGGAAAAGATGGGAAAAGAAGAAAGTGCCAGAGGTCACGGACTCTCCGTGTGGAATCAGAAGTCGGGAGAATCTATCTTGGACAGGATTGGGCGGGGCAAGGAAACTTCTCAGCTTTCGCCTTGCATTGAAATGAGGGAACAGGTCCTGCCTTATTTATTTCCAAGTCCTTGGTCATAGTGCACTCACAGAAACTCAGGCAATTCACAATTCCAGATCAAGCATTGAAAGGGAATTACTGTAGAAAAATGCGAACCTCTTTGATGTATTTATTACAAGAAGAGGTTTAGCGACTCAATCTTGAAATATCCCACAGGTTGAGTGGATGGGTGTGGTTTAGGTCAGGTGTGGTGTCTGGGAATTCATTTCAAATAATCTACTAATGTAAATGAATTAATCAAGATGAGAGCCCAGCTAATACCTTAGATAATTTTAATCCCATGAAATTGAATCATCCAATACAATACCATGCGAGAATTCAATAGAAATCTACTTCAGAACTAAATGACTATTAACATCAACACCTTCATAACATTCAAATTAATTTTCTATTCCAGTAATTCAAAATCGAATTTCAAGAAAATTGATCCTTGTCATTGAATTACTTTTGACGAGACACTTCAATTCAAACTATTGATTGTGGAGTCTTTCAATGATCACTGGAAAAATAGAAAAGGAAGATAGAGACTGCTTCGACAGAATAACAGATAACGGAGCTCAATATTTTATTAATGATACCTCAACTCACCAGACACCATAACAAAATGACCATGCGGAAACAATTCTATGATTACTATCATTAGAATGTTTTAGTCATTATACTGAAATAGTAATTCTGAAGAATATTATTTTGCCGATTGATAAAGAAAAGAACGCAAAAACTTATTAAACAATAACTCTCTCACGAAACCTCATCAGCAAAAACAATCTTATCATTAAAATGAATATTGATGTTGTTTATAAACTCAATATTGATGTTGACAACTCCACTACTTTATTATTACAGTACTGAACGACGGTTTCGTGGTTTCACCAGTCAAACTTTTAACAGTACTAACAACATCAAATAGTGTTTTCTTTTATCATGGAATACCACAACATCAACATATTTTACAAATAAGTTGAAATCTTTTCATTATTATGGAGACGATCACATTACTTGAGTTGAAGTATAATATTCCAATATATTTTATTTTGTCTATTCAAAAAAACCTTCATAGACTACTCTATCTAAACTATAAACTCTTTTTCACTCTCTAGTCGTTTCTATGTTAGGAAAATCGCTCAATCAGCAAAGTTGAGCCAGCACTCGGACTCAATTGATTCGTTCAACCTCTGGCACCTTTTGGGACGCTTGAGACCGTCTAGGTGAATGGGAAAGTGAAACAGTGTGCAATGGAAATCGACGACTTGCTGACAGAGACGATTTGGAGTGGTGGGGGGGGGGTGGTGAGGGAGTGGGGGTTAGGTGCAACCATCGAATCTGCATGAGAATGTCGTTGCCTGGCTGCAAAGAAAGACGTGGCACCAGTAGACCTGAGCAACAAATGGGTCAGTTCCCGTTGAATGAGATTCAATTGCTTTCCTTTTCCGATCCCTTCTCGCTTAAACCTCAATGCAATGTCGTGGACTCAACGGGGCGACAAAGGCGGCTGCTCCATTATTTCAAATGTCGGAAAGCTCAGAGACTGGTCCTGTGTTTACCTCCTTCCTACTTTGGAACTGCAATACTGAGTGGAACCATGTTTCGATCAACATTTTTCTCATTTAAGAATACATGAACTCATTTGCTTTATTTACGTAAACTTATAATTCTCGAGGCAATAGAGAACATTACATTAATTGGCCTAACTATATGAAAGTACAGTATTGGCATATCTTATGAATAAAAATTGAGACGCGGATACACGCTGCATATTTATTTTGCATTAATTTGCATTATGTTGACGACAAAGCTGACATATTATTTGCATTATGTTGACGACAAAGCTGACTCATTATTTGCATTCTAATAGCAAGACAAATGTCGCGCAGACGATGCAAATGCAAAAGTGGAACGTGTATTCGTACCTCAAGAATACAATAAGGGAGTGAGAATCTAAATGAATTATGAATCCAAAAAGTATAATCATAACCATTGATGTGTCGATGTGTGATGTTTTACAGGAAGTTGAGACTATAAATAGTCATATAACATAATCATTAACGTGAGAGAAGAAAATTATTATTCATACAAAACCTATAATTCTCATCGAACTTAAAACAGGACTCGCAACTCTTGAAGCTTCAACCATACCCGACTCTACAACTAAATCAGTTTAATCAAGAGAGAAACAATACTAGAAAATTGTATCAATAGACTCCTTCAAAATATCGATACTGAGCATTATTTATCATTTGAGCTACAAATCATAAAATCACCCACTTAATGATCCCTGATTGAGACAGCTGGGATGTCTCGACCTGTCCATGTCAAACGAATCAATCTCTTGTACAAAGCAAGTAGCCAAGTAGATGCCGTACGTTACACGTGTGCATGTTAGCCGAGTTCTATAACACACGACAAGCACCAACAGCTATCCTATTCATATGTAGATGGATTCGTGGCTAGCAACAGCAGCAGTGTGGTGTGGTCACGTTGACATTAATCCTTTGTTCGAACATCACATCAATCAAGCGTCGCGACCTGATGTCAGATGAAGTCTGTCCGATGCTGAAATCCTCCCCGCAAACAATCGCCCAGTGGAAAAGTGGGGGAAGGGTAGCGGTGACGTCACCGTGATCGATTGATCGAGGATCTATCACTGTCGATTTCAAGCGCCGCTGGCTCGCCGTGAGGTTTTTCCACTTGTAATACATAGCCATCATTCCAAGTCATTGTTATTGAAAATATGTGTACCCTGGTTTCACGCGCCAGTATTTTTCACGTCAACGTATTCGGCTGGATAAGGATGAGTTTGTTGCAACTTATTCATACAAAGTACATAATTATGATTATTATTCATACAACTTATTCATACTAGTAACTGATACAAAGTAGTTGATTAAGCCCCGATTTGACAAATTTTACTAGGTAATTATCATCATAAAACTGATTTGATGAACTGAATGTTATCGTATAGAATTATTTTACCAATTATTTTATGTGTGCATAAATTCAGTTTTATTCTCTATCCAGTTTTATTCCGAAATCCATGACATGACATGCCATTTCAAAAAGCTTTCGCCATTTGCAATTTAGTCTTCTCTTTCTCTCTTGTAAATCTGTTCCCATTTCTTATTATCAATAGAGTGACAGAATAGATGAGTTATTGACACATTCCCAAGCGGTTCCCAAAAATATTCATTCAAACAGGAGCAAAGGTTTTACTGATGTTTCCATCACGAAACATTGGGAGAAGTGGTTCCCAAAAATATTCATTCAACCAGAAACAAAGGTCTTACTGATGTTTTGATCACGGTTCTTATCAATTAAAGTTATAAGAACGAAGATGTTAACGAGGGATGTACCTTTCATCCCTTCTTCTTTTAAACTCTTTCTCTCCATTGATTTTATAGGTGGGCTCACTATATAGTGAGGTATATAGGAGGTCAGATACTCTTTGTATTCAATATAATTATACTCGTGGCGAAGCGTGGTATACTTATTTGGTCATCGCCGGGTATATTTCCTATAGGACATATACCCGGCGATCACCGCTTAAGTATACCACGCTTCGCCACGGAATTATACATACATCACTTTATAATATCTCTTTGGATGAGAATACTGGAAGAATGTAATTTATCCAATCATTTTGTGAATTGATTAAGTATAGGATGATCAGTTAATACAAATCAATAGCAATGAACTATTCCTTACAGCTTTTTCTGTACATGCCATACAGGTCCTACGCATTAAAATAGATACTTTTCAATAGAAACAAAATTTTCATAATGTTAAATACAGAGATGCTTCATACAATATACTGAGTATCTATGTATTTCTTGAGAAAGCTCTTTATTTATTTAATTAATTCTTTGGATTAGAATAGAATAGAATAGAATAGAATAGAACTTTATTCACACAATGCACAGATTATAATAAAATAAAAATCAATTTTAAATAAAAAAATACATAATTTCTTCTCCTATTTAAAAAGTTCTTAGGCTTAGCCGAAGCCGTCAGCCGAGTTGATAGTATTTATTTACATTGGTTTCATTTATATTTGATTTACTACACAGCAATATAAGAAGGCTAATAAACGTTATGATAACAATTAATAATCTTTTAAGAAAACAAGTGCATCAATGTGGCTGGATTTATGGCACTCAAAAAAAAGACCAGAACTGCAAATAAAATACAATAAAATGAAACTAACTAATAATACTTTAACACTGATTAATTCCTAATGTAATAAAAATCAAATAAATAAATTTATCAATAATAAACAAAGTAAAATGAATAATCATTGATCAAATCAAACAAAATTACTAAATCATTGAATAAATTAATAAAAACCTCCCTTAGTAATATCAAAATAAAATGAAAAGACAACCTAGCTGCACTTTGAATAACAATAAAAGAAACTGCTAAGCGACAATGCCTACCTTAATACTAATAATTACATAATAAAAATATAAAAAATAATAATAATTTACATTCAACAATAATAAATTTTAATTTATCCTCGATTCATTCCTTCTATGAGTACCTTTCAAATTAAAAATTAAATTCTCTAATAAGTTCTAGTCTATACTTCCAGGCCTCTCTTAAATAACCTACTAGGCTCTTCCAACATCTACCATTCAGGTAATCTATAACTGCCTCTTTCTCTAATGTCCTCTTTCTCATCCATTTTATTCTTATTTCGCACAAAATCGAACAATTTCCAATAAAATGATAAATATCCTCCGTTTCTCTGCTGTTGCACATGGAACAAATACCTATCTCCTCCTCCCTGTGTGGGCCATGATTTAGCGAAAATAGTCCTCCTCTGGCTTTGAATATCATTGAGATTACGTTCCGCCTGTTTTCATCATTTATATAATCTCTTGTTTTAGCATCTATTTTTATATCCGAATAGACGCTATGAAACAGTGAACGCTCTCTTCTTTCTAGCCATTTATCTTTAACTTTCGTTTTCATTTTTATCAGCGCCCGTTCCCACGTTGCCTCCCACCCCTGTCTAAAGTTCCCTGCTTGCCAGTTACCCGCTGTTATCGGCAATTCAATATCTAGATCGCTCAATATCCGAGTCCATTCAGCGTACCAACCACATTTCTCTCTTAAACAGTGCCTTGCCATTACTGTTCTATATCGACCCGTTGGGAGCTCAAAAGAGTTCAACACATATTTTATATGTGATCTCAAGGTGTACAACCACAATTCATCTTTTCCAGTCTCTAAGTATACAATATAATTAGGCGTATTATTAGGCAATCCATATATTTTCTTAACGAAACCCCTAAAAAATATCTCCAACTCTTCTCTATCCATGAAACCCCATACCTGATCCGCATATGTGACTACAGCTCTACTAATTGATTCAAATATCACCCACTTCATAGATAAAGGCGCCTCTTCATTCAAAATAAGTTTGCGCCACACGCTATTGATTCCAAATTTTGCTGCTGTCAATCTGCCTTTAAAATGCTCGGTAAGTGACAATCTAGAGGAGAAAACTACGCCCAAATACTTGTATGTATTCACAACCTCTATTTCCTCTTCCCCAAACTTCCACTTCTCTCCTTCTGATAGTCTTCCACCTTTTCTAAAAACAACAATCTTTGATTTTGACATATTAACCGTTAGATTCCACCTAATGCAGTACTCCTTTAGTCTATCTATCATTGACTGCAGCTCTTGCGCACTCTCAGACATTAAAACCACGTCATCCGCATAGAGCAGAGAGTTGATCAGATGGTTGCCAACATACACACCTCCACCTACAAATTGACTCAAATCATTCAAAAAACAGGGCGAAAAGCAACGGGGACATTACGCAACCTTGCTTTAATCCGTTTCCGGTAATGAAAGTCTCTGTCAAACCTCCGTCATCTCCACACCAAACTGTAGCTTTAGTTTCTTGGTACAACTTTTTCAAAATCTCTACAAATTTATATGAAACTCCCAGTTCATTCAGCTTAAAAAATAAAGAATTTCTGTCAATACTATCGAACGCTCCTTTGTAATCCACGAAAAAACAATACAATTTCTTTTTACGTAAACTCAAAGTATTCTTAATCATATTGTATAATACGAAAATATTATCAATTGCTGAATAACCTTTACGGAAACCGCATTGATTTTCATGTAATATCTTTCTGTTTTCCACCCAAGTTTTCAATCTCTTCAATAATATAGTGGAGAATAGTTTACTGATCGCATCTATGAATGATATAGCCCTGTAATTATTAACGTCATCTGCATTTCCTTTTTTATACAAAGGGAATATTATCGATCGTGAAAAAGCAGACGGTATCCGATCACCTCCCATAATATTATTAAATAATCTCAGTATAAGCGCTTTGTAGTTTTCAGAAGCATTTTTGTAAAACTCTGCTGGAATTCTATTTTCCCCTGGGGCTTTATTGTCATGCATGGATTTAAGCGCATTTTCCATTTCATTCAAGTCTATTTCTCTATCGAGTACTCCATCCTCAGCATATGAAGCCGCATAGTAAGTAACTTCATTGACCATTGAACCAAAAACTTGTCTGAAATGCAACCCAGTCTTCTGGTTTTACATTTCCGGAAATTCTAAATTCTCTATTTTGAAATTTCTTTATCAACATCCATAATTCTCCGCTATCTTTAACTGCTTCAAACTTTTTCTTCACATCACTGTAATAATCCTGTTTCTTTCTTTTACACATGTTTTTGTATTCCTTTACTGTTTTCAAATAATTCGCCTTCACTTGCTCCGAATTGGTTTTTCTAAATACATTTAACAGGCTAAATACAAGCGCCCTCATCCTTTCACATTCCTTATCGAACCACCTTCCCCTCAAACCTGCTTTACCCAACTTCTGATTATTATTATTGATGCGGGGCCTATAGTCAGCTGCTCTATAAACAAGATTATTGAGCAATTCAAGATTATTTTCATTGTCTGCTGTTAAATCATCAATCTCTCTGCAGTAGTTGGTGAGTTTTGCAATGTAAGATTCTCTCTGTACCTTATTCCATTTCAACTTTGGCAATAAAGGAAGAATCACGCTCTCTCTTTCTAGACAGTTGCCCTTCGTTAGTACAGCTTCTATTGGTAGGTGATCAGATAAATATTCCGGAATTACACTGAAATCTCCTATTGTGGGAATTAGCTCCACTGATACACAGCATAGGTCGATTACAGAGGATCCTCTCTGACTCATGTAGGTGAAATCGCCCCACTTATCACCTCTTATTCTGCCATTCAATATTATCAAATTGAATGTTTCACATAATTCTAGTATTCTCCTTCCTTTCGCGTTTATCATCTCATCCTTGGACATTCGTTTACTATCTATGATGTATCCTGATTCAATTATATTTGTAAATTCAGAAAAATCTTGCAATTTTCCTATTCTTCCATTGAAATCTCCCATTAAAATTGTATTGTTTCTACCGTCCTGGGCGGCCATGAACTCCCATAAACTATTGAAATCCCTCTCCCATTCAATATTACTCCCACCACTAAGATAAATCGGTACTAGGTAATAACTAGCTTCTCCCCTTGCTTTTATTTGAACGAGTTGTCTATTTTGTAAATTACATACACTTATTAAATCTTCTATTCCCTTTTTAATCCCAATCAACTGACCTTTTTTTGCCCTACCCTGACTTGAATCTCTGCTTGCGAACTCCCAATACAAGCTGTAACCTGGAAAACTATTGACAAAGTGTGTTTCCCTTCCCTCTTCTATAAAAGTCTCTAGTAATACGAAAATATCATAATTTTTAATTATATTGTAGATTTCAAAAAACTTACTTTTTAATCCAGCCACATTGTACACAATTACTCTCAGCTGCCCCCTCCTACTCGGACTGACGGCTGCCTCTCAGTTGACGTTGGCGTCGGCGTCGGCCTCTGCTCGCGTTGCTCTTTGGATTATTTTTAACTGTGTGTAGCCCACAAAGTGTAAATGCTTCTACGAATAATCGTGTAGGAGATTAGATGAGGTCAGACAGCATTCAATAACTGTTACCGACCACAATGGAAAAAATGGTGTTTGAAAAAGTACAGTGATATTGTTCTCAAATGACTGGTGCTCACTTCAACCAGTTTTTATTTATATGGAATGAACAATGAGTTGACTACAGCAACTGAGCAACAGCTACCTTTGTGCGATACAATTGAAATTTTCATAGCAAGACTTTTGCGGTAATCTCATTCATAGCAATTGTTCCCAATTCACTCAATTTACGCAAGCTGTTCGTGACTACACTGACCAATAGTGTTGAGAAAATTGGAAACGCTTTTTTGCGAATTTCCTATTTGCAATTGAAACAGCTACGAAGTTCCAGGAGCCTAGCAACAAGTTCTATTCATAGATGCATTGTTTGCTGTTTTGGAGAGGAGAGCAACTTCTCGTTTTCCTATAATTTTGCAATCCTACATTGTCGAACATCAACTCGCGACCTACAACTTGGGTACTTGTACTTCCATTGGATACTTGGGGTTCCATTGTACTGTGCATTTCAATCCAAATTATTTATTAGGAATGAGATGTTGTTAGTGAAATCTGACATACAGCACTGATACTTCCAAATCAAAAATTCAAGGGTTGAGCTTGAAACACAAGAACTTATGTCAAAAGACTTAGCTTCTACCTTGTGTAAGCTAATACTAGAGAAATAAGTTTTCTTAAAATATCTGGGTGGGAAAGGAGAAAATCTTGTTGCTAAATGAGTTCAGCTGAATTTTGACTATGTAGGTTTAGATCAAAGATAATCAGTCAAAAATGAGAGAGTCTGCAAATCGTCAGAGAAACCTGAAAATTGTGTAACTCCAGATTGGATGATTTTACTAATACTTCAATATTATGAGCTATTTACGGGATACTTTTCATGTTGGTTGTCAGAGCCATCGTATAGGGCTCTTTTCCCTTAGTAATGGTTATTTTAAGTAAATTCGAGTTCCAGTTGTGGAATTCGCTGGCTGAAGCGTGAAACGTACCAAGAATATCACTGGATGGAAAAGAGTTTCCACCAGGAAAAAAGCAGTTACATTGAGTCAATCACATTGAAGGCTACCTCTTGACTTGGACAGCTGGAGGAAAAAGCGAGTAGAATCTTTTCTAGAATATGTGAGGCCGCCTGCTGTCAGAGACTGAGCCTTGAACCAACCAACAAGACAGACAGAGAGAAATGTTGTTGTTTGTGACATGAAGTGGGGTGTGGACTCTGACTTTGTCAAAGGAGGGTGGTCAAACCGAGCGGGACGTAAATAGCCACTCTATGAACGTTTGCTACCGCATGGAAAAGTTGAGGACTATGTGGTAACAGAAAGGTAGAGGGAAACGGCCACTTTATTTGATGGGAAGTTATGAGATCAAACATTTTTTTCTGTTTGGATGTAGCATCCTTTGTGTTCTGAGTGTGTGCTTATGATTGGAATGCGCTCAAAAAATCGAATATTGCTTGTTTCTCGCTAAATCAGTAAGTGAGCACAATGTCTTTGATTCTCTCTACTCATTCCCACTCAAATAATGGTTGGATAAATCAATGGCATTCTGTAACTCGGGTAACTGGTTCAACGAATATTATCTCAAACTAATGGTTGATTAACCAAGAGTTTTCTGTAAACTCGAGTGAATTGGATTCTATAAATATTGTGAAGGGTGATACAAATTAGATCATATTTTATTGTTGGGCCTATTGTTTTAAACTAACTCATTTTTCGAACTTATTAGTCCATGTACCGATACAGGGTGGCGCAAAAAGATTTTGATTAATATCATTTTATAATCATGATTTTATTCCAATTGAATACAGAAAAAAAAATTTTTGATTGATTCAATGATATAAGTGCCCATCCAGAGCATTCTGAATATGACAGGATTTGAATACAGCTGGTAAAGCGATCTCATTTTTAATGAGAAAGTTATAGAGCATTCGAATACTTAAGGAAGTAGATTTTTCCATTGCAAATGTGTATTACGACAACTAAAGTCTGAATGAGTTTCAGCATGGGGGGTAAACGTTATAAATAGATGGCGTAAATCACACCCGGGCGCTGGTATTTAATTATTCTGGAATATTCGACTGGTCCACATTTTTGCCCGACTCCTTTGGCAAAGTCTGATTTATGGAGTCAGCCCTCTTCGCTCCAGATTTCATCTCGTTGCTGGAGCTGCGCCAAGTCTGCGATTCGTTTCACTTTTAAAAATCGACTGTTCCTCGTAAACCGTTCCTGGTACCGTACCGAATTCCCAGATTCGGAAATGGAACGCTGATATTCAACAATAAACTTACTTTTACAGAGTTTGACGTACTTCATCGCTTCAACTCAAAGGATAATCCTTGTTTACAGCAACTGTTTTTGCGAACTCGGAAATTGAAATATACAAGTTTGCAGGAAAATATCAGGGTATTTCCAGGAATTACTGTGAGTTTTCCCGTCATTACTATTAGCACTAGAGTTTTCTCAATATAAAACTGTGTTCCACTTTTTTAATCACTTTATTAATTCAGATATTACTGAATAAATGCAAAACATCCCTGGTGCATCCCAAGAAATCATTATTTATTCCAATTTACAGGAAGAGAGATTTAAATACAGTTATTAAGGGTTTTTGAATTAATGATGGAATCATGTAGATAAATCATTAAATTCGAGGAATTTTCCATAAAAATATTAATATTATTATTTTTCTGCCCATACTTTTCCGACGAACTATAGGGTATACGAACACTATATGATATACAGTAAGGATACCATGATTGTATTCAGATATTCCAGGTACTGTGAAATATTCCCCATAAGCCAAATGTTATTGATTGATTTTATAGAGCTCATAACATTAATACCCACTCCACAATACCAATGAACATTCAACATTTATTAAATTTATGCTCGTGAGTTTCAAATGATTGAATTTGAAGTTTTAAAAGATTCACATGTAGTGAATTATGATGGAATTGTGAGTGAGTAAAAATAAAATGAGCAAAAGGAACCTGGCAATATAATTGCTTTTACTGCATTGTAGAATCTTACACTAAATTATCAGATAATGGAAATCTGATGGACATCTTGGCTAAATTTCTCAACGTTTCTTCTACTGATGAATGAAAACCGAAAATAATCCATACCCATCCTCTTCATAATTTTTGAATCAATGGTTAGTAAAACAATTAAATATAATAATATTGAATTATTATATTAATTATGATATGAAAATAATTTTTTTTTCATTATATGCAATGTATCAATATTCAATATTCATTATACTAAGATATTCTTAACTAAGACTAAGACTAATACTAAGACATTTTAGAATAAAATTATAATTATTGAATATGAAATTTTTCATTCATACGTTTCCAGCTCAGTTACATAATAAATTTGGTAAATTTCAATAACTGTTCACCGGAAAGAAACTTTCAAGAAATTTTGAAGAACTTAAATCATTTGGGACTTGAATCTCATGGAAATGGGCTGTATTTTACATCGTGAGTAGACTTTCTTGCTTCAATTTATCACGAGAGCTGGCCAATTACTTTTCTCTCTGCTGACTAATAATAAAAGTCGAAACGATATCTCGAGCTTCTTAATAACGAGCTGCGACTGCAGAACTTTGCAGGTTGATGTTTGCAAGGCGGAGTATGACGGCCATGGTGAGGTCTGAGGTTGGCCATGCAACATCGCCGGCATTGAATCTTGCAGGAAACAATAAGCCATTTACCAAGTTGCAGAAAGTTGAGAACTTTTGCAAAAGCTTTTCTTCTCTTGTGGCGAGTAGAGGCAAAGTGAGATTATGAAAATTTATCTTTTTCCGTCGGCTACACATTTTTATGGAAAAGCTCTGAAAACCAACCCTACCTTCATTTCAGCTTTCCAGAGGGTTTTAAACTTTGCTCACTCACTTGAGAAACTTTTCTCGAACATCTCTTTCACTTGTTCTGTCAGTCTGTGTTTTAATTCTGGAAGGGAGCTAGTTTGACACATTTGTAAAGTAACTCACCACAGTCTATTGTTTTGATTAAGATTTTTAGTGGAAAAATACAACTTTGAATAATATAACTCCAAAATTTATAGCGAGGAATTAGATCTTTGAAATTCATAACTGACAATTCACTTCTAACAAATAGATAATTGGTCGGTCTTTCCAATTCATATGATGGAGATATGATGTAATGATATGATATAGATGAGTTTTTCTTTGTTGGGTCTTTTAAATCCTTATTTTTGGCGTACTGAGGCAAAAACATTGGACTCGTTTTCCAACCATGAAGAAGAAGAAGAAATTTATTAATTCATTGGATCAAGCAATACAATCTTGTAGGATTGACTATAGGCCTAGAACCTAGACTATAGGCCTTGTTCTGAACGGCTTATTAATTAAGTATTTGCATTTAATATCACTGTATTTGGCTTTTTGGCTTTGGGTGATACCAATACCTACTATTGAATCTGTAGGTGCATACAGACTTGCTCGTCGCGAACCACGAACATAGATAAGTCTGTACGCACCTTATTATTTTTGCCTAATACATAATTGTTGGTATTTACTAGTTATAATTACGTAATCAATAACTAATTACTACCACTAACTACTAATCACTAATAATGTATTATAAATGAAAATTATTTAAATGAATAAATGAATATTAGTTTATTCCTTTGTTTTTCTTATCCTTCCGTAATACTGTTTCATTTATTTCTTAGTTTATTGTAGCTATTTATTTGTTGTTCTTCAATTGTGTTTTCTTTTTGTATCGCCATTTTGTAATGCTTGAATGAACCGCTAATCGGGGAGGAGCTTGTCTAGGCCAATGACAGCCGTTCACGGTCATTGGCTGGAGCGTCTACCAATAGCGGTGCTTTACCGTTAGTATAAATACTGCTGCTCTGTACGTTAAATTTTCAGTTTACCAGAGATTGATAATGGTGTAACAACCGAAACCGGTATCTCGATTTTATAATAAATCAGTGGTTTGACAACATCTTGTCTTTTCATTTATTATGGATAACTACCACAATATCACCTTCACAACTACTCAAAGAGTGGAATAATGTATTATATCCACTAATAATGTATTCTATGTATAGAATGTATTATAAGGTAATATTGGCCCCCACATAAGCTTTGTGCTTGTGCGATTGTGAGATAGTATTGATAAGAATGAAGATGGGAGATGAATGAGCTCGCAGCTTCACATGGATTCTGAACACTGGGAATCGATTTTCATCCACCAAGGGATGAACAATATCGAACAAACTGAACATCAGTTTCGTGCTATTCAAACCGACATCCATCGGAAACCAGTCATTTGAAAATCTTCCCTTATTGCAGGAGTCTCGGATCAACAAAATTACCTGTCAATTCAGTTGATCCGCTGTTAATCACCTGTCAAACAATCTCTGATCTAGATCAAACTTGACAGACATAGACTGCAGTTTGAATACGTCAGTTCACCGAACAACTAGAGACGTTTGAGATTTGGGGAACATGTTGTGCTTACCAATATTATGTTTATTTCCATTACTATATGGATTTATCAAGTAACTTATGATCTAATACCCTCTATATCTAAGCATATTTCAATCAAATCAAGAGTTTTGAACAATATTATTGAATAGTATTTTATTGGATCTCAAGTTTCAAACCAACGTGACTATAATTGGCCAAATGCGTATGATGAGTAAGTAAGATGGAGTAAGGGTATGGATTGCACTTTATTTTTTCACTGATACTTTTGGTTCCTGATTGTTTGAAAATGTATTAGTTATACACATTTAAACTGTTCTTGATTAGTGATGTTTTGAAATCCCTGAAAAATCAATAACTCAGTAGACCTACAAAGAAAGTGAACAAATTTTTGATCCAATTCCATTCAATAGAAATATAACATTAGACGAAGCTGATTAGGCACCTACGTATCACAATGCAAGTTTGCCGCATTTTAACAGTCCATGCCCAATGTAGGGGTACCTTACCTAATAAAGGTATTTTTTTAATGCAATCAAATGAAGATCTTGATGATGGACACAGCTTAAGAATTATTGTCCTTAAAATCACTCAAGCACTTCTTATTCCATTTCAGATTACTGATAACACTCTCATAATTATATGGCTACTCTGATGCTGAAAACATTTTTTTCTTGAATGCCGATTTCAATAGTAAGGGAAACGGATCTTTTGTTACATAATAATTTTGTCAATAGTTTCTTCTGTATGATAAGCTTATATTTTGTTTATCATGTAGTATATTGTTTTTAAAATACTTAATTTATTGATATTTGGAACTCGCTCCTCATCCACAGGCATTTGCCCATATGGGTAGCCTTCTTCAAATTTAATTATGTTTCTTCCCAATATTGTATATTGTACACGAAGAGGAAATGAATAAATTTCTATGAAATGTCGAGAGAATCACAATATTTAAAATGCAAAACACGCTAATACTTTTCCGACATGTCCTTGATCCAGTCTCTTTCCTCGTCCATCTGTTCCAGATAATAAAATAGTAACGTGCGTTGACAATGCTACTGCATCTATAATTTGAAAATGGATGTCAGTTTGTCTGACCGTTCACGTTATTCGTTTTGAATGTTTGTTCATTGGCCCGCTTTGTCTGTTCGCCTCGTTGAAATTTGCGCCAGATCTCAGACACTGTCGCTGTCTGTATTGGCGAGGGGCGGGTGGGGTCTGGTCTATCCGATTTATTCGTCCGAAAGAGTGCAGCGGATCATCACTGTTTGTTTATTCTCTTCTGCCGTGGAACGTGCTTCGTCGACTGTTTTTGCATGCAATTCGGTCTCCTCTGTTTTCAGTTCAAGTTCGATTTTTTGCATTGTGTTCGGACCTGGCTAGAGTCGAGACCGACACTGTACCAAATTCCTGTTTTGTTCCAATTTGAGTATCCATCTAGCGCCTAGAGCTCATCCCAATTGTGCCTGTCTGATTGGAAAATCACTCATTCATTGAGTTTACTAACTGGACATTGAACGTTCAGGAATACGTAGATTTCATCAATATTGGAGTCTTAACTATAATTCTATGAGTTATTAGTGAGTAGCTATCCGATATCCACTTCATATGAAAGCTTCACTTTTATCTGAGATTAGCATATCAGATAAACACCTCAATATCATACCAACATGCTTATAATAATAAAAATTCAAATTGTAAGACTTAATTGAAATGTCAATCATATTTCATCAAAATCCTCTCATTTGGACAATAGCACAGAAATAGATTAGAGTCAGCAGATGTAGCCTATAATCAACAAAAAACAATTTTTGATAATTATTATTATCCGGTACTATAGAATTATTATCAGTTTTTTTGAAGGCTTAAAAAGCTATTCATTTTTAATGGAAGTTATCTACCATAGTATTTTTAACTGGTCTTCACAACACTAGAAATCTATGATGCATATTGAACAATCCATTTATTCCCTCATAACAATAATTATTATAATTTTCGAAGAGAGGCTTTTCAATGAATAACCAATTTGTTCTATTTTTCCAATAATAAAACAATAATTGTCTGAAGAGCCACTTTTCTAAATAGACATTTCTCAAGAAAAATTATCTATAATACATTTGTCTTAAAGGACACTTATCTGAATTTACAATACTTCGTTAACAAAAAGAATTGCATATGTTAAAAATTGAATTGTCTTTGCTTGTACGAGGAGAGAGTATTCAGAAGGCATTACGGGAATAAAATGTAGTAAACTGGTCTTCACAACACTAGAAATCTATGATGCATAATTGAACAATTCGTTTATCCCTGACCACAAATCTATACCCATGTGCTAGCAGAATCCTCTGGAATCTAATATTCATAGATAAATGGAGTTTCAAATAAGAGGTTGGATACGTGACAAAGTTATCCGATCAGTCGATTACTGTTCCCTAGACACTGAATGGGTCCGAAGACGAACCTCCCACTTGGAAGGGAGAAACCATGCCTCATCCCTGAAGTGCCTGGTCAGCAGCGACCTTTAGCTTGTCGGGAGGGAGGGGGAATCTGCAAACGGCCCTCGTGGGAAACATCCGCGTCCAGGATCTCACTTCCAGATCCCCCTTTTTTGCAAAATCCAGCCGTGATAGGGCCCCTATGGCTTAGCGCCACATGCTGGCGCTTTAGGTTATCACTCACTCTCACTCTCAATCTTTTTTCTCTCCTACTTAATTTAAAACACAAGTTTATTGTGTGAACACTTGCTTCTTTAGCAGGGAGGAGATCCCTAACGTAAAACTTTCATGGTCATAAATATGCATAGTCCTTGCAGAGGTTTACGCTGTTTCCGCTTTGATTTAATTTTCAAACTTGATGAATTTATAACAATATTATTCCATTCCCATATTATTCATCTGTATCTTCCTTATCTTCCTTAAGAAACTGAATCATATTTGAAAATGAGGTAGATATTTAAACTTTATGATACTACTGTATAATTGAATATACTCGTATTTTATCCTTTACGTTCGGGAGGGACATTTCTACTTGCACTGAAATAATCATTTTCATATTGCTTGATGTGCCATCAATGCAAGCATTTCATGACTCAAGAGTACTTGAAAGAAAAGTTCATTCAAAATCTCAAATACACAATTCAAGTAACAAAGAGAAACATGCATTGAAGTATTCTACACTCGGTGAAACTTTTAAGACTTGTTAATGTTTTTTATCATGAGTGCAAGGAAATCTAAAAGCTTTTGAATAGCATTCATAAAATAGTAAGGAGTATGAGTATGGTTTTCATTATGAGTGGGAGGAAATTGAAGAACTTTTGAGTATTACTCATTGAATAACAAGGAATAAAATTATGTGATAACGGGTGATATAATTCAATCGATTGTTACTCCATTCCTTACATATTTCATCTTCTTGTAAACGAAAGAAAACATTTAAAATAATATTTTTTTTTACTTCGTTTCTCTTTTTTGGTTGATTAATCATGGCTCTCAACTAACTCTTCTATTCAACTCCTGTGGTTCAGTAAGATTATTATGTAGAGCTCAAGGATGTATGATTTTCTTTTAATCTTCATCTTTTCCTCTCCTTATTTCTTTTCCCTCATTTTTCATCATTATCATAATCATCTTCCTTAACGGCATCATCATTATTCCATTGTCATTAACATCTCTAATGCTGAAACAATCGTGCGATATAACTTCAATCTCTTCCAATGTAGCCAGTATCTACCAACATCTCCATTACAGCCCAATTTAATTGAGAATTCATAATATGTGTATTCCTACAAACTCGGGCGAATAATCTTGGAATAATTGACTAATAGAGATGATGAGTGTACAGTATCAACAGAATAATCGTTTTGAAATCAGTCTATAGGTACAACTTGCATGATATAATTCAGTGAAACAGACCGCATAATCAACGAAACCACTCGGCATAGGCCCCGATAATCGCTATCCAATCCCACGAGAGTCAATAAATCTGCAGTTTAATTTTGCCACGCACCAAATGAGTTTTATAGCTTCCGCGGTATTTAATTATTGGGAGTTGAGTGAATTCAGAGGTAATCGAAGAGTTATACTCTCAATTATACTATTTATCTTTCTCATGAGAGTTGTTATGGATTGAAATGATCATTTTCATATTCCCTGATGTGCCACCAATTCAAGAATTGCATGAGTTGAGAGTACTTGGAAGAAGAGTGTATTCAAAATCTCAAATACAGTACACTATTCAAGAAACAAATGGTTTTACTATTAGTTTTATAACTCCCAGTAAAAAGTATTGCAACACACCTTTTCTAGCTCTAAGCTGGACCTGTTTGACTTTTTGTCAGTTGGACCAAATTTTTTAGCATCGTCATTCTCGAAAAATATTGGAAAACGCAGAGAAAGATTAAGAGGAACATCGATATCCTGTGTATCAAGTTTGAACCTTATTACTGGTTCAATAGTTCTTGAAAACACCGATTTTCGGTGTTATTTGAGATAGTTTTGTAATTCTCTCGATAGATAGGAGATAATTTTTAAATTCTCTCAATACATATTTTTACCCCCAATTTTCACTCCATGTACCGAATTTGAACATTTTTTGTGAATTAGTTTTCGAAAAAGCTGCAAAAATTCAGGAAAACGGTGGGAAGGGAAAAGGGAGATTTTGGGCATATTATTGAGAACTTTTCGAAGCCTTTCTTAATGAGCGTCTAGAAGTCCAACTTAAAATTCCTGTCAAATTTGGAAGGTTTTGGTCCAGTAGATCTTCAGTTCTGCTAATGTATGTATGAGTGAAAGAGATCCATTTCGCCTTTATGAATAAAATATTTCCTTTCATGTAAACATCTTATATCATGGTGAACAATCCAAGGGATCTAGAGTTCCCTTACTACAAACATACCCACATCCTCTTATTATGATATATTTAAGAAGAAGAGCAATAATAAGATACTAGATATTAATATATTGTATACAGTTTCTGTTTTATCGAAGTATCAACATCTACTCTTGGTGCTGAAAATTTCTGCTCTTCCATTAACTTGAGAGATGTACGAGCAGGATTGATTGAAATGATCTTCGAGAGGTTTGTGGGAGGAGTAATGTTCGGAGAGAATGGAGCACGACTTGAAAATGGCACTCAAGGGTAGCGTTACCATACTTGAAGTGATTTGTTTCTCCAAGATATGAGTTCACGGATGGGATGGCTGATTGGTGGTGGGGGTGGCGGAGGGTGGTGGGGGGTTCAGTTCGGTATCAACTGATCTCCCAAAATGTACTCACGAGACTGATAGCAGACGAAAAGACTGCAGAACGCCGTTAGAGCTGTTTTTAGAGAGAAGCGAGGTGGTGGCAAAAAACGTAGGAAAGGCTGTGACTCCGTTTCGGCTGTCATTGAATTATTCATCGCCAGGGGCCTAATTCGGAAAAGGCCTAATATACAGTCCTGGAATGGCATTTCTTACGCCCATGCATCATTTATCCACGCATCCTTTCATTATTTATTCCAGTCTCAAGGAGGATGTAGAACCAATTTCGATTTGCTAGAGGAACTCTCGGGCTGAATAGAAGACTGGCTCCCTCGGTAATTTATTAATTTCGATCGACTCGTGAACTAGATTCAGAACATTCACTATTATTAGATTATTGGCAATTATTAATGGATAATACGGAATGAGGCAGTGTAACAAAATGATTCTAAATGGATTGTCATGGATACTAAACTTACAATGTCATGTATATTTGTATATATATGTCATTGTATGCTCTGTGAAAACATCTAATCATTATGTCTCAATTCGAATTGGAATTAAATTGTTAATTTTTCAAAATTTAATTCTGTTTCCAGAGATAAATTTTGTAACTTCATGAAAATGAGAGTGCTTTTGTGGAAATTGGAGTTTTATGATGTGTTATACTTGCAAGACAGGAGACATCTTGATGAAAATTTGAAAATAATTGAGAATTTTCAATTTTCAATTGTTAAACATTGATTTGTACAGTCATTTTAGAGTTACCACTACCCATTTTACTCTGAAGATCGATTTACGTTCGAAATTAGTTACAGACAAAACGAAATTTACAAAGAATTATCTCAGAATCTAAAATATCCACGGGGAATAATCAACACACATTACCCAGATGAATTTTGAATGCTTGAGTGAGATTACTCTTAGATAGCGGGTTTTTGTAGAATGAGATTGATGGAAGTAATAAACGCGCATGTGAGTAGAATTGGAGTTTGAGTTTCAGGCGGAATACAAATCCTTCTTGAAAAAACCATCCAATATTCCAGCAACAAAGCAGGAAAGCTGTTGAATTGTGAGCCAAGTAAGCTCATTAAAGTTTTTAAGTAGACTTTACGTTATTCTGTGGGTTATTTGTTCCCGTTTTGTTGTCATGTACTTTTCGCTTGGAGAATGGGAATGGCTGTGAGCAACAAAACTTTGAAAAGATGTCTGCATCTCTCTATTACATGGTTTTTAATCTGTATAATTACGATGAAATATAATATTGTGATGTCATAGTTATACTGAACAATACATACTACAATAATGAATTGTAGAGAAATATTTTAATTATATAAAGAATGATTTCCAGGACACGAGTATAATGGAATCTTGATGGATAGATAATATTGTACTTCTTGAACGTCTAGAGTCTAGAGTCTAGATAATAATGAACGATGGAAGTTGAGCATGAATGATGCTTGATTGTACATATACATCAAGAAACTCTTCTGGATAAGTTTCTATAAGTTACTCTGATTTCTATCAGAGGTCATTTGTGCGCAAGTTTCTGATAACAGTGTTTTCCTAACTTCAATTATACTGATTAAATTCATCGGCTTACACCGGTTTGAACTCAAATATATATATATATATATATATATATATGTCATATATATATATATATATATATATATATATATATATATATATATATATATATATATATATATATATATATATATATGCTTTTTTTTCAGGCCAGTTCAGTAAAAATAATAATATAAATATGTACGTACATTAAGGATTAGACAGTAAATAGATATTAATAAGATAATATTCTACACAAATATGCATTGTCAGATGCCAAGCTCTCCTGCAGTCTCCTCATCTGCCAGATGAATCCCCCTGAGTCCCCCTTCATAGGAATAAAGTGGACAATCATCTACTCAAATCATGTAATCTTTTAAATGTCGAACAGACCTGAAATAATCGAATTACAAGAACGCCGCTTTACAGTCATGCGTATGGTTTCATAAATATGATTTGAATATTGAATTGATACTGCTCGTATTATGTAGTAGTAATGTTCATTGAGAAAGTTATTCATCAACCACCACTCGCTCTGCTAATAAACAGAATCGAATATTTCCATAGTTGTATAGAGTTAATAGAAGAATAGATAAAGACAGTATATTCTTGACAAAAAGCAGCGAAAAATAGCAACAGTGAACATGTTGCACTAAATAGCTATATAGCACAAGCCTACACTAGTTTTCAATTCAGAAATTATTTTTAGTTGAAACGTCGTTCGGAAGTGGAATGTTCTAGCAATTATTCATTGATAAATTTTTATTATTTCAACTGAAATTAAGATGGTTAAAATTAATTTTTTAAATTGAATTTAAACTAAATTATACCACCAAAATTCAATTTAAAATCACCTGGATGTACATTCCTAGTCAGGGAAACGTTTGTTTGATTAGTAATAATTTAATGCAAATTTCCATCTTCTCAATTCCAATGACTTACCTTATCAACTTTATCAGATCTCAGTTGATTTCTCGTGAAAATGCGTGATTTCAATTTCGTATTTTAAGTAGAACCAGTATCATCAGATGCTTAAGCCGTTAAATCAGCGTTCAAAATTTGTCTATCGGTCAGTTGCAAAAATCCAATTAGAATCAACCACTGTTAAATGACGTCAGATTCATCCATAGGCTGTCATTGTTTTTGTTCCGTTTGATGTGATCATTTCACAACGGTTTTAAATTCATTTGGATTCCCATAAAACTTGCTGAAATTCTCCTTTTTGAAGAATGAAACTTTCCTAAACATTTTCTGGTCCAAGACGAAGTGAACTTTTTCTATTAGGTTCCTTGTTTAATAGACCAAGGAAAGAAGAAGAAATAATAATAGTTCTTGGAAGGGTTGCTGGTAAGATAGAATGGGTGATCAGGATGATGCATCTGTGTGAGTGTGAATGACAGTCAGTGAGTGTTAGTGTTGAACTGTTGAAAACGCATTAGGCTCCACACAAAGGCACGTCTTCGGCTCAAGCTTACACCCTGCGGGCATCACGTCAAAGGCCAAGACTTTAAAGACATCATCTTCCCACGTTGATGTTGCCCCATTTCAGAAGACGCTCGTCATCAGAATGCATGTGACAAACTCACATAGGTTCTACAAAAAGTGCATAACACCTTACATTCCGGCCTGCCAATAATTGAAGCGACACTTGTTGTTATGTAGATTTATAACTTGTTCAAATTAATAATTGAAATATCAGGAGTAATGAAACAAGATTCAATCAGTAATACCAACAGTAACAGTAATAAAAAGATAATAATTTTATAATATTTCATGAGCAACTTAAAATAATAAAGCAAGATTCTAAGGGTAGTACTTATTGAAGCAGAAATATAACAATTATACTATAACAAGAGCGACTTTGAATAAAAAAGCAAAATGTAGTACAAACAATAGAATATCAGGATTTTTGAACATAAAAAAAATAGTTCACTACTAAGTAATAGAGCTCCTTTTCATAGGTAGTTCTTCTCCGAGCTATTGTTAGACTCACTGAGCATTAAAAGAAAACTTGTCCTACTTTTTCTTTATTTAACTAAGCTTGTTCATATTTTTATAGAATATTATAAGCCGACTTCCATATTCGTATTCGTACCTATACATGTATTATTTGTACTCATTTCCTATCTTCATTATCCAGTTCATCATATGTTTCTCTCAACTTCTGATTATTCTCCTTGAATCATCATCATCAAATGTGGTTTTATTTTTATTCTAGCCTTAGTTCCAGGAGGAGCTCTATTCACAAATGAAGGTACAATACTTTAATGCGTTCACTCGTATACATGGTTCATATTGGTCAGGAGACTCCTACGAAATAATATTACGGGATTTGAACATAACAGACCACTTATAAAATAATAAATAATAAACGTTCCAATTTGAAATTTTCCTGGAATGAATAAAATCCAACTATTATTATCTATAGATTCGACTATACTGGGTGAAAGGTCTCTCAGCTTCAAGATTGATTGCCATCAATGATCATCATTGATGAAAAGAACAACTAATCACATGAAAAGGATTTCAACTTTTGTCAAGTGTAGAATGACAATTCGAAACGGAAATTACTCAAATGTTCGAAGCGTACGATTAATGATATTTTGCCGTCTGAATCACAGGAAGTGAGTTGTTTGGGAGGCGTAAACCCAGTTGTACAATTTTAGATGTACGAGTCGAATCGAGCGTTCTCCGGGGATCATGTTTCTTCTTTCATCCTGGAGATAGCAAAATGTGCTTTGTAGAGAACAAATTTTCATACCTTCGGAGCCAATTAGGATTATTATCTACCTACTCCATCTGCCCAAACCTTGCGGTGAGTTCACGCCAAGTTGTTCATTTATTTTCTCTGGCAGTTGCATTATTTATTACCACAACATTCCCAGATCATAGCTGTGTAACCTGCTAGCGAAGCTTACAAAGTTAATTACTATCTTATCTCATGAGCGTTAATTAAGAGTCGAAAGAGGTTCGTTACCCGTGTGGCTGAACAGTTATTTATATGTTCCTGCCAAAAGTCAAATTGTGTTGCGTATGTTTCTGTGCTCGATTTTCGCATTTTCATTATGAATCCGCAGAGTATTGAGGAAAACTCAGTTTCCTTTCCGATTATAATATCATACAGCACATCCAATTACTCTATATAATTCCAATATATATATTGTAATATATGATTCCAATAAGGAAATCCTTAATTCGATCATGGTTCGGTTTGTTATTCATTTGGGGGAGAATATTATATAAAATTTATATTTACTGCAAAAAATTCAATACCCTTCATCTCCTTTAAAATTTCAACTACATTCAATCAGTTTCAAGAATCTGGTGAGTTCATTCGAAAATTTTAAAACCAACTAATTTCCTTCCCTCCAACTGCGCACAGTTTCTGGGAACTCCAGCCGATATTTCTGTTGAGTGAGGAAATCAAACGAGCTAGTTATCGGAAGCTATAATAATATTATTCAATCCCTTTGGTATTTTTTATCAGAGTTTTTATTCCACGTGATATCAAAATTACTTGGAATAACACTGAACGTTAATGATTGTATGTAGTGCTATGTAAATTTGTCGAATTATCCTGTATTCTACAAGGTCTACAGGAATAATAGGCTCCTGTACTCAGGCTCTGTTTAATAGGACTTCTACTAATAGGCTTCTGGTTCTCGAGAATAAAGGAACTTTCTACTCATTAAGTTGTCATAGAAAATTAACATAATCAAAACTTTGTTGCGTACATAATGGAAAAGGTCAGTTTTTTTTTTTGAGGGTGATGTAGCTCACCCTCAAAAAAAGTTGTAGCTCATATTTAGTAACTAAGTGAAGTAGGAATGTAAACAAATGAAGCTGCATTTCTTCAACCAACCAGTAATCTAAATAATGTGATTATGTGATAATATGATAATATGGATTTATTCGGTTTATCCATCCAGAGATAATAACCAGCCAGTTACTCTAATAATGCAAATTTATTCGTATTACTCATTGGAAGGCTAAACTTTCAAACCCGCCAGTTATTATTTGAATAGTGTGTGTGAATTTATTTGTTTGATACATTTACAAACTCCAACATACCAACAGACAATGTGCTAACAGCTTACAGAGGATTGTTAGTATGATGAGAGCCGGTAATTATCAAAACAGTTTATTGTAATCGTGTTCAAAACGTCGTACAGTTGAACAAATAGAAGTGCATTTGAATTTATGCATGCATAAGTGCTATCAGCTTTGGCGAATTATTTGGGCCCGGTGGAATATATTCGATGGAGCTATTATTCGATAATGCCGCTACTATACTCTTCGGTCCCGTAGGATTCACGGGCGCATTCCCGCAGGATGGCTCGATGGCTTTATTGCCTCGATATGCGTTCAACGCTTCACTTGGACTATTATGGAGTGGTGGTTGCTGCATTGTGCCGCCTCCGCTATCGCGCCATTCGAGCTGTCAGCTCCGATATGTGGACAGTGGTCAGTTGAAAAGCATCAACCACCATGTCCTGTCCTTTGGGAAAGATGAGCACCGCACTGACTGAAATGCACCCCCACCCCAACCTTCCATCATCCATTGAAACCGCACACCGATACACAAAATTCATGGACTATCCAGTTGAATGTAATGGTCAAGAAACAACCGCTAGTCAACGGTTGACCAAGAGAATGTTGAACAATTTTCTTCGTCCGTAGGAAAATCTCCCAGCTTCTGCTGTTGTACACCTACTATGGAACATGTTAAATACATAAAATTGGTGAAATAAGTTGCTAATGGAGTCTGAATTGTACGGTACGTTGTCTTTTTCAAGGGTTAGGAGAGAGTTAGGCTAGGCGTACACCGGTTAGTCAAGACAAGACAAGACAAGATTAGTCACGTTTAGTCACAGTACTTCACATACTTGCTTATGAAGCAGCACACACCGATTGAATGACTAATTGGGGTGTGTTGCTTCATAAGCAACTATGTGAATTACTGTGACTAAACGTGACTAATCTCGTCTTGTCTTGTCTTGACTAACCGGTGTACGCCTAGCGTAACTCTTACGACTTGAAATATTGGTTCTTTCATACATTAACTCATTTCTAATTCTACTCCCATCTTTTTCTGGGCCTACCAATACGCCTTTTTTCCAAGGTGATACTCACATGAGCTCGAGGCTTGTGTGTGGCTAATGGGAAAGATGATGATGAGAGATAAATTCGACGACTGCTCCGCATCTAACATAAAAACATTAGCATTTGTATTTGAGGAAAAAAATTTGTTCAGTCATTTACATGTTATAATGTATTTGCGGCGTTTCTTACTTTTTCTTCGGCTTTGAAGCAAAGTAGCCTGGATTTACTAGTATTCGATCTGCTTTTGTCATTTATTAGAGAATTGCATCCTGGTATATTAACTATAATGTTAAAAAATTTGTTTCATTCCAGTTTCATCGATATTGGAACATGTCTTATTACAAACCTTGAACATTTTTTCAGCCGTAGAAGTGAGTAAGTTTGTTAAGAGATGGTTGACAACAAGGAGATGATATTATCAATCATGAGAAGACAATAATGATGACATAATGAGAAAGATGACCAGAGAATACCCGTCAATGATAAGAATGTTGACATTGTATTGTCATAATGAGAATATAATATTGAGGGTTGATGGACATCAAAAGATGAAGGGAGATGGAAGTAAATCAATTGTTAGCTCCAAAAGCTCTAAATTCCTCACAATTATTCATTTATTGGCTATATTTATTGGCTATATTTATTGGCTACATTTATTGGCTATTACTATCATAAACTTGTTTCAGATCAACTGTTCAATTTACAAGCTTAATCATTCCGTTTCACTTCCAAGAAAAATAATCTTGTTTAGAAGCATTTAAAGTGATGGAAAAATGACCTGTTCAACTGCCAAGTTCCAATAATTCCGCTTAAAAAGAAAATTAAACTTGTTCCGAAGCATTTACAGTAATGAAAAACATTGACATCGTATTCTCGGAAGTGTCAAGCTTTAGCCCTCAAGCAGGAAAGGTTGGACAGTGAGGCCTACTCGCTGCCTTAGTGTGGGTTGACAGAGTAAGCTCTAGTTGGCAGCAATCGGCAAGTACGTGTGAAGGGCTCAATAAATCGGCCCTTTCACAACTTAAGCCCTGTTTGCTGTGACAGGACGCTCCGCCCTAGGGGCCTCCCCCGACTGTTTGCAGGAAAAGTCTACTTTGCAAGAACGAGAAAAAAACGACGCACCATGGGAGGCGGCTCTGGTTATTTGTAGAGTTATTTCGAAGTCTCAGACACCTTTGACACTGGATGTGCTTGACTTTTTCGATCCTATTTGGCAGCTGACTTTTCGACAAGGGTTCACCATCAGGGGCAAAAAGTGGAAGCAATGGAAATCGCTTATTGATCTGTCAGATTTGTTTTAAATTTTGTAGCAATGTGCTCTTTCATACACCTTCCTTGTATGATGTAGACTAATGTAATGTAATGTCGATGTGATGTAATGCCAATGTGATGTAATGTCAATATGATGTAATGCCAATGTGATGTAATGTCAATGTGATGTAGTGTAAATGTAAAGAAATGTATATGTAACATTCTACTTAGAAAAAAAAATGTCAATAGAGAAAAAATTTGAAAATGCTATCACTCTAACCCCGTATGAGATCCGTTGTTTTTTGTAGTCAATGAAGCTTATTTATTTACTCTTTCATAAATAATAATAATGGTTTAACGTATGAAATGTACAAATAAATTCATTCTGATTTGATTTCGATTCACAGAAGGAAAATATAATGAACATAAATACAAGGTGCGGCAGTCAATCGGGCGATTTTGAAATGGCTGTAAAAAATAAACGGATGAATATTTCAAAATTGTTTTGTTACAATCTTAATCTACATTAAAAAGCATTTAAGAAACAACATTAAAATTGTCATTCCCGGTTGAGACATTCTTGTATAGGCGATTTCTGAAACTGCTCATCACATCACGGAGCATACGCTGAGCCAGCGATGAGGAATATTTTCATCTCTCTGGCTTTGTGTTTAAACAAAATTTCCGATACTGGAGAGTTGAAAACCCTGAACAACTTCATCAAAAATTCAAGCAAGGTAACAGTTTGATACGCAATGTCCTCATAGGAGTCATGGGCCCGTATTTGTTTGAAAATGACAGGGAGCAAACAGTGAAGTTAATGTGAATGCACAATGCTATTCAGAAATGTTGCATTCGTTCTTCAATCCTCAGCTCCGTCAACATGGAATGAACAATGAAACCTTATTCCAGCAAGACGACTCCACAAGTCCTACAGCCATGTGTGAGCATGAATGTTCTCAAAAATGTTCATCCGAATTGGGTGATATCACGTAATGGAGAAATTTTTCCATGTAATGATGGGCAGTTTCAGAAATCGCCTATACAAGATTGTCTCAATCGGGAATTGCAATTTTAATGTTGTTTCTTAAATGCTTTTCAATGTAGATTAAGATTGTAACAAAACAATTTTGAAATATTCATCCGTTTATTTTTTACAGCCATTTCAAAATCGCCCGATTGACTGCCGCACCTTGTATAATATAGTTACAGTATAATGAATAAAAAACATGATACGAGGCGTTCACATGGCATAGAGAGGTGATTGAAATGCGAACTCCATCGATATTAACTTCTCATCTAGTTAATTTATAATCTCATTAGTAACTGGTAAACAAGCTAAGTTTGCCTGACGGCGCCAATTGAAATAATGTTGATTTGTTTTGAATTTTGAAGCAATGTACTCATCCATACATTTTCCTTGTATTATGTAAATGTGATGTCATATATTTATGCCATTTTCCTTGTTAGGAAAATGTTCATAGAGTTGTTTTTATGATGATGATCATAAAAATTGACCCATGATTCAAAGCATTTCCATTGTTTTATAAAAAAATCTTCAAGCAGGAGTTCTTGTTGGATGCAGGGTAACAAAAATATTATTGTGTTGAATCTCCCTTATGAGTACTCAATAATTATGAGCACATTAAACTTAACCAATATCGAATCAAGTGAATTCATTCAACTTGCTATGATACTTCCTCCAATATACTTCACTTGATTCACTTCAATATAACTCACTCTATTCTCATCTGAGAATCATAAGAGTGTCTGTAGTGATTCAGTTTTCTTGCTACTGACGCACGTCACTGAATGCAAAATCCAGGAATGAGATCACACAATCTTTCCTTGTTTAAACAAGACACAGTTTGCATTCCATAGCGAGTACTTTCCTGCAATGAATCTGACAGTCTGGAAACTTATTCTTTAGGGATGCCAAGAAATTCGTGGCGTGGAAGATGAAGACTGAGAAGGCATGAACGTTATATTAGGTATTTATATATGGAACACCATGATATTTAAATTCGCTAACTGGAGTTGAAGGGTTTGTTGTGTAGCTGCTACATGCGATAATCCTCGGTTGAGAGTAACGTCAGAGAGAAGTAGTTTTGTACCACCCGTCAGATCAGTGTCACAAGCCTGACACGGCACTTGGCTTGAAGCGGACTTGGAGAGCCCGAACATTATGAATGAGATCGAGCTCTCGAGCCTCTTTCTCATGCACACAGTGTACGAGCATCCTTGGGGAACGAATGGCAAGACAGCCACAGAAAAGCGGCGCAGGATAGGCAACCACGGAGAACAGACACGGTGCAGAATAGGCAACCACGAGAGCATCAACTAGGAATGAGAACAAGCTTCTTTCTCTTTCTCGTGTCTCTCCTAGCGCAAGAAATCGAACCGCGAGATTTATTCCTTCACCCTCGACTGTAAGGCAAGCAAGCCGGTGTCTTATTCATGAGGCTTCTCTCTCTTTCTCCTCCAAGTTGCTCCGATCCTTTAGCGCCCCCCTCCCCCTACGATGCCCAACCACACCACACAACGCTTTAGTGCCAGTTTTGTTCTTAACGCAACCGCCGCTCCAGCTCTTCTCAGTGAGTAATCCACCTGGAACACTAAATACTTGATTAACTCTGTGAAAGTGTCCTCAACTACTCCGTATTGCATCTAGGGAAAGTACATGACCTAAATGTATTGGAATATATTTGGCGGTTTCTAACAAAGCACTAAGGGACTCTAACTAAGCACCTCTTTTTGCATTTTCTCTTCAAGTAAACATAAAAACTGACTTACAATCTCTCTTTTTCTTTCTCCACTTTCTCTCTCTCCAAACTCTTCTCATTTTTTAAATATGTACTGATTTTCTTGTTAAGTTACAGGGAAAACATTTTTTGAAACCGATAGCGTTAATAAATTATTCATTGTATTCCACAACAACATTTATCGGTCTTTCTCAATCCAAAAGTATTCAACTAGTGCTTTCTGGTGTTCGCCTTGTTTTGATGATTGCATGTGCTTTTTCAGCCTGGTGACGAATGGTCGAACCTCTCACAAATCATGGATTGGTGCCCCCCGCCCTCCTACCCCTCCCCTAAGTGAGTGTTCACATTCACATGCACACATCGCACTCTAAATGTGAGGGGGAAGGGGGCTGATTGCCGAACTGATGTGCTCAATCTGTTTCCAACTAGAAGCCTCGGTTTCTTCGCAGAGGTGATAACATGATTCTGCACTAAACTTCAACTCGTTTTTTCTATTCATCCGTTCCAATTCAAAAGTCACCACAATGCATTTTTCCCTAGTTATTCATTCACATCCTGTGCAGTCGTTTTTGAACTCATCGCGGACCATAATTACTTCAACAAAGTTCATGGATTCATCCATGAACACATAATATTACTTGAAATCATTAATCAGAAGTATTAGTTTTTCTGTCGTGCAATAATCTACCTTTCTATCAAAAGAGAAACAGTAAGTGCTGAGTTTATTTTCTGCTAACAAAATCGTTCCATCATTCATGTGTCTGTATCAATGAATGGATAAATAAATACTCAAATCATATTACTGTACTAAATAACGTTACAGCGTGTTATAAGTCATATTACAAAATTGAATTTTGAAGATCATTTATCTAATTGAGTGGGAATCTGGTTTTATCCTAAGATAGGATAATATTGATATCAATAGGTATTATAAGCAATATTAGAGAATTATACATAATAATCAATAATCATTGATATCTCAGACATTATCCAACTAAGTGATTCAAACAAACTTGAGGTCACATTTGACACCTATCAGTAGGGTGACCAAGTGACCATACTATACACATCATTTTCAATTTGGTTCACACCTCTATTCTCCAGGTACAATGTTACTTTCATTTTCAAGTGATAACATGATTTTGCACTAAACTTCAACTCGTTTTTTTCTATTCATCCGTTTCAATTCAACGTGAGGGTCTCCCCACCGATAAAAAAAAGTGATGGAGAACCGCAATGAAGGATCGATAATTGGACAAAAAAGCTTTGATTTAGGATGTTCATTGAGATGATCAATTACAAAATGATGATTGAAAGTGAAACCTAACTTTCATGAATAACCATATTCATTTCCATGAAAACCTACCTTCATTTCCATGAATAACCATAGTATTTGGTTTGTTAAGAATCATATCATATTTATTATCTCTCAAGTTACTGAATCTTATAGACAAAGATTACATCAACAACAGAAATTATCGTACAATTGAATCAGGAGAATAGATGTTATATAGAATTTCCCCTCCTATATTTTTTCTGAAATAGATTAGACAAATCGGGTCACCTCTCTGTCATGATTTTACTGGCTCATTCACATGTTGATCAATACCTTTATAAATCAGTAATTATTGCTCGAATCCGATTTTTGATTCTTTCTCAGATCAAAAGTTCATTATAAAAATCATTTACAATATGAAGTGGAAATAAATATTTATAACAGAAATACAAATAGTGCTCAAACATTTTATGTTATGAATCATTTCAAAATATGGATCATTAAATGAATAACATACTCCTAACTATATTATGTATGAGGATATATGTGGGTATTATTCATTGATTGATCATTCATAAAATTCACATTATTATTTTTCATGGTCTATTTTGTTAACTCCATGAAATTAAACTTTTCAATTGTAGTTTTTATCCAGAATAAGTATTTTCTATTCTCGCAGGAATCAGTCACAGTGACGTGCAATATTGAATCAATATCTGACATGAAATATAGAAGAGATCTCGTTTTCATTTTGTGGACAGACACATTGAGTGCAGGCTGAGATGGTGTAGCTGCAGGAGAAATACATAAATGTATGAGGATGAGGCTCAGAGGTAGTGCATCGCCCCAAACGATATTTAGGAGTCAATAAAGCGATAAGACCTCTTTTTGTTACCCAGCCACAGTAGACCGATTCACAGCCGCTGCTCCACCTTTTGTTATCGGATACCTCGCACACAGATCTTCGTTTCTTATCCTTCCATTTTTTCTGATCTCCCTTAAACCTCTCACCACCCTTCCCTTATCCGTCCCTTCCTATATAGGGCCACACAGCGACCACTGCAAATGAAAGAGACCAACATTGATCCCAAAAAGGGAAAATATTGAGCGTCTGCAAACTATTTGTCTCTTGCTAGGCACCTGATCCCCTTCAACACCCTCCTTTGCCCCATCCCACCTTCAACCCCCTCTTTAACCTCTCCCCTTCACACCCCCCCCCCCTATCAACACTCCGTCGAGATTTTCTAAAAAGCCGCTGGTAGAAGGATGCAAAGCTTGCTTTCAGCCAAACTGCGCTCGTTCGAACCTTGACTGAATTTCTTATCCTCGAGGCTGTTTTTCTGGTTGTGATCTTCGTGCTTAGCTCTCTGTTTCCTCAGTCTGTTACATTATTCAACCGTTTGAACGAACGCTGGATTAATTTGCATAACTTGATTTCATAAGAACAGAATTTCACGTAATCATCTAACATAATTTGAAAAAACTCTAAGATTATTGTGATCCAAATATTCATTCAGCCAAAATTGAATCACGAATCTCACTCACATTCTGCCATGTCACAAATAATATTACAAATTAATTTCTTATTTATTTATGTGGGTATGCCCATTTATAAAATGTGTTGTTATTTGGTTATTAGTTCTTGGGGTGTGCGTGGGTAATGGGAAGGATGATGATGAGGGATGAATGGGCTTACAGCTTCAGGTGGGTTCCGAACCATCGCGAAGCAATTTTGATCATCAAGAATATACTTACAAAAAATCAACATTTGTAGATTCTTTACATGAAAGCCACATGTAAAATGGTACTAAAAGCTACGGTAAAACGGAGCTACATGATTGTCTCAGAACGCGTATGAAACACATGATTGAGGGCCGGTTTCTCCAACGACAGTTAAACCAATTTTTAGTTTAAATTTAGGTTTTACCACTCACTAGAAACGTTTTTGTCAGAAATTTCGATGTCCGAACAGCTGGCCATTTGATTCAATGATGCTAACATTGAATCAAATGGTCAGCTGTTCGAACATCGGACTTTCTGACAAAAAAGTTTCTAGTGAGAGGTAGAGGTAAGTAGTTGATCCAAATGAGTGAGAGGTAAGTTTAAACTAAAAATTGGTTTAACTGTCGTTGGAGAAACCGGCCCTTAGAGTATTATGATTGTATTACAGAATCATGTTACAAAGAATACTTTTGAAATACCGTCACATCATTATTTTCCAACAATAAGTCAAACTTTTAGATCAAGTATGAAACACATGATTGTGCAAGGATAAATCTATGAAAAATAAGTAACAGAATATCAATGATTAATTGAATTGATACTAATAAAGTTTTGTTAAGGTTGTTGGTGACGTGGCTTCCAGGACTATTTTGATTTTGAATCCCATTGTTTAAATCAATAAGTGGTTGCTATTTTGGATTCATAACTATCATGTACACTGCTAATGACAAATTCACGCTACTTCAAGGTTAGGCAACAGTCATATACACTTGTCCCCAGTACCACTAACTCATTAGGTGTTCCTATTTTCCATCTCAGCATCATGCAGACTCTCACAAAAAACCTGTACATGATTTGGCTTGACACTGGTTTGGTGACGCTATTTTCCATCTCAACTTCATGCAAATATTTACAATAATACTGTAAATGACCACGATCAACATATATGTTCCTAACACTGCTTCGTTGACGCTATTTTCCATCTCAACATAAAAATGCAAAAACTTACAATAAAACTCTGAATGATTATGTATATCATTAATTCAATTTTGATTGAATTACGCTCAACTTGTTCATTCATTCACAGAGCTACCTCGAAGTCATTAAAGGGAATAGTCTACAGCCTGAGGGATCAATTAAAGCACAATTCGGATGATCTCCATTTAAAATTGAGGCGATACTCTCCTATTCCGTCAGTTAGTAGGCTGTAGACAGACGCCAACTGCATGTGAAGCGATGCAGATAGCAAACCGCTGGCTGGTCGTGTACACTGTCAAGTACTAATTCACTTAGTGATGCTTTCTTCTGTTGGTTCAATTCATCGTATGCTTGAGCAAATAGCCAGCTTTGCTCAACAGAAACTCAAATGCTTTCACTTGTATTTCGGTGCACATTCGTGGGACAACAGTCAACGCAATTCAATTGTCGTTCATTGCACCGAGATCTCCAGTGCTCTAAATTGTCGCTTTTACGATTACAGTTGAAGCATTCAAGAAATCTTCATCGGCTTCAATGGAAGTCACATGGATGATTATGGTAAAGCCTGCTATGAAATGAAATTAATATATTCTTATTAGTCCAGCGCCCAGTGAGGTGGAGTGGCGATGGCGTGACACGCTAAATACAAACATATGGAACTAAATGAAGCAGCGCAAATCGAGGTGATGTGCGTGGGCGATGGCGTGGCAACACGCTAAATATAAACATATGAAAATAATTAGAGCGAATTGAGGTGATGCTGTTTCATTCAGTTGAATATGTTTATATTTAGCGTGTCATCATGCCATCGCCACTCCACCTTAGTGGGCGCTTGGACTTGGGCGAAGTTAATATGTATATGCTTTGCTGTTGCTATGACATATAACTACCGTAGGACGGAAATTCCTTTTGTTCCTTCTACCCTGTGCACTAAAATAAGATATTCTACACATCCTACAATTAGTTGATAATAATTTGATGCATAATAATTCATACAGTACATAATTTAGAACAATGATGAACTATAAAAAGTGATATACTAGTAGTTCTGTGAACAGTAGACCTCACGAAAAAGCCATGCTAGCTGAAATCAGCTGTCATCTCTTCGTTCGGTCAATTAAAATGGTTCCAGAATTTCCTTATAAGAATCTATTACTGCCTGAGAAGTATCAATAAGAAGAAGAAGAAGAAGAAGAAGAGGAAGAAGTAGAAGAAAAAGGAGAAGATGAAGAGAAAGAAGAAGAAGATGAAGAAGGAAAGTAGAAGAAGAAGTAGAAGAAGAAGAAGAAGAAGAAGAAGAAGAAGAAGAAGAAGAAGAAGTAGAAGATGAAGGAGAAGAAGAAGTAGAAGAAAAAGGGGAATAAGATAAAGAAGAAGAAGGAGAAGAAGGAGAAGAAGAATCGAGAACCGATTCTCATGCTGTTATAAGTATTGACATTGTTATTTGAGATTCAATCTAGTTTCTCATAATCTCAATATATTTTTGATTTTCTTATTATATGGATTTCAATCACATTGACGGTTATTTCGTTTGGTACGGAACGCAGTGGGCTAAGCCCATGGTAAACATAAGCGGGGCGCAGCGTAACGACAAAGTAGCAGCATACTAGTCTGAAATGGAAATGATGCAGCCCGTTGTATCGCGCCGACATTGTGCTCTAAATCAATTGGGGATTGAACCCTCTCGATGCAAATTGCTTGTTTGTGGCATTCAAATTGCGAACTTGAATAGTTAAGAGGAGAAATTGGAATTTGAAATCTAGCGAGAAAGGTATAGGCACACATACGTGCACTTGTTGAATCAAATTGGTTCCTATATTAGTTCCTGGAAGAACTATCCCAGTTGTGGAAATCCAATGATCAGCGGAATGTATTAGAGACGAAACGTGATAATTGTACATAGAGAAGTGGATACTAGAGAGCTTGTAACTCTACAAATTTAATTTTGAAGAGGCACGACACTCTTCAAGTAATTTCTAGTGATTGAGGTCACTGAACTCGAAATTTGTAATTGAAATTGTTGTTCGTATCGGCTTCGACATTTGTCATTTATAACATTGACATGATTCCAATAGAACAAAAACGTTGTTTACACCATGTGATCGATTTCCTTCTAATTCGAACTATTGATGAAATCGATTATATTGCTAGGATTATATTGTGGAGTTGGACATTATGTTGTGGTAATATTTGACTTATGAATGTTGAATAATATTCGACTTACAATATGCAATGATTGAGAAGAGACCCAGAGTCTTCACAATACCTCAGCAAATCATGATTTCGTTTAACAATTTTCCAATTTACCTCAATTTCACTGAGTTATCCATTCTACTGCATACAGAAAAGACTAAATGGATTTAATTGGTGAATGGGTTCTTCCACCTCGCCGGTTTTCCTTCTGTTTCATGTGAGTTTCCAACCACTAAAAAATATTAGAGTTGTATGATTCAATATTAAAATTCACCAAACTCAATAAACCAGTACAGCAGCATTATTTATTCATTCTCCAAAAAAGCTAAATAAACTCAATGATTGATGAAGTTTCAAGCTCACATTAAATCCAAAAATTATGAATCTCATTTCTTTTGTGAGAGCTGCTCATTAACGGCTTGAAACTTTAAAGTACTAACAGTAAAATATTAACTACTTTCAAGCTCTCATAACCAGTGTTGCTAATCAAGTGTTTTTCCAGTGCTCTTCAGAATATAAATAAAGCATCAACTCCAACTTGGCTTGAATTGGTTGAGGTGAGCTTCAGCGTAAAATTCTCACCATCTCGCAGACAGAGATATTTCTCTGCGCTGAGAATATTTCGGAGGTTATAAAGAAGTTGTACATCTCGAATGATGGAATCAAGAGATTCCACAGTGAGGTTTATCATTTTGAAGAAACAAAAGTTCGCTAAGATCATATAAAAGTTTAGAGGACTGAACGTTGAAGTCTGTAGAAAGAGAAGAAATCAAGCAACGTATAAACAACTCGAAGTTGAAATTCAGCTCTAGGCGCTAGGTTTTGATCACTTGAGTGATTAGGTATGAGGAAATCCTTTTAGGGCCTTGGGATTCCCTCAGGTTATATAGCTACGTTACCGCAAGTGAAACCAAGTCTCGCACAGATCTGTCTTCATACGGCCGTTTACTCCCGTTTCGCTTCACCTGCCCTTTCCCAAAGTTCAGAAAAACCAGGATCAATAAACTTCTTGTACAGAATTGAATTTAGGATCAATTGAGGTGGAACCTTCCACTAACACTAGTAATCTGCACCTCCGTAGTAGGGATTCACTTCTAGTACAAAATTGAAATAGTGCAAAAATTGTGCACTATTTCTTGACACTATTTCTTGTGCACTATTATTCGTTACAAATGTGCAGCCTGCACATACAAAAGTATTAGAAAGTATTAGAAACAAAATAGTATAAATTACTATTTAAATCAAAACTTCTAGTACAGAATTGATTTTAGGATTAGGATTAATATACCAAGAAACTTTCTCGAACACAGGTAATTTGCACCTCCCTAGTATGATTGATTCAATTCTTTATGAACATTATTGCAGGATAGCCAACTACATATAACTCCCTTCTGTTCTTATAATAATGCAGAATAATTGAAGCGGATAAAGATATCTGTATCACTTTCAAAGGAATCTTTACGCAGGATTTAATTTGTCTCTTTTTTGGCTCTACTAGTAAACTTCTCAACCACTATTAATAAAACCTAATCTTATATAATAGTAGGCTAAGCGGATTCAATATTTCAAACATAGAATATATTTATTATATTATCATTTATTTATTCATTGAATCATTCACAAAAGTTAGTATGCCCAAAAGGAGTCCTCTTAAACACTATCACCAACTCCATGTTATGTCATAATTATCATAGTATATTACTACGCACATTATCTGTAGTCGTATCTCTGATATTTTTGTGCAATACATTTTCATGAAGAGCTTCAAAACCTTATCTCGTTGATTTTTTTGTGCTCTCACACAAAAATGCTTCAGTTTTTTCAATTTTCATAGTTAATTATGCTTTATCGGTTCGACAGGGAAATATCAATTTTCTATGCGACATAGCAATTCTTCCAATTTAATTGAAATTGGATTCTATAATACTCCCAATATTCAACATGAAATTTCTTTTATGAAAGGTGTACCCTGTTTTTTTCATTTTCTTGTCTCGATATTTTTCTCATTTCCAGGGAGAAGCTGAGGATCAAGATGAAATAGAATAAGAGGAAAGTCTTGTTTCTCATCACAGTTTTCTGGTCAACTGACTAAACTTATTTGTGTTGCCTGTCTAGAATTTCCAGCCGGTTAGAGTCTTTCCTTCTGGGTCTGATCACTTCGCTCGAAATGACAATGACTTTCACCAAATTAAATTTCCAGTTTCTCTTTCATATCCTCCGATAATTCACTCTAGATAAATGAGCTGTTCTCTAATTCATGTCATCGAAGGAATGATAATCAACTGCTCTACAATACAGAAACAATATTATAACACGGAAAGTTACTACAGTTTCTTCCTGACAGGGTAAAGTAAAATTGTCCTCATGAATTCAGAAGAAACATTATTTTCTCTTTGTTGAATATTAATTTTTATGATCAGTGACTCGTTTAGTTATTCGTGGGGAATCGATAAATCATTACTTAATTACAGTAGTATCTTTGAATGAAACGGATTGCATTAATTGATTTCTCAGATCATGACACACTCAATGAATGATTGATTGGTCAGTGATTTGATCACAATCATTAGCGTGCAATCAGATTGTCATTAATCTGAAGGATGGCGTTAGTTATTTCATGATTTATTTCACAAATTAGGCACGTTCATTGTTTACGTTCAATTATTTATTAATTAGTTTTTATTAACAGCGGTCACTTTCACACCAGTACTAAATGATCATTCCACTTCAACATTCAATTAATCTCAATTATTAATTTATCAATTTTTATTTACAGCCGTCAAAAAGTACTACGGTTAGTACTCCCACTAAATCACCATTTCACTCTTATAGCACTTTAGTGCTATCTTTTCAAGAATTTATCGAACAAGTGATAGAAAGCTTTCATGACAGAGGAGGATGCTTTCATAGATGATATAAACATTGCAACTGAAGCAGTACACTATAATCTCGCCATAAAATATGAACAAGATGAGCAGTGCGATAGTTGCAACGTTATAAGCACACTCTAGGCGAGTACGGTCCACTCACCTCTTGAACTAGCACTTTGGTTATATGAGCAGTACACATAAACGCAAGGTCAGCGTTGCACATAGGAAATTTATCATTTTTGTAATATTGATCTACAATTATTGTAGATAAAAGGAACGTTCTAGAAAAATGCAATGGTTGCTCTTGTATTTGAACCAACAACTTGGATTAATGTCAATAAGAATGGAATAATCATATCCCACACACCTTTTTGAAAAACTAAATTTTAATGTGTAATGATCCTTTAAACCCCTTCAGCAATATTAAATTAATGGATTATGATTCCAAATTTTCAGAGGTAGATCATTCAAACCCTCATGGATGCTAGATCATTTAAACCGCTTCAGCAATATTGAATTCATGGATTATGATTCCAAATTTTCAGAGGTAGATCATTCAAACCCTCATGGATGCTGGCATCAATTGAATATGCTGTCAGATTAAATGACATTAAATCGGCTTAAATAATCAAAACATATACTACGTAGCCAGTAATTACAGTATTATCTCATTCTCATCACATATCATGAGCTAATCGTCGAATATCAAAACCAGATTAACGTTCATCAGAGCAGCAATTAAAATCCAAGTAATTTTGAAACGTTGAAGTTATTATAATCATGACGTTCACAGTTTCTGCCCTAGAGCTTGGATCAAATCATTAATTCATTCTTGCACTTGTAGTAGATCATGTAATTGAAATATTATAAATAATTAATTTGAAAATGTGTCATGATTGAGTTTATCAGTCTTTACTGGAATACAACCAGCCAGGGGCGGATTAAGAGGGGGGGCGGGGGGGGGCGACCGCCCCCCCCCGTCCGCTACAGTGATTGAAAATTTTGCTGTCCAATTACTTATCAAAAACGAATATGTATAGGATCATAGTTTCAGTAGTTTTATTATTATTAGAGTAGAGATACGTTAGTATTATTTTGTAACAAAAATGAGGATTTTAATGGTTATATTTTAAAAAGGAACTTAGAAAGCATTGCTTCTGCTCAACGTCGGCAGTGCCGGTCGGAGGAGGTTTTTTGGTACATGCGAGCCGTGGATTTGGCGTAAATATATAGAGCAGTGGTGCCAGGCCATCCAACATTTTTAAAATATTCATAAGATATTCATTCTCAAATCAAAAATATTTATTTAGCATTGTACGATACAACATGAACAGTCTCAATACAAATGAAACGAAAACAAATTTTTGCTGGAAAACAATTATCTATCAATATTGATAGTTCAAATTTATTTATAATCCAATTATTGTTGGTTCAAATTTAAACAATAGCTCCTATAATATTCTAATTACAGTTGCAATATTACTGTCTTCTTGATCACGAAAAAAAGTACTAATGAGCAGGGACTCATTAATATTAAAAACCTCTTCAATTCAAGTTCAGATGCCGTTCCTTCCTTTTGTCTGATGCTCGTTGGTAGCATTGGATATATATCCTTGAATATATATCCTAAAGGATATAATTATATTCAATGTTGGTAGTATGGTAGGCTCCCATACATAAGAGGGTCTTTTGGTAAAAAACCTCTATCTATAAATGCTGAGTACCATGAAATTATTAACATATTATTTCGAATCCGTAAGTTGGCTTCAAATCTCAATGTATCCAGATGGACTATTGAGGCTGTTTGTTTCATATTGAGGTTTTGTATTGAGGTTGACAGGTTGTTACATACTTTTGATCAGTGTGCGTGTTTTCATTTTAAAATTTGCTCATCTCATGTTAACTTGAACTTTTGTTGTGATTTACACTGGAAAAATACTTAATTTTATAAAAAATATCACATAATTTTAGTATTTATGTAAGAAAAGCGTTGTAGTTTTAGAGCCTAGATTTTCGGTTTTTCACTCTTAATTGTTCAAAATTTTCCCGGGGGAGGCCCCCCGTACCCCCCCCCCTGCCTGGGGGGTATTCCGCCCAGACCCCCCGGAACTGACGTTCCTAAACCGCCCCCCCCAAAACACAGACCTTAATCCGCCCCTGCAACCAGCTTCCAATAGTTACTTTTCAATCTATTTATTCAGTCATTAATTGATACAGACACATATAATAGTCATAAAATAATTTGGGAGAAAAATAGCGGTTCAGTCCTTACTACAGCCCATTCCTCTACCAAATTTGAATGAAAAATATAGTCCAAATAAGGTTATGTTTTCGCAGAACTTCAGCACTGGAATTTTCATTCCAGAAATAATATACAAAAGTTTGAATTTAGAGTCTTTGGGTAAGAAATAAAAAATAACGTACTAAAGTGAACAATTAAAATTAAAATTATTAAGAATTAGTCAAAATTATTATCGAATTTTTCAATTTTTTTGAATATTATCAATTGATGTGTTAGCAGTTAAATCTTCAGCAACTCTTAGAATTTCTGTTATTCTATCTGATATTACTATCAGTAGCCTATTATACTGATAGTATTCAGTATCAGTATCTTCTTATTTTTATCGTCTTGCGATCGTCAAGATTGCAATTCATACTCATTTTTTCATTTCCTATCACTCATTGGATTTCCTATCACGGAATCCAGTGGGATTACCATGATTGCATAGATGGATTCTGGAATCAATTATGCAATATATCAAGTTTAATCAGGAAACAGGTCTCCACTGAGAATTATTTTGATCATCCAGTAACAAGCAACAAGACCTGACATCCCAATGCTCACTTATTAAATAAAGCAAACAATAAGAGATGAAAATGGGATTACCAGGAAAAGAGCTCTGAAATTCAAGTTGATACAACAAACGGACGCAAATCCTTATTTGCACTTTGAAGGAGACAGTTGTCGATTGTCGATATTTCTATTCGAGATTAAGGTCGATGGGAATCTATCGAACAAGGGTCAGTGAGGGGGTTGCGGCGAGAGAAGAAATTCTGGTATGGTGTCAGTTCAAGAGCAGGATCAACTGTTTTTACCAAAGGGACGTCATCTCGACAAGCCTCTAATGAAAAAGTCGGAGCAATTTCTAACAGCACCAGTAGCCTCCTCATCATCATTCTACTCTTTCTGCAATCTGTATTTTATATCATCCCTCTCCCTCCTCCCTGTCAACTCTCTCTTCTCTCTTCTGCTGCCATTCTATCATCCTAATAAGTCATTGTCGTATTTCCAATTATAATTCAGAAACTGCGTCGGAAGGTTTCGAGGCGCTCTTCGTCATCTCCAATTAAAATTACCGAATTTAAACGCAGCAACACTTTCATGTAAAACCAATCATGAAATGGCTGTCACCTTTACTCTTGTCAAAGTGCCTATTGTAATGCAATTTCATTGAGTATGCACTAGCAATAATTGAGAATTTTGGAAGAGAGCTTAATCACTTTTGGCTCTTTTCGGGATAAAAATTGAAACTACGTGAAGGATGCATTGTTTTTATTGTACTGAAAGTGGTGAAATATGTTCCACAGTTTCCTACAGTTGGTTGAATACTTTTCTCATAGAAAGTCTGGAACATTTTTTTTTTTAATCGTATGGCTTTCATTGGTGGGGAGACCCTTACGGGTAGGTTCCACCTACGCCTCGTGCACAATTTTTGTGCCTTTTTGTGTCAGTCACCTGTCCGAGAGCGGTCTTGAATGTTTGATAGATTGCCAGCATGATTCCGCTCTCACCGAGTGACCACTGATATTACTAGAACAACTGATAGTCTGGAACAATGAGGAAGCAGGACATCATTCATTCGATACTGTCGCATTGATTCTTTCTAAATCTTTCTCCCCTCTGGTTTTAACTTTTGAATATCGTATAACTACATAAAAATTCACACAAATTTTATATTAGAGCACTAGATAACACATATCCGAGAAAAAATCATAGTAGTTATCACCTCGCGAACATTGGGAATAAGGACGATATGGATGTTAATGATTTTTTCTTCAAATTTTTTGGATTATATTATTTGAAAAGAAAAATTCGTTTTGCTTTTTAGTTATCAGGAGACCCTATATAGATAGGTTTCGATCTTGCCTTATTTTATGCCGTGTTTTGACAATTTTTCCATAGTAGGATTAAATAAGTTATTATTTCATTTTTCTTAAATCCTAAAATACGTAATCCCAGTACAAATAGTATGATATCTAACAAGAAAATGCTTCAACCGAAACCAAAACTTATTGTAGAAATTGCCGATGTTTCCCATTTCCTCATTAAATAGTTCAGACATTTGATTTATCATACATAGATGAATCTAGCAACAGCTCATGCTAGCCCTAACCTGCCAGCTGATTTTCCCGGACTGTTCTAAGCTTTTCCCTTAACTTCTTCTAACTTATAGTTAGCAATAGATTTATCCTCTCAATTTTTGAAGTGGGAGCTAGATCTAAGGTCTAGTTCCTAAAGAGGAACTTTAGTTTTTATTCACTTCACCCAATGTCACATTATTACTAAAATTCTATCATTATGTTACCCAGAGCAATCATTGGTTCGAGACAGTGAACGATTAGTCAGCGAATATAAGTCAACTCAATAGAAAAGAGCCCAGTATAGCAGAATAGCCAACCTCAGTTGATCAGGAAAGCCTAGTTGGAGCGCACATGATTTATGGTGGGCACCCTGTCACGTTTTCTCGATGTCTTGCAAACTGTTGGAACTTCTTTGTTTCCACCTTCTGAATGGCGGGCGTTCCGCCGACCAGGCAGTGAAACACCCAATCGAGATTGCTCGATTTAGAAAGCGACCATCTTCGGTGGTAGCTCATTCAGACTGTCAAAGTCCCGGCCGTAACTTGGACAGGGCTTAGCTTCGACAAGATATAATGGCCACGTGAAAACAGAAGACGGAATACTGGGCTAAACGCAGAAATACGTGCTTGGCTTCGTACAAACATTTCCAATAATTAGATTATTGAAATACCAAATTGATTTAAAGAATACCACAATTTAAAAATTTGTAAGTATGAGGAGGAGAAACATCATAGTACCTTCTGTTATACGTCATTACAAAGAGTATTTAAAGAGGTTTTTCACTCGCATAAACAAGTTCAGAGCTGTTCAATATGACCCCTCAAGACACTCAGGCGATATCAATCCAAAACCTCCCCTCAAACTTGTTCCACACTATCTGTAGCATATCCAGGCGTAACAGTTTGGATAGCTGCTGTTATTTCATCAATGGTGGAAGGATATTGATGATTTGAAGCAATAGAAGCCAATAGGCAACATACTAAACGGCTGCGCCTGTTAATGCTAAAAAGAGAGTGAAAAGAGTTTGAGGGAGATTTAGTGGGTAAATATTGCTCGAGTCTCTGAAGGGAATGCATGTGTTTATCTGAGCTTGTATTTATGTGAAAAAACTGCTGAATACTCTTTGTAGTGATAATTATATAACAGAAGGTTCTATTATATTTATTTCATTGAATAAATAGTTTTAAAATTGTAGTATTCTTTTTGAATCACTCTGTATTTTGCAAGGCTATTTCTAGACTACGAATATATTTATGATAATTATAACTTTTTTAGAAGTCCAGGAATGAAACAAGTTGGAATAAAGTGTTTTGTAATTGAGAGATTATAGGCTAGTTGCATTAAAATAAAATTGAATTCAACCGCTGTAATATTATGTCATCCAACGAGACCAATGTAACGAGAACGAATGAACAAATCTGAATTGAATTCAATAAAGTCAGTTCACGATGATTATATTTCACGAGCAAGTGGCCTTAAATCTTTGGATATTCAACGCTTATTACCCGGATTACTGCTCCAAAACAAACGTTTCCAATTTAAGCATTTGGATAGGGAATATCATTCATCAAAATCCATTTTTGAAAATTATCATGATACATTTTATATGATTCATGATATTTATAATACATTTTCTTTAGAAATTCAGAGTTGAAACATGTTGGACACGTTTTGGAATTGAGACACTATCTGCCAGTTGCACGAAAATTCAACTGCATTCAATTGCTGCAGAATGATGTCATCTAATGAAACCAATGCAACGAGAACAAATTCAAGTAAAAGTTTGTGCAACTGGTTTCAAATCTTTGGATATTCGACGCTCTACCTCGATTACTAATCCAAAACAATTTGCGAGTATATAAGAAGGGTGAACAAGGTTAAGACTGCATTATAAAGCACGACATCACGTGATCTAGAAAGGCTCGAACGACTGGAGCTGACTTTCAATTATTCTCCCAATAGTTAATGTTTTGTAGATTTGAGTGCACAAATGAAGGTCGCTTTGGAGGACTGTTTTGTAGTTCTTATCCGGGTGGAAACATGAGCTGGCTTCAACATGCCTAGTTTCCACTTTTCTTTGAATACAATAACGGATACACACGGCGAAGCTGAGGGCTGCAGTGCGGAGAGAAAAGTGTTGATGACAAAAAGTGAAAGCAATGAGTTGCATTGAAAAACCAAATAATCAACTCTCGTAGCCGGTTTCCTACTCAAGAAGGTAGAGGAAGGTGAATGCGAATGACTTGCAATACAAGTCTGTATAAATATGAGGAATATATATTTATAAACTAGAAACAACTTTCTTCGTGATTCAAAATAAGCCTCTACTTCTTTGTAGTCATGACTAATACAGTTCCTTCGTTGAGGAACCTCCATCCTTGGAGATTGAAGGATAGATAGAGAGATAGATAAATAAATTTATTTTTCACCTTTACATTACAAAAGTGCTGTGGGCGAAGTTGAGGCATACAAGCCCCTCTTCCACTTAACACGTTGAGTGCTATACGGGTCTCCCGGTTCCCGTACGGATCGTCAGCCCCTGCTATGCTCAATGGTTGTGAAAATACCAGTGGTGCTAAATGCTTTTTTTGCATTATTTGATCATTAATCACGTTCTCAATCACATTACTGTTTTTTTTCTCCATAAATAGGTATTGTAGGCATAAAAACCAGTACGGGACCATAAAGCCCCGTATAGCACCAGAATGATGAATTTGATTCTTTCATCTGTTGCTCATAGGGATAGGTGAGCATAACATTTTCACATTTCAACTTATGATTTGATGATCAGCTGTTTGTAACAAAAATTCATTTTTCATTGCTCATTGCACCGGTAAGGGCATTATTTGTGCAGAGAGAAAAAGAGAGAGAAAGCGAGTGAGAACGAGGAGGAGGAGAATGAGAAGATTTAGAACGGAAAGAATGAGGAGAAGTGGATGGAAAAGAGGGAGGAGAAGAAGAAAAAAGGGAAAAGAAGGAGGAGAAGAAGAAAAAGGAGAGAAAGAAGAATGAGGCAAAGATTGGAAAAAATGAGAAGCAGGAAAAGGAGAAGAAGGAGGAGGCGAATATGGTAGAGAAGGAAAAGAAGGAGGAGGAGGAAGAGGAGTAGAAAGAAAAGGAGGAGAAGAAGAAAGAGGGGAAGGAGAAAACGGAAAAGAAGAAAAAGGCGAAGAAGAAGAAGGAGGAAGAGGAATAGATGGAGAAGAAGGATAACGAAAAGATGAAGAAGGCGAAGAAGAAGAACGAGAATAAGGAGATCGAGAAGATGAACGAGAAGAAGGAGAAGAAGAATGAGAAAAAGGTTGAAAAGAAGGACGAGAAGGAGGAGAAGGTGAAGAAGGAGGAATAAGAAAAAGATTAAAGAGAAGGAGAAGAAGGAGGAGAAGGTGAAGAAGGAGGAATAGGAGAAGAAAGAGGAGAAGGTGAAGAAGGAGAAGAACAAGAAGAAGTAAGGCTTATTATTTCTCAAAATTCACGTAATATTGTTTGCAATTGTTTGAAGACCATCAAAATATTTTATCGTCTTATCTGTCTCAACTTCCGCTGAAATACATGTTATATTTACTATTATTCACATATTTGCACACATAAGTGGATGAGATGACATCATGTTTCTATTATTTCTCCACGGCAGACTGTTTACATTGCAAGTATACAAACAAATCAATCAACAGCATCGTTCTTACATTCTTTCCCTATTACTCATCATGTCCCCACTCTACAAAATTCATTCATGATTTTCTAAGTACAGTCTCCATGCTTCACAAAAGCTGGAGATGCGTGCTATGGGAAATCAAATCACATATATTCATACTCTTTATAGTACCAGTGTGTTTGGCTCGAAAAAGTTAATAGATTCGCTACCAGATGGTAGTATTGTGCAGATGGCATACGGGAACCGGGGGACCCGTATAGCACAGTTGACCAAGCAGTGTACGGGATATAGGAGACCTGTATAGCACATGCGGCTGGCTCTAAATTTTGCTGCCGCGCTTAACGTGTTTTAACCTACCATAATATGGCGACGGATGACGCCATGACGGATTGACGGATACTTATCAAGGTTTTTCTTATTCCCAAAAGAGATATTACATTTCTCTTTGATCCTCCCACTTGAAAAATAATAATCAATGGAAAATAATCTATTTTTGGAAGAAATCTATGCAACGTGATATCACCCCATTCATTCATCAAGATAATTGCAATAATTTATTACACCGTATTGAGAAGAAAAAAGAGGCATAGCCAGTAAGGATTCGTCAGGAGTTCTCTTATTAAGCTCTTGGTATAAACATAACCCTATTTTGAACTCATGAAATTTGCGAGAGGAATAGTGAAGCCTCAGTGGCGAAGCGTGGTATGCTTATTTGGTCATCGCCGGGTATATTTCCTATAGGAAATAGGCCTATATAAACCAAATAAGCATACCACGCTTCACCATGGTGTGTTTAGCTAATAAGTTTGTTGAGCTAATAAGTGTGTTTTTTATTAATATTCTATTTTTGTGTTAATGAATGAAATGAATAATTAAAGAGAGAAAAATCTTTTCAAGCGATTCTCCTTTCAGATCCATAATATTCATTCAGCTTGAAAACACATCATCTGATATCTTGATTCAGCAAAAAATTCAAAGATAAGATGCCATTATTTTTATGGATCAGAACAAACGTATCAGTTCAATTGTAAAGCCCGGAATAGAATTTTCATTATTCCAGCAATCGTAAATCTCTGGAATCCGTAGAAGCGGTCGAATAGAAGGCCAAGGTACTCTTTAGATTGAACATTTCATGTTACGGTAAGGTTTACGACTCCATGCTCCTCCATCAGACTGTTTTATTTGGAACTCGAGTCTATTTTCTAGGCTTTACTATCCTTTGTCCGCATTAAAGAAGGCCACTCCTTCTGCAAGTCTATAATGCAACCTAATCATCTAAGTTTGAAGTAAGTGGAGAGCCAGCCTTTCAATTGATGAGGAAATTTAATTGCGTGGCTTCAATTAATGGAATAACATTGAAAAAATCACACTGAAAAAATAAAAACAGCCATTTTTTCTATAATTTAATAAACTTGTGGGTAACATTTACTTATTCATTCAAGCTATTAAATGAAATTCCTCATTTCAGCAATCTATAAAAAACAATCTTCTATATCATTGATAATCTATGATCCATTAGGTTTTTCCCACAGGTGTAATTATTGGCTTGAATATGCATCAAATGAGCTTTCTTTAAATTTTACTGGTAAACCGATAATAAAATTATTTATTTATTCAAGATGAAGCTGGATTTCTAAGTTTATTTCTAAGCCGAAAATACGTAGACTCTTATGAAAGCTACTCATATGTGATGGAATCTTTGATTAGTGTTCTCGAATGAGGTGAAATGGGACCAATCTACATGATAATAATAGGAGCAGAAATATAATTATGTCAAAGGTGTAATCGAAAATGATTTATGTTGATGGTTGCTTATTTTTCAAGCAAAATTCAGATTCCACCTCAATAAATTTATTATCTTTTATTCTTTTTATAAGATTCACTTTCCACTACTATCCATCCCATTATTTGACACTAATAAGCATTCAGTTGAATAATTATTATTTATTCATTATTGATTTTACACTATTCATTATTTTCACTATGTATCAATAATAAAAAAGTAATGTATATGTGTAATAATGAATTCATTATTCGTAAAGAGGAACTTTCTAATTTTGAGACACATTGATTACTTCGATTCAAATTCATGACTTGAAGTGATGGAGTTGATTGTTACAGATTATTATTTTTTGTTATAAATTCAGTGTTTCATATCATTTTGATGTACGTGCTAACGTATCGGTTGAAACGTGTAATAGCATGATCGCGTTTGACCACAGAACTTCTCTGCTGCCAGACTAAAACTAATCGAAATTTGCTGATTGCAACGGTATGTTATGTCAATATCTCATCTGCCTTCTAGTGAAGTGAGTCTGGGAATCGGATTAGTAAACTCCTAGCAGCAGTGCTACTTCAAATCCAATGCTCCCCAGTTCCGGGTTTTTAATTCTCCAGCACTTTCATTTGAAATTCAAATCCATGTCGACGAAAATCCGAATTGAGAGTTTTCGATCATTTACATTTATATATCAATTTATATCCTATGCATGAGCTATATGGATGTTTGAACAGTGAAATCATCCAGTAGAATATTATAGCTCAAATTCAACAATAATTAATGAGACTCACTTAATCATTTCAGATATGTTGCTTAATACCGAGTGACCTAATTAGGTGAGTAATACACAATAGATTGCTGTAGAATATTCAAACTTGTGGCAATTACACCCTTATAATAGATTCATCATTTAGCGAATTAATGCTTCACAGTTCATTATGATTATGAGAGTCCTCATCACTGGTTTGATAATTAGGTTTTCAGTTACTTGGAATGCATTGTCAACTATTTGGTTTGGGAATAAACCAGATGTATTTTCGCTGTGGTTTGGAGAAATTTTATGTATAGTAGTGAAGGTGAGTGTTAATTATCCATACTGAATGAAAAGTCTTGAAGTTGTCAAACCACAAAAACGTTTTAGACTTTTTATTTAGTTTGGGGAAATAAATTATGTTTTTTCTGAAACTGAGTAGGCAAAAAATTTCAAGTTTTGCAGGCTAGTCATGATATTAAGCTTTAGTGATGAATTAATGAAATTTATCTGCTACATAGGAAATGATGATGATTTCCAATTCCTTCTATATCTCAAAAAGATCAACCGAGTTTTTGAAACCCAACACGAAGGGTTGATTACTGCGTACGAGCTAATAGATTCCCTTTTCGTTCCATCTAACGGTATCGTAAATATTATTTCTGCCGTGAATCTCCAGCCTCAATCCACATTAATCAAAGCTAACTAATTTAATAAATGGGTTGTAATGGATTGAAACTTTTCAGTTGATGGTGAATTCCAAGAATCCCAACAGTTGAACAAACTTTATTTGGTCAGTTATACGTATTTCAGTGCTGTAACATACGGGGAAGTCCAGAGATGTATTTGATATTCACTTAGGCAATTTGTTGACTTTAACTGAATATCCATTTCGTCATGTAGTGATATAAGTTTACTATTTATGCTGATCATCTTATGAGGAAACCAATAAGGATTCGTGTCATACCGAAAAATGAGACCAACATAACCTAGTTTTGTTTGCTAACGTTTTTTAATCTAAAAGCTACAGGCATGCACTTCATGACATAACTCGATCACTTTGTTCAAGTTCAGTTTGCAGTTTGGGATCTTATTTACTTAGAATTGAACAAGGATGTATCCTGAGAAGATTGAATAAGATATTTTAGATCACCTTCAATCATTTTATGATCACTATTAAGACATAGCTCGACCATTGAGTTGAAGTTCAGATTAGGATCTTATTTACTTGGAATTGAAGAAGGATATACCCTGAGAAGATTTGATCAGATATTTTAGATCAAACAGGGATAAATCGTACACAATAAGACATTGCTTATTTGGATCAGTTGAATGGACAGTAGAAAGGTATAATAATGGAATTCATTTAGAATTCCATCCCTCTCAATTGATTGATTGAATTCTCACTGTTCAATCCCCCATTTCTAATCCTCACGTTTAATATACTGGATAGAAGGGTTGTAGACTTATCGGATAGAATTTCTGTCAATTACGTTTAGTTCTGCGAGTATTCAAATCGAACAGATCGATTATCATAAATTGATTATCGAAATCGATACATCATAAACCCAGGTCGAGACGCAGCGAACAATGCATAAATCTGATTGCATCAACAAATTGATGCGTTGAATTGAACATCGACGTTCTGTCTAAACGCACTGATCTGTTGCCCCAATTTAATTTGCAACTTCCTCAGTTGTGATCAACATGGAAGATGAATGAGACTTTTCAAAGTGCGGTTCATTTAAAAATTGTTTTCCCCCATTTTTGAATATCACTGGTTTCCAATCTAAAGAGACATGAGAATTGCCAAACTTCACTGATCAGACTTTTCTTTCTAATGATATTATTATATTTTTTAACAAATTCATTACAAAATGTAATCGAAAATTGATTTGGTTTTGAATTGTCTAGTGAATAGCATTAGTAGGCTCTCCATTGCGTATTGGACGCAGCAGTAGATTAAAGCACTGTCGTTTGAATCTATTGGTCCAAACTTACGATATTGTAGTAAGATACCACTATTATTCTATAACATCGAATAGTTTTAAATGACTCGCATTATCTTAGTGTTCATCAATAAGATAAGAGGAAATTCAATTTTAATGACTATGTTAAGGAATAGAATTATTGTCTTACGTAAGATCCTCGTCTCTCAGATGTGTACACTTTTGAGTGCTTGAGACCATGTTTAAACTTTATTCCATTGAAGTGGTTTGAATTAACGTTGCGTGATTCAGGTACAAGGGTTGAAACTTGAGCGCTTTCAAGTTGAACATGACATTGTTCGTAACTACCACTACACGTAGAGCATCTAAGTTCAGTAGTTCTATCATTATTTAGTAGGCTCTACATTGATTAAGATGTTTCAGGATGATTATCATATTTGCGTGGTTCATTTGTCGTGATTTCGCAATATTGTGTATTATATATTGATCAAAAATATTCTTTTAAGCATTTATTAGAATATTCAATATTAATGGTTTGCATTGTATTGGATATTATGATTCATGTTCTGTATCATGATTTAGCAGAGTATTACGATTTCATCAAATGAAATATGGCATAACGTTTTCATATAAATAGTGATAGTATTAATAGAACTCAACAAAATTATTAAATTGCAACCCAATGAAAGTTTGGTGAATCTTTGAGCATCATAACCATATATCATACCATTCCTGAACATTTCAGGCTCCAATACATTCAATTAATATCATGAATGCACTTCTGTATTTGAGAGACATATCTCTTTGAGGTATTTACAACAACTCAGTTAACCTAATTCAAGCTAAACTAATTTCTTTGAAGGAAACTCCTGTCTGGGTTAGCATAAGTTTCGTGATAATGGAGTTCCTTCACTAAATGCTTGCATAACTACTTCTCCATTACTTAACTTCCGTGATCTTCTGAAGAATATGCTCAGATTGCAGATATTTCTTGTGTTGAGGTTTGTTTGCTATTATTGAATCTTGTGTCTGCAACGATTCGAATAAAATAACTCCTTTGACTATTTGACCAATAAAAACATAACAAAAATAAGGTTCGAACAAACAGAGTTTACTAGAAGTCTCTGAAAATGTCTGAAGAGGAAACAATTTGAAAAGATCATAATTGTTATTTCCTGAGAACGGTTTTCAAAATTTCAATTAAAAATGACAAAAGTTCCATAACAGCTAAGAACCCAAGTATATAAACAAGGGTTACGACCCTTTATAGCTCCAGGCTTTCTGTACATATAGCTAACCATCGATCACTAGCAGAGTTGGCTCCAAAAGGGGTTTCAAAAGGTTGAAATGTTTTGTCGCTGTTTTCCATCTGAGAGTTTCACTAGCGAAACAGACTGTTTACAAAAGGTGCTCAAACATTGACAACATATGGAGAAATAGCAAGTGGAGAATCGATTAATAACACTGTACAAAAAGTTAAGCCCGGAAAGGAAGCAACACCGTACGCCTACCTCTAAATTGCTGGTCAAGCGACGTTTAATATCTATTCTCAGTAGATTATAGGGTATTTCATATTTTATTTATAATTTAAATAAGATCAATTTAATTCATGCATTATAAAGGGCATTCTTGTTCTATTATTTTTGGATTTTTTATTATTATTATCATAGATGCAATATTCCAAGACATTATTCAATAGTTAGTAGTCATTAGACAATGGATATTGCCGAAGAGAGACAATAATTAATCACTTAATCCAGGAAAGACTTAGTATACGAGCCAACTTCAATTGCAATTTCATTCTCAATACAAAAATACACACACATAGGCCTACATGTCAGAAAATCAACAAAATAATAACCATACTCTATTATTAACTTTTAATATTATTTTTCCTCATATGATAATCTACGCATTTTTATTTTTGAGGGTGATGCCCAGATGAGCTCTAGGCTTGTGCGTGGGTGATGAGAGGGGTGATGATGAGAAATAACAACTTTTTTTAGGCAGTCGGGACCGACAGCTTTTCGTCTCCTCCGAAAGACGGGAGTAGCCGTTTCTGTGAAAATCCGTTCCGGCAACTGTATTACCTTTGGATTATCAGACAGGCGCTTATCGCCCTCGGCTACGCCCTCGCCCTCTATTTATTAAACAAGCATTATTTTGTATTTTGTACTTTTTATGATTTTGTTCTGTTTCTTTGCTTGTACTGTGTGTATTGTATTGTGTTTTTTGGAAAAATAAAATTCAATTCAAAACAAAATAATTTAAAACAAAACAAAATTAAACTGATTAAGAACATACATTCCAGCACGTGAGGTATAACTCACGGACCGCTGAAGGGTGTCTTACGAGTAATAAAAACCAAAAGCGATAGGAACCAACAATGAACCAAAAAAATGAACCAACTATTCGTGACAGTCTAATTCTCTGTGTACTCCGATTTTACGGAGTGCCAGAACAACTACTTCATAATATGGTACGATGCAAATTTCAGGCTATCATTTTGTTGCACTAGAGAATAATGTGCTTTCATGTTGGATGCACGGCTGTTGTTAGGGTAGCAAGTGGTTCAAAAGTCAGGCACAATTTGTGAATAAAAGCAGCACGGCCACTAGAAGAGCGCCATACCAGGCAACTAGAGCACACCGATATAGATTGTGACTAGTATGGTGTCTGTCCATCATTTCGTTGTCGAAACACATAAATTGTGGTGATTTACAATTTAGCGCCATTAATGGCGTGATAAAAGCCATGCTACTGCTGTGGGCGGATGCACATTCCACCCCCAACCCCCCATTGACCCCCTCTTACCCTCACCACTTCACCTCTTTAACAATACCCACACCAATAAACCACAATACAAGCGGATGATACGTATACATTGTTTACCGCCGAATATACGTGCTGCAATGATGGCTCTTGTATCAAGTTTAGTGGAAACACTTGCTTCATAAATACAGGGTATTGTTCAGTTTGATGAAATTGTCCACTATACAATTATTGTAAGCGAATAAAGACAACGAGAGTTGGGTTTGTGACTTTGTGGCTTTAGGTTTTTAATTATAAATTGAGTCTTCAGAATATGAATAAGTGAAATCTTTTGATCAAGTAACGTTTTTATGTAGAACATCAAATTTGGACACCCTTTTCAAGAATGAACATTATTATGTGTTAAAACTACACAATTTTATGTAGATAAATTGTAATAATAAATTCATTATCCTCATCAAATTGTATCTCAACTTCATCTATGGACATCCTCAAGTTTATGCTTCTTGAAATCCACAGACTATACCTTATATTTTCAGTTATCACAATCTAGAAGAAATATATTTGTTGTTATTGTAACACTACTGTGTAACAGCCCCACGTTATGGTGCCATGTGTAACATTACTGTGTTGTGGGTCATGTGTGTGACGCTATTATCTTTATGTTGTATGTCCCGTGACGTCAGGATCAAGCAAATATAGTCAAATGTGTCACAAGATAAGGGAGAGCTGAGTGATGGACTATAGTCACGCATCAAAGACAAGATCTCAATCCACTTACGTAACACACTTGGCTAAGCATACTACTTACGTGACTGGGCATGTCAAAATTTGGCCTTGCAAGGGCTCATCCAGGATACTGATATTTTCATAAATTAAATAAATTTAATGTATCAATTGGGATTGCCAAGACAGGTGCAAGAACGACTAGAAAACCCAGTAATTAGGTGAAAAACTTGGAGTATATTCTCCTGTTCCTTTAGAACACACAACTTGAACAATTAAATGAATTTTACAAATTTCGTTAATAATTGTTAATAACAATAAATAGCTTGTTACAAAATTTATATCTTCGGTAGAGCGTGGGTGTGGGTATTTTGCCTGGCAATAAGATATTACAAAATCTCTAAAATTATGAAAGTCTTAATTACTAGACCATGAGCTCATGTTTTATGTTTCACGCAGTATGATCATTTCTCCCCACTATTTCACTTTAAAAGAGGCTTTTCGCGCCTTTGGCCAAAGGATTAATAAAACGGATCACTCACAGTATTGGCGATGCTTTGACGTCGGTTACCGTATCCTGGTTTAGGCAGCCATCTCATGGGTAGATTGGATTCCGTGTGTCATCTCACGATACTGCTTGGCTCTGGACCATGGGTTTTAATATTTTCGCGACTTTATATGAATTTAAACAATTATATATTGCCACAGCTCAATATATCACAGTTAGAAAACATTTAAATTGAAATTGAAACTGATTACATTTGAAAATAATTAAACTGCACTCATGTGCTCAAAAGCAACTGCTCTCTAAGGAGTCTCAAACGGAAGAGAATTACCCTTGCTAAAATTCAAGGAAACAGACTTTTCAATAGAACATTCTAGAATTTTTAATGAAATGCTGGGCTGTGATTGGTCAATTTAATATCGTGTTTTTTGACGTCAGTACAATGCACAAAGTAGTTCCAACATTTAGCTACAATAACCACTTAAATAATATGCGATATATTATATATAATACAAAATAACATATAGGACATTAAAATCTTTTCAATTTTTATTTTTATTTTTGGAAGATGCCTTTAAAATATCCGCTACTTTTCAACTCCACTGCCAAATTCAAAAGGTGAACTGAAAGTTTATTGCTAAATTAATATACATCCAAATATTTTATGCTATAAAATAACTGACTCCTAAAATAGTATAATCTCATATACAACAAATATTTCCAAAATATATTGCTATGTTCGTGAAACCACCGAAGATATGAGACCTGTATATACATTATTTCACCGGCTTGGGATGATATTTTGGTGAGTACAAATAATAATATGCATTATTTAATAGCAAGTTAACATATGAGGATTAAGTATTTACACATTTTATAAATAATTGATGTATCATAATTTTTTCAATGATTTTATTGGCATTGACATCTTTCAGTAGATGATTCATATAGGCAGTGGTGTGTTTTGATGTTTTTTGGATGAAGGTTATGGCTATCTTCAAGATTTGGATTTTTCAATTACATAAATTAACATCAAAGAATACAAATAAATATACAATGTGATATGAGTCAGAGACTTTTGGTGGTGAGTCGGAGCTTGCTTCCTTGTTATCATTATTTTATCAATATTGAGTACTGCTAAATTAGGTCAGCTTACCGTTAATTATGCTATCTATTATAATACCAGCATTTAGTGGTCATTGACAATATTTTATTGAGGCTTTATTTGGTTGCCAGAATTTGTATCGTGACAGAAGCCCCCTATAGTTATATAAATGAGCGAATAAATAAGCTTTTAATAAGCTGCAGATAGAGCGAGTTTGTATAACTATACAAAGAGAACGAGGCAAATTTTCTAAGATCTCACATAACATAAAGAAGGCTCTAAAAAATATGTGAACACAACTGTCTCATGTTAGCTTACCTTCCGACTCGAATTCGGTACGGAAATATTCTACGTTACCTACTCATAAGATTTACAGAAGCGTAACATCTAATCATGGCAGTGATTTACACAAAAATCAAGCATTTAGCTGAGAAAAAATAGAGCAAAGATAATACATCTAAAAGAGCAATATGAGAATTCAAAAGTTGGCGGCTAAACAATACTATGATGACGACATGTCAAACCAAAGAGTATGCCAGGTGCCGAAGGAATCTCTACAAGCGCTGATGCACAAAAGGTATGTGAGGTTATCTCAGATGACACTCGAAAATACAATACAATTCAAACTCATAAGTTCTGCTAGACAATAAATGACATAAATAAAGCTCTCAAACAATTTACATAGATAGATGTACAATAACTCTGGTAACTGATCTGAAGGAAATATCAGGTAACTTAAATGGGTGTCGACTTGTTTTATCGATTGATAAAGTTATTAGCCTAGGGCTCACAATCGTAATCTGTGGTTTCACCACTTGACTCAATATCCACTGCCATGCAAATACTTATGGTTACAAATAAATAAACATTCAATAATAATATCAAAATATGTGTTAATCTTAGTTTTAACAAAATTTACTTAATAATACTGGCTACATTATAATAATTTGATTATAAACTTTCACAGCTGTGAAGTATGGAATATATACATGCTGTTTGATTTGTGTGGCATTGGCCTATCGTATGTGTACAATATATCGTCTACGCACACAAGTAGACATCATAACATACGTGTTTTTTGGTTATGTGTATAACGTATGACTTCGTAGAAGCTAACAAAAAATTCAGATATTTACTAATACTAACAAATATATGATATAATAACATAGTAAGTCTTGGAAAAGAAGGTAATTTTTCACTAATATTTGAAGTTGGTAATAATTTACCGTTAGGATTCTGTTTGGTTTGATCAGAAAATATGGCAATCGTTGGCCATCAATAATTTTATTAACAGAACTGTGTATTTTTCTAAAAAGTTCAATATCACTTATTTTGCGTAATTAATACGGTCAGGCGTTGTAGTACATCCTTGTGACGATTTCTGGCCCATGTTAGTTTGAATCCTGTTGTAGAAAAATCACTTTTTTCGTTTATCTCCAAACCGGAAGCATGTGGTTCTTAGGAATGATATTGTTCATTCTCTATAGTAGGGTTTAATGTTGGCGAGGTTCTCGTACCAAATAGACGAAGTGTTTTCAGGGTCCGGAAGCTGCTCTTATTAACCTTTCGTATACCAGATGTGGGCGATTTAGGTTATGTTGGCCGGTTGGTTGTGGGTAGTTGATCAACGTCTCAAGAGAGGTTAGGTTTTGGTGTCCAAATTTTACAATCTCCTGGCTTTATGGCGGGCTTGAAGCGAGTATGCCGCGGATGAAAACATGCATAATGCTCGAAAACTGTCGACTTTTTATATTGAGCATGTTTTTTACAATCTCTTGGCTTTAGGGCGGGCTTGAAGCGAGTGTGCCGCCGATGAAAACATGCATAATGCTCAAAAGCTGTCGGCTTTTTATATCGAGCATGCTTCCGATGAAAGCCTGAGTTGTGATACACTCTCTTATTTATTTTGCTCAACTGCCGCTTAACTTTGCTCTGGGCTGCCGGAATTTGAACCGTCAGAGTCTTATAAGTTTTCTCCCCTTCTAGTCATGCGCGATGGTTATTGCCGGAATTTTTTCCTGGTGGATTATTTGATTTTCCATTTGTTTTTGATGGTGTACTAGTAGAAGGTGGTGGGTTATTATCTTTATCTGTATTAAAAGTGGTATTTGGTGATGGTGATTTATTTGATTCGTTTCTAGAACTACTTGTGTTGTTGTCCCTATTGGAGTTCATGTAATCTCGGCCATCATAGAATCTATCTTGATCATGGTATCTACGATCTTTATTCCTATTAAAATTGTTATTATTTTGATTCCTTCTGAACCCATTTTTGTTTCGGTAGTTGTTATTTGGTGGTGGTGACTCTATTTCAAAGTCCTGTGGATTATTATTTGTATTGTCAGCAGTGTTAGAATTTTCTCTTGATTGATTTGGTGGCGGGTTGGTTTGTACAAAATTATTATTATTTCTATGGTTATTATGCTGTATATTGCTTGTGGAGACAGCTTGAACACAATGAAGGTGGTTTTCAAGGTCTTTGACACTTTTAATGGAAGCGGTGGCCAATGCTAGTTGGATGTGATACGGCATCTTCTTAAGTGCGATGTGAGCTAAGGTAATATCGGGAATCTGGTTGTCTAGCTGCGAATTTTGATAGCGTAACCGTGAGACGAATGCGGTGTATGTCTGACCACTTCTTTCGTCAAAATTGGAGGATATTATTTTTGATAACAATTTTGTTGTCTATCTAGGCTCCAATATTGCTCGAGGAAAGCTCTCAGAAATTCTTCTAGGCTGTTGAATTCATGTGCACGTCCGTGAAGGAAGAGCAGAGGTTCCCCAATTAAAAGAGAGGATAGCCGGAATCTCCATACAGGCCAACTGATTGGAACTAAGTCCTGTACCACTTTTAGCTGTTCTGCAAACGCTTTAGGTGTCATGTGGAATTTTGTGTTATCAAATTTTCCTAATCCACTGATTAATTGTGACACATTCTGTGTTTCGGTACTGCTACTATCTCACCTCCTTCTCTCACTCTACTCATATTCATTTCCAGCTGTGATATCTTTGTGTGTGTCTGTTTTATTTTACTATTTAAATCGATTTTAGTATCTTGCAACTCGCTGTCTAGTTGGGTGATGGTTATCTGGTGTTGGTTTAATTCTTTTCGGTTTCTTTAACTCTATTGTGAATTAATGTATGTTCGGTTACTAGACTTTCAACTTGGGTTTGAGTGGTATTCAGAGACGTGTTTGTTAGGCTGAGTTGAGTGTTAATTTCTTGTACAGATTTTTCTAGTGGCTGGGTGGAATCTCTAATTTGCTTTTCCAAATTCTTGCAGGTGGTGACACACTCTGTCTTCTGTTTCTCTACTGCCTGTTGTATGTCGGTTTTGGTTTGTTTTTCAAGATTTTCTAGTTTTTTGTTTAATCCATCAGTGTGTTCACTTACGTTTTGCATGACCTTGTTCTCCAGTTCAATCGCATGCTTGCTCCAATCTTCACTCAGTTCCTTCCTCAAATTCATCTGCATATCATCCATTCTTTTGTTGAGGCATACAGTAGTGTCATCTAACTGCTTTCTCATATCCTTCATCTCTCCCCTGATGTCTCTGATCTCTACTCTCAATCCTCCATCCATTTTTTCTATTTGATTATTCATTTGTTTCATGTCCTCTTTCAACTCCCTATCCATCTTCTCCATTTTTTCCGTTTGATTATTGATTTGACTACCCAGTTTCTCTTGGGAATCTTTGAGCAGTTTCTCTTGGGAATCTTTGAGGTCATTACTTATTTTGAGCATGAGGGTGACCAAATCGGTTGGAGTGTCATTCATTAATCTGGAAGTCAGCGGACTCAGTTCATCTGGCGAGAGTTGTGTAGTAGGATTGACAGTGGTAGGTGACGGTGTACGTGGAGGCACTTCCGTCGGGACGACCTCTGGTTCCAGGCGGGTGGAAGACAGCTGACGAAGATTTTCAGGGTCGAAGTTGGCGCTAGTGATACTTCCTGCGTCTCGCTCCCTGGGCGCTGTCTCATCAGTGTTGTTTGTTGCCTCGGGGTTAGGTGTGGTCACTGCAAAGTGTTGTTGTCTCCCAGCTCCATGTAGGACACAGATGAGTTGGCTGAAAGGTTCTCCATGATGGTGAATTAGGATTTGGACAGCTGGGCTAGTGGTGAAATCCAAGGATGTCGCGGTCCAATGGTGTGAACGCGGCGTGAAGGGTGTAGGCGCGGCGTGGAAATAGATGCGCGGCGCGAAGGGTGTATGCGCGGCGTGGAAATGAATGCGCGGCGTGAGTGCGATAGTGACTCAAGTGCAGTGAAATGTTGACCAAAAGGATTAAGTGACAAGTGATATATACAGTGAGACAATAAATTTTCCAAGACTTATTACAAATAAACATGCACAAAATAAACAGGCAATGATAGTTAAATCAATAGATATCTGGTAATTACCAGTAAATAAATTTTTATATATGGTAACTATTAATAAATAGCCCTATATTCAATGCTCATTAATAATCTGGCGATTTTCACACTATCACAGATAAACAATAAATAAACAATTAATACTCCTAATATCTTGCCTATGAGATCAATTCTGGGGATTTTGCTTAAATTAATAGATTAATTAACAAATTAATAAGCCCCCAAGACCTTAATGTTTTGGTAAACTAATAATATTTTGGTACCTTTAAAGCTTTAATTTCAAGGTTAAATAAGCTAGCTTTCTTAATAGGCTACCTAAAATAATTATTCAAATGATCACAGAGTGTGATTCATAGCAATAGGTGCGTATATCTCTTTAAATTGTAGGCGATATATCTGAGTATACTCTTCCTCGACGTCTCCTCAGGAATAATTTAATAATGAAATCAATATTCAAATTAATTAATTACTTTATTAAAGCTTGGCAATTCCATAAGGTATATTTTCAATTTCAAAAAGTTTTCAACCATCAACTCTGTGATTTCTGAGTTCAAATTTTTTGGCTTTCTTAATAAAGAAATTTTGTATATCTCCCTCAGGCCGCCATGTTGGGTGCCATGTATAACACTACTGTGTAACAGCCCCACGTTATGGTGCCATGTGTAACATTACTGTGTTGTGGGTCATGTGTGTGACGCTATTATCTTTATGTTGTATGTCCCGTGACGTCAGGATCAAGCAAATATAGTCAAATGTGTCACAAGATAAGGGAGAGCTGAGTGATGGACTATAGTCACGCATCAAAGACAAGATCTCAATCCACTTACGTAACACACTTGGCTAAGCATACTCCTTACGTGACTGGGCATGTCAAAATTTGCCTTGCAAGGGCTCATCCAGGATATTGATATTTTCATAAATTAAATAAATTTAATGTATCAATTGGGATTGCCAAGACAGGTGCAAGAACGACTAGAAAACCCAGTAATTAGGTGAAAAACTTGGAGTATATTCTCCTGTTCCTTTAGAACACACAACTTGAACAATTAAATGAATTTTACTAATTTCGTTAATAATTGATAATCACAATAAATAGCTTGTTACAAAATTTCTATCTTCGGGAGGGCGTGGGGTATTTTGCCTGGCAAATAAGATATTACAAAATCTCTAAAATTATGAAAGTCTTAACTACTAGACCATGAGCTCATGTTTTATGTTTCACGCAGTATGATCATTTCTCCCCACTATTTCACTTTAAAAGAGGCTTTTCGCGCCTTTGGCCAAAGGATTAATAAAACGGATCACTCACAGTATTGGCGATGCTTTGACGTCGGTTACCGTATCCTGGTTTAGGCAGCCATCTCATGGGTAGATTGGATTCCGTGTGTCATCTCACGATACTGCTTGGCTCTGGACCATGGGTTTTAATATTTTCGCGACTTTATATGAATTTAAACAATTATATATTGCCACAGCTCAATATATCACAGTTAGAAAACATTTAAATTGAAATTGAAACTGATTACATTTGAAAATAATTAAACTGCACTCATGTGCTCAAAAGCAACTGCTCTCTAAGGAGTCTCAAACGGAAGAGAATTACCCTTGCTAAAATTCAAGGAAACAGACTTTTCAATAGAACATTCTAGAATTTTTAATGAAATGCTGGGCTGTGATTGGTCAATTTAATATCGTGTTTTTTGACGTCAGTACAATGCACAAAGTAGTTCCAACATTTAGCTACAATAACCACTTAAATAATATGCGATATATTATATATAATACAAAATAACATATAGGACATTAAAATCTTTTCAATTTTTATTTTTATTTTTGGAAGATGCCTTTAAAAATATCCTCTACTTTTCAACTCCACTGCCAAATTCAAAAGGTGAACTGAAAGTTTATTGCTAAATTAATATACATCCAAATATTTTATGCTATAAAATAACTGACTCCTAAAATAGTATAATCTCATATACAACAAATATTTCCAAAATATATTGCTATGTTCGTGAAACCACCGAAGATATGAGACCTGTATATACATTATTTCACCGGCTTGGGATAATATTTTTGGTGAGTACAAATAATAATATGCATTATTTAATAGCAAGTTAACATATGAGGATTAAGTATTTACACATTTTATAAATAATTGATGTATCATAATTTTTTCAATGATTTTATTGGCATTGACATCTTTCAGTAGATGATTCATATAGGCAGTGGTGTGTTTTGATGTTTTTTGGATGAAGGTTATGGCTATCTTCAAGATTTGGATTTTTCAATTACATAAATTAACATCAAAGAATACAAATAAGTATACAATGTGATATGAGTCAGAGACTTTTGGTGGTGAGTCGGAGCTTGCTTCCTTGTTATCATTATTTTATCAATATTGAGTACTGCTAAATTAGGTCAGCTTACCGTTAATTATGCTATCTATTATAATACCAGCATTTAGTGGTCATTGACAATATTTTATTGAGGCTTTATTTGGTTGCCAGAATTTGTATCGTGACATTATGTAGCTAAACATTCACTAGAATTGAGTTATCTTAGAAGACTTAACTTATCTATCTTAGCGTGTTTCGGAGGACACGCTAAGCCGTCGGTCCCGGCAGCCTAAAAATCAGTCGTTAAGTCACGTCAGAGACCCTGAACTGATCAGGAGTGACCTGAAAACTCTGACATCAGACTTGAGCCAGCCAGGTTACACGGAATTATTATTTTATCTTATCTACTTAACTATGGATGCAATTTTTCACGAAATCTAGTAGTTATTATAGCCTAGTAACTACGACTTTTCAACAGTTTCAAAAAGTCAAGCTCTCACTTATTTTAGGCGTGTTGTCAGAGTCGATATATGGAATGGATAGACAATTCTAATAAATTCTATGATGGTGGATTCTAGAAGTAATTTTTAATTATAATTTCTAGTTTGAAGAATCTAAAAATCAACTGAAATATTCATACGTTATCACTGTGCGGTGTTTTACAGTGTTTCATTTTCGACCAATTACATCGGAAAGTCTGTAAGATTGAATGCTATTTGTAAAATATGTTACTAGTTATTCTTATCTGTGTTTCTCAACCGTTTTCCATTGGAAACTTGCAAATTTAATATTCGTCGTAAAGTAGCTCATTTTATCACTGGAATCCCACAAGTATATTCAAGATTCATGCGAAATCTATAAAAGCATCAATGTAAATCGTTGTTTACTATAACAAGCTCAACAGCTTTGCAAAATCAGCTCTAGTGGGCAATGATCTTTTATAGCAACCATAACCTCAATTTTGGAGCACTATCTTGCTACTCACAAGGGTCCAAGAATGCACCATTTCAAAATGGGGCCACCATTACGAGATCCTAATGGTTGATTTCTTGCAAGGAATTTCATTCATTCGTATCGTTTTCCGTCTCCTGTAGGCTTCATCTTCGACACAACAAGTAGGTAACTGTAAAATGTGAGTCTTCTCTGCAGCTGCGGCTTCTGCGATAACGTAAGTAGAATGCATGGCTTGTGACAGTGGTATGGCTTTAAAACACTACTATACGAAATGCACCATTTTCTGGCGAGCTTCAGTGTGAATTGGCAGACGTGTTTCAATTTCAATCACTTTGAAAGAGTTGATTGAGATTCAAAGAGAGTAGTTGTGACAGTAATAATAAGTAATATAATTTAAAGATTTCACAATAATGTCCATCCCATTTACAGTAGAATTTAATAGGTGAATAGACCGGTGAATATGGATAATTATCATTTAAAATGAGAGAGAACTCAGGTTTTGCAATAAAAATTTTCAAAAAGCACATTAACACTTCACATTGAATTCTAAAATGTCCTGAGATTTTCAATTCATTCACCTACCTATTCATTTAAATGTTGAGTGTAAGATTTTCTAGTATTAGACTAGGAGTTACAAGATGAACTTCGCCCATTTATGCAAAATTCCACTTCGCTGGTAACTTGTATTAAATTTCTCAACTTTATATCACATATATACATTTCAAGAGAACTTATTGTGCTTCTTGTAGCTTCATACAATCATGCAGTATCATAACAGTTCATTCATTACTAATCTGAAGCGATGCCAAGGAATAAATCCTGTTATTGTGTCCCGAAAAATTGTAATTTTGAGATGTTAGAATTTTTCACTTCTTTTACATTTTTACATCACTAACCGCTAGTTGAATTCAAATACAAATTATCCACTGCTATGTCGTTTGAAATTTTAATTTCATTAACAACAATCACAATTTTCCTTCAAAAATAAGAGATTTCTAACATCGCAATTACAATAGAATACTTTGATACCATCCCATATCAAACCTCCACTGGAAGAACTACTGGAGGTTGAGAACTGAATGTGAATATAAAGATAAATAATATTGAGTGATTTTGAATTTAAACGATCATATTCATCAATAACCATTAGTTATTCAAACGATTACTCTAGAAATTATAGAGAAACAACTAGAGGAGAGATAAATATGAATTCATTTATGATGATTTCAATTAATGTCAATCATTAATAGGGGTTTTATATAATTCCAACACACATCACGTTCAGCGAGGCAAGAATGATAGTGATGGTGGAATCCAATCCAATATTTTAATAATATTCAGCAGAATGACTGCGTTACGGCAAATAATAGTGGAGATATATCCCCGAATGGTACCGGATTAGAGTGCCTAGAAACACTCCATTCCATCTCACTCTCAATGAATCCTCGGAATTCCTATGCTCCGGGTCGATAACAACCGTACATCTGCAGAGCAAAGCTAGCGAACGAAGGCTAAGATGGCAAATGTGTGCAGAATGTGCTATAGGTTGAGGCTGCCTCTCCTATCATCTAATCCTGTGATTTGTTTCCACCTTATCACCAGGTGCAGGCATTTAATACCAGCTTCACATTCCACCGAGCAAATCCCTTCTGCAGCTATTCAATAATTTACTGCCTTCACGATTAGCCGCTGAATTAAGCTTTAAATCAAACAGATCAAGAACGCTGTTTATCAATTAAGGAAGACTATGACTCGACTACATATTCAATTCAATACATTCGATTTCAATTCAATTCAAAATACGCTTAGCTTGCTTGATTAGAACTTTAAAACCGGTTACACATACAATATGTTGTGTAGAAGTGCGAATCCCCTCTCATCGATTCTAAAACTAATCATGATAAAAATCTTAACTTCCCTACAATCCTGGAATTTATGAAGAATACACGTATAGTAGCACTTTGCGCTGCACGTTGTAAACTCGTTATTTTATTATTATATCTATTACTTCTTTTATATACTGTATTATGTAGGACTGACATAATTAATTCTAATTTCTATCATCTCTTCAAACAAGCAGAAAGTGGAGTGTCAGGTAGACGAGAACTGATCTCGATAGTTGATAGGTTCAGTGAATTTATTTTCATACGGTTAATGGATAACTATGAGAAATAACGCTAGTCACAAGACTTTTGATGGATAACTTAAAATAAAGTTAGTACTAATTGACGTTCCCTGTATTGTGAAGAGTCTCAGTAGCAAGGAATTTCATATGTAGTAAAATTGCCGGCGACATGCTTTGTTTGAATTGTTTGGTATGAGATCAAGAAAGGTTCTATAACGGATCTTGTAGGGTGTCTGATTCAGTCTGAATGACTTTGGATTTTTTACAATGAATATGATGAGGTTTTTAACGTACAGTTGTGTTAGTGTGGCAGGGTACATTTCGTTCTTTAAAAATTTATCTACTTGGATAAAGTCTTGACTTGCCTAGAGCTGCTCTAATTATGTGTTTCTGAAGTGTAAACAGCTTATTAATGTGGGTGTTGTAGGAACCTCCCCACACTTCGATATTCAAGACAGATTTAGTCACGTTTAGTCACAGAATTCACATAGTTGCTTATGATGCAGCACACACCGATGCAATGACTAATCGGTGTGTGTTGCTTCATAAGCAACTATGTGAAGTACTGTGACTAAACGTGACTAATCGCGTCTTGTCTTGTCTTGACTAACCGGTGTACGCCTAGCCTAATGCATCAAAGATTTGTCATATTTATACAGTATACTAGATTTTTCTCATTATATCAGTATTCTTAATTGAGTTAATTTTATAGAATCTAGCAACAATATTTTAACTTTGTACACAACTATTGAATATGTATTTTTCATTAATTTATGTTTTCATCAACCATGATACCCATGATACAGATTACATAACTTCCCCCTCCTGAAAAATAACTCCTAGATCCAACCCAGAGACCAATCACCAACTGGAACTGTTTACTGATTCACTCGGCATCAGAACAAGGAAAAGAGATGTTTATCTGTTAGGGAGTACGAACTGCAGGAACTCGGAATTTTCCTGCTATGTTCAATTTTTATTTCCATCCATCATTATTAACGAGGACGTGATTAATGAGGATTCTGATTTCCGAACAAACATTCACCTTCGTGTCAATATTAGACTTCTCGTTTATGCTACAATACATATACCAGCAACAAACCTAACCGAGATGCTTCCAGCAAATTCAATATTACTGGTATTAGGTCAATATTATCGAAACGTAATTTGTAACATGGGAATATTTAGGATTATTTTAATAGATCGATGTTGGTTTGATATCATTTGAACCGTGAGTAGTTCAGAATTACTGTTGAATTGAATTAAATTGAAATCATCTTTATTCAACTTTAATCATCATTTACAGTACAATGAGAACAGTGTCAAATATTCATATAAATAACAAAACAACATAACAAATAATAAAGAACAGTCATAAAACATTAGTCTGATCTGTAAACTCTTGTAGGGAGTACAGAGACAATGATACCAAATATTCCTTCAGTCTCATTCTTAATTTTTTAATATCCTCTATTGTTTGTAATTCTAGAGGCAGCATTGTAAAATATTTCACACCCATGTAATGCGTCTTTTTCTTAAAAAATTCCAACCTGTGTCTTTCCGTAATTCTCCCAAATCTAGTATTATAGCCATGAGTCTCATTTCTTAATTCTTCTACAGGGTAATTCCTAACATGCATGATAACGTCAAATACATATTGCCCATAGATTGTGAGAATGCCAAGCTGTGAGAAAACCAACTTTACAGAGTCCATTCTTTTCAGATTCATTATTATTCTAAGCGCCCTCTTCTATTGAATAAGAATTTTATCAAGACTGTAGATTTAACATAATTTTATTATTTTCCTCCTATAAATTGGTTACAATATTAGCGATGTCACAACATCAACTCATTTACTCTATATAAAATAAATGATAATTAAAATAAAAACACAAGGATTTCATCAACTTTACTATTAATTTGTGTTTTCATTTGAATTGTCAGGAAACAGTTTTACAATCTCAATAGTGACCCTTGAGAATTCTCAAAATAAATGATTAATAAATAAATAACAGTGGAATTGACAATATCCTCTAGTGTTCTATTTCATTATGGAGTTCCACAACATCAACCAGATTTCTACAAATAAATTTAAAGAATAAATAAATAGTTTTCACTCACCAACGCCACGCCACGCCTTCTGTTCGTTCTTTTCTGTCCAATCAGCATAGGCGCCTAGGGTGTCATCATCTTTGGCCGCCAAATGATCGTCGCGCATCTCCGCAAATATGACGTAGTACTTTTGTGACGTCACTGGCTTCCAACAGTTGGGGGTTGCTGTGGCGTTCGGCCGATAGAATCTAGTTACATTCACACGCCTGCAACAACACAAACAATAGGAAACATTAAAAATAACAAAATATTTGCATTTAGTATTTATCATTCGATAGTACTATTTATCATTCGATCATTACTATTTGATGATAGACATCAAATAAGTGATTGATAGTATCACACTCCAAAACACATCATCATCAAATACAACACGAATATCTGTAACAATAAATAACCTACTAAGCAACCTATCAATGGATAATAATTGGTTATGTTGGTGAAGTGGAACAACCCTACTCGGGTCTCCCCACTATAAAAAGCCATACGCTAAATAAAATAAAATGAATCAGCAAAAAGTATACTACAAAGTTTTTGCAAGATTCCAAACAAATAATATACGAGTAAATGATAATATGTAAGTTGTATGATGCACGAATATTGATAATAAAAAGTGAACATCAACATTAGTGAAAAAAGTTTGGAATGATCAAGTATGTGTACCTGATCAAGTTTTAACAGTTAATAGTATTAACAGATCGGAGTATATAATTAATACTTTAAAGAAGTTATCAGTTACTGATAACTTCTTTAAATTTGCAAGCCATAAATTCAGTAGCAAAATTACACAGCATGCATTATTCTTGCAAAATTTCAATACAAAACTTTGTATAACAAACTTTGTAAATACAAAAGAATATGTAGATTAGAACTCTCTTTCTAACAATCATGTACCAGTTAATTCTGAATTAATCAATTAATTCCAGTTTTAATGTTATTGAATAATGTTAACACCTTATATGAATTTGTTTCAAATGTGATTGTCTTTTAAATGCTTTCAACACTGAAATATAATTATTATGAAAATTCGATAACTTGAAGAATTTGAGTTTCCAAGGAATTTGAGATTCCTGACGGTAATGGAACAAGCTTGTTGAAGTTTGTAACAAGTCTGAATGAGATGGATGTGTTATTGAAACGTTGAATTCCGTATCAAGATTAAATCATCATCATCTTACGTGCAAGGATTAGGCTATTGCCTGTTCCGACTTACAAACAGCCAAATTATTTTCAAATCTTAATTTAGAAAATGATAGTAAAATCAATGATAGATTAAATCATTTTGAATTTATTTCATACGTTCACACCGTTGTTTAAACCTGAAATGACAGTAGTCATTTGTTAAAGTAATTATTCCACATAAACTACTCGCGTACATGACAACTGTACGAATTGCTTTTAGCAGAAAACTTGAATCCACAGTTGCAACTTTCGTGTCCAACCAAGTTCATATTTAATTCAACTGGCCACTCCCATTCGAAACGGGCCGAGCGGGAGTCATCTGTCGTAAATCAGTATGCACCATCCGGCAATTCACTAGGCTAATACGAGCGCGATTTGTCACCCAAATTAACACATTACTCGAACGCTTGTCGCGCTTCGCCCACAATCCTAATCGCCGAAATTAATGGCTGCCAACTGTATTGTTGTAGTTTCGGGAGTCACTGATTTGCGTGAGGATGTGTCACAAATTCATGACCGCTCTTGGATTTTTTCCAAAAAAATAATGGTTTCAATCCTCCTATATTTTAGTCTAATGTTATGCCGGGTACACCTCTCGTATGTACGAGATACAGAGTGGCGCATAAAGAACGGATGTTTTTCAAAGTGTTATAAGAAAGTTCATTTGCATCATACATTCATATTTCTAACACCAAAATACTAAGTAAATAACCCAATTTGAGAATTTGTATGAAAAACTCCAAAACAGCATCAAATTGGTCCTTAACATTTGATACAGTAGCAATTTTTTCATGTATTGCAGTATTCAAATCTTCAATGTAACGATATTTACGACAGTAAACTTGATTTTAAGTAAAGAAGAATCACATGCCAATAAGCTCGACTTGAAACTCTCTGCTAAAGCTCCGTTGAACGACGATGCAGATTTATTCTATTGAAAATGTTGCTCAACAGCAAAAACGCGATTTTACAAGGTCAATTGCGCCATTGTAACTAAAACTGGATACTTTAATCTACAAAATGGTGTCGCTCTGCGGTCACAGACAGCTCCACTCCACTGATATTATCCTACTCAAATCCATCCATTCTTTTTGCGCCACCCTGTGTGAATTCAAGATGGCTTTTATATATGTTGCAGGCGTAAAACTTGAACCGCTTGAGGAACATTGAATTTAGCAAGCAGAATCTTATTTTGGATGATATTAGTTATTTTATAAAAGACAGTACATTATTTCGCTTTATTACTCTGTATATTCATGATATTTTATAAAATACTTGTATGCCTATAATGTATATTTCATGTACTTGTAATATTGTTTTTCCAAAATTAAGAATTATTTGATTTGATTTGATTAATGTATGTAAAGATGTAGGTATACAATTATTGAAATAAACATTAATCAATAAAATTATAAGTGATATTGCAAGATGGTCCGCGGAAGGCCTATTTAGTTTATAGAAGGTCAGACGTGGCATTTGTCGGTCCATTCCAAACAGGAGTAAGAGGCCGCTCATTGTGCTCGGAACATTGCTGCTGATGTCAAGCGTTCGAATTCCAGTGAGCAGTCGAGAAGCAACCCACTAATCTGAATGCGAGAGCCTCATTGGTTGTCGAGGAATGGTGGCCATATATCACACACGACAATCCGCCAAGTTGAGGTGAACCCAGGATGGAATTTCAAGCCATTCAAACAAGAGATCCACAAGTTTGGTTCGGAGCGCCGAGCATCTATTGATTATGATCACTAGAGATTGTCTGGGTGTATGCCATGCACTTTGAAATACTCCGAGTGGGACAAGGTTGCTCATTATTGGAATTCAATCATTAGATACATGGAGAATATACCATATTGAACATACTTTCGAATAGGCTACTGTATTGTAAGAAGCAATAGTCGACTAGATCTGAAGTCACCTTCATTACTTCATCTTACAAGCATTACAAACATTCATTTCAACAGGCTACTAAATCATTAGAAACAAAAGTCAACTGGATATATCTATACAGATATATCTATTATATTATATCTATTATATATATCTATTCGGTTAGTATTACCGGCACTTCGGAAGCTCATTCTGCAAGAAAAATGACCAACACATTTCCTATAAACATAGGTTCGGTAATGTTATGTTATCAAGATAAAGATGGAGGAATACTATTCACCTTATTCTTCAAATTTAAAATTTTGTTGGAGGCTGAGGCTGAGGACCATTACCACTTCCTATGTACAAATATATGAGAAATTCAATGAAACCAGTTAAAAGTTTGTGAATTGAATGGATATTAGGGTAATGGGCAAAAATTCAAACTTCAAAGGGATATAAATAATTATTTATAATATTGTATATATAAATATATATCGATTATTTGTAATTCTTTCAAATTCATCTACCTATTTCTGCAGAGGAAAAAAATCAATCTGGTGAATAATATTCTCATGCTGTTCTCATACTATTGCCTCTGTATGTATTTTGGGTATAGGGTATGTTTAAATCTTAGTTACTATTACAATAATCCAAGCACTCTCCAAGCAGAATCGATTTTCTTCATCATTCTCTGCAAAATACAACATGAGGACTAGTGTCAGAAATCATGAAATATTACCATTGAAAGAATTATTTAAGTCACAATCAATCTCAGTGACTTGGATCATAATTTGACTAAAAAACCATCACATTCTATAAAAAATAATAAAATATTGGTATAATTCAAGTCATAATCAATCTACTCAACTTGGATTGAAATTTAATAAGAACTGTTGAGATACTTTGTGAAGTGGGGTCTTATTGAACATGGGTCTGCCCATATAATAGCGAAATCCACAGAGCAAGCAAAGCACCAAAGAAGAAGCACTGCTTAGTTCTTCAGCAGAGCAGAGAACAGTAGACAAGTGGGATTTGCTTGTATCTTCACGGTACAAAGGAATGAAAGGCCAGAATAAACGCCAGCCGGCCGAGTGTATAGCAGTAGACAAGACAGGCGCGCTTTTGTAGCGTTTGTACGTTGTACTTATCAGAGAAAGAGAGAAATAGGAAGAAAGAGAAAGAGAGGGAGAAAGATGGAGTGAGTGAAAAGATACAGCTGGAGATTGAGAGAATTAGAGAGAGAGAGAGTGAGAGAGAGTGATAAAGAGATGACTCTGTGACTCCGCTCTTGAAGGTCTTGATAACAACACTGTATATTTCAAAAGACTCGGCCAAATGCTATCAAGCCAACCGGCTTGATGAGAACAGTTACATTGTAAGAAAAAGGGTTAGATAATAGGAACACTGTGAAGAGTGTAGATGTTGAAATACAGATAAATATCTTTATAGAGAGAGCGAACTGTTCAAATTCTAAGAGGATTTCAATTCTTTTGAGGATGTTCACGGTTGATAATATCGATTTGACTGTCTTTTTGACGAAATCGAAATAAAACTAGCCTAATAGCACAGACTAGGTAGGTATACTGTCTCTTTTGGTATACTACCATAGACTTACTGTATAGTTATACATAGACTACTGTAACTGTATAGTTCTGTTAGTCTATGATACTAGTTATACTTTATCTCTTGCCTGTGATACTAGTGTCTTCTGTGAATCAAATAAACTATTGCACCTACCGAAAGTAATCAACTAGAGCTTTGTAATGTTTCACAATAATATCCTCAAGGTTTCTTCCGAAGTACAGTAAGAAATGTTCGGTACATCTCAACTTTTGTAATAAATATTGGAAATTAGAAAAGTTTATTCGAACTAGAGATTTCTTGAGCCATCCTTTCATACAGCTCGTGGCAGTAGAGGGCTAGAGCATAGTATTGTTATCATAGAAACTATGTTCTTTGCCATCAGATTTGAAGAAAGTTTTATGATGAATAATTTTTCTATAAGTTTTAATGTCAACTAAGGAATGTTTAATTACATGGGTTTGAAAGTGGAACAGCGTCACTTTGAAAATAAGCAAATGTCATTACAAAAACGTTTATTAAAGTAAAGTTCGTGGTTCAAAGTAACTAGGAAAATCTTCTAGGAATAAAATTGAAGATTAAATTCTGATGGAAATATTCTTGAGAATACTTTGGAGAATTCAACCTCCACTGCCAAGCAGAACGTTTATACTGCTGGAATGAGAGTTGAGTTGAGAGAAACAAGATGTAACTATTTGGTTGCAACCAATTCCAGTTTTCCAATTTGCATACAAATGGAAAACTACAGTACAATCTCAGTGGCCAATGCAAGACAACTGCATTTCCCACGTCACTAGATTTGTTTTCTAGGTTTGTTCTTGATGGTTGACAAATCACTACTTGCTGACCAGAACAATACGTGAAAAATACGATTTAATTCATATATTATTCCATCGAAACTTCATATTCAGATCAATCATAGAATTCACGTGAGGGATCTGATCAATCCAATTCGAAACCAATGATTAGGTATGATTAATACACTGCTACAGTCCTAATCAGTAGCTTGGAACAACTCCATTATTGGTGTACCATACTACCTACACTAATACATACATGTACATACAAACATAATACGTACACATGCATAACTGGTGCATTAGTTGTAGATGTACCTGTACCTATATGGGAGGGCTCATCTGTCATCTAGTGCCAATATTGCAAGGTTGGAGCTTTGTTGTAACAACTCTTGAAAAAATTTAGCCTACTCAATAAATCTATATGTCAAACTGTTTTTAACATTCTTTAATTATCAATAGTATAATGGAGTTAGATTCAATATGGCGAATCCAAGATGACGGACCAGATTTTTGAAGTCACAGTGAAAGTGATTCCCAATTTGAGTGCGATCCTCAATGTCACCTACCGTCAAATTACCTTTGTATAAGAAATATTAAGCCGTTTCCATAATTTTCACCAACCCTGTATATAAGTGATAACTGACATTTATACAGATGAGATTTGAAATTTATAGTCGAGATTATTGAGTTTCAATTATACTAAAAAGATCTGTAAACAGTCGAGACTGTTCATAATACAATTTCGATCTCAACTACCAGAGCTCCTCAAGAATTTTCCACCTACATTGAGTGGACATGGAAGTTGCTCTCCACGCATCAAAAATGAAGTGACAACAGTTATCGAACCACTTTCATGTCACGTACTATACAGATATCGTAATTCAACAAACGTCGGAAAGTTGAAATGGGAGTCGTAAAGTTTCGTCTGATAATGACTTGCAACAGCAATCGCTGAGTCGGCTGGATCGGCAACTTAAAGAGATGTCATTGAGCTTTTTGTCGATGTGGAGGGGGAGTATCATACTCGTGTGGTAGATACTTTTTGTTATTTGACACGCCTGATATTAGATTTCCCGCCGGGCGGTGAGAAGTTAGAGAGGTGGGCTGGCCAAAGTGTGAGGAGTTCTCTACGCGACCATTACTCTACTCCTTTATAACGTCTAATCTCGTTTCTTACGTGCCCAAAACAAACGGCAAACTTTGCCAGAAACAATTGAACGTGAGATAGTTGCTACACTACGTGATGGTCGAGCGTGATGTCCAGAACCGCCTACTTCTACACGTGAATCCTTCTTCCATGACGAAAAGCTTGCTAGAGTTCAAGATGAGACTACTCATCTCTTTCCCAAGACAAAGGATTTTCTCTATTCTGATTAATCTGTTATACTAATGTTGAATTGCACCAACTAGATTAAATTTGAACCAGGATCAGTTTAATGGTAATCAAATGAGATCAGGTGATTCAAAATGGTCGATACCGATTGGTGCAACCAAAAACAATTTAACTAGAGTATGACAGTTCAGTCATAGAAGTATAGAAGTACAGAAGTCATAAGTATTATCAGATTAATTTAATTTGACGCTTGGCATAAGATAGATAGATAGAGGGATATTATTTCTTTTTTATCGTACTCTACGGTCATCAGCAACGTCGAGAAATGGTATCTCTCTATCTATCTAGAGTGTCAAGCGTCAAATTGAATCGATGTCACTGTAGTTGGATTGTCTTTGCTGGAACTCAACTTCAGAGAATCAACTTACTGTAGAGACGCAGGTGCAGGTTCTTCGCGTAAACCAATTGCAGCTCCAATTGACCATACACAAAGAAATTTATGATCTCATTGACATTCTATTTAGACATAATTACATCTTAAATTAAAGCACATGTGTAATCAAGAATGGGAAATTAGTATATGACATTAGTAATAGACAATAGTGATAAATCGAAATAAACCCAGTAACGATTCATGATTGTCCCAAAATCTGGTGAATGTATATGAGCAAATACCCCTCATCATGCATTTTCCTAACAAGGCAAGTAGAATACCAATATTCGATATTAATGAACATTCCACAGCATGAGATTCCACCATACGTTCATATTCACTAGATTGTTCTCCATAAAATGAATTAGATCTTTTAAAAAAAGTATGGGATATGAGAGTTATCTGGATGCAGGAAAGCCAGCCCAGAAAATACAGCCCATTTTCTTCTCAAGCCTCTCTACTGCTGAAAGCAGAAATAAACAGATTACAGTAGCTCAGTCAACAGTGAGAGGGGAGGCCGTTATGAGAGGGGGGATGTGGATAGGCGGGAGTTCTCAATCATTGAATTTTGAAAAATGACGCCTCTAATGTGCTCTTTATTCGGTCTCGAGGTTCGAGTTCTTAATGGAACGTTGGGAGAGTTCATTTAGCTTTTTATGCTCCTTTTTAAGAGCATTAAGCACTGGGCGATGAAGAAAGTTGAAAATAAATGTTCATCTTTGGCCTGGGCAATGGAGAGAGTGACAGAGAGATAAATAGGCGGGGAAATAATGAAGCGACTTAAGAATAACTGCTTCGGGAAATCATACACCGTGGAAAATAATTCCATTTAATAACCCTCAACCTCCTTTTCTCTCAACGCTCATTCCCCAGAATCTGATTCCTTCTCGGTTAAAAATGCTGGCTATACAATCGTCAGATTGTAAGATATAAGTCATGGGCAAGAATGATTGTAAATTTCTAGAAAACGTTCAATTTTGAAAACAAAAGGCTCAACAAACGCACGATATTTCTGTCTGTTAATAAGAAAAAATGACTCGCAGGAATGAGAAATTATGTCTGTCACTTGAACGCTCCCCAACGATCCAGAAAATTACAGTACAACAAAGAAAACACCGAACCGTTTAAAACTGATTTCTCAAGATGTATTTTTTCTCTCCTTTCTTGAATTCGAAGACTTCCTTTGATAAAGCTTGCTATTTTCCAATTTCTCAGCAACAATGAGACAAAATTCCTTCTTGACAAGAGAAACTAGAGTTTCTATGTGTTTTTTATAAGGTTTAAATGGAACAGAGAATAGAAAAAAAAACTATAATGAAGTATATTGTACTACCCTTAGGTAGTGTTACATCATTGACGTGTCTGTGAAGAATCAATCAACTGATTAGATTACCCTTAGCCCTTTTACTCCTGATTACTCAAGCATTATTTCCAACTACCCTATTTATTATTCAAATTTGTATTGTTTCCAGTGACTGACGACCGTATTGATCGAGGTTAATTCAGCATCACTTATCGAGAAAGACACTTGACCTTATTAGCCAAGAGGATAACGAGAATTCAATAATGCAGTCTGTCGCAATTTTTCAAAAGAAACAAAAGCTTTTATTAATTTGGAATCTATGCAGGATTTATGCTGATAATTCAATTCCACAACAGACCGGGTTTTTTACTTCATTCATCATTATGTGCTTTTGTCTTTTCATTTGATTATTTTTTTTCAACATATTATATTATATAACTTTCTTTCATCACTTATAATAAATACTGATTTGATTACTGATTTCTTCAACAACAATTTTGCAGATTACTTTGATCGTCTTTTACATCGTCTCTCCTTTCTTCGGCACAAAAAACAATCTCCGAACAATACTTGTCAACCCTTCATACAAGGAGAAAGGAGTGTTATAAACGAGTAATGGAAAGAATTATCTTCGCATGAATTGACTGACGTTCACCGGATTTGATGGTTGAAAATATCTTCTACTCCTTCAACGAGGTTCTAGATCTCAATCATGAGTAGGATATGACCTTCTAAACATACAATATTTTAAATAGATCTAGAAAATCATGGTTTTCGAATGCGAAAATAGTGATTATTATACTTGATTATATTTGAGCTTAAATGTGTTCAGCTTGAATCACACAGCCTTCCAATAGTTTCATGGCGATCAAAAAGTTTTTATTATTATTTTACTACGTTATTTGGTAAATTTTTTATTCAATGCCAATTAAACAATAGACCTCAATTTTCCAATTGTCAAGAGTGGTACCAAAAAAACCTCTATCTATTACAATCTCCAATAAAAAAGAATACCTTCTTAATTAGTTTAGAAATATGTGATCAAAGGACTAACAGCTATTCTCTAACTCCAACAACTTAACATAAGTAACAACAGATAATTTAGTATTTTTAAGTTAATAATATTATTTGATTGTTAGTATTTATTAAATGTATTTACAAAATATTCAACTCTTCCACAGTCGCTGAAACCAGAGTTTTGCATTTTATTTCATCCATTTACATTTCATTATTTCTATCCTAATTTATTGCAGTGACATGAACAAGATTCGTATGAAATGTGAGGCGGGCTGTATACTCAACCCCGTCCCGTTTTGTTGAAACTCAACATCCAACTTTTGACAGCAGTGTACTACTGGTGTGTTATGGCAACATAATTTCTAAATACTGTAGCTACAGAGCCGTTGCAAACAACAGCCAACAAATAAGGCTGACAGATGTCTGGCATCTGTTACCCAGAATAGCTATTCTAGCCTGTAAAGGCTAGATAGAATAAAGGCTAGTCTGTAGGAAAGCTAAAACGTTCGTACGGGACAAAGTTTTATCGTAGTAAACAATGAGAAGTGTTCCAAAAATGTATGAAGTTGAGAGAAATTTAATGATTTTAAAATAGCATTCAATTGAAGGAGTGATTAATATTGAGAAAAATTTGATGGAGCTATCTCCAGATGACAAGGATTGATTTAAGGGAAAAGATAACGATTACTTTATTCCAATATTTGTAACTTTATTTAAGAAAATTCAACTCATCTTTCCATTCATCCCTCTAGTTTTTTATGACGAAAATAATGAAGATAGTAATCGAATTTCGAGAGATAATCTTGATCTCTTCAGAATGTCAAAAAACACCAGAAAGAATTATTATTATGGTTTGTGTTTAACATCTATCGTAATCTTTCAAAATTCAAAATTGTAAGTTGATAGTTTTTATAGACTAAATTATTAATGAAAAAGTACATGGACATAACCTCTGGACAATTTATTTGAAATTAGGGATTGAAACAGTTTTGGGCGAATGCCTGTTGTTCCTTCCCACCCATGGTGTGTGTATTGTCAATTAATGAAATAAATAAATAGAATGCACTTTGGAAGAGTTACTTAATGTCATTAATTTGGTACAAAACTCTCAAAAATACTTGATTGGAGTACCTATTCCAGGGAAATGCCTGAGAGACATTTGAACCACATAACTTCCTCATTCGAAGATCAATACAGCTATCACTGAACGTAATTTGAACCACCTCGTATAAATTTCATTGAACGATGGAGCTCGAAATATCATATTCAATCTAGAACTAGATATTTGTCTTGTAAACTTAATTAATAACACAATTATTCGATTGAATAACACAACTCTACAGCTTTGTTGTAGCAGCTCTATAACCTTCAACCCGAGCTTCCAAATCCAAGTGGGAATACATTCGCATCAAATTGAACTTATTAGGCGTTGTAGCAGTAGCTGCAATGTGTTGATTCAACCCATTCCAACAATTAGAGTGCAATGTTGTCAAAGGATAAGGATTAAAGCTGTCGATGGAGGAACCCACTTTCGCTCATAGGTGAGCTCTCAGCTAGTCGGTGAAGTTGCCTAGGGTAATGTACAGTGTCTATATCGTCACTGGAGTGTGATGTTACCTTGAGCGCTGAGCTTCGTAGGAGATATCTAGTGAGTAATTCTCACGTGATGCCAGAATGATATATACATGTTTACGGTATAGATATGCTCCCATGAAGGATGGCAACGCCCTTAAGTTCGTCTTCTCTGAATTAAATTTTGAAATGTTCAACTTCAAATAATGTCTTCTTCCGTAATATATCTCTCAAAGAGATTTGTTCAATTAGATCATAATACCTTATACCTTGATACCTATACCTTATACCATGATACCTTGGATCATAATGTATCTTATCTGTCTTATTCTGGTTTGTATTGGTTATTATCATTGAAATAATGAATTTTGAGGATCGAAATGTCAATATGATTATTTGAATTCATTTCAATTTTTTGTTAATTTAAGGATTTTTATGCAACTATCACCAGCGGGCAAAGAGTCATTGTTTTGCAGGTTTTTGTTTTTTCTTATATATGTATACATGTATTATATTATGTCCATTTTATTTCCATTCTGCACATGTGTATATAATATGTAGGAGTTAATTTGTTTTTCTTCTTCTTTGGCAATAAAGTGATTTGAACTGATTCTCAATTAGAAAACTATTTCAATGCTTCTTCATCGATGATAGAAAAGAAAAACTAATCATGATTTTAACTGCGTGCTTCTTGACCACAAAGATTACAGTCATCTCCAATTGACAGTTAACATTTGACTAGTAAATCTTCAACATTTGTTTGAAAACTAATAGCAGCCTTTGCATTATTACTTGATACTTTACTAACTTGATACTTAAAGTCGTTGCCTAGGACTGGGGTTTACAGATCGGCTGTGTCGAATAGTTGTAAAAAGAAACCTTTGCATTAGCATGGTTATTCTTGCTAAGAAAGTGGAGAATATGAAAATTGGAAAAGATCAAAACATGAGAAATCAATGAAGTAATGAAGTATTATTAAATCCAGTGCAATATACATGTAATACATTTGAATTTCAAATTAAATTTCAAATTCCCAGCAGATATATGTTGCACAGAATTTCAATACCTTCAAAATAAAAGTTTAGAAGTTCACGATTTTATTGTCAATATAGCCTAATGTGAAGATCATTCGATCTATAGTTAGGCCAATATGTATATGATTGGTATATGTTCGAAATATCTGTATTATTTTCTAAAAAGCATTGATATTCCACCTCTTTCCAATTCAGAATACCTCTGGCCCCAACTAGAATTGGTAAAATTTTCATATAAATGATATGGCTCCTATCTTCAAAGTACCCCGAGATGCAGCGTTATTCTGCAGTGTTATACTATGCTAAGAAAGTCATGGTTGGCGTATGAAACACAGATAGGTAGCAACCTAACCCACTTTTTTCGAAGTAATATAATATTAAAGCAGGGCGTACATATTACATTCGCTTGCAACACGCAAGGGAAATGAGACCATGAGCCGAAATAAAATTGTCAAGCTGGTATGCGCTGTGCTGAAATCATCTAGCTATTTGACAAAAACTGTATTACCCTATACAGTGTGTCGCATTCATTCTAATGCTTTCGAAAGCATTATACGAATTTATTCATTTAACGGCTTATAAAGCATTTGTTACATGAGTATGTCTTTTAATGATCAATAAAATGAATGAGCATAAAATATCTCTGACATATATATAATCTATGATATTCCATATCTTTATTCACTTTTGAATCACAGACTAAAATATTCAACTTAATTTATCAAATAGTCTACTAAGCTCATTTTTGTTCCTCCAAAAAAAATTTTGGTTTCATTTTCGGGCCTGCAAAGATTAAGAATTCAATCTGTAAGAAGTATCAATGATTATTCCTCAATCTTCCTTATTTCATAATATAATGATGTTAATTTCATAACAATCTATGTTATTTCATTATTCATATTCACATTTATTCCTGACATTGACGTTGTCATCGTAAATAGTCTACTAATTAACAATACCAGTGCAAAAAATTATTTTTCATTCGAATTCTCTGAGATCCTATTAATTTGGTATGTGATGACAAAACATTTAATTGATAAAAGAACCAAAACAGCAAATATTGATATAATTTAATTATGCTAAGAGAACGGTCGGTCCCCAGTTCCAATAGAATCGTTATTTTTTTTAACGTACCTCCATCCTAGAGCGGTCTTGAATGTTTGTTACTTAACCACATGATTACTTAGCAACCGCTCTCACCGAGTGACCACAGATGTTACAGAATCGTTATGACAGTACAGTAGTATTCTGCAAATTTTCGCTGATATTTGGTTCTATTAGTCAGCCATAAGAAAAGTATTGGAAGCATATTAATATCATCCTGTAAAATTTTAATATATATATATTAATTTCATTCATAAATATTGAAATAAAAGAAACATAATGATAAATGAATACATAATTATAAATTAATGACCAATTCTTTATAATCCTAAATCCATCATGTTATAACTCCTGATCTTATAAATAACATATCATGATCATCAACACTAGCAGAATAAAGTCACGTAGTTATGTGAGTGGGAGCAAGAAATGTTTCACCCCAGCCGAAAAGACGGCATGGAAGGTGAAAGGGAAATCTCTCCGGGTGTTATGAATATAAAATATGGTTAGCCCATAAACTGTCACTGGTGGGTACGCGACGCGAATGCGCGCTCTTTTTCTGCACTGGAACGAGCCTATAAATCAAGACGCCTTAATCCTGTCGGCACCTGCTCTAGCCTTGCCGGCCAAGGTGCCTGTTAGGGCTGCGGCAAACCAACTCCTTGATACAGCGACAACAAACATCAGCAGCTGAGTTTTGACTTTTGAACCACAAAATATATTTGTCAATAATGAAAATACTTTCGTTTGGCTTTTTAACGCTGGGGAGACATTGAGGTTCCAATTCGCCTTAGTTTTGAGTCGGTGTCGGTCACCCTTCCAAGAGCGTTCTTGAGTATTCGTGACTTAACCTCACTCAGCAACCGCTCGCACCGAGCGACCAACAACAGCCACTAGCATCAATGGAATCAAATATTATTCCATTTACAGCGAACTTAATGCTCATCCAGTATAGTCAGTGCTTTCTTCTATCAATCGAATAGGCTAACTGTAATTACTATCATCTAAACTATTATTATCTAGAGTTTGAGCTGACATATATTTTGTAATCTATTTGAATAAAGTAGATGATAAATATTATACTGGAAAAAGATCTTCCAAAAAGGTATTCACTTATTTTTCATTTATTTCTCATCACTACCAGATTTCAAGATTACAAAAATTGACGCGCGTATAGAAATATTGAGGATATCAGGATATGTTTATGAGAAAGTTTACTTTTGAATAGGAATCTCCAATCTGTGATAATCCTTTAAATATTAGAACACAAAGTGCTCAGATTGTGTAAAGTATATTAAGAGATCTCATAACTAACTTGGGAGGAAATTGCTAAGGAAATGACTTGAGATAATCCCAATTATTTTCAAGACTGTGCTGCAAAATAATTGTTCCATCCATTGAGATTATGAGAAACACTAATGGATTTAGATTAGGTCCACCCACTGCTTGGAAACTGCACAAATTATTTAACATCTTATTAGCACTCTTCATTCTATTGGCTAAGCAACCCTTGAAAGAGCCTTCTGGATCGAGCAGAGATAAAACTTGCAGTGAAATACGGTCACTTGTTTCTCTTTTGAACAGGGAAAAGTGAAGAGGTTAGAAGTTTGACTTTAAGCGCTTTTCAGCTTAGCAGGAAAGTTTGAAAGTGGATTCAATGGACTGAGAAGTTCCCTTGATGGGATTTATTCTTAAACTAAGAAAAAACGCCTGATAAAATAATTGATTTCTTTTTCGTTCCGTACAGAGCAAAATTGTTTTGAAGCCTCCCCTCACTAATTTAGTAATTCACTTTTTATCGTAAGAGGTTTACCGCATGATTCTCTATCTTTCATAAACACTGCGGGAAAAGAAACATTTGAAATCGAGTGAAGTTCTTAAAATTTTCTTTTCAACGTCAGTCAGAAAGCCTGAATCAGTCTCTGAACAGAAAAAAGAGTACTGTACAGCATTTTTGAAAAGAGCCATAGCCTCCTAGAGGAGGCTAGCCTATCCTCTAGCTAGCTAGCCTCCTCTAATAGCCTAGCCCATTAGAGGAGGCTATGAAAGAGCTCCAATTTTTGGCGGAATTCGAGGTGTGAATTATGATTTTATGAGAATAGACTTCTGCCTGTTATATGCAATGAGGAATAATTAGTAGCAACTTCTCAATCCACAACTCTGCTATTGTTCTACATCATATTATCGTAAATATGGAATAATCAAAATCTAAAATTCAGAAGAGCATATATTAATCAACCAATGGTTTCAACATTCACAAAATTAGTTCTCTCACTTGATGGCTTTCTATCTATTCATTTCTATTCGAATGAACTAAGTACTTATCTGAATAATTAGTAAAGAAAACTTCTATAACCAGCCATGTGTAAAGTGTATGATCGTGTAGTTTAGTCAGAATATACGTCTCTATTCAACTAAAACTAATACAAATTTACTGAAATATATAAGAAAATCAATTATTCAATTCCTCCAACTGCAACTTATAGAAAAATCAACAGTATCTAATCAATATACTGTATGTGAACAGCAGTTGAAAAGTTGACTGTGTATTATGTGGGAAGTGTTATTACCACTGTTCTCATGGGTCTAGGACAACTCGCCGAGTTGTTTTCATAAATACTGCGTGTATGTGTGAGAGTTATTATTATCACGGTTTCATACATTCAATAACGGATGACGCATTCACACAATGACCAATTTGTTACTAAACGCCCGTTCATAGAATTATTTCATCAAAACTCTTACTTTCTTGAATCATTGAGACCTTACACACCAGTTTAGAATTGAAGTGTTTAGTTTTTATGCGTCCAAACATAACGATTAGCTCATTGTTACGGATGAAAGCACAATTTAAGGTTTATCAGGCGTTATGTCTTCCTTTTGCCAATATTTCCAAACCATTTACCAATTATTTTACATTGTATGCAACAGGCCTCTTCCCCAACACACACCATTTAATCCTGATCAATATCCTGCCAGAAAAAGGATTGTCAGTTTCGAATATTATTCACTGCAAAATCAGTGATAATTTATCTTCCTCCTTCCTTGTGACTCGAGGTTTGAGGCGTTGTGTTTGTTTGTGTGTTCTACGATAACTTTCGAACACTATTATCAATCAACTTTAAATTTGAAACACATATTCTTGGAACCTTCATTCAGGTCAAGTTGATTGGCTAATAAAATTAACCGAGTCTTTCATCCTTTTTGAAGCGGAAATCATTTGTGGAATCATTTTATGGAATCTATCTATCTTAATTTGATAGATAGATAGTTAAGATAGAATGTTGTATCTTAACATTTTTATCTGTGATTAAATCACAGATAAAGATGTGATTTTCGCCTTTTCATTGTGTAGGCTTGCATATTGAAAGCTCTTTGACGTGTCTGACAACTCCTAGGGCCAACTAGACTAGATAAAAAATCAGCTGCAACCGACTGCACTGGGCGGCATCGCTGCAGCACCGCAACTGCACCGCAGCAAATTGGAATTTCGCACGCAAGTTCTCCAGCTCACGGGGCTTCCTAGTTTCTCATAGTATGAAGCAGAATTATACTGGTGTCTAGTGGAACCACTATTATGCTGCATCTATGCTGTGTGTAGTGTAGTGGTAGTGGGGGAGCTCGAATAGGTGGTGACAGAGGCTAACAATTTTCAACTTCAAAGCTGCTCGTTGTCTGATAGGTCCAGTAAAAAAAAGCTGAATAAGCCCTCAAGTTCCGGCTTCATGAATATTAAAACGTCTATGAATACGGAACGACGTTCACAGAGAACCTATAATAATTTCCATTTTTTTCCGCCAGTAGCGGGAATTATCATAGTCTGTTAACTACCCAGCTCTCACTGGAAACCACCGCAACTCAACTCCAATGAAACTTATTGGACGATGCAAATCAGTGCTCGATTATTATCTTACAAGGGAACGTGTCATTATTTTTTTAAGGACTTAAACAGCTCTCAAAATATTTTTGAGACAAGAAAAGAGGCTGCTATATCAAAAATAAAAGTTAATGATGAATGAAGAAATTTTGAATGATTACTGTATGAAAAATTCGGGATTATTGGTCAATGTATAAAAGAATGGCTTTGAAACAGTTGTCCTTTCCTACAACTGTGATAATTTTCCTAAACATATATTTTATTCAAGATTGAACCCGAAGAACGGATTATATCCTAGTTTAGGTAACCATCTCATTTAAAAATTTATAAACTGGCAACAAACATTAACACATACATAACAGATAACATGAATACAGAAACTGCTTGATAGTTATAATATAATCGAGTAATTACATGAATTAGCTGACAACACACAAAAATTCTTGGAAATTAAACAAAATAATTAGTTGTACTAATTAGTTTAATGTAGTTTAGTGTATAATTAGTTTTCAAAAAAACAAAATAGGTTGCTTTCAGTATTTGAAGCCAAACGTAAATGTAGCCTACGCTTCCCATTGGTCGGAATGTTTAGACCGCCCATTGCACTTCATTGGTCGACGTGAGCCAATCACAAACGAGCTACTCTCTGTCGTCTGTTCATTATAATGGCGGCACTTTTCTGATGGCTCACACCAGTTGCTGAAATTGGTACTCGTCGCGATGGAATCCAAGGAATCCATCCATTCACTGTTTCGTGACGATTGCCTGACGATAGTTCACGTTGCTAAGTCGCGAGCTCAGAACTATTTATTCCCTAAAGTTCGTGTTTTTAACTACGGAACTAATCCTTTTATCACATACGAAATTTTCTCGCGTAAAACATTCATGCTACATAATAGCGAGTATAACATAAATAACAATGACAGCTGAATCATAAAACGCACTCACAAAACTAAGACAAACGCATTCAAATTGACTTTATAGAAAACATTTTAATAATCTTCATGTAAGGGATTCTTTCACTATCCTTGGTTTTAGTGAAGAAGTAATTCTTCAAATTTATTTAGTCTCAGATGGAGGAACAGAAACTTAAACACCTCTCAATTAGTATGAATACTCAATGAAAAAGTTTTGGCAACGTTTATGGCAATTCGAAACATGTTGAGACCCGGAAAAGCCTGCCACTGACTTCCGCATTTGTTTTTTCAATACTTAATCTGGCAACGTTCCATACTTTTTTATAACAGTGGATTTCCTTCGTTTGAATCACAAATAATTCTTTCTCGGCTCTTGAATATTTATACTTTTTACTTTTTCCAGCTTGAATGGAGCTTAAATCAATATTAAACACTCGGAAGTTAGGGGGAAGTGGACATTGTTATTTATGAATAGCTGAATATCTATTTAAAAGGATATATTCAATCATTGTCATGAATTATTGTTATCAAATCTGTTTTTCATTTTCCAAAATGTTTCCAAATTTACTCTCTTAAAATGCAAGCGTCTGAAGAGAAAGGTTTCGAACAAGAATAGCCTACCACTTCGATAGCATGTCGATAGCATTTAACCACCGTATAATGATGTTGATGTAGAGTTGGAATTCGTTTGAACGAGTTTTCATACAGTATTTTATGAAAACAAAAGGCCGGAGTTGAAAACTTTTTTCAGGTGTCCATAACCTCCATAATTTCAAATGGAGTCCAGAGTCAATCTACAATAGTATGATTAAAGTGATAGGAGAACAAGATATATTTCTAACGACTTGAAAAAAGAGAGAAAAAACATTATCAAAGAAGGAAACAAATTGTTATACACACAATCTATAAAGGTCTCCATATACTCTATATATACAGTATTTCTCCATAAATACTCAGTGGTGGTTCTAGCCATGGGATGGGTGGGCAGCTGCCCCTCCAGTTTTAATAAGAAATTTTTCCAATTGTTTTTCCTTAATAGCACTGTTGTAAATTCATGTTAGGCTAATGTCAACTTAAAAAATTTAGTCTAATAATAATGACTTACTGAAACCCCTTTTCTCACAGAGGGTGTCCTCTTTAATTATGTGGTTGTTCATGCTGTAGTCCTTGCCCACCCAGTTTTTCTATTCTGGAACTGTTACTGCATATACTTATATGAAATACTTCTTTTCATCATGTAGTTGATTCAATAGCCTGAGCTCAAAGACATATTAATTCATTGAAATACTCATTGTCAATGCAAAACGTTTGACTTTATTCATGTCGATATTTTAAGAGTAAGCTGGAAATGAATTGTCACCAATTCATCGCAATATTCTTTGTTCGACTCTATTAATGTCGATATTTTTAGACGTTCATCGAACCTTTTGAGAGTGAACGCAGCTTATAGAAAAAGCGACGAATATGAGTAAAAGTTGAAAACCCTGACTTTCAGTGTAAGAACTCTCTAGTTGCAGTGCAATAGAGACGGTAGAGTATAAAATCTAGAGGGTGAGAGACGAAGAAATATTGGATTTCCGCGCCACTGATCGGGAAAATATTTAGTGATGCGCTCCCTTGTTTCAGAGACGGATATATGCTAGATCTCCATCAACAGAGTAAAGCACGAGCGATCAGACAAGTCGACCAGCCAGCCAGTCGAGAGCAAAATTGATGTTTTACAAATTTAATCAACCGCCTTCCACGAAAAATGTATTGCGTTCCGGAAGAGTCCAAGAGATAATTTATTGGAAAATGTAATGGATCACATGACATGTATTATCAATGATTCTATTACAAGCCAAGCGGATTTTGGGAGTACAACATTGTTCAATATTGACGCCATTGATTCTTTTAAAAAAAAATTAAGTTTGCAGATCTGATCAAAAAATAAAGCGTGATAGTGAACATGGCATGGAAAATAATATATTCGATGTTGGTTTGGACAGTCTTGATCGAGGAAGAAAACATTGAATGAAGACTGAGAAGTTTTGAATCAAGTAAAAATATTCATTCATGTATAGAATATTTACGTGATAATTCTACTAAAGATAAAGATATTTAAAGATTCCATTAAAGATAAAGTGAAGTCGATAGGTTATTCTGGTTGAGGGATACTCGAATTGCGTCATGAGTACCATCAAAATGAAATTTCAACTTATTTGTGCTGAAAATAATAAAACAGTGGAATTGACAATATCTTTTAGTGTTTTATTTCAAAATGGAATTTAATTATATTACAGTATATTGAGTTCATTAAATTGTTGAATCATGTGTACAGATGCTATCTATGAATATGCCACACATGTTATGAGAAACGAAGGAATCGTTGCTTGCTTTTTGTTTGTGAATGTCATTAATGAAATTCATGAATATGAACAATTGAATAATCGTGACTCAAGTATCAAAAATAGTAACAAAGCTACCAGAAATAGTAAAATATCATTGTAGTTGTCTAAAATTCCACATGCACTATTTGCAATATCAAGCATCGTAAACATAATAATATTATAATCTTCAAACTGGAGCTGATGATGAAAGAATAGCATCCTACTAATGGTTTTAATCAAATTGCAACTGACATTTCGAGAAGGTATCTATCTCGTTTCATGAGAAGGTATATCATGAAATGTCACTATTCACATTATTAGTAATTTGGAGAATGAAACTGTAGACTATGCCACCAATACTGAATGAGCATTGTCCTTTTGCCTTTTAAGCGGGTGTGCGCCAGAGGAATATTTAAGCGATGTTCCAGTCTAGGCTGCACAGAAAACAAAGCTCTTTTCTATGTAAATTGGAGAGCGTTTTCTTTATGCGTATCATTTACCCTAAATCTTCCAACCACCGAAAGACTTGTACTCTACGCCAACTAGAATCTTCTCTTCATCTAAATTTTTGAGCCAACTCTTTCCAAAAGAATAACATTAATAAATCATCATTTAGAAAATTCTACCATACTTTCTATTTCTCTGCGTACCTCCTTACTATCCATCATAGAATAATGGAGCAATAAATGTTCATTGCATTGCAAACTGATGATTGATGAGTGGTTTATTGCAATTCGCTTTCACCCAGTATTTGTGTTATATTCTCAAGAAAAGTTCAATTACGCGATTTATTTTTAGACACACAAAGATTTGAATATGTTAATAATTAAGTAGGTTGTTGATAATTATCAATACAATAATAATTAAGTAATGAAATAACAATATGGATGAAGCAATAGAATACAATCAATTCTATAATTGAATAATCATTGAGTGAGAGAATACATCATTATCATTTCATATGCATGTGAAGACACGAAAATGTATCAGATGAACAATCTGCTCTCAAACTGAATTAAGGTGAAACTATCGTGTTTCATAGAGTTTTCAGTGCGATAACAACGGCTAGACAAGTAATTTGCAACAAAAAGTCTCAATATCAATATTCATAGGATATTAAAGTTGTAAGCTCCTAAATAAAACAGCGTTGGTCGGGCAGTGAATATACTCGTGTGGCTAACTAGAGTTTTATTCACTTTTAACTGTAGTTTCATTGTGTCAAGCACACAACTGAGAATTAAATATTCAACGGACAAGGCAGAGAAAAGTTTAGATCACTTTTTACGCCAGCGCAACTCCGGGGTTTTCAGTTTTAATTTTTAACCACAGTTATCCCACTCGTGAATTTTCTATTCAAACTTTCGCGATTGCGAGTCAAGCGCTAAATTCGCTCTTCAGTTTTGAAGCCTTTTTAAACAGAAGTTTGTTTCTCATCCCTAACATTATCAACACTGATTGACGAACTGGAACTTTTTAACCGGCTACTTTGATAGGATAAACTCATTTTTATCAAACTCATGTTGTCAATATTCGCAGTAGCTGAAGTCTTCAGCGTATTTTATAGCATTATTAATTAGGAATTTCGTTCAATAAATTACTATCAGTTTTATCCTTTCAATTCCACGAACAAATCCTATTATTTCTCAAAGAGATGTTTCAAATTAATATTGGAATCGAGAAATCCCACAATATGAAGCTCAATTTGATTCAAACTTTGTGCAATACTGCTGGTTCATTGCAAAAAAGGAAGATCGATTGAATTGGTATCATCCAGCAGAAGGATCAACCTTTTTAGTTGTTCAGTCAAAAATGAAAATTTTGTTTGAAAACACTAATCTAATTACTTGTTAATTAAATTGTTTTGTTAAATCACTACTAATCTAATTACTTCAATTTTTGGGTTGAAATGAGTTGAAAAAGTGAAACGAATCAAATAATTGTCATTAGTTATCTAGAGGCCTTTGACTGAATTTATACAAACGAGGGGATTTTTGCGATGCGCGTGTGTAGAGGGGCCTGAACGAGATTTCTTTTTTGAACGCTATTTTCCAATCGATAATATTGTTGGAATGGTACCAAATTGTTCAGAAAGATTTGTACTTCAAAACTATGATACGTATTTTATATGACTGTCATTTTCATAAATGTTTTTCGACATATACTGCCTAAATAGGGTTGAAAGGCCTCTTGACATCAAACAGCTTCGTCTCTTGAAATTTTATTGAGAGAACAAATTAATGTTTTACGCTTAAAAGAGTTTAAGAGACAAGAGATGGAGTTCAGAAAACATAAATGCTACAGGCGTTTCCAAGATTCAGCTTACCTCAGTTTATTCAGTTTTTAAACGTCCAATAACGGAGAGATGCGATGTCGGGAAAAATGAGCAATAGAAAACAAAGGAGGCCTTTTTGCATGCCTTCCGCGTTATAATTAGTCCGTGAAAGCTGACGGCCTCTCTGTCGATAGCCTTTGTGGTCTGATGGCGTAATTGAGATTCTCTGCTCCCAGCTATCACGCACTTTTTCGATCATTTTCATTTCACATTAACCCCCAACACCCCTGGTACACTTCCCAAACGCCTTTTTAGAGCTGATGAGCAAAATGACAATGAGGTTTTTCTCTTCAAGGTTTTGTGATTGTATTGAGAATATGTCATCTTTATTGGTCATAATGGAAGTTTTGTTTGACACATTTGATGATAGATTTCATTTTCGGGAAGTCAAGATTTAAGACTCTTAACTTTTAAATGATCATTAATGTACAAGTTCAAATTGCAAAATCAATACTTAAATTAATGATGGATTATGTAATTAATAACATTTGGAAAAGCTACAAAATACTATGTATTGGATAGCCCTAACATCCTCTTCAGGCTAACAATTTTGTAATTTAGAAATTACAGAATTTTATAAGCTACCTAGCTTTAAATCTCATTTAATATTTCAAGCTACTTGAAATATTGATTTCACTTTCATGATTTAGGACAGGTTGCAGTATATTCGCAGACGTTTCTTCCGTTGTCTACTTCATTACAACTTACCCAGTTATTCAGAGCACTGTTTGTTCCAGTTGCTGGTCAGAAATCAACCATCAATTGCCTTTGTCATTGATTTATTTATTAAAGATCAACTTCAAAATTAGAATGAGGAACGATTGAAAGTTGTGTTTTGCCAATTGCAGAAGTAACTTATTCATTCATCCAAGACGAAGTATGGAATCAAAATGAGCAATGATTGATGGTTTTGTATAACCAATTGCAGAAGAAACCATTTTCCCATTCATTCATCAATATCAACTATAGAATAACAATGAGCAATGGTTGACAGTTTTGTATAACCAATTGCAAAAGTAACCATTTTCCCATTCATTCATCAATATCAACTATAGAATAACAATGAGCAATGGTAGAACCAATTGCAGAAGTCACCATTTTCCCATTCATTCATCAGTATCAACTATAAAATAACAGTGAGCAATGATTGAAAGTTTTGTATAACAAATTGCAAATTAACCATTTTCTCATTCATTCATCAATATCAACTATAAAACAACAATGAACAATGATTGAAAGTTTTGTATAACCAATTGCAAAAGTAACCATTTCCCATTCATTCATCCAAGATTAACTATCAAATTACAACGAGCAACGGTTGAGAGTGTTCCGTGTTTCGTGTTGCTTAGCCTATTGTAAAAGTAACCACTTCCCCATTCATTCGTTCATTTAAGATTAGCTATGAAGTTACAACTAACAACGATTGAGAGTTGTGTTTCGTGTTTAGCCAATTGCAAAAGTAACCATTTCCCCATTCATTCATTCATTTAAGATTAGCTATGAAATATTACAACTAGCAACGATTGAGAGTCGCGTTTTACTGATAGTTGTGTATAGCCAATTGCAAAAGTAGCCAATGTTCGTACCTGCGTGCGAACAAAGCGCTGCTCGGCTGCTGCGCGCTGTGAGTAATAGAAGGGCATAATTTGTTTGCAAGTCGGCGTCGGAGCGAGACTGCAATTTCGAACGCGCCATGTTTAATGTTTAAGCAGAGCGTCGAGGTCATAAAGAAGGCGCCTCCAAAGATAAATTGGTCTCGCGAGATGGATACACGGCCTGAGTATATCTCATGCAACTGAAGGCTAAAAGCAAACGGCATTATGCCGAGGCGCGGATGCTATCTTTATTGCTTAGACCTACTGTTTGAATGAGCTTCTTCTCCATCTTACCTTGTTCGCTACTCGCCCAAAAAGTCCTGATTTTGAAAAGCAGCAAGAAGCAGCATCCTATTACATTTCAGGTTGATTTATTTTCGCATGGACATTAGTAGGCTACTGAGTGACGTCACACTTTTAGATAACTTATAAGCTTTTAACTTAGTGATTCTTCCTACCTCTTATCTATCTATCTTACTGTCACCTTATTATTCTTATTACGATTTCATTTATTGTATAATGAAAGTACATAATGAGTATGGAAATACAACAGTTGAAGGTCAAGATACAGGAGTTGAAGATCAAGTTTAGGTTTAAGGTAAGGTTAGGTTTAATTTAATTCTGCCCTGCTAAGCGAAGAAGTCGTAACTGACAAAATTTAAATTTTTGGGAATATCATTTCCCATGTTTTGGGACACGAGGAATCCAAAAATCGAAGCGAAAAAGTCGTATCTGCAATGGTTTTCGAGATATAACAGAGCTGACAAGCCGTATCTACATTGCAACAGCATAAGTACTAAGCCAAAAGGCAGTAAGTGACATGTACTAAGGCAGAAAGCAGTATCTACACTACACTTACTGCTTTTTGGTTTGGCATCAGTCAGTTACTGCTTTCTGCCTTAGTACATCATCCTTATCACTCCACTTACGTTATTTTCATGATAAATCATTCCAAATGAAAAGTGCCAAAGCGCCCAGGGCGCTGACCCTGGGCGCTTTTTCAGGGAGAAAAAGTTGCACTTTAGTCCCTAGATGCACTCATCTAGAAAATATTCTCCTAAACCTGGTTTGTGATATTATTAAGAATGGAAGGGGGAAAATGAATAATTTGCCGCCAAATTTTATCCTGTCGAATTGTATAACTTATTCAACGATTCACGTATGTGGCTTATGCCCAACACTTTTTCTTTTCGAATTGACACAACAGTCCAAATTCAAGTTTCACATTATTTCATATCACTGTATTTTCAGTTCGATAACAAAAGCAGTGTTTTCAGAAAACAAAAGCCAAACAATTCAATTACTACAAGCCTTTACTTACGATACTTCATGTGAAATTTCATAAAACACGTAAGTAATTCATGATCTCCATTCATAAATAGCATTCGGTCTCTGTGGATTTGCAACTAATCCAATTACCTCGCAGCAGACCGAATTTGCAAGTGTCTCATTGTGCATTAATTAATTGTTGCAGTGCTGTTGTAGCTGGTAGCTCTCTCTGCGAGAACACAGACATCGCTCCAAGACTGTCGGTTGTTTATTTTGAGGAACGAGAGAAGCAGTTCCCTAAGGGCGTAATTGGTAATCTGCTATGTAATGCTGTGCCTTTGTCAGTACTGGGTGCTCGACTCCTTCTCTGTTCCTATTGGACGAGGAAACACCGTCTTGACCAGATGCGTCTTCTATTTGATTTGCCAAATAGCGTTTGTGTTTGATTGAGGAGAGAAACCTCTACTTTCCCTTTCAACTCTCCCCCCTTACATCTTTTCTCTCTGTTATTTATCTCTTCTACAACCCTCCTCACTCTTGGAAAAAGACTTCATCACTATTTCACTATATTTCCATTTAAGAGCTAATTATTAAGTTTTTGAGAAACGTCGACCGTTACAACCTTCACCTCTTTGAAAACAATCACAAACTCCGTGTTACTTTTTCGGTTATCATCCATACCTATAGTTTTCAATGATCTATCTTTTTAATACAAATACACTTTAGAACTTTTGTGTTATTTCTTTATCCTTCAATTTGAATTATAACAAGCGAGTAATTAGTAATTGCTTTACATGGGTAGAAAAAAAACATGAGTACAAATATGGAGTTCTACGAGCAAGAAGAAAAAAAACAAAAAAAAAGAAAAAATATAACAAATAACTTGACGAAATAAGGTTCTGGTGATAATTATGTGAACATTTTCATTTCAAAATAACAGAAAATGTCAAACCATTCTCCCAATTTTCCTGAATCACAATTTATTTTCCAAATTCATAAATTATTTTGAATATGATTTTCTTTATTGTAAATGTTTTTATTTTAATTTGATGTTTAATCGATTGATACGCCTGATTAACAGTTACTTGATATTTGAGATAGAAAAGAGTATAAAAATATTGTTCGTGTACAAAATTTGAAAGAAATTAATAATTATCACTCTTTGAATAAGTAGCCTACTGAAAATGCATCTACCAAGCGATCGATCGCTTGTCACCTCAATAATGGAGTTTCATTTTTTGTAATGAATTGTTATCATGTTATTCTTGCAAGTGATGTAGGTCATGTAAGGGTACTTTCAGCAGCTGACTCTCGTGGGTCGTTAATGTTAGATACCGTACATTATGGTCACACGCAACTAAGTGACGATATCTTCCCACAGGAAGTTCAATTTGATGCGATGCAGCCATCGATCTCTATAGGCCTACAGGTATATGTGTTGTATGGAAAACGTTGGATGCAGCAAGGGTCAAATATCACACGTGGGAGTGGTCATTAACAATTTGCACTTTGATCGTTTGGCAAATGTGAGCCAACAAAATATTCCAGCTCTTCCCATGACCTGCATCAATCGATGCGTGTATCAGCTATGTGTGTGATGTGAATGCCATTTTCAGCCCGAGGCTGGCATTCCTCCACCGCTTCAACTCTGACAGTCAGTTCACACAACATAATCTTGCAAAGGACTTTTTATATATCTTTGGATATATCATGATATATCATTTATATATCACATGAATGATACATCGAAGAATATCTTTGCACTCAATATCATACTACTACTCTCACAGAGTCTGTGTGTATCCAGTTCAGTTGCAAGTAAAAAAAGAGAGTTGATACGGTTTGATGATGAGACAGATAATAATAATAATTCCGTGTAACCTGGCTGGCTCAGGTCTGGTGTCAGAGTTTTCAGGTCACAGATCTGATGATTATGATGGTTATGAGACAGATGATTAAATTTATGGTTTGATATGTATTTTCGTTATTCATCATTACATATTTGTCATCTATCTATATTTATCTCAGATTATTTATTCACATTAGATGAATAGAATGTATTAGATGAGATTATATTTCATGATAAAATATTATTTCAAATGTATTTATAACAATTATGTATATCTTATCTCTTTGGATTTGTTTCTCAATAGATACTATTTATTTCTCTTGTTACGTAAGTAGGCTACCTTGTTTATTATTGCATTTTATTCATTATATTTAAGTTTATATTATATTATCTTCATTACTTCAGTGTATAAATTGCCAATGTTCAGTCTTAGAGAGTTCCAAATCCGCCTTATAGAGGATATTCACATTTTAATCAAATTTCAATAATTATGGATAATACGTAGTCCTAAACAGAATTGGGGGACCAATAAAGAGGCTTGCAAATGTGTGAGGCTCAAGAAAATTTTTTATTTTTCGCTGCCAAGGTGCTGGAAAATTCACAGTAGTAAATTCCATCAGAAGAGAAAAACTGTAATGAATTTGAGAATATGAAAAGCAAAAAATCTCATTATAGTATTCCAAAGAGTAATTAAAGACGAAAATTTCGTGACCACTTCTTCATGCGATGCGATCTAGTTTCCATAGAGTTGAGAAAACAAATATAGGCTGATCGCTCTATTTGATGTAATAAACGTTGAACTATGAAAACAGACTATCAGCTCTCCCATTTGAATTTTTCTGTCGTTTCCACATACTTTCACAGACAATTCAACACTAACGATTGAATATCCTGCGCAGAACTAAACGACTGAGAGGATATTTGCTTCGGATGAAAAGTATCGGAAATCGCTAGCCATATAGACTACGCGGACAATAAATCTCTTTTTAAAGACCGTACCACTTGGAATGGAAATAGAGAAAATGGGAAATAGGGAAATGTGGATCACGAGGCTGAACCTGGAGGCTACCAAGAGACATGAAGAGATCATTCAGCAAATATCCTACCAAGGATTTATTGGGAACGTATAGTTATAGAACTCCTACAGAATTCTTTTGGCGACTATTCAACGGTGCAGCAAGAAAGAGGATTATTAAAATCCGGCATGATATGGAAATCTTTATATGCGGCCCTTTACCAGGCTATGAGGACAGCCTATATAATAATGATTTGCTATTATTTTGAAACATTGAGCTCAGAAATATTGTAACTGTAAATGTGCTTTGATAGAAAAATCATTCGATTTTAGTGACTGTTTATGTAAATAAAATGGATGTAATAATTCAAAGAAAAATACATTTTCAATAATAATCTAATCGTCTTTTTCTTGTTCTTGGCATTGTTTTTGTTCTTATTCATCTTCTTATTCATCTTCTTCTTCTTCTTCTTCTTCTTCTTCTTCTTCTTCTTCTTTTTTCTTCTTCTTCTTCTCCATCTTCTACTTCTTCTACTTCTTCTACTTCTTCTACTTCTTCTACTTCTTCTACTTCTTCTACTTCTTCTACTTCTTCTACTTCTTCTACTTCTCCTTCGTAGCAACAAAAATCTCAACAATGAATTATCTCTGATTCCAACTAAGACTTAAGACTAAAGGATTTTGGTTGAAGATTCGTATGAATTCTGAAAAGCTGGACAGCACAGATCGTTCTGGTCCGATTCAAGTCGATAAACCAAAAGTAGGTATTAAGGAAACTGATAAGCTAATTCCTGAACTGTTTTCAAATCCTTGAAACACACAAATTATGAAATTTTTTGTAAATTTTGCTGATGAGCTGAACAAAAGACGGTTCACGAGACATTAGAGATGAGAAACAGATTTTTTCATAAATTTCAGAAACAGTTTTGTGGAGGGTAGGACTAATGATGTAACAAACAAGAAGGTCTGCTGATGAGGTTAATGCTGATTGAGTGCACTTCAGATAAGAGATAGGGGAACAACATACCTCTAACGAGCTTGCTTCTCATTTAGTATCAAATTTCCTGTTACATAGGAGTAGGCCTTGGAATATTTCTCAAAAATACATTATTTATGGATCATTTCACCCAGGGAGCTTCGTCCACTCTCAAACTGTTTTTGAGAGGGTGTAGACTATAGGGATTTTATCTTTCTCTATACCAAGTTATTTTCAATTTCATCCAAACTGTAGTTTGAGAAACACCATGCCATGTGGGATAATGTTCATTCTTGGTTCTGTAGAGTGCGTTTCATGATATTATTTTGCTCTTTCACTAATTATAGGAATCTATTAGAATGATCACAAAATGATAAAACCAACTTGAAAAAGGATAATTGAATAATATTAAAATATAATATTTGAAAATGATTCATCTATTCTAAATTTGATTTGAAATCTGATGTTGAAAGCGATAAACTTCAGGAGAGTTCCTGGGAGCTCTGGTAATCTGTTTGAAAATGTTCAAGTCAAGTGAGAGATGCATATTTCAAATAACGTTCTCAATAGGAAGATAGAGAGAGTAACACATCATTATCCACAGGAAGTCCTTATATTTGAAAGTAGTCCTTATGTAGAAAGAAGTGTATTCCATTGAGCAAGAATTGTATAACGTAGCTGAAACCAATTTAAATGACCTCATTACTCTTTACTATGATTTTCCTAGTACTTGAACCTTCATCGGTAAAATAAGTATTATGCTGCTTACTCATTTCTACTGTCTTTCAAACATTTCTAGACTTCAAAGCTAGAATGGCTTTCTTCAAGTTAGGATCTTGTTGCTATTTATTTTGTATTGGCGTATCCTGATTCATCTTCTGAAATAATAATTCTCAATAATAACTGACATATGCTCCAACTCATTAGTATCTTGTGTACGACTTTTCAAAATTTAATCCTGTTAGCTATTAAAAAACAACCTATTCCCATGGCGTTCACTTTACTAACGCACTTGGACTGACAATGAACTTACCTGATAGAAGCTTTATACAGTGATGAAAGTGGATAAGAACTCATGCACCATAAGGCTAGGCGTACACCGGTTAGTCAAGACAAGACGAGATTAGTCACGTTTAGTCACAGTAATTCACATAGTTGCTTAGGAAGCAGCACCGATGCAATGACTAATCGGTGTGTGTTGCCAATAACACCTATGTGGTACTGTGACTAACGTGACTCAACTTTTCTGTCTTGTCTTGTGGTACGCCTAGCACAATAAATATGAGTAGTCATATTAACATTGTATAATTTGAAGTGGATGAAATCGTATCCCACTTTAAGATAATGACAAGCTGCAATAAATATGTTGATACAGTATCAATATTTCATTCCCAATCCAAATTCTGTAGCGAAGTGAACGAACTCTTGTAGAAATATTATCCCACCCATGGATACTAGAACATATTATACTAGTATACATTCTATATAGCCTACATTGTGTATTATAATGGATTTTAGAATACGTTCTATCTAGTATTCTAATATTATTCGTGATTCCTCCTGTGAAGCTGTAAAAAGTACGTTTTTCGTTTACTAAAATGCAATCAATCTCATCGTTTATTGAACTTCAACCTCGGAGCGACTTCCCAAACTTCCAATGTATTGCGGGAGAACGAAAAAACTAGGATGGTGGTAGTGGTGTGGAGAGAAAGCGCTCGAGTTTTTGGCACATAATTTTCAGCTCATGTGTGAGCTAGCCTTTTTTCATATTCGAAAAGCAATAATTCAGTTTATTGTTCACTTGCTCACAATAAAGTGAAGCGGATCACTGGTTTTGAGCCAAAAGTTTATATTGTAGTTACATGCCGAACTTTCTCTACATATCTTATTCAAATACTTTATCTAGAAAAATCTTCATTTTTACTTCTGTTGTTGGGCGAGAATCAAAGATCCTTTCTATAAAAATAATAGATACTTGTATTGTCTTTCAATACAAAAACGTATGATATTTATTGTAGCTCTCCAAGATATTAAGCTACCTGTCATTAGGTGGGGAGACTGATGATTATTATTCAAATTCAAATTATTCAATTTGATTATTATTTAGCTTTCAAATGATTTGTTGTACAGTGAGAGATCTGAGAAGTTGAATTAATTTTTTTTAACTCTCCGACAAATTCCCATTAAATTTCATGTTCAATCACTGCTAGGGTATGAATAAAATAATAATGTTGCTTCTTGAATTTAAAAAATCAATTAAGTTTCTTTTTCTAGTGAGAATAATAAATCATCACTTCCTTGTTTTATGATTCAGAGTGGAGTCTCTCCAATTTATTTACACTTTTTCATAAAATTCTAAGTTTTTTTCAGTAGTGTACCGATTACTCTTGCTTACTCATGATTTCCTGCATTCGGACAAATCATCCATGCAGGGAATATATTCAATACATACTGTAACACTGTTTCATTGTAAATATGTTTTTAATATGTTAATAAATTAAATTTGAATTACTCAGTAGCATAGAGCAAATAACTACCCATTCACTGTACCAAGGTAATTAGGATACATTGTCTTGCATTAATCTAGCCCTACCCAATTCGGTGGGATAATCCATAGCTCAATTCGTTAAATCAAGTAGATGCTAATGAGGATCAATTTGCACAAATTGCGTAGACGTTGATTTAAACAGATCGGGGTTTAATGCCCGGGGAGACAAGAAATAGAAATCGATGTTTCTCTTGAGAAACAAGAGTATTAGTGGACCATGTCTAGTAGAATTGAATATTGCAGTCTCATTTCAACCAATACAAAATTTCTAGCCAAGAAACGAGTGGTACAGTGCAATGTTAACCCAAACACGGTTACTACCGGGACAAGCGTTTTAATTACTGCTGGGAGAGACAGACCACCGGGGGTCTTCCAATGACGTTAGATAACGAGCTGCTTGCATGGGGTAATGTAATCATTGCCAAGACAATGAACCAGGAATCTGGACTGAGTGAAATAATAGAGTGCGTGAAAGGAGAGTCCTCTCTCAGGAAGGAGCATGCAGGGGATGAGAGAACAATGATAACAGGAATGTCTGCCCGCGATTCCTGTTCAACCTTTAACAGTTATTGTTCTTCTCTGGTGCATTCTCCTACCTAAATAGACTTACTTCCATCTTCCATTCAGCTCAGAGTCCTGAACTTCCGGTTATGGTTTATATATATGGTTTACATATCATATTAGAATGTAGTTTGTCTGCTACGAACTTTATTGCAATTCATATGTCCTGAACAATATCTCCAAAACGAATACAAAGTGACGTTTACGTTAGTGTAACTGCCCAGGTTGAAAACATCCATGATGTTCCCAGTAAGAACACTCAGCTCAAAATACGCCTGGAGTAAGTTATTGCTTTTTATAGAGTGTCAAGAAATACAAGGAAAATCTCTATTATACTGTACAATTCAACAATTCCTTCAAATCATATACATCACAAAGTGACTAGATAGTAGATTCTACACTAAAGTAGATTTAACTGTGAAGCTTAAAAACACTCATGGTGTTCCATTGGGAAAATCCAGCTCAAAATATATAATAAGCAATATGGAGTGAGCTATTGCTTAAGCAATAGAATTTCAATAATAGAGTACAAGAAGATGCACTATTATTATAGGCCTACTGTACATGATATATACGGTTATAAATGAAGAACTATCATTGCAAAAAAACAATAAAATCGTATGATACTGTATGTACATTCATGTTGAAAAAAGAATGTCATATAGTATACAAGTAATCCACTTTAGTTATCTATCTCTTCGAGTGATAATGATAACAATAATATTTTCGTCAATACCATTACTAGCAAAAAGTATAATCCATGTTCTATAGAGCAAATTGTGATAATTCAAGATTAAGGAGATTCTTATAATCATAGAAACAATATTTTTTAATACTTATTAAATAACAGAATACGTCAAAGCTTTCCTCTTCAATAAAATGTTTACATAATTGAATTACCGTATTACATCACAATGAGAAAATATTTGTATTTTACAGTGAAAATATTATGAAGACAGGAAAGTTCTCTCTATAAATGAATGATCACTAGAATTTCAGTGCTGTAAGATGAAATAGCTTCAAAGTTTCGGGTTCACGGAACTTGTAGTTCTAATAATTCAAATCCAATAATGATCATACATTTCATGAACCAGACACGACTTGCAGAGGAAGTTACTAATTAGTACTAGTTATCTTCCCGAAGGAGAGAAAAGTTGTTTTTGAAACAGTTCCGTTTGATTTGGATCGCAATAATTCTTAGTTTTTGAGATATGAAAACACCGTTAGTTAACAAGGAGTGAACGTTTATTAGGATTATGCGTCTCAACCGATTACGCGATACGTCTTATTTGATTAACGCCGCCACCGTCGTTTCTCATCTACCATTCATCAAATTCCTCATGATTCCTTCTTCTACCCCTTCCTCCCCCTCTTCCTGCTCCTCCTCCTCCTCCTCATTCTTCTCCTCCTCCTCTACGTCGTCTTCTTCAACTTCTTCTTCTTCTTCTTCTTCTTCTTCTTCTTCTTCTTCTTCTTCTTCTTCTTCTTCTTCTTCTTCTTCTTCTTCTTCTTCTTCTTCTTCTTCTTCTTCTTCTTCTTCTTCTTCTTCTTCTTCTTTCTTCTTCTTCTTCTTCTTCTTCTTCTTCTTCTTCTTCTTCTTCTTCTTCTTCTTCTTTTTCTACTTCTTCTTCGTCTTCCCCTTCTTCTCCAACCGCATCCTCGATTCGCAACCAGAAAACCAGAGAGCGACGCTGGGATCTTGTGCGCTAAATAAATTATTCCCTCAGCCGAAGATAAATCCCTTCCTCGTTATTTCGTAGGCGCAAAGTTAAATAATAGCATTGCCGTTCGCAACTGATAAATTACTGACAAAGAACAGCTGACGAAGTTCTGCTTCGCTGTATAATGTTCACCAGTATCTCGGCTACAAGATATTGCCAACAGCTTTCGAAAATGATTGGCAAACAATCGCTGGGAGTGTGTTTTGATAACAAAGCTTAATTCAAAGGGTTCACAATATATGTACGGAAGAAATCGAATACACGTAAAACATACATTACACAACACAAATATCAATACATACATACACAAATAAAGGTTGAACAACAAAATCTATACTTATAAGAAGTTTGTTTGTCTGTATCCTATTATATTAAGCGAGCAATTTCTGTATGTTTATATGTTTATATGTTTTGTAACATTAATGTGTAACATTACTATGTTGTGGGTCATGTGTGTAACGCTATTATTTTTATGTTGTATGTCCCGTGACGTCAGGATCAAGCAAATATAGTCAAATGTGTCACAAGATAAGGGAGAGCTATGTGATGGACTATAGTCACGCATCAAAGACAAGATCTCAATCCACTTACGTAACACACTTGGCTAAGCATACTCCTTACATGACTGGGCATGTCAAAATTTGGCCTTGCAATGGCTCATCCAGGATACTGATATTTTCATAAATTAAATAAATTTAATGTATCAATTGGGATTGCCAAGACAGGTGCAAGAACGACTAGAAAACCCAGTAATTAGGTGAAAAACTTGGAGTATATTCTCCTGTTCCTTTAGAACACACAACTTGAACAATTAAATGAATTTTACAAGTTTCGTTAATAATTGTTAATAACAATAAATAGCTTGTTACAAAATTTATATTTTCGGTAGAGCGTGGGTGTGGGTATTTTGCCTGGCAAATAAGATAGTACAAAATCTCTAAATTTATGAGTGTCTTAAATACTAGACCATGAGCTCATGTTTCTATGCTTCACGCAGTATGATAATTTTTCCCCACTATTTCACTTCATAGAGGCTTTTCGCGCCTTTGGCCAAAGGATTAATAAAACGGATCACTCACAGTATTGGCGATGCTTTGACGTCGGTTACCGTATCCTGGTTTAGGCAGCCATCTCAGGGGTAGATTGGATTCCGTGTGTCATCTCACGATACTGCTTGGCTCTGGACCATGGTTTATAATATTTTCGCGACTTTACATGAATTTAATCAATTATATATTGCCACAGCTCAATATATCACAGTTAGAAAACATTAAAATTGAAAATGAAAATGATTACATTTTAAAACAGTTAAACTGCACGTATGTGCTCAAAAGTGACTGCTCTCTGAGGAGTCTCAAACGGAAGAGAGTTACCCTTGCTAAAATTCAAGGAAACAGACTTTTCAATAGAACATTCTAGAATTTTTACTGAAATGCTGGGCTGTGATTGGTCAATTTAATATCGTGTTTTTTGACGTCAGTACAATGCACAAAGTAGTTCCAACATTTAGCAACAATAACCATTTCAATAATATGCGATATATTATATATAATACAAAATAACATATAGGACATTAAACTCCTTTCAATTTTTATTTTTATTTTTGGAAGATGCCCTTAAAAATATTCTTTACTTCCTCAACTCCACTGCCAAATTCAAAAGGTGAACTGAAAGTTTATTGCTAAATTAATATACATCCAAATATTTTATGCCATAAAATAACTGACTCCTAAAATAGTATAATCTCGTATACAACAAATATTTCCAAAATATATTGCTCTGTTCAGAAACCACCGAAGACATGAGACCTGTATATATATCATTTCACCGGCTTAGATGATACTTTTGGTGAGTACAAATAATAATATGTATTATTTAATAGCAAGTTAACATATGAGGATTAAGTATTTATACATTTTATAAATAATTGATGAATCATAATTTTTCCAATGATTTTATTGGCATTGACATCTTTCAGTAGATGATTCATATAGGCAGTGGTGTGTTTTGATATTTTTGGATGAAGGTTATGGCTATCTTCAATATTTGGATTTTCAATTACATAAATTAACATCAAGGAATATAAATAAATATATAATGTGATATGAGTCAGAGACTTTTAGTGGTGAGTCGGAGCTTGCTTCCTTGTTATCATTATTTTATCAATATTGAGTACTGCTAAATTAGGTCAGCTTACCGTTAATTATGCTATCTATTATAATACCAGCACCTAGTGGTCATTGACAATATTTTATTGAGGCTTTATTTGGTTGCCAGAATTTGTATCGTGACAGAAGCCCCCTATAGTTATATAAATGAGCGAATAAATAAGCTTTTAATAAGCTGCAGATAGAGCGAGTTTGTATAACTATACAAAGAAAACGAGGCAAATTTTCTAAGATCTCACATAACATAAAGAAGGCTCTAAAAAATATGTGAACACAACTGTCTCATGTTAGTTTACCTCCCGACTCGAATTCGGTACGGAAACATTCTACGTTACCTACTCATAAGATTTACAGAAGCGTAACATCTAATCATGGCAGTGATTTACACAAAAAATCAAGCATTTAGCTGAGAAAAAATAGAGCAAAGATAATACATCTAAAAGAGCAATATGAGAATTCAAAAGTTGGCGGCTAAACAATACTATGATGACGACATGTCAAACCAAAGAGTATGCCAGGTGCCGAAGGAATCTCTACAAGCGCTGATGCACAAAAGGTATGTGAGGTTATCTCAGATGACACTCGAAAATACAATACAATTCAAACTCATAAGTTCTGTTAGACAATAAATGACATAAATAAAGCTCTCAAACAATTTACATAGACAGATTCACAATAACTCTGGTAACTGATCTGAAGGAAATAGCAGGTAACTTAAATGGGTGCCGACTTGTTTTATCGATTGACAAAGTTATTAGCCTAGGGCTCAATCGTAATCTGTGGTTTCACCACTTGACTCAATATTCACTGCCATGCAAACACTTATGGTTACAAATAAATAAACATTCAATAATAATATCAAAATATGTGTTAATCTTAGTTTTAACAAAATTTACTTAATAATACTGGCTACATTATAACAATTTGATTATAAACTTTCACAGCTGTGAAGTATGGAATATATACATGCTGTTCGATTTATGTGGCCTTGGCCTATCGTATGTGTACAATATATCGTCTACGCACACAAGTAGACATCATAACATATGTGTTTTTTGGTTATGTGCATAACATATGCCTTCGTAGAAGCTAACAAAAAATTCAGATGTTTACTAATACTAACAAATATATGATATAATAACATAGTAAGTCTTGGAAAAGAAGGTAATTTCTTACTAATATTTGAAGTTGGTAATAATTTACCGTTAGGATTCCGTTTGGTTTGATTAGAAACTATGGCGATCGTTGGCCATCAATTATTTTATTAACAGAACTGTGTATTTTTCTAAAAAGTTCAATATCACTTATTTTGCGTAATTAATACGGTCAGGCGTCGTAGTACATCCTTGGGACGATTTCTGGCTCATGTTAGTTTGAATCCTGTTGTAGAAAAATCGCTTTTTTCGTTTATCTCCAAACCGGAAGCATGTGGTTCTTAGGAATGGTATTGTTCATTCTCTATAGTAGGGTTTAATGTTGGCGAGGTTCTCGTACCAAATAGACGAAGTGTTTTCAGGGTCTTGAAGCTGCTCTTATTAACCTTTCGTATACCAGATGTGGGCGATTTAGGTTATGTTGGCCGGTTGGTTGTGGGTAGTTGATCAACGTCTCAAGAGAGGTTAGGTTTTGGTGTCCAAATTTTACAATCTCCTGACTTTATGGCGGGCTTGAAGCGAGTGTGCCGCGGATGAAAACATGCAGAATGCTCGAAAGCTGTCGGCTTTTTATATCGAGCATGCTTCTTACAATCTCTTGGCTTTAGGGCGGGCTTGAAGCGAGTGTGCCGCGGATGAAAACTTGCATAATGCTCAAAAGCTGTCGGCTTTTTATATCGAGCATGCTTCTGTGAAGATGAGAGTTGTGATACACTTTACTGTTTATTTTGCTCAACTGCCGCTTAGCTTTGCTCTGGGCTGCCGGAATTTGAACCGTCAGAGTCTTATAAGTTTTCTCCTCCTAGTCTTGCATGATGGTCACCGCTGGAATTTTTCCTGATGGATTATTTGATTTTCCATTTGTTTTGATGGTGTACTAGTAGAAGGTGGTGGGTTATTATCTTTATCTGTATTAAAAGTGGTATTTGGTGATGGTGATTTATTTGATTCGTTTCTAGAACTACTTGTGTTGTTGTCTCTATTGGAGTTCATGTAATCTCGGCCATCATAGAATCTATCTTGATCATGGTATCTACGATCTTTATTTCTATTAAAATTGTTATTATTTTGATTCCTTCTGAACCCATTTTGTTTCGGTAGTTGTTATTTGGTGGTGGTGACTCTATTTCAAAGTCCTGTGGATTATTATTTGTATTGTCAGCAGTGTTAGAATTTTCTCTTGATTGATTTGGTGGCGGTTGGTTTGTACAAAATTATTATTATTTCTATGGTTATTATGCTGTATATTGCTTGTGGAGACAGCTTGAACACAATGAAGGTGGTTTTCAAGGTCTTTGAAACTTTTAATGGAGGCGGTGGCCAATGCTAGTTGGACGTGATACGGCATCTTCTTAAGTGCGATGTGAGCTAAGGTAATATCGGGAATCTGGTTGTCTAGCTGCGAATTTTGATAGCGTAACCGTGAGACGAATGCGGTATATGTCTGACCACTTCTTTCGTCAAAATTGAGGATATTATTTTAGATAACAATTTTGTTGTCTATCTAGGCTCCAATATTGTTCGAGGAAAGCTCTCAGAAATTCTTCTAGGCTGTTGAATTCGGTGCACGTCCATGAAGGAAGAGCAGAGGTTCCCCAATTAAAAGAGAGGATAGCCGGAATCTCCATACAGGCCAACTGATTGGAACTAAGCCCTGTACCACTTTTAGCTGTTCTGCAAACGCCTTAGGCGCCATGTGGCATTTTGTGCTATCAAATCTTCCTAATCCACTGATTAGTTGCGACACATTCTGCTTTCGGTATCGCTACTATGTCCCCTCCTCCTGTCACTCTACTCATATTCATTTCAAGTTGTGATATTTTTGTGTGTGTCTGTTTTATTTTACTATTTAAATCGATTTTAGTATTTTGCAACTCGCTGTCAAATTGGGTGATGGTTATTTGGTGTTGGTTTAATTCTTTTCGGTTTCTTTAACTCTGTTGTGAATTAATGTATGTTCGGTTACTAGACTTTCGACTTGGGTTTGAGTAGTACTTAGTGACGTGTTTGTTAGGCTAAGTTGGGTGTTAATTTCTGTACAGATTTTTCTAATGGCTGGGTGGAATCTCTAATTTGCTTTTCCAAATTCTTGCAGGTGGTGACACACTCTGTCTTCTGTTTCTCTACTGCCTGTTGTATGTCGGTTTTGGTTTGTTTTCAAGATTTTCTAGTTTTTGTTTAATCCATCAGTGTGTTCACTTACGCTTTGCATGACCTTGTTTTCCAGTTCAATCGCATGCTTGCTCCAATCCTCACTCAGCTCCTTCCTCAAATTCACCTGCATGTCATCCATTCTTTTGTTGAGGCATACAGTAGTGTCATCTAACTGCTTTCTCATATCCTTCATCTCTTCCCTGATGTCTCTGATCTCTATTCTCAATCCTCCATCCATTTTTTCTATTTGATCATTGATTCGACTATCCATTCCCTCCATTCGGTTATCCATCTTCTCCATTCGACTATCCATTTCTCCATTTTTCCGTTTGATTATTGATTTGACTACCCAGTTTCTCTTGGGAATCTTTGAGGTCATTACTTATTTTGAGCATGAGGGTGACCAAATCGGTTGGAGTGTCATTCATTAATCTGGAAGTCAGTGGACTCAGTTCATCTGGCGAGAGTTGTGTAGTAGGATTGACAGTGGTAGGTGACGGCGTACGTGGAGGCACTTCTGTCGGGCTGACATCTGGTTCCAGGCGGTGGAAGACAGCTGACGAAGATTTCAGGGTCGAAGTTGGCACTGAGACTTCCTGCGTCTCGCTCCTGGGCGCTGTCTCGTCAGTGTTGTTTGTTGCCTCGGGGTTGGGTGTGGTCGCTTCTCGCAGAGTGTTGTTGTCTCCCAGCTCTATGTAGGATACAGATGAGTTGGCTGAGAGGTTCTCCATGATGGTGAGTTAGGATTTGGACAGCTGGGCTAGTGGTGAAATCCAAGGATGTCGCGGTCCGATGGTGTGAACGCGGCGTGAAGGGTGTAGGCGCGGCGTGGAATAGATGCGCGGCGCGAAGGGTGTATGCGCGGCGTGGAAATGAATGCGCGGCGCGAGTGCGATAGTGACTCAAGTGCAGTGAAATGTTGACCAAAAGGATTAAGTGACAAGTGATATATACAGTGAGACAATAAATTTTCCAAGACTTATTACAAATAAACATGCACAAAATAAACAGGCAATGATAGTTAAATCAATAGATATCTGGTAATTACCAGTAAATAAATTTTTATATATGGTAACTATTAATAAATAGCCCTATATTCAATGCTCATTAATAATCTGGCGATTTTCACACTATCACAGATAAACAATAAATAAACAGTTAATACTCTTAATATTTTGCCTATGATATCGCTTTTTTGGGGATTTTGCTTAAATTAACAAATTGGTTAACAAATTAATAAGCCCCCAAGACCTTAATGCTCTTGGTAAACTAATAATATTTTGGTACCTTTAAAGCTTTAATTTCAAGGTTAAATAAGCTGGCTTTCTTAATAGGCTACCTAAAATAATTATTTGAATGATCACGGAATGTGATTCGAAGCAATAAATGCATATATCTCTTTAAATTGTTGGCGATATATCTGAGTATACTCTTCCTCGACGTCTCCTCAGGAATAATTTAATAATGAAATCAATATTCAAATTAATTATTTGCTACATTAAAGCTTGGCAATTCCATAAGGTATATTTTCAATTTCAAAAAGTTTTCAACCATCAACTCTGTGATTTCTGAGTTCAAATTTTTTGGCTTTCTTAATAAAGAAACTTTGTACATCTCCGTCAGGCCGCCATGTTGGGCGCCATGTGTAACAGCCCCACGTTATGGTGCCATGTGTAACATTACTATGTTGTGGGTCATGTGTGTAACGCTATTATTTTTATGTTGTATGTCCCGTGACGTCAGGATCAAGCAAATATAGTCAAATGTGTCACAAGATAAGGGAGAGCTATGTGATGGACTATAGTCACGCATCAAAGACAAGATCTCAATCCACTTACGTAACACACTTGGCTAAGCATACTCCTTACATGACTGGGCATGTCAAAATTTGGCCTTGCAATGGCTCATCCAGGATACTGATATTTTCATAAATTAAATAAATTTAATGTATCAATTGGGATTGCCAAGACAGGTGCAAGAACGACTAGAAAACCCAGTAATTAGGTGAAAAAACTTGGAGTATATTCTCCTGTTCCTTTAGAACACACAACTTGGACAATTAAATGAATTTTACAAGTTTGAATAATTGTTAATAACAATAAATAGCTTGTTACAAAATTTATATTTTCGGTAGAGCGTGGGTGTGGGTATTTTGCCTGGCAAATAAGATAGTACAAAATCTCTAAATTTATGAGTGTCTTAAATACTAGACCATGAGCTCATGTTTCTATGCTTCACGCAGTATGATAATTTTTCCCCACTATTTCACTTCATAGAGGCTTTTCGCGCCTTTGGCCAAAGGATTAATAAAACGGATCACTCACAGTATTGGCGATGCTTTGACGTGGGTCATCGTATCCTGGTTTAGGCAGCCATCTCAGGGGTAGATTGGATTCCGTGTGTCATCTCACGATACTGCTTGGCTCTGGACCATGGTTTATAATATTTCCGCGACTTTACATGAATTTAATCAATTATATATTGCCACAGCTCAATATATCACAGTTTGAAAACATTAAGATTGAAAATGAAACTGATTACATTTTAAAACAGTTAAACTGCACGTATGTGCTCAAAAGTGACTGCTCTCTGAGGAGTCTCAAACGGAAGAGAGTTACCCTTGCTAAAATTCAAGGAAACAGACTTTTCAATAGAACATTCTAGAATTTTTACTGAAATGCTGGGCTGTGATTGGTCAATTTAATATCGTGTTTTTTGACGTCAGTACAATGCACAAAGTAGTTCCAACATTTAGCAACAATAACCATTTCAATAATATGCGATATATTATATATAATACAAAATAACATATAGGACATTAAACTCCTTTCAATTTTTATTTTTATTTTTGGAAGATGCCTTTAAAAATATTCTTTACTTCTCAACTCCACTGCCAAATTCAAAAGGTGAACTGAAAGTTTATTGCTAAATTAATATACATCCAAATATTTTATGCCATAAAATAACTGACTCCTAAAATAGTATAATCTCGTATACAACAAATATTTCCAAAATATATTGCTCTGTTCGTGAAACCACCGAAGACATGAGACCTGTATATATATCATTTCACCGGCTTGGGATGATACTTTTGGTGAGTACAAATAATAATATGTATTATTTAATAGCAAGTTAACATATGAGGATTAAGTATTTATACATTTTATAAATAATTGATGAATCATAATTTTTCCAATGATTTTATTGGCATTGACATCTTTCAGTAGATGATTCATATAGGCAGTGGTGTGTTTTGATATTTTTGGATGAAGGTTATGGCTATCTTCAATATTTGGATTTTTCAATTACATAAATTAACATCAAGGAATATAAATAAATATATAATGTGATATGAGTCAGAGACTTTTAGTGGTGAGTCGGAGCTTGCTTCCTTGTTATCATTATTTTATCAATATTGAGTACTGCTAAATTAGGTCAGCTTACCGTTAATTATGCTATCTATTATAATACCAGCACCTAGTGGTCATTGACAATATTTTATTGAGGCTTTATTTGGTTGCCAGAATTTGTATCGTGACAGTTTATATATATGTTTATATGTTTATATGTTTATATGTTTGTATGTCCAACGGATCTCGAAAACGGCTCTAACGATTTTGACGAAATTTGGAATATAGGAGGTTTGTAATACAAAAATTAGTTTGCTTGGGTCTCATCCCTGGGATAACTCGCTCAAGGACCTACAAAAGGAGAAATTGATCCTTTAAGAATCAGCTGACAGAAGAAAGCAATTTCCGTCGGCTGTAAATGATGAGAAAGAGTGGGAGCGAGTGAGTGTGTGAGTGAGACAAGATTATTATTTCAGCTGCTGAGACAGTGACAGAGAATCAGCTGACAGGAAGAAACAATTTTCCGTCGGTTCTTGATGTTGTTGGTAAAACAAGCGGTTCCATTACTAGAATTGAGAAAAATATCGAAACACATAAGCTGCCCCTATTCCCTTTTTCTGATTTTAATTTATCTATAGAAAATTAAAAGGAATTTGAAATTTTGAAAATATTCCATATTGTATCATTGTTTTTAAATTTTAGGCATGAAGTTAGCCATGTGATCTGTTTTTATTTATTTGAGAGAAATCGTCAAGAGTTCATCAAAACAGCTGAGCTAAAAATAGTTGTCAACTCATATTATTATTTCTATGAAGCAAAATTTTACCACAAGTGCGATTTTTCAAATGATATGCATTCAAACTCAATTATTCATAATATTTCGAAAGCTCAGATTACTTTTTTTATAGTGCAATGATGAATCAGTGCATAAGACTGATGGCTGTACTTTAAAAAATTGTTCAATTTCATTCCTTTTTTCCTTTAAAATTTCCATTCCTGTGCCTTTGTAGGCCTACCCTCGAGCAGAGCTCGGTACCCCGATATTAATTATTATATGTATGTTATTATATTATTGTATTATATTCGTTTTTGATGAGTGTATTTCTCTCATTGATTTCGTCTTGACTCAATTGGTTTCCTTCATTTAGGCTCAAAAAGGAGTACATATAAACCTTACAGAAGATAAATTACTTTAGAATCCGTCTGAAGCAAAAAACTTGATTACTTGAACAAGTAATCTTGGTGATACTTGAATGTTATACGAAATGAAATTATTTTTTTTGAGATTCTTCACATAGGTAGCATTTTTTGTAAAAGTAATTATTAACTTTAATGATTTATTATTAAATTAATCAAGTAATTTGAATAGTTCAAACTGCACTGCAAAAACTGCACTGGTTTAGTTGAAAATGTTGGCTTAGAAAATGGTAGCCGCTAAAACAAAATGGCTAAAATGAACTTGTACGCTACGATGGAGCTTTGTTATTGGACGAAACCTGTCACTCCCATTCCCACTCCCACTGGTAGGAGCTGGCCAATAGGAGTCGAGCATCAATGGATAGTACCAGCCTACTTGGTTTTCTTTTTTTTTCTTTTTTTCTGAGGATGATGCCCACATGAGCTCTAGGCTTGTGCGTGGGTAATGAGTGGGGTGATGATGAGATATGACGACTACTTTTTAGGCGGTCGGGACCGACGGCTTAACGTCTCCTCCGAAAGACGGGAGTGGCCGTATTTGTCTAAAATCCTTTCCGTCAACCAGGCTCGAACCCTGGCCCAATGGATTTTATCTGACTGCTGATAACTTAATCAGTCTGACGCCTTAGCCGCCTCGGCTACGAACCACTCCGAACCACTTTTCGTCGATAGATAGCGTTTGCGGTATCATTTCTTTCTATTTCAACACGCAATAATCTTGTCTTCAATACAAGTCACGACACAAGTTATAACGCCCACGTTCCAATGTTCCTCCACTGATAATAATCTAATCACTGCAACAATATAATCTACTCATATTCCTAATCAACATGACTTTTCTAGAAAATTCGTTTTCAATGTCAATCTTTGTCAAGAAAGTATTGCTTTACTTTTAATTTAAGAATATTTGTCTTGGAATAGCATTCTATAACGTGAAGAACTATCACAAAAATTAATTGAATTTGACCGCCGTGAAATGACGTTCACTGCATTGACGTCAAATTCATTTATTGCATTTGTTCCGTCAGGTGACATCATATTGTCATCAAATTAAATTTAATTTTTTTTTTAATTTTTAATTTTATTGGAAAAAAGAAATAAATTTCTTGAAAGTCGTCATGTTCAACACTGTTTCAATTAATTTCTTTGCTACACCCCATCTCATAATCCATTCTTTCTTTACTATTTTCGCCAAAAACACTCATTCAATATGATTGGCGATCAATTACTTTCTGCCAATCGATCTGTCTCAACTAAGTATAACATCAACTCTATGTATTTGCAAACTTATAGTGAAAAATGCTCTTTTATGATACTGACTACCCATTAAACCTGATAACATGCTATGATCGCTATTCACTCACACAGTCTTTCACTAGCAAGCATTTCAAAGCAAGCCTTACAACAGAGGCTAGCTCAAAGTCAATATGCTTACTAGTTATTATTGTAGGCAACGTTGGTAAGGGCTGAGGGTAGGATAAGACGCTCATAAAAGGCGAGCCAATAATCCAGTCTTTAAGGGAGGCTGCATCATAGCTTCTCTTTCTCTCTCCTTCACTCCCTCTTTGTCACTCTCTTTCTTGCTCTTTCTCACTCTCTCTCAGTTTCTTCTAAGCAGAAGCGAAGAGAGATACGCCTTGAGGCTCAAATTCCTAGACAGCTGAAAAGCTCGGCAAACGCTCCCGTTATTACCTATTATTGCCGGAATAAAAGTTCCCCCTCCACCACCCTTATTATTTACGATATTCTGATGATTCTATTTCGCTGCTGTTAACGAGCGCAGCATCCCTACTTCCACGTACTGGCTGCAACGATTATTGTAATTTTTATAGCTGGAATCTGGAAAACGCTCTGAAATATTTGCAGTAAAACAAACATTCATGCAAATTAGAACGGATTATTAGAACTAAATGACTGTTATACAACGATCCACTTATCTGAATATTCCAGAGCTGGCAGAACGGTCTTGATTCCAATGTGAATCTCCACTCCTCCCAATAGCTCCTTACAATTGAGCTATCCGGAGTCTTAAGGCTGTGCATCAGCTTATTTGGAACTTTTTTCTGGTGACATTTTTCGAAGTTTTACGATTTGGATACTATTAAGCTATCAAAATGAAGTAAATTTTACTTGAAGAATTTTCTTTTTTGTTCGCTAGTTTGTGAGATATGGGCACTTAAAGTTGAAATTTTTGGGGTAATTGATCTCAAAATTGGTTGCAAATAGAATCATGGAATTTCGAGCATACATGTTTGAAGGTATTGTTCATGAGTTGAAATACTAAATTTCTCAAAATATCAAATTTTGAAAAAGTTGATTTTTTAAAATAATTTTTTATGGAATAACTATTTAGTATATTGAAATGAAAAATATCTCAATTCAATGTGTTATGTCTCATCTTGTTATTGAGAAAGTATAGAAGCTTCAAATCATTTCACTTAAGAGATCAATTACCCCAAAATTATCATGGACTCAATATAGATTTGCCGAGTCTGGGTGAGACGCTACTAACACACACACACAGCCGTCCACACACAAGCTCACGTACGAACTACCAATGTACACGCAATAAATGTTGCCAGATTGACTCTACGCTGTAGAGTGAGTACACTCACAAGGTCATCATCCTCTCTTTCTCTCAGCCGGCTGGGACCGTTATAATATACTTCAATTACTATATCTCCTAACTACAGGACTACAGCTCATTTATCAAGCGTTGAATGACTGAACGGAAAGCAAAAACAATAGTGGCGGATCCAGGCATTCCAGGCTTTGCGGGGCCCTAGATAATTGACGTTGACGGGGCCCCACTCAAGGGGGGGGGGGTCTGGTTGTCCTTTGTCAGTTCAGTTTCAAATGACGGTGACTTACAATACATTTTTTTTTAAATTATTGTATACTACAGTATGAGTTGAGTGGAGTAGATAAAAGTTCTTGAGTATAATCCACTCTCAATATTTTGAAATTGAGGGAACCACCAAAAAAGTTGTTTAAAAGTTGTTTAAAAGTAGTTTTAAATTAAAAGAGTATAAATAAACAGGGAGTGAAGTGAAAATCGAATTATTGGAAAAAGTTAGTTATTAATTGCTGAGTTAACTATGCAATATTATGCTTAGTATTCATTAATGAAATCTGAAAAAAAGCTTTTATTGTATAAATATTTTTTTAGGTCGCTGCGAAGAACCGATTTAAGTCTTGCCAAATATCAATCAAGATTTGAAGCTCTGTAATTTTTTATTTTATTTTAATGTAAGAAAAATTTGATTGATTACATTATATTTGTCATCGCCACGGGGCCCCGCCTTTATTATATGAAATTTTTTTTTGTGTAAATATGCTTTTAGGTTGCTACGGGGCCCCGATGTGGCGAAACTAGTCTGACTGCGCCCCAATGCAAGTATTCCCCGTGCGCCCCTATTCGTAGACTCATTACCCCCCCCCCTTCCCCCCACAAACACCAACGACACTAATGACAATGACATTTCTCCGTACTTCCACACTTCCAGGATACTATTTCACTACTATGTAGTGTCATTGTGCAAGCTATATTTAATTAGAGAAAGATTATTCAAAGAAATATAATTTATTATGTACATTAATTTTAAAGTTAATTTATTTAAAAAAATTATTATTCAAAAATTAATTGAAAGTAAAATTAAGTTACTAAACTTTTCCAAACATCATGAACATAACTGAAGTAAGGACCACATTACATACTTACAATCATTAATTAATGTACTTTTTAGTATGATAAAAAATAGACTACTTCTTACTTTACTCAACATTTCATATTCATTCAGTATAGGGCACTGAATAAATAAATAACTAAATATATATATAAAGAAATATTTATGTGTTCAGTTGGATCTATATATATATATATATATATATATCTATATATATATATATATATAACTATATATATATTATATTCAACAACACTGAACGAAGAACGTAACCTTTTATACACAGGTTCAGCTAAAGTATAAGAAGATTTTAAAATTCTTCAATAATTCAATTCGTCTTATACTTTAGCTGAACCTGTGTATATAAAAATTACGTCATTCGAATGTTGAATCTGCGAAAACGCAAACTGCTAGTAAATAAATATACAAAAGTATAGAAGGAGAATCTCTCTGAAAAAATATTTTTTTAAGATTGCTATTCTCTCTTTCTAAGTTGATTTCTAGTGGCTGTAATTAATTTAATATAGATTGCTCATTTATTTTATTATCTTTATAATTTTTATTGTTAATTTCATCAATATCACTTTTCTGGCAGCAGAGGCAGGAACTAGAAAAAGCTCTGAATATATTCAAAACCAACGTTCCGGGATATTCATTAATATTATTATAATAACCATTATTGATAATAACAATAGCTCCCCCCCCCCCCAAGCTCCTCCTCTAACAAACTGGGAGACGAAAGTGCAGTCAAATGGAGTCAACAGGGGCGGTCCTACGTATGGACAAATCGGACATTTGTCCGGGGCCCCGCGCCCAGAGGGGCCCCGCGGCGACGGCAAATTAAAACAATCAAATTTTTCATACAATAAAATGAAAAGTAAACGAGCTTCAAATCTTGTTCAATATTTGGGCAAGACTTTAAATCGGGGCCCCGTAGCAACCTAAAAGCATATTATTACACAATTAAAGTTTTCATATAATAAAAGCGGCGATGGCAAATGTAAACAATAAACTTTTTCTTACAATAAAATAAAATAAAAAAGTGAAATAGATTCAAATCTTGTTCTATATTTGGCAAGACTTTAAATCGGGGCCCCGCAGTAACCTTGAAAAATATTTACACAATGAAAGTTTTCATATACAACAATTGCATAAACTACTATTATGTCATGATGATTTCAAAAGAAATGTTTCAAAGAATTCTTCAGTTTCAAAATATTGAGAGGTGGATTGTACTCATTATCTTTTATCTAATCAACTCAACTCATTCTGTAGTATAGAATAGTTTTTAAAAACTGCATGGTAAGCCGCCGCTATTTCATTATTATTGAAGCTGACAAAGGACCCCCAGACCCCCCCCCTCTCTCTCTCTCTCTCTCAATAAGTGGGGCCCCGCCAAAGTCAATTGTCCAGGGCCCCGCCAAAGTCAATTGTCCAGGGCCCCGCAAAGCCTAGGACCGCCACTGGGAGTCACTGCTGGATGTGAGGATTCCACCGCGCATTCCAATGAGGGTGTTGGGTGTGTTTTTGTGTTTGTTATGTTGAATGAGCTTTGTATGAAATAACAGTGACCTGCACGTGACAAATCGCTGTGACCTTGTGGGGTGAGAGGGTGAGAATGAAAATGAAAGCCAACATGCCTGGTGCCGTGGTGAGTGTGCAAGGAGTTCATATAGATAATAGAACGGTGTCAAGATAAAGAATAAAATTGCATAATTATCAATGGGTAAGCGGGGGTGAGAGAGATTGATCATTTATTCTTCTTTATCAAAGAAACCTATGGCAAGTAACTAAGCATCTACTACATCTACATGAATATTTGAGAGAAGAATAAAATGCAGTAGTATTTTTAAAAATATTTAAATATAGTGTAGAGAGAAAGAGAGAGAGAGGTGAGAAAGAGAGTGAGAAGAGAGAGTGAGAAAGAGAGAGTCAGAGAGAGAAAGATTAGATCACCTTAGATTATGTAGAAAACAAAAATGTCTGCTTGGATTCTAGTCGACGAAAGGTATAAGTAGTAATATTATTTCATAAATTTCAAAAATTTATTAGTAATAATATTTTATCAATATGAGTATTAGAAGCATAATAATTATGATTATAATTGTTATTATGTACATGAAACGGCGAAGTATAACATATACCTGAATGTCCATTCTTGGAAAAGTACATCCTTCCCATAAACAATTAGCCGTCAAAGAGAGAGAGAGAGAGAGAGAAAGAGAGAGAATGTGTGAAGAGGGAGAGGGAAGAGGAGATTATCAAATTAAATAGTAATAAGTAATAGAAAAATTAATTTTCAATAATACATCATGAAACAAATAATGATTATATATATAATTATATTCAAATCGAATCAAATTTATTCTCAATCCATTACAATTACAAAGAAAAATAAATAAACATACAGTATTAACTAATCTAACAAACGTAAGCTTGATACTACTACTGTAAGGACATAACACAAATTCAATGGAAAGAGACAATATAATTGATAAGTTTCAATTCAATAATATAATTTGTATTTATGTATCCAAGTTTTTCCTTATTACTCTGGACTATATTCAAGTTCATTGAGGCGTCAACATTCTATGAGAAAATAATTCATTGCAAACTTATTTTGCCGCTATCTAAGAATACAGTATTAGATAGAGCATAGAGTAACTATACTCTATGTATACGTTATATATGTATATGTTATCTGTGGATAGAGTTGAGGCAGACCTTTCTTCATTCATATAGGAGAACGAACTAGTCCGAACTACAAACAATTCATGTGCGTCATCTCACCAGAACGCATAGTAATAATGAGAGAGGAGAGAGAGGATTGGCAACGTTGGAACGCTGCTGATTCCAGAAGTCTGTCGCCAGAGAGCCACAATGTACGGGCACTCAAACTCGACTCCAATCACACATTCACCGTTCCAGTCTTGACTCCCGCCAATACTCGAGTCTTTTGGCATGACGGACAGCCTTAAAGAGTCGTAAACATATTATGTGCACAATAAACGATATGGTCTCTTCAAAACTCCATTCATGTGTCTATTTGAACATCAAGTTCACCTTTGAATTAGAGTTAGTAAATACTAATTCCTGTAACTCTTTCAGTATGTCCAGCCCTGTATGCTAAAAAATCTAAAAATATATTTTAGTTTAAATCGTTTATTCTAAAAAATCTTTCAACTTGGTTAAAACTGTAGATTTTCAGTTATCGTTTTTTAAATAGTTTATAGTTTCGTTTTTTCTGTTATTTTTTTCGATTTTCAGTTATAGTTCAGTTTAAAATCGTGTATTCTAAAAAATCTTTCAACTTGGTTAAAACTGTAGATTTTAAGTTGTTGTTTTTTTTTTACTTAGATCATACAATAACCTGATTTACTTAGCTTGCGGGCCTTAGTATTCTCATAGTTTCTCATATACAGTAAATATTGTTACATTCAACCTGAATATTTTGATCTGGGAGTAATTAATTGATAGAGATTCCACTCTCTCTTTTAAGAAATAACGTATTTTGAACAATCTCATCGACCTACATTGCTCCAGCTACAATGCTTCTTCACAAAGTATCTTTTTTAAATTGAATCGTGATTTTCCAAGAAATGTCTTCTGGAAATAATATTATGAAAGTATCTAATCGCATTCTCCAGCCTGAATAAATTCTTTACTTCTACCAAACCTCATCCTTGCCTGCATTTTATGGCTTGGAGGATTCCATGAACCTTCTAGAATGCAATAACCGATTTTTGTAAGCTCTCTGCTTTAGGAACAGCAAGAACATTTTCAAACAATATTAAATTCAATATTACCTGGGGTGAATGTAAATCCAGCATTTCTAACGTCTCTCAGCAGTTCATTCATCAAGAAATATTCAGATCCTCTCAAAAAATTCTCCAAAAAAGAATTCGTCATCCGTCCCCTCCGCCCGACCCTATTGAAAACGCTGGTGTGAAAATTAAAATTTGTGTACCAAATAAAAAATCCAAAAAAATTTCATAAGCTTTCAGTAAGAAAATGTTTTGATATAGCCTAAATAAGAAACCCGTCTCCCTCTGTGATATATATATATATATATATATATATATATATATATATATATATATATATATATATATATATATAATTAATTATATTAATTAGTATATATATATATTAATTATGTGTAGCCAACCCAAACAAAAATGAAAACTCTGTTCTGAAAGCCATTGACATTGAAGAAAAAATTTGGAAGAACTTTTGGGGGAGGGCGAGGGCGCTCAATCTCACCCACTTAAAATCACGAATTAGAAATATGGTAAACTTTCAGGAATCATACTCTCAGTGTTTGAGCTAACAAGTTTTAATGAATTTTCTAAATTATTGAGCGCCCTCGTATTATTGAAAACCTCGTATACTGTGAAAAGATATTAAAATGAACGTGAAAGATAATAAATATGCAACATAACCTAGACTCGAACTTTTTTCTAAATTGGAAAATGGACCGTTTTGGGCGTAAGCCATTCCATTAAGTACTATTTGTACCCGTGGCGAAGCGTGGTATACTTATTTGGTCAACACCGGGTACATTTCCTATAGGAATAGGAATTTCCTTATAGGACATAATGTCCTTGATGTCCCTATATTTCCAATAGGAAATATACCCGGCGGTGGCCAAATAAATATACCACGCTTCGCCACTAATTTGTACATTACTAAATAAATAAATATCATATAAACTAAGAATATAATAGATTTTTTATTAATAAAAATCTATCTTCAAAGAGAACATCATAGAAAATGTTCTGTTAAATATTGATATTGTAAGATAGTTATTACTGATATTAATATTGTAAGATTGATATTGTAAGATTGATATTGTAATCTATCGTTACAAGAGGTAATGACAGCTCTGCAATTTGGCAACCCTTAAAATAACCTTCCCTGAATTCCATGGAGCTTCTCCAGAATCCCATGACATAGACGATTCGTGTAAGCTCCCTTATTCCGAGAAGCTACGAAGTGACGCTCTGCTACCCTAATAGGAGGCGAACAAGTCAACTAGTCCCGACTTCACATGCATTGCCAAAACGCACCTGCTTCTTTCCCCGTTTGAATAATTGATGAGTCAGCAAGAAGCTCTCAGAGGCGTGATTCGCAAGAAGTGTCGCCGAACTTCTGCAGCTCAAGAGCATTAAGAACATCTTAGTTGAGTTTTGGCGAGCCTGCCGGCAAACTACTGATAAGAGAAGGCCTTCTTATTGAATTACCTAGAGTGACTTTCAAATCCTAGACAAGTGATGAGTTACACTTTATCTTCAAAACAGTATTATCATAGTAGAACGGTACTTATTAACACACCATTTTCAATAACATTCAGTATTCTGGTACAGTTTTTGGGTGATTTTGGGATTCACCACAATAGAGGTAGAATTACAAAGCTTGTTGATATGGAGCTAGCTTCTATTAACCAGTAGCCAAGGTAATCGACCGCCATTGAACTAAACAAGACACTTCACCCATCTATCAATTCCTATCTCTTCTTCACACCTGAATGATTAAATATGAAATTGAATAAACATGCATTTCAACTTCTAATAAACTAAAATTTATTAGATATAAGAGCATTAGAATATATACTATGGAGTGAACGATATGATTAGTAGATGAATAACCTTTCAAGGTGAACGACCGCCATTGAACTAAACAAGCCACTCCCATCTAGGCCACTAGCAGTCGTTCACCTTAATGAATCATCATTCACCAGCTACCATATCGTTAATCGCCATACACTCCATACTCTGATGCTCATCATTTTTGTTCTAGTTAACCAGAGGTTCATAATGGTATAACAACCAGAACCAGTATATTGATATATTATTACTAATATACGATATGTTGTTGAACCGCTTCTAGAAGCGTCTGAACCGCTTCTCTTTTAGACTAGGCGTACACCGGTTAGTCAAGACAAGACAAGACGAGATTAGTCACGTTAAGTCACAGTACTTCACATAGTTGCTTATGAAGCAGCACACACCGATTAGTCATTGCATCAGTGTGTGCTGCTTCATAAGCAACTATGTGAATTACTGTGACTAAACGTGACTAATCTCGTCTTGTCTTGACTTACCGGTGTACGCCTAGTCTCATTCTTTTCATTTTGATTGATATAACAGCTTCTATCAGATTACTAGTCTTTTTTTGGCTACTATTGTATACATCATCACTCAGTTTTCATCATCAACAAAATCATCTGAGAGCAATGTGACCTGAGCTTATTTTTGGAAGCAATGTAATATTCCTATTTGAAAATTCGAGCTATAGCCGGACTACGGGAACGCTAGCAGGACTTGTGATGAGGACAGGATTTTGAAACTCCATGAATATTCAGCAAATTTCCAGCGAGTCATAGCAGGGAAAAAAATAGAAAGAAATTGTCTAATTTATATGCAAACAACATTGGGAGTTGGCGTTGTTAACTAGGAAACAGATAAGGCTGTAAATCGTCTTTCTCACTCGGTTATCTCCCGAGAATGCCATACTGTAGGCTATTACTTTCTTTCTCCGGGTTGATTTGTTACTCTTCGTTTTTCCAAGACGAATTGAGCTTCTTCTTAATTAGGTCATACGGTAATTCCACTCTCATGGATATTTTATAGACAAAAATTCTCCTCATAAAAATCATGCATAATGTATTACTTTAACAATCATCAAATATATATTTTTTTATTTCTTGGGAATATTTTCTTTTTTAATTCTCTCGTCATCGAACACATGGAGAGGGTTTCTTGTCCGTTAAAACCAGCGACCACATAATACAAATATGTATTATGTGGTCGCTGGTTAAAACTCAATTAGACATAGTTTAAATGTCTGGTTAAATCTCGAAAAAGTAGACATAGATGCTGTAAAGAAAGCACAATGATCTGAAATTCAATTCTTAGCTCATGAACATAATAATTTAAGAGAGTCACAGTTCAATTCAATGGATTTCATTTAGAAGTTTTGATTGGATATCCAATTCATTGGATTATTATCTTTCATTTTGTTCATTATTCCCAGATAATTTTGTGAATTGGGCGTGACTAATGATAGCCTATCAAAGGAAAAATGAAAGAAGAAAAATGATATGTTGAAGTGTTGGAAGAAATGGGAATCAATCCAAAGACCGCAGCGACAGCTTCTTAGGTTTGAATGCTCTAAAAGGCATCTACTTTACGCCTTTCGTCGAATAAACTTTGATGAACAACCGTTTATTCAATCCCTCAAGAGTTTGGATCAAGACAGACCGTAGCTGTGATTCAGAGGAAACTCCTTCTGGAGCATTCTGATTTGAAGCGTTGGAATAATTAGATGTAGAGTGTAGCCAACGGAAAGGGGAATGTAGAGGTGTGGTGAGTATCCAACTAAGCTGGTAGCAAGATTAACGATGATCCTGTATCCCATCCTAACCCTGAATCCGGCAATAGTTGGAGTCCAAATGCCAAAGAAGATGCCGAAGTACTTCCACGTTCCACGGCTCACAAGATTATTTAGCCTTCAGAGACAAACGACTTGTCAAGATTTGGCTTCAGAAACAAAACTTAAAACCTACTGAGAACAAACCCACGCCTGCAATTCTTCACTTGTTTACAACTGCAAGGTAAGCTGATTCTCAATTTATGTAGGATCAACTTCACTATGGTTGATATTTTAAATTGTAATTGGTGACCTAATTAACTGTTGGCAGTGGATTGCTACTATTTTACTTGAAAGTTTTTATCTTTTCTGCAAACATTTATGTTTAGGTCTAAATTTCATCCTACAAATTGCGATCACGCCCAAGGCATGATATTTAAGATATGCTGAATGAGATGAGTTTATCATGTCAAACTCGATATTACGTGTTATCAAGATATAATATCATAAGCAATGAACGTTGCCTTTAAAAGTACGTGCATCTGGCAATTTGTAAATTAATTATTATATTGATGAAAAAATCTTCTCTCAAAAATGTTCTGTATATGAGGGATTTGAGCATGCAATTATGTATTTGTATTGTAATTTGTATAGGAATGCAGTTCCATAATAATCTCTCTTCGATTCGAATTAGGCTTGTGATGTATGTATGTAAGCATGTGAGAAAAAGGTTTCTACTTTATTCTCAACCTGGATATTCCCAGAGATTAAACCAACTTTATACATGGAAATGTCATGTTTCAGTAGCACACGTTCTCACATTTTGTATCTTACATTTTTGTTCACATTATGCATCAGCAAAATCTCGATACATGAATCTATAGTAATCTTAAATTTTCGTTGATGTTCCTCTATTCACATATGCACCAGCGAAATTTCGATCCAATAATTTATACCCAAGAGGGAGAAATATGGGTGCCTAACGGAATTTCAGTTCACGTGTTCGTACACTGACTAAAGACAACATTCATCATTCTTGAATGAGAATGGAGATTGATCGATAATAAGCGGGCTGCTGTGCTTCGAAGTAATAATGCTGGATATTGTTGATAGAATGCTGTAGGGGGATAAGTATTTCGTTTGACACTTGGATGGAAATGCGTTGTTTTTGAACGAGTCGTGTCAACGACGTCTTGTCATTGCACGTTAAAGGCAAACGGAAGAATAGAGGGTGGGACAAATAGATTAGGCCAAAATGCTGTGTCCCAGGCCATTGCATTTCGCGCATATTATATGACAGATGGCACGTTTCCAAATACGATTTTCATGGAACCCAATGTGTCTTCGTCGATTTTCCAGAATTTTCTTTAGCATTTTCTTCGCTTGGAACTGTTTTCCGATACGGTCCATATGCTTGTCCGGAAGGGATAAACCGTCGATGTGACACTCGTCTGATGAAAAATTCCAGATGTAGCATCACGTCCGATCCACCTATCTAGAACACGGCCATAAAAGAAGAAGCACGAAAAGAAAAACAGCTTTGTCCACGTCTTCACCGTTTATCCTCGGGGAAACAAGTTTTAGGAGCAAACAGAGCTCCATCTCTACCCTATGAAAGTTCTTAATGCCCTTGCTACCTTGGATGACTTAAGTCGCTCTTGCTCTCCAATGAAACATAAAGCCTACATCATGTCCCAAAAATACAATCATGAATTTATCATGTCCCAATAATAATCCGAAATAACCCTGTTATAGGCCTATCTCATTTAATACTCTGTAAGCTGCTGTTTATGTTGTGAGGAAAGTGGGATTTCGATCGATTCAATTCCTTACAATTATTCCTTATTCCTCAATTCCTTAATTCCTTAATTCCTTACATTTATTTACATTTAATGAATGTTAAGAATGAACGTTTTCTCTGATGAAACTGATCGCATAATGAAACTGGTTTATTCAGATAAGGAATAACGTTATATGATAAATCTGATTAATAGAAGATGGTAGGATCAATTCTAAGGTTTCGTTGAATTTCTTTGCTGTATTATAAGTAATAACAATAATAACATTAAAAGAATTATGATATCAAAGGATATTGTAATATTGGGGAATGTTCTACTTACTTGTATTGTAATTACGAAAAATCAACAATTGTCTGTAATAATTCAACTTACAGTTCTTCTATAAAGTACTCTGTTAAAAATTTGAATTTATATCTCTGAAGGAATTTGAGCATTTTCAAACTGATTGGTCGAAAAATCTTCAACTAGAAAAGATTAGCATTGCCTTTTTTCTTCTGGGCACCGTTTAAATATGACTTTGACTGAGTCTTGCATCTGAGTTATAAAACATGGGTTGAAAAAATCTTTAATATTATCGCATGACTTGACTAGTTATATTTTTTCCTTGAAGAGGTTGAAAAACTTTTCATGCTTTTTTTAACCAATAAACATGAAAATAGAACCTCATTGTGAATAAATATGTGAATAATGTTTGCCGTACCAACAAACTACGATTTCCAACTGTATTATTTTGTAAAGAAATTTCACAACTCATAAAATTTGAGTTTATTTTTGACCACTTTGATCGACTATACTACAATTATTTAGTCGGAATGAGATTCGGTCAAAGAAATTTTCAACTTAGTCAAAGGTATAAAGGTCTCTCGTAGAGTACGCTGCTCATAAGAGCAACTCCAATGATTTGAAATCGGAAACAAATATCATTATTATCATTAATATTATTAAGGGGATGGATCCCTTTGTTAGAAAATACTTCAATGCTTCAAGCTGCTGTTCGTTTAGAGAATCATTCAGGGGTTTGTTCAGGGTCTTACAATTCTATTCTCTTTTTAGTAAACGACAAGGTTCCTCCAGGTCGTTTGTCAAAGCATAGTAGTGACAAAGAAAGAAGATTTTCAATTTCCCTGTCATTCTACTGCTAACTATGGATTTCCGCGCGCTTTTCTCCTTTTATATTCTCTTTACGCTCTCTTGGGAATTATTGGGAAACGGCGAAAATGATGGATTGTCTGCAGCACCTAATTGAAAGTTCTCGGATCGACGTCACGTCAGAAGATGAAGGAGAATTGAAGGTGATAGAAGCTCATTAGTGATGATTTAGAATGTTGAAATAGTTCGCAGATGATGTGCATTCACGAGAAATTGAGATGTTCACTCGAGACCTCCCTTTAGAAAACTCAAATTGAGATATTTCCTAGAAATTCTAGTTTACTTTCCAAGCTCTACTAGATTCACATTCAAAGTGTATTCACAAGAAGTATGGATCCTCTTTTTAAAGACCTCTCTTCAGAGAACTCAAATTGAGATATATTTTAGAAATACTAGTTTCCTCTACATCCGTACATAATCATGCCAGTCGTTTGTCAACCCAGTCGATAATATAAGCAGGCAGCCTTGAGAGCAAGCATGCATTTTCGAGAGAAATACATAATAATACTGAAGTCAGCATGAGAAATATGGGATAATCGAACTCTTGATCTCCAGTGACTTTACACGATCAGCTGATCGAATCTTGCTACTGCGCATCGTCCTCATGAGCACTACCCTGTATTCTATTTACCTTGATTACATTCACTTGATAATATCCAATCGATAGATAGCTTGAGTATTTATCCAAAACTAGAGTGGTTTGAGTGTTTATCTTTCAGACTTCATATTATAGAGAGTATATAATACAGTATAATCGATTCCATGCAAATCGATTTAAGAATGAGACCGATGCTGTCTATTCCACAATGAATTCATTTGGAAAGCATACTGAGTTTCGATGCTCATGGCATCATTAAAAGGAACACAGTCATCATCAAAAGGATGATGAGGAACACAGTCAGGTGCGGCAACATTCAAACTACATTCATTCTTTTTCCATTATTTTTTTGCTTGAAATCTATTATAATTATACTCTCCAAATTATATTGTCCAATAGATAAAAATACTCATATATTATGCGTTTCAAAGCTACTATGTTCAAATTCTACAACATCGCTCAATCAAGTGTAAAATAAATAATGTCTAATATGAGAACTCACCGATCATGTATGTCGTATATTCCATTGGTGAGTGTCTCCTCTAGATTGAGATACTTGGCCAGCTGTTGGTCGCCCTTGTACACGCTTATCAGCCAGAACTGTGCCGTGTATCGGAACCCTTTTTCCGGCGGATTTTCCACATCGATGGCCGGGTAGTTTTCCACAGCCAAAGCATGGAAAACCAGTTCGGCGTGACGGGCGCGTTTCTCCACCGGCCAACGGTTCCCGCTGCGGCAGGAAGATGTCGCTTCGACGGATGCGGAGAGCGCCAAATTCAAAATGGAAATTGTCAACAAGAGAAAGAACCGGTTGAGAGATCGCAATGACTTGCCGCCGGTTTGAACCCCAGCATCCAACATGCTGGCAGCTTATATGGGTCGAACTAACTCAAAAAACAAAATGACTATATTTTCAACAAAGTATTTTTGTTACGATAATACAAAGCTTTCCTTTTTTGAAGTCCTCAAACAAATTTAAATCGAAGGAGACTTTAAATATAATTTATATTACGCAAGAATATCACAATAAGATCCATATTGAAAAGTAGGTGAACTACAGTGTAAGCTTTAGGATAGGCTGTAAGCCCTCCAGACCTATAAAAACCTCTTCAACAAAGTTAATATTTGGAAACACTTTTTCTTATCTAATCACTTTCCACTCCACAAATGACTTTGAAACCCTGTTTACAATATAAAAGTTTCCCAAGAGACGTTCAATGTGGGAACTTTTTGTTCTTGTTAGAGTTTGCTAACTTGATAGCTGATAGAAAATACGGAAACCCGGCAATTTTCTGATAAAGAGACGCGGCAGAACGGAACGCGATGCTCGTTGCAACGAAGACTGGACGCGACTGAAAAGCGGGAACTCACAATTTCCCGCGAAGGGTGGTTTTGGCGGTTGTGGGGGGAGGGGGAAAGTTGTGCGCGTGCCCACCCTCTCTCAGCTTTCTATGTCCAGTGCCTCGATGAAAGTCTTCTATCAATTGAAGCCGTAGGAGCGATGAAATTTCAAAGAAGATTACAGATGTAGACAGATTACCGAATTATTTACCAATACTACCCTGCAGGCGAATGAGTTTGAAGAGAAATACTATTTCCATCTTACAGACTGCTTTTCATAGACTTATCTACACAGAACCTGAAATAATGTACAGATTGAGAGCTGTATCGTTTCTTGAGACTTGATTATCCCATAGAGTGAAATAGATCTGTATTATTCTCTCTGAAAATGTTTAGAGTTTGCCGATATGGCACGTGGGTGGGGGGGCCAAGCCCTCTTAGAAGCACTTGGTGACTTGGTCTGAAAATGACCAAGTTTCCACAAACTGAGGTTTACATTTATCCATAGAGCTTAAAATTTTACTTAGTTCCCTAGTACCTGAACCTCAGAGGTCTTGTATAATTCAAAAATAAGTACCTGAACCTCAGAGGTCTTGTATAATTCAAAAATAAGAACTTCTATGAAAGGATTATATTTTTAGAAGAACTATTCATTAGTCCAAAGCCAATAGCGACATAATACATATTATTATTGTTTGGGTATTCATCTGAAAAAGTTTTATTTTTGAATGAATGTTAACACGAACTTATTATTGTCAAGATAATGTCATTTTATAAGGAAATATGAATGTACTTTAGTATCTTTGCTGACGTTTCGATCAAAACAACAAATACCCTGCATCTTATGCTCTCTCCCCCACATATTACTACACAATACTAGATCCGAACCTATGACCAAAGCAGTGCTAATCAAAGGCGGAGTTAAGAACAAAAATATACTTTAATATTGCTGTATTGTACAACAATCTACTGGCAGAATAATTAGTTGAAACCGTTTGAAAATGTCGACCAACCACGAGAGAGCAGGCGAAGTCACGAACAAATTTATCACCCGCCAATTGATGCAATCTACTGGCAGAATAAGTAGTTGAAAACGCGTTTGAAAATGTCGACCAATCAGGAAAGAGAAGGCGGAGTCAAGATCAAATATATCACTCGACATCTGCTGCCATCTACAGGCAAAATTAAAAATTAAACACGGTTTGAACTGTCGACTAATCAGGAGATAGAAGGGGTAAATAACAATATCACCTGACAACTGCTGCCATCTTCTGGTAGAATAAAGAGTTGAGCAAAAGAACTCAAATTATTGAGACGAGTTTTCTTCCTGGGTTGGAAATATTTATTATATCACTGTATAATATTATTGTATTTGGACAATAAGATAAATCCCTCTTCCAAAAATACGAAATTCTCTCAAAATTTTATTTTATTTCTTTTGAATCAGAAAATAATTATTATGATTTCCTGTGAATTTTTTTAGACCGAAAAAATCCCGATAACAACCGAAGGCCCCCAGTCATATTCAATTGAGTATCTGTCTAAATTTCATTGATTTTTGTCATTACAAAATATTATGAATTACTGTATTATTAACTGGGGCCAATGAATGCTTCATTGTTTGCAAATGCCCATGGTTAAAAAATATTGATTGTTGGTGAGTGACTATGGAATAACGGAACATAACCTTTGTGTTCATGGAATCATAGAGGAGCAACAGGATGATGAGTTACTATAAATAAATTCAATCTCCTGGAAATTCGAGCTGTCATTAAAATAAGGATAAGTTTTCTTGAATTTAATGATTACTCACTTGTATGAGTGTGAGAGTATTCCATGAGTAGAAACAATTAAATCCACGGTGATGAAATCACGGAGCATAACTTTCCCGCTTCAGGAATAATAGTCAGTGAATTCAATGGAGTGTTAGCAATAATGATTTATAAGAAGATTCCAGTTATCAGAGAGGCTGCCGATTATGTAATGCGAATAGCTTGATTAATGAGCATAAACACTTTTAATTAGGATGAGTTTGAGTGTTTGAGTTTCAAATATGAACTTACTGTCAAACGAGCGAAAAACTCAGTACTTGAGATGATGAGCTAGCATTCAAGTATCCCGGTTCTGAGGGCGGAAAACTCTCGAAGCAGAGCTGCTCTGCAGTGGAGGTAAACATTTTGAAGGGCATTTCTCGAGAAAAGTGGCTCTGCAGAATTTCCCACTCAGTGAAGCTTTCCTGAAACATGTACCTACTTGTGGTGGAGCCAGGGGAGAGGGGGGAATTTCCAATTATACAGTCAGCCAATAACAAGATTATTTTATTTGTTCAAATACACTGGGTTGAACTCTGAATTTGATATGATCTTCTACATACCACTTCAACATTCGAGGTACAGGTATATTCTCTATTGTTGTAGACAGCAACAATATACTACGTAAATAATATTTGTAGATAAACTTTGCTATTCTGTTATGAATTCATAAAAGTGAATTTATGTTAGTGAAACTATATCAATATTGGAAATTTGAGTTGAAACAAAATTTTACATAAATATTTTAATTTGACTAGATTGTGCATTACTTTTTTTATTCCAATGAAAGTGAAGTATCTTTTGTGAGTACTTTTATGGAATGATAAATACCTAACTTTAAAATATAACTTCAAAAACTACCAACAATTCTAAACCTAGACGCCTCAAAATTGTTTGATTTAAATATAACGTAATAATATTTTATTTTTTGGACAAGAAAAATAATAAGTACAATGAAGTCCTTAACACTGATTTATACCGGTTCTTATACAAAGATAACTTTTGAGCTACTTGTTGAAATTCATGAAAGAAAACTATGAAATTTTCTCTTGAAGCGTGTTGTTTCTCTTTCAAAGATTCAATCTTGGCTTAAAGCCCGTTTTTCTTCTTTCAACGTTCCTAATAAATTTTGAATTATACGTAGAGATGCATATAATTTGAAGGTACAATACTATACCAATACGGAATAGGTAATGTAATAGTACCTCTAGTATAGTAATAGCAATAGGTATAGGTACCTATTGTTCTGATTCGCAACGCAACAGAAACCTCTATTGTAATCATTAGTTAGTTTGGCAGTGTTACAAAATATCTATAACACTTTTTGAAAGTATCACATCTTCCACCAGAATGAATGCTAATACGTTTTCCGAATCCTTTTTCACAGCGAATAGTTTCTGGTGTGATGAGTTCAAGTGGAACTTGCTCTGAAAATCTCGCTCTAATTCGGTTTTCTGAGGGGGTACCTATTCGCTATTCCCCACGCCTTGAATACCGGCAACCCTTTAGCACCCAAACAACTTTGATAAGCTTCTTCGCTCCATTAGTCAGACAAGTGAGTGGGATGGGTGGGGTGATCTGGTGGGGGGTTACTTGGGAGGGGAGGATTGTGCTCGTGGTGGACCTTTTCAGCCGCGGGCAAACCACCCTGTTGCCGTGTGGCCATCACACCTCGCCGATTTTCAATCAAACTTTTCTCAATCTATGAAACCGATCGCTATCGACGTCTTTTCATCGCTCGTATTGGGGAAGCCATTAGAATGAACTCGATCATTGGTTGCTGTCTGCAAGATTAAGCTTGACTCTACGTTGTCATCGTGTTGTGGGCGGAAACGTAAATGCTATCTTGTCTAATTCATGAACCGCATTCTGAAAACTTGAACATCGTCCAATTCATATAGCATTCATGATCAAATTGCATGGTATTCTCATATTTCAATTTTTCAATTTCATTTATTGCCCTATCACAAAAGTAATTGAGTACAACTCAAAATTTTGAAAATGGAAAATTATCCAACACATTTACCAATAACTATTGCTTATTGAATAACAATATGATACAATAGAAATAAAATAAGAAATGGTTTTTGAAGTTTTTCATAAGAATACAAAAAATAATTCTGTATCAGCTTATATTAATTTTAATCAAACAAATAACACACATTATTAACTTTATAGAAAAATATGATGATTTTTAATGAAATTTGTATGATTTTATGAATGAAATCAAGTATTAACTATGACTAACAATCATTGAGTAGCCTATCTTCACAAGGATTTTCCAAAATATAAGATTTCATCCAACTCACTCTATTTCTTATTAAATATTATTACAAATGGAAATATTATTGTTGTTAATAAAATTTGTAACAATATTGATGAATAACCTATTTTTTAATATTGTGAGGTTGTGATCATGAACTGATAGAGTCAGCTGATTGTACTTTTGTGAATGTTTGAGATGCTTTTGGTGAACAGATACTCTTTAGAAGTTTATCAATTATAATTCAATTGATTTGGCACGCTGTTGAAACAATACATTTCTGCTATTCTAATTTCTTTTCTTGTGTCACGTTTTCTAACATATTTTCTAATCGCATTTGTTTCTAACACAGAATCATACGCACGCATGACCAACTCCATCAAACTCCTAGCATAATCAAATAGCGCACCACTTTATGGCATACAATCCCTGCAAATGGAATTTCCTTTATTCATATCCGCTTTCCTGAGGCGTAAATTTTTAACGGGTTTCCCAATTTTTTAGACCTTCAGTTGCTCTGCCAACGGTGCGATGACTTACCGCTAGCAAGTAATATCCAGGGAAATTTATCTTGAGCTAGCAAGATACGTGGAAGGTGGAATGATGATTCGTGAGTGGTGGGGGAAGGGGGGGGGGTGATGCTAAGGATAGAATCTCCCGTTCGGGAGACGGTTGGCTATGTAGCAAAGATATTGGGAACAATGCATCACCCTCTGAGCCGCTTCCCCAAAGCCTGGGACCTTTGCTTACTTCCTAGCTAGTCCCGTTAGCACACGAAAATTATCACTCTTTTCCCGATCTTATAAGTTTCCTGAAATAATTCTTGCAACAGCCTGCGTTCATAAATTCATGCACCAAAATTTCATCACACTTCCCACTAAGATTATCCTTGAATTAATGCCGAGTGGGGGTGAACCCAGAATTTTTTACGGGATGAGGATAAATTTATTGGAGGGATATAACACTATGGTGTAGTATATGTAGCGTAAATACTTATACTATTTCATTAGATTTTTAAATTTCGAAGGGGATGTAATCCCTTTATCCTCCCCCTTCCCATGGATTCGCCCAAGGCTAAACTAGATGAACTAGGTCATCTAGTGTAGCCTTGATTCGCTCCTGCCGATTACTAAGATCAAGAAAAGATTCCAATATTGTGATAGAATAACATTCTTGATAATTCTTCATTCAATTATAATTCTGTCCATTCCCAGTGGTTTATGATTGATAGTAATTAGTTTATTCGTTGTCAAATTAATTTTTTGATCTTGTTTTAGTTGCTTTAGTTTTTTGCTTTTAGTTCAATATTGTTACGGTATTATTCATGTTTTCAGAAAACTCATGAGTATTATACAGTATTGGATTGAATAAAAACGACTAGTATTTTAAAGTTTTTATTATTTGATACCAAATTTGAATGTAGACAAACAATTATAATCATAGTAGCCTACTTACAAGGAAACCTGATTATAATAACATAGTGATGAGAGTTGAAGAAAAACAAAAATTTCACTTAAAAACCAACCTGTGATTGATTTTTCTTTTGGAATATTTTCATAATAATTTCACATATTTCTATAAAATATGAATAGTTTACTTTATTTTTCTTTGTTAATTATATTTCTTTTACTGTAGACTGTTTATAATATTTCACTTTTTTGAATACGTAGTCCAATATAATAAGAAAGCCTCAAACCGTGAAAACAGTGATGTACTTTACAATGAATTTTATTAAGAAAAATAATCAAAATATTTTGTACTACCCAAGATATTTCCATTATATTGAAATTTCAATAGATGACGACTTTGCTTTTCATAGAAAGACAACCTTGCAGTAAATTATTATGAGGCTTATGAATAAGCTTGTATTTTCAGCAGTATCCTTAGAAGGTGAGTAGTGCAGACTTCCAACATCAACTTTATCATCTCTGACTATAGAAGTTTGTATGCCATAACCATCTTGCTTGCAAGAGCACCATGTGATCACAACCTTTAGTGACATTATAAATAACAATATGTGCTCAAACTACTAACTAAGCCCGTAGCTATTATTAAACTTCGAAATGAGTTAATATTAGATTCTACTAGAAGTTAGTTAGACTTGAGTTATCTACACGTCAAACAACTACAAAATTAAATTTTCTAGGCTTTCAGTACTACAAAATGAGTTGAATTATATGCTTTTGGATGACGAAAATGTTTTTTTTTTACAAAAACCTTTTTGATTTTTCTTCAGAAATTTTTTTTATGGGGGTTCTACAGGCTTAGCTCCGATTCATTATACAAGAAAATTAAGGTAAATAAAATCGTGGATGTAATTCAACTCATTTTGTAGCACAGAAAGCCTAGAAAATTGAATTAGTAAATTTTTACCGTTTTTCAAGTAGGCCCTATTACCGTAAGTTTACGGTAATTATTTAGTGTCCCCACTTTTGGTTTTTCAAGGAAATTCTCTCTTGTTACATGCAGATACACTAGCAGGGCAACAATCAACAATAATTTTGAGGCGGTAAGCTCTAATTCAAGAGAAATTTGCAATCTTTCTCAACCCTCCACCTTACACTGTGTAACACCTAATTTCCGAGAGATAAAGAGAATCTGATTTCAGATTTGGATTTGGCGCCCTCGAATTAATAAAAAGCTTCGCGGAGACCCAAAATAATCAAAATAAAGGAAGTTGATTTTTATTGATAAAAAATGTAAAATCAGCCATTAATACAAATTTTTCTTAATTTTGATTATTTTTGGTAAACGCGAAGCATTTTTTTAATTTGAGGGCGCTGAATCTGAATCTGAGATCACAATTCCTCTATCTCCATTTTTTCGCAATTTGGAATTTGGTGGAGAGTATGAAGGTCACTGCAGGCGTAATTTTTCGGCTAGTTTCGTTGCAGATTTCTTTCAGCAATTTCATAGCAGGACAGAGTGAGAACAGCTTTCTTCGTTTAACATGGTCCTCCCCTTTAAACTAATGTGTTGTCTCGTTCTTGTACGTTTTAAAAAAGGGTCATGTGCAGTTTTGAAGATAATTTTTCAACTTCAATATTTTTACTAACCAGAGGACCTTGCTGTCAGTTTCCAATAAAACTTTTCTAGATAGGTTATGCATAACCATGAGTCTGATTTCTGTTGTTTGATATATTCGAACACCGAACTACAATCAACCCCCGCCCCCGCCGAGCTCAGGCCCAGTGACATATTCCGAAACCCGGAGCTGTCCCCAAAGACTGCTGGTTCATGATAAAGGATTCAATTAGCTGGCTGCTATGTCAGTCGGGTACGGACCAACCTAAATAAATAATAAAGAGGGCAAGATTGGAAAACGGTGTCTCCTTAGTCACCCCTACCCTCCCGCTGTCACCCTTTTCCACCTCAACGTATGGTTCACAAGCATCGTAAATAAAATCGAACCGGAGAATGCCCGCCTCCGAACATATTTCACATGCCTTCACCGGATTACCTGAAAATTTTATTATGAGAAAAATTGAAAATTGGAAAATTTCATCATCGCTCTCACGTTATACCTACCGTTCTTCCACTGATCAGTTTTGCGATGCATATGGAACTGAAAAATCTTCTGATTAAAACCGAGCAGGAAATTGTAAATTGAAGTAGTGAATATAAATACGTCTCTCAAATAATTTGTCTCAAAAAATAATTGGATAAAAATCACCTAAATACTCAATTTCAAAATGAAAAATCATCAATAACTTATCAAATTGAATATAAATTACATTTTTTGCTATAAATATGTCTCTCAAATAATTTGTCTCAAAATAATTGAATAAAAAACACTTCAATACTCAAGTTCAAAATAAAAACCAATCAATAACTTATTAAATTGAATATAGGTTACAGTTTTTGCCTAATTTAACTTTGGTCGCTTAAAAACATTACATTATACTGTACAGTTATTTCGTTGCATGTCACACAAAAATCTTAAATTTAGTTTAGCAATATTCTCAAGATGGAAAAACAAACCCCCTTTAAATAGAAACACAACCTTGATACTTAATAACTAGAGACGCAATTGTTTTTCTTGGTAGTAAGATGTCATACTTGCACCTTCCAGATTTTGACCTTTATTCTCACACATTTTCATATTTTACCTTTTTGCTCTGTCTCTGGACTCCTCCTGTTATCACCGCTTATCCAATCTCAATCGTAGCCCCTCTTTTATTAGACTTGTTTTTATTCTTCAGTTTTATTACTTTTATTTTCCATTCTGCAGGAGTGAGAATCAAAATGTAATATGGAAAAAATTCTGATTGGAAATCTTTATTGGCGTCTTATTGAATGGGACCAGACAGGCAATAGTACTTCTTAAAGGTTTTTCTCATCTTCAGTGAAAGCTGGATGAGTTGTGGAATGCTTCAGCTGACGTTTCCTGCATACCAACTAGTGCGACGGTAACTCATTGCAACCCTTGCCGTGCAAGAAAATAGAATAATTCCGCTGAATATTATGAGCCTGTTTACGGATCGAAAATCAAAGAATAGGAGGGTTGGTTAGTGTCACTGAGCGTATAAATTAGCATAATAAGCCTTATAGTCAATATTAAATTTTTAGAAATTCCTTTCTTCTCTTTCTTTTCATTGGAGCGATTTTATGTAGGGACCGAGAAGGTTTTAATAAAACCGAATCATAGGAACTACCACACCGGTTATTACGATCTTCTTGCCAGGAACTTCTGAACAAGACTTTTCCATAAAGTAAAAGTTATTAACTTTCAGCTCGGCGTTCTCAAGGTAAGAATGGATAAATGATCAGTGAAAGAAGGTGCACTTATTAAAGAGCCTGTCTTTGTATCGGATGGCAGACGGATTTTCAAATGAAATTCCTCCCCACCCTCATTATTTTTTAAGGCATCTTTTGATTATTCTTTTTCAATTTGACTTCAAACAAGGCTCAAGCTCGTTTTCTTTCTTTTCACTTTCCATATTATGAATTGCGCTGGAATTTTGCATAAAGAATAATAATATTTTGTATAGGCAAAATTTCGATTATACTTGGAATTCCAACCAATAGAAACTTATAACACCATTCATTATCACATGAATTTCATTAACACACTTATATGCAACAAACTCCTTCACTGTATGTATCATGTATCAGGCTCACGTACTACGTACCATTATCATTTATTCTTTCTGTGTAGTAATGAAGGTGATATTGTAGTAGTTGAGGCGCGGTTTCACGATACCAGTAGACGTGTAGGTTACTGGCAGCAGTTTGGTCATAATAATTATGATCTTCCACTCTATACAAACAAATAGGGCAATGCACTATTTCAGTCTGCATTGCCCTATTTGTTTGTATAGAGTGGAAGATCATATTATTATGACCAAACTGCTGCCAGTTACCTACACGTCTACTGGTATTGTGAAACCGCGCCAGTAGTTTTTAGTTTCTAAAAATGTTAATCTTTCGCACCTTGAAGCCCAAATTTCAATTTTCCCTCTAGATTTTTCATGATTGAAGCTCAATTCATTTGAAATTCAGCTCTGAGCATTGATAAGGTAATGTTTACCTTATCAATGCTCAGAGATTCAAACTTATTGGAGTCTTTGTGATATTAATAACATATTGAATGTATGATCTAGGATGATAAAAACATAGAGATTAGAGATGCCCCAATCCATTAATGATGTATCCCAAATTTTCTATGAGTAAACTCATTAATTTAACTTTGATGAAAAATTTGCAAAAACGCATTGAAAACGCAAGGAAAATTGCAAAAACGCCGATTCCTGGCGTAATATTGGGAGAATTTAAAAAACTTTTAATAGATTATTTTTAGACCTTAAACGAACCTAAGTACCAAATCTCAAAATTTTCTGCCAATTAGTTCTCAAGAAATCTGAGAAAACGCACAAAATCGCTACAAAAACGCAAATATTGGGCGTATCTTTGAGATGTTTTTAAAATCCGTTCTTAGTACGTGTCGAAAGGTCCAACTGAACATGTATGCCAAATTTGATCGCATTTGGTTCAGTAGATTTTTATTTCTGATAGATGAATGAATGAATTAATGCCATTTCGCTTTTATTATAATTATACAGATAAGATATAGATTAGATAATATATAGATATGGAACTCGAAAGGAGGTTTCATTTGATTCATCGATATTTCAACATTGCTAATGGAATTCACCAGTTAACGGAAATTTAGCCGTTATTGTGATATTTTGGATGAATATTTATCAAATATAATTGGTTTGAAATTAGGAAATTTTGCATTTCATTCAATGATTCAAAATTTAATATTCCCAGTTTTAATCCCTGCCGATTAGTCACTCTTCTCTCGCTTGAGCGCGCTAGTATCTTTCGCCTAGCCTACGAGAAATACGATATCATCATGGCATAGATTTCAGACAAGTGACAACAAAACATAACCTCACCTCAACAGTAAAATCTGACAATAATATTGTACAGTGATCAGTTCGATAACTTGATTTGATAGAATGCTGTGAGTTAAATTCTCAGGGAAATTTAGTGATTGTGTAGAGGAAAATGATGACTAAAAAGTGAAGTTATCGGCTCTTTATTGTTTATCATAATGAAAAGTGGAAATTTCTTGATACCATAATCTTATTGTACCAGTGATTTGTTATCGTTTAGAACATTTATGAAGCTTCCATTTTCTGGCTCGTGTTGAACTAATAATTTGTCAAATTAGAGAACTGTTTTTTTAATTGATTACACTATAATGGCAGATGGATGTGTTGTACTGTCTAGTGATGATAGTTCTAACGATTGTGTTCATCAATCAAACAAGACAACTAAACAAAATACAAAAAGAGCATTCTCATTTGCTAGCTCTCCAGATAGTAGTTCATCAGACTCTCATCAACTACACAAAACTAATAAATATGCCAGAAGAGCGTCTTCATTTCATAGTTCTCCAGATGGTAGTTCATCAGACTCTCATCAACTACATAAAGATAAAACTGAACAAAATGCCAAAACAGCAGCCCACTTTTTGTCAGATAGTGAATATTCAGATTCTGATTCTCGTTCCAATTCACCTTATAAGTGGCCAGTAGACACAAATGGGCTGGATAGTTTCCCAATGGAACTGGAAAACGAAGAACATGAAAGAAATATTCCATTCAGACAGGATGTTGAAAAGACGGTAAGATAATTCATGTGTTGATAATTCTGTTATTTATAATATTGTTTATTGAGGCAAGTTAGTTTATTTGTATTTAAATTTTATAAAGCAGATACTTAATTGATACTTGCTGATTATATCCCACTGGATATGCAGATGCCTCGCATTATAGGATATTAGGCTACATTTCTTTGAATAGAATGGTCGATAGCTGTTGAAGTATTTTTTTTCCTTGAACTTATTATGCTTTGGTTATATTTCATTAATTCCAACTGTTTAAAACTCCAAATTAAGTACTTTTCTATTTATTCCACGATTGTTTGCTAGCTTAAGACTTTGGCAGTGATAAAATAACATTTTACTATTTGATAAGAAATTTATTAATGGGCCTATGCTACTAGGAGAGCCAAATTGAAGAGAAATAGAGCTAAGTAATAGAATCATGTAGTAGAGCCATGTCTTTTTTCCAAAAAAGCTATTTTCCAAAAGTTGTAGGCTATATTATTTGTAGATGTATAATTTTTTCTATAAAAAATTGTTTCATGTTTTTTCTATTACCAACGTCGCCATCTAATCATGGTATACAACACATGGTGCAGTGAAATTTTGAGTGATATATTCAGTAAAATATTCTCTTCGTTTCACGATTCCGTCATTAGTCAACGCCAATCTGAATTAACTTTAATTGGTAATTTGAAGAACGTTTAGCAATGAAGGAGATCAAAATGAGAGAAAAATTGGAAAAAAATGCAACTAGAGAAAAACTACGACAAATGAAACCCGGTGAATGTATAAAAGTGAGTTATCTATTTATTTATTATTTATTGTGAATCTAGGCCGAGTGTCACCTACCAATTTTCATGGGATAAGCTTAATTTTCTCTTTGTTTTTAACCATTAATTTGACATTCACTAAATAATAATTTATCATGTACATTTTTTCATGATCTATGACCTTTACGCTGTTCATGTATGATGAATGTTCTGTGTTCTGGTTAATCCTATTGAAGTTACTACTTGTTAATTATAGGAAAAAAATCCAAAGAAAGCTATATGAATGGTTTTGGATATTCATATTAGGATATAATGAATAGTTTCTTTGGATTCTCTAATTACTATATCTTCACAGCAGTTGGTTAACATCCAATAATTTCTTCCATTACTACTTGTATTTTTCAGTGTAAATCTTGGTTGTGACAGTAGCATATAAGTAGCTATTTTTACTTTTACTTTATTTTTTTCTATTTCATAATCCAACACATTCTTGAGGAGTAATTTTTAAATTTGAGAAAAAGGTTGGTTTTTCTCTTAAAGAAGTTTCTTTCTCGATCGAACAAATGTTTTCAATTGAAAATATTCAATAAGTATATAATTCATGAAGAAACTTGTTTTCTTGAAATAACTTTCTAATAGTATTTATTGGACACTAATTTTAATTATCGACACAATTTTTTCGAAAGTTTGACATTATCGCATTGTAATTATTTTGCAGTCCATGAAGGTAATAATAGATTCAAATATTGTTGCCTACCGCTACCTCTACCAATCTATTGAAAATGCATTGCAAGAATTTGGTGCTGACCTTACTGTTCAACAGCAACCTATAAGAAACTCTATTACTTGGTCAAGATCTGTAAGTATTTCCATTGTACTTATCATAATAGACCTTATTATTCCTTAATAAGGAATATTAATTATTATTCCTCATATTCTTTATTTTTCCTGTTTTCACATCTTTACCGTTGAAACTACAGATCACAGTGTGGAAAAGCAGGATCATTTTAACTTGTCAGAAAACAGCTGATTTAACGTCAGTAAACGAGCGTACATCAATCAGCTGTTTTCTGACAATTTAAAGGAATCCTGCTATAGATGCCTTGCTTTTGATGGTTAGCTTGTCAAATCCACCATACTTTTTCCAATTTTTGTAAGATTTACAAACTAATATATTTGAATCATAGTTACGTTAAGTGATGTATTTCTAATCCATAATTAGTCTATGACAGCGTTAGTTTTTATCATTTTAAGCTTTCAAAAATTCTACATAAGGATAGAGGAACTATTTTCAATGTTGGAAAAGTGATTTTTAATGTTGTTCCTCTTAAAGGAAGTACGAAAGCTGTGTGAAAGAATCAAATTTTCCTGTAAGCCCATATCAGAATTCAAAATTTTGACAAAAACATGGCGGGGAGTAAAATGTTCCAACACACTTTTATGAACCCTTTCACACCAATGACTAAGTTAAAATAATTATGGTTATACAGTTTCTCTATTTGAAACCACTGGAGCCTACTGTGCGAGTGAGAGGGGGGAGGGGTGTTTGGAAAAATGTTTGAAGCTTTTTATTTCAGTCTTAATCTTTTATTATTGAGAATAAACCAGCACTGTACTCATAACATAATTATTGAATTTTTTATACTTACTGAAGTTATTATAAGGAATAAAAGTTATCAATTTTGTATTTTATATTGCTTAACAAAGAAATTCTATTTTTTCAGGGTAGTGCATTCACTGATAGAGAAGATTCTGAAAACGATGCCGTAATAATATGGTCTAGCGAAAAGTTTTCCAGTGTTGTTTGCAATGACAAATTATCTTATGCTATACAGACAATAAAAGAAAGACTTCCAAATAAAAGAGTAACGTTGCTTATTTATTCTGGATCGGATATTGATATAGAGTAAGTTGATTGTTAGACAAAATTCTTATTATTACTCTCCAATTGTTGTTGGCATGCAATTTAATTTAGAGTAAACTTATTTAAAAACAACTTTCACTTTATTCAGGCTAATATTGCAGTAGGGTTATCATTGAACATCCAACATAACATTATGTGCTTCTAAAAATCACACAAACAAAATAAAACATCTCATTTAATTAGTTCATTAAAAAGACATTGTTCTTTTTTGTTTTGCCACAAAGTATTTATATCCAAGTAAGTTTCTATTCTATCTTATTATATCTTCTCATTCTTATTATATTGTGTTGTCCTTTGAGGAAAAACTGTAACAAGCTATGTTAATTCATTTTTGGTGTGCAAAATAAAATCTTATTTGAATTTTGCCAACCACGTTTTTGGCAAATTGTTAAATGCTAATCTATCATTTGAAGTAAGCTCTAACTAATTTTTGTTTGCTGTAAATAGTATAATCTGGTAAGTAGTGGAACTGTTGACTTTCGAGTCCATCTGTCTATCTGACTCTTGTTCAGGCATTGAATATGAAGAATATTATTAATTTTTTCATAACATATGACAAAGGAGTTTGGTATTAATTATTTGTTCCGTCAGAACCACAACCCCCCCCCCCATCAACATGTAAACAAACGACGTATGAACACAGCCGCCATAAATGTTTGTTGAATAACAAATAACATTTTATGCCTTTGAATGTATAAGTTGATTTTATTGACCATTAAAATATTAAAAATGTACTGTAGAATGATACTCGATTTTTTATTACAACTTCCGTTTAATGGTCGATCACTTATTTTTCAGGTCGGAAGACTTAGTGCCAAGTCTTGATTCAGTAAATGCTCATGGTGCAAGGCGAAAAAAGGCTACAACTCTCAACAAGTAAGAAATGCTTTGAATGCAACAAGCATCACGATCTGATAAAAGTAATTACATTGCCTTTTGAATAAAAATTGGCTAATTGTTAATGTTTTGATTTGATACATCTAATAGTCGAGATTGGAGTCTCTATATTATTGTATTTTAGATTTATCCATTCCAGTATAATAAATAAAAGTTTGTTATTTTGAATTATTCATCTGTAACAGATAGATTATCTTCATAATCATAGAAAAATACTATTCTGAGTACTTTCCAAAGTTGCATTTGTCGAAACACCAGTATTGATTCTCAATAACTAATTTCGATGAAGGTGTGATGTAATAATTATAATTTCATGAAAATTGAAAAATTTTATTGTGTTGTTGAACATACTCTAGACCCAGAATGTTGAAACATGAGTTCTTCAACATTTTTCATTACAAATGTACAAGAATGTACTAGAATGTTCTTAATCCCCATGTATAAGTGCTGAGCTATTTTCTCTTCGCCTCCGGCTACCTTTTAATTGTATGATTATATTTTCATTTTATTCTTTTTTAGGAAGAGGTTGGAAATGGAATTGGTTCGGCTTCAGTTCGAACATGATTGCTCATACCGGTTAATTGAAGCTAGGGTTGAAGTTGGAAAGGTCATAGCCCAGTTCACCAAAGCAATATCGGAGATACCATTCAGGTGAATTGACCTTTCTACTCAATATTCCATGTCACATTGACCATTTGTACTGTAATATAAGCGAAGTGGAAAAGAATAGTACAAAAAGAAACACATCATCTTTATATAAAATAGGCGAACATGTTTTTTGTAATCAGAACTCCTCCATGGTTTCTCAACCGGTTTTGTTTGTTCACGTCTCATTTGAAAGATCTCATTGATCAGATGTTTGATAAGGTCTTACATTTCGAAAAAGTTATTGTGGAGATGAGGAATGAACGATCAAAGTTTCAATTTTTACCATTGTTTTAACATAGGGATAGGTGAGCTGAAAATTTTCACATTCTAACTTATTACGATTTTCACATTTTAACGAGAAGATGATGGAGAAGAAGAGGGAGAGGAAAAAGGAGGAGAAGAAGAAAAGTGGAAGAAAGAGAAGAAGTAGGTGAAGAATGAGGAGGAGGAGCCCTTCTTCTCCTCCTTCTCATTCTTCACCTCCTTCTTCTCTTTCTTCCATGAAAAAGGAGAAGATGAAGAAGTAGAAGAATGAAAAGGAGGGGAAGAAGAAGTAGAGGAAGAAGGATGAGAAGAAGAATAATGTGAAGAAGATGGATAAGAAGATTGAAAAGAAGGAGAAGAAGGAGGAGTATTGGAAACTATTTCATGTAGTTCAATAGTCGCAGTTTTGTGCAACCTGGGATGTCCTGTAGTATATACAATAATATACAAAAAAAAGTTTAAAAACTGACTCACCATAAAAGTTCAACTCAATTAACCCATAATCATTAAAGTTTAACCTATAAAACCTGAATAAGCCTAATAATCAACAAACAAAACCTCAGAATGGTATAAAACCCAAATAAACTACTGTAGTAAATAAGTCATCGAAGATACTGCAGAAACTAGAGTTCACCACCACCAAAATACCTCCCGGTAGCTCCGATAAACTTTCTAGTATTCCATTCCAAGTATCAATTCATCTAAGTTCTTATCTCTTCTCATTCATTGAAATGAAATTATTGTTGTGAGTAGCTATGATTGCGATATCGCTTTTCAGCACTGTTAGCAAACCTTCCTGTGGATTGGGCTTGGCCAGGTCTCAGCCTTCACGCACGCGCATATTTGTTTACTCTTCTTCTTTTCTGTTGACGGCCAGTTGCAGAGACTTCATTTCAAATTAGTTCAGGTTGTCGTCGATCCCAATCTGTTGCTGTCCTGATTTATCGCCTGGTTAAATTACCAGCTCATTTATTGAATGTCTCTGCAAGTGTGTATTAAAAATGTACTATTATTTTATTATTGTTGATGTTGAGTGTGGGTTTGTTTAGGAAAGAGAGAGAGCGTCAAGAACAGGAGCTGGCTTGGCTGGCTGCGGCCGATTCTCGCGGGTGTGTGCGCGTGAACAAGTCCAGCCACGGCCTCGCTCAGCTCTGGACGCAACAGCTGCTCCAGTTCAACAACTGCAATCTGGATGCTGCCAATGAAATCACCAAACGATATCCCACTCCTCAGGCTCTTGTCAAGGTCTGTATTACTATTAATAAATAGATATACAGTATTTCTCTCAGTCAAAGAAAAATACATACAATACATTCATATAAGCAGAATCAATTTTGACAAACGAAAATTGATTATCCATTGACACTTGTAACATATCTCAATTCTCTTCCGAGTATTATTAATTGTTTGTTGTTTATCGTATGGCTTTTATTGGTGGGGAGACCCTTACGGGTAGGTTCCACCTCGCCTCATTGCACAATTTTTTGTGTCGGTCACCCATCCGCGAGGACGGTCTTGAATGTTTGTTACTTACTTACTTACTTAACGTATTATTAATTAAGTGACAATCAAAGTTCGCACTAGCTTAACTTTTAATTTTCTATCAACTCAATTTTTCAAATTCATCCCAAGAAATATTCTAATTTATTCACTACTGATTGAGTAGAGTTTAATAATTCAAGTAGTAACGTAGAGTAGTGTATGAAGTAAGGAAAACTGAATTAATTTTAATCCTTGCATTTCAGGCATATGAAAGATGCGCCACCGAACAAGAAGCTTCTACACTCCTCAAAGAAATTCCTGTAAGTAGAGTACTAGTTATTCTCTTTTTTTGAAATTTAATGATCTTAATAAGGTACCTTGAAAATATACATCATTCAAAAAAAATAGAGAAGAGTATACAAAAATAGTACAGCTGTAAACCACTTGTATCTGTACCGTATCGATATCTTGTCAAAAATTTTCTGAAATGCGTACTTTTTAAATTTCATAAAAAATTAAACTTACTAATCAGATAAAGTAAAAGTGTCTTTTAAAGCGTATCGACTTTATTTAATAATAATTTTTATTTCAACTCCTCAATTTCAAAAATTCTCAATTTTTCAAAAACAGATTAAAGAATTTATTAAGATTCAATTTGTTTTACAGATTGTGCGAAAATGCATTGGAGATTTGGCTGCTAGAAGAAAACTTGGACCAGAACTAAGCAGAAAATTGCATCTACTATTCACATGTAAAGACCCCAATGTACAGCTCTCCAACGAATGACTGATTCTCTTGTTAATAATTGAATTCTTCCTCTCTAAAATAAATTTTCTATTGATTTGTATTGCTTCTTGATAATTTTGTAATTTCTGTATCCATTCTTGAGCACGTTGTGCATGTGTTCACTAAAGGTACGCAAAACCCCCTTTAGTGCATTACAATTTACTTATGAAACCATGGTGAAAGTAATTAATATATTTATTCATATAACATAGTGAACAATAATTAAACATCATAATAAAAATTTTACAACAGATAGGGATAATGAAAGAACACATATTATATTAACACATAGAAATGCATACATTTTGCAAAAGTCTCTTCCCATCAATTCGAATTTCAGCATATAATTTGGAAGGCTCTCGCAAATAACGTTAGCGTTCCGTATTAATACCGAAGATTACACCGTAAATTTTCAGAATTTTCCTATTCAACATATTTCTCCATATCATTAGTTTATCGGCTTTAGTGATTGATATAAACTTCTCATGGCAATCAATTTTATGAACATGGAAAGTATGATTACTTAAAGGTGTGAGAAGTTTATGGAATGAAATTCTGGAGCAATGTAGAAAAACTACATTCTTGGTCATAGATCCATGTTAATAATTTATGTAATTTACATCAAAGTGCTGAATACCATGTCAATGAACTGTTCATAATGTATGGTAATAATGCCATCTTGATCTTGATCATGGCTTTTGAACGCAGAAGTTAGTGTATGCAATACTATGCAGGCCTCGATGAAATCGTCAAATAAAATTTTGTTCTGTCCAAGTCTGTCAAATTTTCTCACAATCATCTCTACAGTTTGTTGAGAAAGTCGGTAGCCGAAAGTGGTGAAGGCGGTTTGCAGTTCCTGTGAGTCGATACTTCCCGAGCCATCCCTGTCGAAAGAGCGAAAGCAGTGTTGCCAGTCAGTGACGTACTTCCACAGTGCTCCAAAGTTATCAAACGACACTGTTCCACGCTTCTCTTTGTCAAACATGCCTATCATGAGTTGAACTGTTTTTGCTCTGAATGGAGCCCAAGTCCCATTGGTTAAAGCCTGTTGCAATTCATCCGCTGAAATATAACCACTTTTGTCCTTGTCAACTTTTTGAAAAATGTCCAATAAGAATTCTTGAGTGGGCATTGCTGAGTTGAAAGTCATTACTCTCCACAAATAAGTAGAATTTTTGGATTGTTAAATTATTGGGATTAATATATGAACTGGATATTTGTTAAATCAATGTTCACCTCTAAACAACCCTAAACATAAATTAACTTTCAAAACTATATTCACTGCAACATAAAATATCAAGTATGAAACCGACTATTCTCAAACAGGATTATCCAACTACAAGAAGAAAATAATCATCATCAAATTCATTGTTGACACCGAATTTTCTTCCATATTATAATTTAATACATACAGCTGATCTATCAAAACATTCAAGATGCTTCAGAACGATCTCAACCAGGTTATTGGTGTGATTCGATTAAGTTACTTTTGACAAAAGTTCATACTTTTTCTTTTAGTTATTGAAGGTATTTAAAGTGAAATGAAAATAATTGAACTTAGGAAGTAATTAAAATCAGTAATTGCTGCGATTCGATTACTGCTGTTGACAAAAGTTTATACTTTTCTTTTGATTATTGAAGGTATCCTAAGAGAAATGGATGTAATTGAAATCTCTCACAGTTACAAGTTTGAGAAGCGCGAGAAGTATTTATCGTTGAAATGGAAGATATCCCATGTCATGCTCTACTTGACTTGCAGTCTTATAGGATTTGCTGGCAATGCAGTAGTTCGTATATTGGAAAGCAGCTTGGATCACGAGTGCTTGTTCTACAGCAATATTTCCGCCGTTGAAGACAAGAATGAGGGAAAATGGTATGTGTCGCCCAGTGTCACCGTATGGAGCAAGCATCACTGCTATAGAATAATGTTCATTTTCACAATTTCCTTTGTTTATGGTATGATCTGGACCGTCTATTTTTTCACGTGCGCTGTCAGTCAATACAAGTACAAAGTGAAGCGTTTGGAAAGTTTTCATGGGTAGGTGCAACTTCATTTTATTACTTAGATTGTATTAATTCGATCACTAATTCACTTGAGAATTGGAATGTAGGCTGGAGATTATAAGTACCATTAAATTATTATACAAGGTGGCGGAAATGGATTGGATGGTTTTAAAATACTTGTCAAACTGTCAATTTATAGGTATTGGATTGAAATGAAGTGCAAAACGTGTAGTTACAAGGAAAGTTAATTAACAAAAAATTATTAATGCTCGTTTTAAAAATTACATCCATCAAATGCCCTTCTCGAGCGACGCATTCTGCATTGTCCGCTCTAGCACATCACCAGGAATTGATGTGATTTCGTTGTGAATTGCTGCCTTCAACCTTATTCGTTGTGAAATGCTGCCTATAAGAAAAAGTCAAATACTGTGAGGTCCGGTGAGCGAGGGGGCCAATGGAAATCTCCATTACGGGAAATCAAACGGCCAGGGAACAGAGCGCTCTGCCGTTTGATTTCCCGTAATGGAGATTTAAAATTTAAATATTTGTATCAATATTAGAATTTGTATTTTGATACATTGCAATCACTACTTACATATTTGATATAGCCTAATTATTATGATTGGAAAAATATATAATTGATTATATTTGTATTCTATTTAAATTTATATCAAAATTACATTTTATCTACTTTTTCTGTAAGTTTATTGCAAATTGATTTAATTTCGATTTTCAAATCCCATTACAATAAAAAATGGGATTTGAATGTCCAGTTGTATCTATCTGAAAATTTTCCAGTTTTTTATTATTTTTCAATTTTTAGAATTTCATTATTTGTTAATGTAAATTAGGCTATGTGGGACCGAAAGATGGTTGAACTGTACCTAGATTGTAGAATTCTTCAAATTCATGTGGGATTAATTCTTATTTCTGTTCATTAATTTTGCAGGTATGGGCCTCCACAAAGACTTGTCATCCCGGCATTAGTTTTCAACGTGGTAATAACCTTGGCCACTGGTCCTATCGCTGTTGACGCATGGTACGGTCTTGTTGTTTTTTGCCAGAATCTGATGAATATCACAAATTCATCCACGTGAGTTTCTAATAAGTAGGCCTAATATCTCATGCTCTTTCTGTCATCTCTTCATATTTTCTTATAGTTAGTTATTATTATTTATTCAACATTATTATTATTATTCATAGTTATTATTTTTTTGTGAAGTGCATTTTATTTAAATTATCGTATTGTGTTACAGAAACAAATTTGGGGTTTATCCTGTTGTTTCTGTCTTGTTTGTAATAAATAAATAAATGCTCCTTAATCATTCATACAGTAGATAGATAATATCAATTGATTTGTGTTTCAAAAACATGAGAACATAGCAGTAACTTGAATTCCTTTATCATCTCGTATTTTATAGAATCTGATAACATGACTCATATAGCGATTTGAAACTACTTGTGTTTTATCTTAACAAGCATTCATGTGAATGTCTAATTTTTCTTTTTATTTTAATAAGCAATTATGAAACTTGCATAGAAATAGAATATCCTATAAAAACCTTTTTCTCAAGGCAAATTTAGGTTATTTAGAAACTTCAAGAAGGATTTAGATTTGAATCTAACTTGTGCTGTAACGTACTAAAAATGTCTAACAACACAGTTTCTTCTCTGAAAACAAAACAAAAATTTATTTATCAAAAAGTTCAATATGGATATAAATTGGCTTTTTATAGTCAATTTTCTGAAGAAATTAGTTGTCCTTTGTCACGATATTCTTCTATTACCGTAGTTATTCTAATTTGTTTATCTTCGTATTGCTTGGATTTCAAAACTAATCTAATAGATTTTTTATGTTACTGAAAGTATCAATTAGCCTAATTGCATATTTCAATGATTTTATTGTTACAATATTTACGACTATTCATCTTTTTTATAGATGCATGGAGGCGGCCAGATTAATTTATCCCACAAGAGACGGTAATAACTTGGAAAATGCCAAAGTGATGGCTGATTTAATCCGCGTGAGTTTTTCCAATTATTACTGCGATAGAATTCTGCAAACCCAATCTTTGAATAAGTGCACGTTATGGAAAAAGCCTTGGAACTTCATTGACAAACTTATTTATTGGCCTTATTACACGGCCTTAGCGACCTTACAGATCTTATTATACAGCACTATTACCATTAATATAATATTGTTCAGATGTATTTTATGTATTCCCGGAAAAGTAATGTTTATTATCGAGGTCTTTATTTACAGACCTTATAATAATATGATGAATAAAGCCTTTATTTAGTCTCCAAAATTTACAATAATTATCTTACTTTCAAATCATACATTCCTTCATTCTCGAATACCAAAAATTAAAATATAATTTTCCCTTTCTTCATTCAATATCTCGCAAAATGTTATATTCAAAACAATTACATTAATGGAATTCAAAACCAAGAATCAATATGAATAAAGTTGAATCTTTTTAGCCTAGTACTGCAGCTCTTCATCCTGTTGGAATAAGCTCATTTTAATGATGCAATGTATTAAAGGAATTTGTGTTTCACTTCACTCACTTCGTTTCCACAAATGTCTTTTCCCTTTTCAAACAATGAAAATAATTGATAATTGATGTGAAAATTTATGAATTTTTATTGAAACTAGATTACATCTATCCAGATAAATAATTAATAAACTCACAATAAGACTAAAAGTGTCAAATTTTCTAAGAAATTTATTATTTATGGTAGGAAATGTATTGGGTGTTTAGAAACTAACCCCACTAGCGGGCATATGCCTCCCCCAGTAAAAATATTTATTATTAATAGATTACTATTATAAATACATTCTTGAAAAGTAATGATAAGTATCGATGACCATTTATTTATTTCTTCCAGTTTCTAGGTGTTGCTCTGTTTTTTGCCTGGCTCTTGAACACTCTGTTGTTGTTTGTGAGGATATTTTACTGGCCGGATTATAATCTAATGAAGGAAATCAACATTGAGTTTCGTTTACATGATAAACCAGGAAAAGATGCGGTATAAATATCATATCATTTTTCTTATTTATTTAACACTTGAACTTAATCTAACTAAATTACTTACTATAACTATTAGAAAAAATCAACTTTTTTCAAGAACTCTATTTGTAAGGTTGAATGCCTATATTTCTTTATCATCTATTTTTGATGAAGGATTTTATAGAGTTCATTATAACGTTATCAATAAATGCTATACAGAATTATTGACATTGAATGACTAATTACTATGTTACTGTATTTTTTATTTTAATATACTTCAAGTGCTTTTTCAATATACTAAGTTCAATTTTTCAACTTCTAAATTCAATAAGTCTCAATTCTCACGAGCAGTTTTTGGGTGGTTGCGGCTAATAGCGGTCATCAGCGGTTCCATATGTGGAAGAGAGACAAAAAAGACCTGGTATACAGAGAGTGTATAGTAACAATGTGGACATTACCTGTCACACTTTTGATTGTGAGCTCGGACAAATCCACCATACTATAAATACATGTATATTGTGAATGGCCACACTGTGACTATATACACTCTGTAAGCTGGCATAATCTTATCTCTCTCCCACACATGGAACCGCTGCTAACCGCAACTGCCCAAAAACCGCTCGTGAGAACCGAGACTTAATCTTGGTTCACATGAGCGATGCGGCGCGGCTACCAGCGGTTCCATGTGTGGGAGAGAGACAGAAAAACAGCTGGCATAATCTTGTCTCTATCCCACGCATGGTGGCCGAGCCGCTCGTGAGAACAGAGCCTTAAGACTTTTATGGCAGCTCGTACACCGGAGCAATAAGGAATAGGTAATAAGCAACATTTGAATCATATTATCGTCTACTCTATAGAAACAAATAGTCAAATGCACTGCTATTTGAAGTGATAAAATTTCTGTTGTTTTTTACTGTGATAAAACATGCAGAATAAATTTGGAAAATTACTTTTCCTCTTAAGTGATGGACTGAAACAGCAGTTTTGTCTTTACCAAATCATTTTTATTAGAAATTACAATACTCTGTTGTTCATTTCTAAACGAGAATTCAGTATTAGGAAGCTCAAATAGTCACTCAAAATGCGTTTCTTCATTCAAAGCTGAAAATGAGTACTAAATTATTATAAATGTTTATTCAAACGGTTCAAACTTCATTGCCATGGCTGACAACATGTAATATAACCTACCTATTTATGGCTGAATTAGATAGAACTAAATTTAAAAAAAGAGAATTGTTTTCCACTTGTCATTCTCAACTTTTTTATAATTGAAATGGATCAAGAGTAGTCTACATTTTTAAATATGAAGATGTTTTTTAAAATTCCATTAAAGCCAAATTTTACCATTTACTAAAAATTAATTTTCAGTCCCAACTATACAAAGAGAGAGTTCGGATCTGGAGGAGATTTTTACAGGAAAAAGGCTTGGCCGGCAAAGTTTTGCAATCAATCAAAGAGATCGAATACACGTTTCCATGTTTAAAAGAAAAAGAAGATAATGAAGAAGAGATAGACAATTATGGATTGGACACTAATGAAGCTGCGTTCAACTTAGCGTTAACAGAGTCGTCGTCTACTACTGCTCATACCAATCCTAGTGATATTGATATTAATCCATTACACCTCTTCTCCACGGAAAGACTGCATCTTACAAAACGGAGAAAAGTGGATGATGATAGTGATATTGGTGACTGGGTTGCTCTGGAATTGGAAGGATTGGTTAATCAAATCGCTCCCATCACCAATCAAGACGATACCTTTGAGCCGCAAGCGCACTCCAAAACACCTGTCGATACAGTGAGATCCGTTGATAGTTCTGGAAGTAGCAGTTTAAAGAAAAGGAAAGATCCTGGAGCGGGTTCAAGCAAAAATTTCAGGGGAACATTATAGAAGGATTAATTCGTAGACTATTAATTTCGCCGACTTTCTCTGATTATAATGTTTTCTTTATAGTTTCAACTCTTGCGCTCCATTTTCGTTACTTTAATGTAAGTTATACTTTCTCAACTAACGATGCGTTTTCCAGCAACGTAAAGTAACGTTCTCCATGTAAGTCTTCTTACCATGTAATAACGTTCTCATGAGATCTGTTGTACCACTCTAGATGGAAAACTTGTGCTAATGAAAAAGTGTGCTTCAAAATAGACTACAAACTTTGAAAACTCTTACTATCTCTGTATATGTTACTGCAGTATACTCTACAGTATAATAACTACTAAATAATATACAGTATTATTAATTCTACAGTTTAATACACTTATTCTTAAATAAGCCACAAAGTCGTTTTTTAGAGGTGCAAGAATTTATTTATTGAAACAAAGCTCTATTTTGCTTATGTTGGCAATTGAATCCTTCACTAAAGGCCGTTACAGACCGGCGTAGCGTCGCTTTATTTTCATTGAATGCCCGGGACACACATAGTCTATACAATATTTTGCTCATATATCAACTTTGTGGAATGAATTAAATGCATTGAATTCTTAAGTCTGAATAGCTCAGCTGGTATAGTGATATATAGAGTGTGTCCCGGGCTTTACTACACGTAGCTATAAAGCGACGCTACGGCGGTCTGAAACCACCTTTAGTCACTGAGCAATATTTGGAGTTTGGGAGAAGCGGTTGGCTTTATGGTCGTGCCGGTGTCTAATCGCAAGATTAGATAAGAGACTTGCACCTGTTATTCCCATGGTAAGGGTGACCACTTCAGGCCTTTTTCCGCTGATTTCGTTATTTCGAAGTTTCAAAATTTTTAGGTGCAGTGTGCTAACTTTGGTCATTTTTAAGCGAATCCATATATCGCATATATTACTATATCTAGCTTGTCATATAGATTTACTGTATTCTGTTGCTCAGGAATTTGAAGACGTAGTTCCATATTCTGCCGCTAGATGGCAGAGGCTGTTCTGGCCGCAAGTGGCAATTTCAAACGTTTGGTGCTTCGGATACATAATTATAATTTTCCTACAATTCCCAAAGTGCTCGAAGGTTAAAAATGACTAGAAATTATAAGGAACCATCAGATAAATCTAATGAGTCATGCTGCAATCACGTAGCTACCGCAGTTTCTGAATTGCAGCCTTTTAAACTAAAAAAAATTATGTTATTTCAGGTTTTTTGGAGATTACTCGCGGAATTTCCTAGTTACAAGCTTGAAACAAATTTTAAATTATTCTTTGGATAAATTCGCATCGTATGAGTAGTTTTTTATTTCTCAACTAGATATTATAACTCTAGAAAAAAATAAAACATTAATTAATTTGCTCATCTTTGGCGGCGTGTAACTCAGTAACGCTTCAATCTTAACAGCATAACTCTAACATATAGCATAACAGAAATCCATATACTGCACTCCCAATAGAGTGCAGTATATAAGCTTCTCTTATAATTATAATCTTCAATCTAAACAGCTAAACTGTTTAAATATAACTTTATTAAGAGAAGTCCATATACTGCACTACAGTTGAGTAGAATCGTAGAATCGTAGAAGTGGTCTGTTGTAATATATAGTCTATTGACATTCATTTTATTTGACGCTTGTTATTAGATATATATATAGATATCATTCCTCAACGTTGCTGATGACCGTAGAGATCGATAGTATAGAAATAATATATCTCTATCTATCTAATGCCAAGCGTGTTTTTCACGCGGGGCCCCCCAAAGCGGTCGCCCCTGTTGGACCCCCCCCCCCCTAGACCGGCCCTGCTTATGTGGGCATCACCACAGCAAAAAAAATATTTCTGAATATGAGCAATTAATACAGCGCATTTGAGGAGAACGCCTTGAGTTTTTTCATCTTCAACTATAGAGATTGAACCAGGATTGGAAATTAATCCAAATAAGTTACAACCTGTTCTTTTTTCTCTTTTTTTATTCTTGAATCCCTAATTTTTGATTTGATGAGCAACGTATGCACCTAAAGAGGAGGCAGAGTATAATGTAATAATGTAAGCCTTGGTGGTACCAAGATTGAAGTTGAGAATGTGCAGCTTTTCAATAGCACCTGTTGACATTCAATCCTACATAATTTCTTTCCATTTTTATTCAGTGTTTGACATTTTGCTTTGTCTTTCTACTTGTTTGGTGCAGTTACAAAAATGGAACTGGAATAACTAAACAAGCACTTGACTGACGGCGAATAAATAATTCAATTAAGTTATGACAAAGGCAACAGATGTTTATGAATATTCTGCTTGTATGTCGAGCATGCTGACTGAGGCTGAAGTGGGCGGTCCTCGAAATAAAACTGAATATTAAAGCAAAAACACATGCTGACAAGAACTTGGGAGAAAGAGAGAGAGTGAGAGAGTTGGCCTTCGCCGGCGCCACAGCCCACGTGATTTTATTTCTGTTCTGTCAGGTGAGAATGTCCGAGGTATTTGAGGCACAACATCCTAAACAAGTATGCAAGTGCACTCCTTGAAGGCTTCGCTTACCATATGGATCAGCTCGTGATTAATATAGATCTCAACTACGACCACTCATTATTCTTAGGCCTATTCGTTATGTTTCAACAAAAGAGATGGCGTTTTAGAAGTAGGCCTAGTAACGTTATTTGCAATCCCTCACTTTGTCTCTCCTTCAATATAATTATACTTGATTTTGTTGGAAAGAAAACTATTGGATCCATAAACTGTCTATTGAGCGACTGAAAAACCGGGCATAAGAATTCTATCTTTATAAATAGAGTTATCTCTGGTGACACCCTATACTGTAATTCAGTCAACACTACTATAGGAATATGCATGTGTCCTTTCAGCTTCAATCCATTCCTTGAATTGTGTTCCATTTGATTGTGATTTCAATCTGAATGATTTCTCAAAAGGAGCGTTACCTTTAGCTCACCTTTACTTCACCTCTAGCTAATAGTGTTCATTTTTTTTAAATTGTTAAATATTATGTTTTTTCCTGTTTATAATGCCCACATTAAACCATGACTAGTGCGTTAGTAAAGAAGTAATTGATGCCAGACGGAATGGGAATCGACGGAATTACCAGACAGTGTAACAGCAATGCAATAGTAGACTGAAGTTGCAACGTTCCAGACTACTAGATATTATAGATATATATGGATTTATAGATGAACTCAGGGCTTTTTGTGGGGTAGGGACTAATGTGTGGAGGACACCGTACTGGAACCTCCAGGCTCCGTCCCTTGGGTCTCTTCACGTATTCGGTGTTATTCAATTGAATTCATTCATTTAAACGCTCAAAATACATTGAATACAAGGAAAAACAAAACCACAAAGAAAATATAAAGGCTAATAATAGTCTAAACAAATACAAATTTGCTAATTGGTGGATTGTTCTAAAAAGAGAAGGGGGAGAATACAATGTCAAAAATGGTTTCCTTGTACAGTAATAGGTACTTGACAGAAAATTGGAAGGGAAGCTTGTTGTACAGGCGGAAAACCAGGAGTTAAATTAATATCCCTTCCCACCACTGATCATACCGGAACCCCATCCGTCAGTACCGGAAACATATTCGAAAACATATACATAGTCTATGTTTTCAAATATGTTTCAAACATATGGAGACATATTTGGAAACTCACATCTACAAAAGAAAGCTCTGGATAAACCTATCAATTTTATTGTAGAGTTTAGAATATGTCTACACATTTATTCAGTGATTACCCTCTACCATGGTGATTTTGTGCGTACTACCACAATCTGGGAGACTCAAACACGTCTAGCGAGAACTTTTCAACTTTTCTTCCACTTGTTGCTCTTCAATAACTCACTCACCACGCCCGTTCAGAAGATAGACTCGCTTGTACTCGTATCGACTCGCATCCCACGGTTTATGCTCGCACAAAAAAGAGAAGTCTCGCCCTTTGCAGTGGCTGCGGCGACTAGTGTCTCCCAGCCCCTACGCAGACAATCTAATAAATATTAAAATATCGCCGGAGACTAGAATAGAACTGCAGCCAGATTTATTTATATATTTTCGAATTCCCGTCACCTACTCGTTTGTCGCTTACCTTTTTAGTTGCCTCTAATGATCAATTAATTATGCTCCGCTTGTGCATTAACGCTGTTTTCAGTTTCTCTCTATTTCGCTGTGTTTCTAATTTATAAACACTAGAAAAAAATGAGCGCCGTTTCATTATTCATGAGCGTAGACTTGTAGAGGTAGCTGAATGCAGCCTGTCAACAAGCGAACAAGCCTATTATATTTAGTTCGATATTATTTCACAAAGCCTGAGCTATAGCAGGATTCTTTTAAATTGTCATAAAACAGCTGATTGATGTACGCTCGTTTACTAACGTTAAATCAGCTGTTTTCTGACAAGTTAAAAGAATCCTGCTATAGTTAGGGACAGACGGTGCTAACAATGAGCTATGAATGTCAAAATCTTTGCAGTGTTCCAAATAATTTTACTGTTCTGTATTGCCATTCAGAATACAATAATGAAAACTCTAGGATGTTGTCAAATAACACTAGATTTATTAAAGAACATATCTTCACTAGAAATGGTAAAATGATGCTGAAACATGTTTGTTAATTTATTTGTTAATTCCAGTGATATTTGACAACATCCTAGTGTTTTCATTATGTTCAGAAACTGTGTCAGAAGTATTAAATAGAACTTGAAAAATTATCTAATACAAATCAGTCGTTTTATAATATTGAAATGTCTTCAACTACTTGATGAGCCTAAAATATTATAGAGAAAGTAATCAAAGTATCACGCAAGCGTCCTTTATCCCATGATATATCTACTTGCTTGATGCTTCCTCTATGTATTTGCTATCTCTATGGGTTTTTGTTTCTTGTATAAATGAATTTGAAACGGTAGATCTAAAAATTTAATCGAAAAAATATTGAATAATAGATGGTTCTAATACCAAATTAATTGTAAAGCTCAATATAGGTTTATGAAGCATTTGAATCCCTAGCTAATTTGAATATTTTCAAATAAGAGAGCACACAAGGGGATGTGTGTGGTTTGCGCATGACTGAGAGTTGGAAAAAGGAATAGGCCTATTTGAAAAGCAAGCTATGCTGGATGCTTATGAACCAATAATCTACTGATCGCGAACATTGTGAGATTGGAAAATTAATTTATTTTAAACTGAATCAACTTCCATTAATTTCTCCATTCTGACGACTGACCTATCAAGAGAAAAATATTACAATTTAAGAAGTACATATAATGCAACAAAAATATAATAGTTCTTCATGAACAAAATATTGTATGACAACCACAAGGTGATTCTGAACAAAAAGCTATTTTGAAAGTAAGACAGAGACAAGTGAAAAGCTAGACGCAATCTTCTCTTGCTTTTGTTGTAATCTAAATTTGAATACATGCAGCACCTCACACTCGTCTTCTCTATTGCTCAGTTGATCTGGCCTTCAGGAAGGTCGTTCAGATCAGAATAAGCCTCTTTCGATACGGCATTCACCTTTCTCCAAGCGAGATTTGAATTTTTGAAAGATTCGCTGACAATGGAAACTTTGTTTTGGGATATAAACATTTTTCAACAGTTGTCTATTAGATGAAATTTTAAATTCGGGTTTGATGTGGATGACAAGCACAGGATAGCTCTTCAAGATAACATCTGGATACTCTCTCTCTTTTTTTCTCTCTCTCTCCATCACACTAGCGTTATTCGTCAAATCAGAGACCACCTTTAGATGGATACATGCTTTTGCTATTCCACCACTTATCTTCATCTTCGCGTAGGCTCGCAGGCCTAAACCTATTTTAAGCCTCGTTTGAATACAATTTATAAATACGTACACCGCGTGCATTCTTTTCTCTTTCAACAGCAATGTGGATGGGCGTTATCACAGCTTCTACTGTTTGATTAATTTATGGAACGACATTCTTTTGTGTAACATAGTTCGCTTTGTTAGTCATTTGGTGATAGTTAGATGTGGTTTATAATGATGAATAATGTTCAGCTCTTGCTACCTACCATAAGATGAGAAACAATCGAAACGGCTACTATACCAAATGTATTTAGTGCATTCTTTCTCACGTTCTCATGCAATTACACTCCTAAGCGAACACTTTGATAAATCAGTTTTTTCAATTCATGGAAATTGTAAGTCTTGTCTACATTCAAAATTTTATGAATTCTCAAGGGTCCATGCTCTTTTTTTTCTTGCATTTATTCTCTTCTCTTGAATTAAGGGTGCAAGAGAAGAGAATATGAGAGATAAATGCAAATACCCTGTACATCCTCTTTTTTCATTGCATTTATTCTCTTCTCTTGAATTAAGGGTGCAAGAGAAGAGAATATGAGATATAAATGCAAATACCCTGTACATCCTCTTTTTTCTCTTGCATTTATTTCTCTGCTTCGCAAACAATAATAATTTCTTTATCTCCTAACCATACTCTTAATGCTTAATGCTATACATTCTGCATCCCTAAAACCCCTTACTCTCTAAGACTCCCCAAGGCGTTTTTGCACTCATGAAGATAAAGAGAAAATTCCCGGACACGTTCTCGGACAAGCTCTCCTATCGTTATAAAGAGAGTGGAAATTTGATAACTTTTTAAATTTTCAATATTCAGTTCTCTTAAATTATTGTATCACATATCTCTCTGTGTTTTTTTATGTTTTGCGTTTGTGCTTTGAAATTTTATAATTTTATTCAGTTACAGTGTAATTTGGAGTTTAATCTCTGTTCTATAACTCTTGTGAATAAGTGAATAAATAATTTTTTTCTTTTATTTTGATGATAATAACAACAATTTTAATACTGTATTACCATCACTATCACAGTTTATAGATGACGAATTCTCATCACAAAGTAGGCCTATATAGAAGAAAATTTTACAATAAAATCTTAGTTTTCCAAATTCATCTTTATATACAGTATTTATAACATATTATTCTTTCTGCTTGTCAATCGGCTCTTGTCACTGTGTCCGACGATCTGAATTTAGTACTATGATTTGCCATCATCATAAAAAATACTGATAAGATGTAGAATATAGGTAAAATGTGTAGCATAGATATTGATAATGTGGATATAAATAGAATGTTAATGAGTTTATTTTATGTAGACATTATTTTAGTACTTAGATTAAATTAACTACTACTTGAGGATTAAATTGTCTTTGCTATCATAAAAGAATATTCTCACCACACAATATCATCATCATCTTCTTCTTCTTCTTCTTCTTCTTCTTCTTCTACTACTACTACTACTACTACTACTCCTCCTCCCCCTTCTACTACTTCTTCTTCCTCTTCTTTTTCTTCTCCTCCTCTTTCTTCTTCTGACTCCTCCTCCTCCTTCTTCTTCTAATTCTTCTTCTTCTTCTCCTCCTCAACCACCTCTTCCTCTTCTTCTTCCTCTTCCTCCTCTTCCTCCTCTTCCTCTTCTTCTTCTTCTTCTTCCTCCTACTCCTTCTTCTTCTCCTCCTTCTTTACCTTCTTCTTCTTCTTCTTCTTCTACATCATCATTATCATACTAGTGGTATTATTTATTGTTCTATCTGCTTCCTCTGCTCAACGTCAATTTAAATTCAGGAATGCCATGAGTCGATGATTAAAATCAACGTTTGTTTGCTCATGCTGATTGAACAGTGACAGTTCGTCAATCAACCGTTAAGTTCACAAATAAACTGTTGAGGAATGTCATAACGTGAACTGGCAACTGGCAAACGCTGTTTGCATCTGTTGTGAGCATTGTGATTGTTTTTCGCAAATATTTACTGTATTTGGTTTTGGATTTCGAAGTGTAGTTGTGTTTTTTAGTTGGGAGCAAATTGGAATCGGAAAAAGTAACGTTGAATGAGAGGGTGTCGATTGGGAGTAAGGTATTGTTCACATGTGGCGTGTTTTGTGATATATGTGAACTGGAGGAACAAGGAGGCAGTCAGACAGGAATCTTGCGTGCAGCGACCTTCCGAGATGGTCTCCAACTGTGTGTGTGACCTGGATTGTGACGGAGAGTGGTGTGATCGCCATCGCCAACCAATAACTGATCGCTGGATGGATTTCGTATCGAAATCGGCTCTTGTCACTGTGTCCGTCGATCCGCATGTAGTACTACGATTTGCCATCATCAAAGACTACTGATTTCGAACTATCAACAAATAAACTAATGTCAACTAATCGTCAATTCTAATGTGGAAACAATAACAAATAAACATATGACAGATGCAGATCATATAAATTCATAGGTACCGTACTTGATTCTTTTGCAACACATCCTGCTAACTGGTGAAATTACATAAACTAATGCGAATTTCAGTAGACTAATAATAATTGTGGATTCTATCTCCAAAACCCAATATACTTATAATATTTATACATTAGCATTATCCTGGGGATAGTTTTCTATATTTCTGTAATAAGTATTAATAATTATATTCCCCAAGGAATTTGCTATGTCTGTTACATCTGTTGTATCTGTTAAATTTGCCCAATCTTTTTATATCTGGAATTCTTATTCTTATTTTAAATTTATTATTATTGCTATTTATTATATTAGGCTATTTTTATTTTATTATAAGTATTAAATTATTATAATTTACTATTTATTGAAATTTAATTATATGAATGAGTGTAATCAATCAATTATATGTATAATTATATCAATCGATATTTTTATTGATCCTAAGTTTTTCTTCAGGGAAAATAAGGAACGTTTGTCAAACCGTTAGTTTGATTTTCAATCTTGTGCCTCCTTCGCTTTTCCAGCCTTGCCTCTCACACATTTTTGTCGGTCAATTGCCGCCACTGCAATGCCGTTCGGTGAAGTCGACTACAACTTCTTTAACTATCGATTTCTATCTTCACGAATAGAACCAGCGCACTGCTATTAAATTGTCCAATCCACTCGTTAATCTATCGCAATATTCGAATGATGCATGGCAAGTGAATGACGTAAAATATCTTTGAAAGCCACAACGTTTTTATTTATGATTGTCTAATGAAATAGATGATAATCTAGGCAGATCGATAGCTCGTTCTGCCACTTATTATGAAATGGAAAATAATGACTTGCTAATAGAATTCGGCCTTCATTGAAACTAATGGGCATTCTTTATCTACCTATTAAAATTCAATAGCAAGTCAAGACAGAGTTGCACTCCAGACTATAACTTCACACTTGTTCTGTTGGGTAGTATTCACACACACTTGAAGTCATCGTAAACTAGATATTATAGCGATTTAAATGCTGAATGTAGACAGTATATATCCATTACTAAGTCTTTGACCCACAATTCCCATGTATATGAGGCATGTCTACCTGAGTACAGTTTAGAAAACAGTAGCCTATAATGGACTAAACTCTTGCTAAAAAATTACTACCGCTTCGGTCGTTTTTAGTGAGGTGAGAAGAATCATTTGCTAAGAATAGTTGATCGAAGAAAGTTTTTAGTGGTTTTTAATTTTCAGTAGCGTTGAACCACAACAAAATAATTTTTACAATGTACAAAAGATACAGAATTTAAAATCCATAGAGGCAAAATACTATACAAGAACTACCAACAAAAATAGCATAATATTTATGTAAAATATTTTATGTAAATCATTAGTTGTTTTAGAATGAAAAATCCTAGAAAACCAATAATCTGCAAACCAATAAACAAACCAGTGTTATCTGCACCAATCCAATTTCTCAAAGGAATATGTAGTGTTTCGTCCGACTGGTTTTCACGCTTCTGTGCGTATTACCAACGAGTAGCCTTTCGTCCGATTTTTGAGTCTTCTACCTGACTTCAGAAACCCTTCTATCACTGGCTAATTACTGTTGTAAATAATCAGTATCAAATAAAATTAAAAATCTGCTTCTTCAGATTCTATAGCTGCAATAGTTGGCTATTTGTATTGCTTCATGTGAATTATTTCTATCAAAGCCACTGATTCGAAGTCAAAGCCTATTTATTTGGATGTAATTACAAGGTTTCCTCCCTATAAAACTGTATCCAAAAGAAGCTCATATTTAAATTTATGCCAATTCATAAACATTGGCAGAAATTGAATCAATCCAATAAATTGTGAAATTGGATGAGTTTAACATTTAAAATGGTAGCTTGGATGAAGTAATTTAATCTACTTTAGGCTTCACTTGAATTAACACCTCTGACATCTAGACGAATAATGAAGTTGTAACTTGAATGACCCAACTGCTGCCATCTTACGCCAGAATTCAGAACCAGCTACGTTGTGCATTGCCGACCAATCAGGGGAGAGGCGGAGCTTGGAGGCGTGTCTGTAAAAATTGAAGCTGTAAATCACCCAGTAACTGTAGCCATCTAACGGTCGAATTCAGAACTAGCTGAGTCATTCATTTCTGGCTTATCAAGAGATAGTAGGCGGAGTTTGGAGGCTACATGATTTACAAATTAGGCTACGATTCATGGAAGAATTTTAGACACAGTCAAGCATTGTTCAAGTATTTTCATTGCTGAATGAATAAATAGGTAGAAAAAAATTTTGTCTTTGTGAAAACACAATAAGTGATTGAATCACCGTTTCTGAAATATGTTTGAATTGTTATCATAATGAAATGATTACACCCCATTAACCTATCTTCTATCAGATGTTGTTGAAGTTGAAGTTGTTGAAGTTTTTGAAGTTGAATTCCAATTCTCTGATCATAACTCCAAACTCCTCCACTTCCTTTCCAACGATTCATATGTAATTCAAAAGCAAAAATGGCCTGTCAAAAAAATAAGACATTTTCCATGAAAGTATTTTTGGATTCACCTCAAAGTTTTTTCACATGCACGAATCCAATTCACAATCACTTAGTTCATATTATAGTGATGCAAAAATAGGCTTCCTGTTTCTTCCCTTTATCTTCCCTTTGACTCAAAACTGCTGATAATACGTTTCTTGTAATTGTATATAATTTTGTGGGGAAATCTTAAACCCCATAATCACATTTTAGTCCATAATCACACCTTTAAAGTCCTCAACTATTTTTGTATACTTGAGCTGCACTATATAGTTTATTATATAGTGTGCTGAGACTATTAATTTTCAAGTTGAGTTATAGTTTCACCTTTGAAGTTCTATTATTAATTTATCAATCGTATTTTCAATCTCCATTCACTAAATCGTTTCTATTATGCATTATGCCAATGCAGACATTCTTGTTTTTGTTATTATTTGTCAAAAGTTTTGTCGGACGAAACACTACTCCTTCAGGTATCCTGCCTAATCCCAAAACTACCTGAGACATTGCTGTCGGACGAAACGCTACAGGACCTCTCAAAGTAGGATAATAATAATTTATTTGAAACATAGCTGACTCAAACAATAAGACTTGACATCTGAGAGAACAGTATTCAATGTTATTATTATTATTTTGAAAGTTTCTACATGAGATATCACCTACTTTAATGATGCTCCTTATTCAGAAACACCTCAAATTATTTGAAAATCCCATCTACTCCATAAAATTAAAGCAGAATGTGCATTTGTGTAGGTACTATTTTTTTTAACGAGTGCTCTTTCATGATTGGCATACTTAATTGGCTATTAAAGCACCTGAGTAGTGAAATATAATTGAAGAATCGCGACCACTACATTGTGCGCGCAATTATTCTCCACAATATTAATCAATAAACTTAGTACTGTAAATAGCTGGCCGCTATACTGGCTTGTTCCGCGCCGGCTGGAAAATACTATTCAATTAAAAGCGTTAATAGGCTATAGTTGGGATTGCAGTCAGCCTATTACTATTATTCAATGAGGTTTGTTTCTGGTAAAAATATTTATGAACTCCAGTTGATAACTCTCTGTACAACTTGTGTGCAGCTCTCATACGCTCAGTTGTAAATGTAAGTATCGTCAGCTCTCTCTTTCCACAGTTGTAAATGTACGTATTGTCAGCGCTCCCTTTCTACAGTTGTAAATGTACGCGCTAATTGCAGTAATGTTTATTGTCGATGACAAAATGCTGAAAATCAATAGACACCTGCTAATGAATGCGACGAATTAATGTGATTTGCAAGCGGTATCGCTTCAAATATTGTTCAGTGCAAATGAATGTTTCCAAGTACGTTTCTGATAGTTGCAGTCCTACACACAGGTCAACAAGCACTGCGCACTTATGTTTAAAAGGTAAGACAAGTTGATTGAATACAAAACAGTGTAACAGCTCTAGCATGGGTTCTGTAGTTGACCCCCAGTATCAGGTCAAGATGTAGAACTATGTTGCGTAATCGTGAGAATGAAATCCAAGTATATTATTTGTTCAAGCTATCAACCAAATAATGCAACTCATATTACTGGTGTTCAAGTTGATATTATGGGAAAGTTTTATATACGGAGAGATCAAAAAGTCTCTCCGCAGTGTAAAATTCGTTGAAACGATGCCCGGTTTCTCAGTCGTTCAATATAAACAGTTTATGGATCCAATAGCAGTATTGAATCAATAACCATGTGTTTTCAAATGCAAAAAATATTGATTCAATAGTTTATCGAACAACTGAGAAACCGGGCATGAATCCCTCAAGTACTCGGTGATAATGTAAGATACTGCACTGTGAATCTGACACTAGCTGAGATAAATGCAACAAAAGAATGTTGGATGAGTGCACATATAAAGGAGAGAAGAGTAGCCTGTCAAATTTCTAACCAGAACACAATATGCCACACCATAATAAAGCTACCGCGGAGAGACTTATGATCACACTGCCTCAACAAATAAACAGAGAAATAGAGAATTCAACCTAAGAAATAAATTCTAAGTACAGATTTTATTAAATTCTTGGAAGATTAGGTGAAACAGATCTAGGAAGAGTAGACGAAGAAAATATAGTACATTTTTAATTCATGTATAAAAATGTTCTCTGGAGAAATTTAAACCTCTATTGCTCAAATAAAAAAATTCTAATACGGTTCCGTAAATATACAATAAAAAATTAGAAAACTAATTTATTGTAATTTACTGAAATCACAATCTTAATATTATCATGGGTTGCATAACCAAGAGAGCGCGGTCTAATCACACCATTAAAAAATATCTCAACTTCTAAAAATAAATTAGTTACCCTTCACTCCCTTTCTCATGTATTTTCTACGAGTAGAGATTCTAGAGAGTGAATAGATCGGCCTAATTCGGTATTGTCAACTGTCCATTTCTGTAACTTCAATAAGTGGTGACATGCTGCACATCTTTCACTGTTTAATCGGAGAGTGTTTTTTGTCTTCAACAGGAGCGTCGATCAAATCCAGAAACAAGTATTGTGGATGATTTAGCACAAACTAGCCAACTTTCTAGATTCTAGTTGCCGACAACTCTCGTTGACGGATCTCCTAGCTGTAATAATTCAGCCCGCTCCACGCGGGGGGGGAGGAAACAACAAAAGACTCATTTTAATCATCATCATCACTTTCTCGTATTGGCGGCAATGAGGAGTGGCGGCGATCATCCTTTGAAAGCAGACTACTTGCTCTTTCGCTATCCTTTATCCGGGAGAGATTCTGATTTATACGAGCTGGATGATCATTGACTTGTCGTAAAATACCATTTTTGTTTAGTGGCTCACATACTTAGCCTAATCATACCATTCGTGATGAACACATACGGTAGTGATTATTTGATCCTTGTAGACCTTAATACAGTTTTAATGAAGAATGTTCTAGCATACTTGCTGTGACTGGTAACATACCGCCAAACTCAACCTCGATCCATTCGTTTTTTTCTTTAATGTTTCTTTCAAACTAAGTTGATATATAGAATGCATTATTCACCAATACAAGCAAATAATCAATGTAATTTACGTATTCAAAAACAATTTACACATGGTAACCTTCTTAATGATAGATCTGAGAGAAAACATTATCAATATTTTTTGGGAATGTATTAGAGTATTGTTATTGTTAGTGTTTTTGTCCGTGGTGTGGACACTCACATTATTATCTGATTATAGATTATAACAAGATATTTATTATATCTTAATATCGATTATTGCGGAGAGAGGCTGAAATGAGAAAACTGAATGAAATATTCGTTATAGAGAAAAGGCTGCAAATTAACTGATTTGAGGATTAATGAACTTTTTTAACCCGATTTGAATTTTTCAAAAATAAATCTGGTTGAAAAATTGAGTACAGACAGCACTATGCGTATTAAATAATAGCCTACATTTTTCTATGGGTAAATAATATTTTTATTATTCTGAGAGGCGGGAGTGACATGTTATTAGTTCTAAGTACCGTATGCATATTTTCTCATATTAAATGTAAAATCAATCAAGTTCATTTTAAAATAAGTAATAACTTTAAATAATAAATAAATAGTTGATAATTGGAAAAGTAAATAGTAAATTAATAAAATAAGTTCTGTTTATACATTGCCACCTCTGCACAAATCATTAGTTCTTTTAGCATATTATAGTTGATGGTGAAGTAATTTACTATGAAATTGTTTTACTTTGAGATCAATGTTCAATATGTTCAACAAAATACTCAATTTGATAGATCACAGTTTGCACGGGCTCAGGATATGAGTGACACATAGAGATCAATCAACACGTATTCTAAATAATCCTTCAGAAATTGATAAATCATTGTCACAAGCAAGTGACAGTGAAGGTCCTTCACCTTCAACTGTTTACAGTCGCATTATCTACAGAAGTATATTCAACTTAAAAATTATATAATCTGCTTGAGTTGAGAGCAAGAAAATTTGTCTTGATGCTCCTGGTAGCATAAAGAAGGAGCTTACCTAGGCTCTAGGTCTTATCGCTATGATAAAAACTGACAGCATTCATGTGCATTCAGTAAACATTCAGTGAGATAGCGTTCTATTTGGAAAGTTCAAAATACACTTTTATTTACTTTTACGATACAGTAATCTTGAGAGCGTTAAAACAGAATATCTATATCTCAATGGTATACAAGTTCAGGTGGTCTGAAAGCTCACTTGAGATTTATTCTGGGGTCAGTCAGACTCCTGATAAGTCATGCGATAGAATTCAATCATTCAACTAGAGATGGAATGGATACCTTTCAATGGAATGGATTCCATTCCTAGATTGCTGATGAAAATGTTGAAATTAATTTGAGATGATTTTCAATTGGACTAGATTTTTTATCAGAAACGACATACACTGGAAATTATTTTTGAATTACGCTACTGTTTATTATCAATCATTTGATAGAAAAAAAAAACAATTAGAAATTAAAACTTCCCATTTGTTAACGAATCCTAAAAATTTCAAAAACAAACTCTCTCTTCTTTATATTTGACTCAACCTCTCATTAATAACAAATGATCGACTTCAGTGTCATATTTATAGTGAAGCAATAAATTTTTATTTACAGAAGAATGTTACATCTTATTGTTGGGCCCACTATATTGAATACTGAATAAGTTAGTATAAGTTGTACAGTAAATAGATGACTGAGTTCTAGAGTAAGTGTAATGATATAAAATTCCTTTTTTATTTCTGTCGAATAATATATTATTCATCAATTAATTAAGAAAGCACAAATCAAAAACCGAGTCTTTTCAAAGTGGACAAGCTTTTTAGTGGAGTGGAATAGGTTATGTGGTTTTATACTGCATGAGAAATATTATAAAACCGTTCTGCATGGAGAATTGTCCCCATTTTAGTTATTCATATCTGTTGCTTTCAACATCCTATTGCCTGAGGTAAAACCAACATATTAATAATGATTCTTGGACAATATTACATTTTTATTTAACTTTAGTATGAGGGTCTAAGCAGAATCATTTGAGTTATGAACGTTTTGAATGATCTATTGCCTTCGGCAGGGTTGCTAAATAATGCGTCTTTTCCTTTTTTGCTTAGGAAGTAAATTACGTAATAATATATCCCTCTCACATGAGAAATAAAATTAATAATGGAATTTTTGTTCGCAAGGTGTTGAATTTTTATTTGTACAATAAGTGTAATCGTTCTCAAAATTCCACAAAACTATAAAAATTATATATTCTAATAATTTTAAATATTGTATACGGTAATTTTTTTGTAATTTTTTGAATACTTTTGTAATGTTCCAAGTGCTTAGAGTAACTTCTTAAGTGGCAGATATAACTTATTATTTATACAGCAATTTTGGGATTATTCTTGTAATATTATTCAACCTACATTATTTGATTGGTTCACACATTAACTTTGAAAAATTAGTAAGAAAATAAATTAAGCTTCAGTCAATAATATTCATGGTTTTACTTGTGATGAATCAAGTTGAAAAATTCCATGTTTTTTACCTTCATTGGACACCGCAGTTATTTGGTACGGTAGTGAGTAAGTGGTAATTTAAAAAATGCATTTTTCTATTAATTTGGATTTGTTTAAAAAATAGTTTAAAAATATGTTTAAAAATAGAAGTGGTCTCTCCGTTAAAATAGCGTGTCTCAACCTGCTGGGGCATAATAAATTTACAGTTTATAAGGTCTAGTAGCATAAAGCACTGGCCATAATATTTTTGTTCTCTCCTCTTATCTCCGCAAGTATAGCAGGATTCTTTTAACTTGTCATAAAACAGCTGATTTAACGTTAGTAAACGAGCGTACATCAATCAGCTGTTTTCTGACAATTTAAAAGAATCCTGCTATACTCAAGCTATTTGCCATAGGCCGATCTGGAGATCTTATCATTTATGAGTTTCGAAAACTCAAGAACAGCGGTTTCCAGCTGGAGCCAGGAGTGTGTTTAGTGACGCCTCTTGATCGATGCCAAATATCGAGAGAGTCTGTTTACATTGAGCCACAAATTGAGAAATGTGAAACCAGCAAACTGTGCGACCGAATGAAATTTAAATAAACACGCCCAGTGTCTTTATTCGTTCGCAGTTGAAATAAATTAAAACTAAAAAAGGAGAAGTGAGTTCCACAGTTACATGATTAGCGTTCGTTGCCCGTCGTTGCACATATGGCCGCTCTGCTGTTCCGCCAGTGGGGTGAGAATAAACCAGGAGAAGGTCACTTATTATAGTATTTAGGTTAGCAATGGATTCGAATTTTATTTTTAATAATATCCTATCCTATTATAGTGGTAGCTTTACAGTGTTTGTTTGGAAAAGTGAATAGTGAAAACCCAACTGTGAAACTAAAGCATGTATGCGGCTACTCTACAGAAAATAGGAACATGGAAAAATAGAATATTTCGAAGCAAGCAAGTCTAGACATTTCTTAATGAAAAATGACTGAAAAATCAAGGCAAATTATATAACTTTTAGCCCATTCTTCTCTCTTGTGATTATCAAAAGACAAACTAGAGCTTCCTAGTCTGTTCCTGAGGGAGAATATTGGAGGAGTGTGTCCTCATCATTTCTAATAGATTAATTTCTAAACTCTCTTCTACATTTCAAATTTCTTCCAAGTTTTTCTCATCCCATCCTCTTTTTCTTGTGAAAGTCTTACTCATTATTTGTCTCCTCAAAAAATCGGTTGATTATAATAATTTACGGTACCTTATAAAAAAATTTCACCTTACAAACTAGAACAGATTATTCATTTAATATTGGAATTCTTTTAAGCATATTATAGAAGTACCGTAGTGAAGTACATGTACATTCACGCATCCTATCATTTCAATTTTTTCTCTTAAAATTCTAATTCTTCTACTTTGATTTCCCACTGCTTACTTTTCTAATGTGTAATAAATTGATAGGCTGAGTAGTCCTACTGTAATTTTGGTTTTCTACTGTTAAAACAAGTGACCGAAAGCTTCAGATGATTCGATAATGTTGCGCGGTAATTTTCAGCCCAAGATTCTATGGATTCAAGATTAGTATTATTGCGGTAGTGAAGATTTTAACATAGAAGCATTAACATACTAAGATAATATCGAGAATTTGACACCTTTTATTAGGTACTGCTACAATTTGTTGTAACCACCTCTCTGACCTGTGACCACCTCTGTGACCTGTGACCACGACTGCCTTTTGTCAGCCATTAACTACCACCGAAAATGTATAAGTTACTTTGAGTGTGTATATAAAAGACTCCCGTTAACAGATCATCCTCCCTCTAACCCAATGCAATGATGAAAAAAAATGGCATCACCATAAAAAATTTGCTACTGCAACTAGGTCGAGAGACAGACGAACGAGCGTTTAGTGAAAGCCATTGCCTTTTAGAGTAAGTTGAATTGGCGAAAACGAGGTACAGGTTCTTGAAGAAACAGCCGCGGGAGGCGCACAGCGCCGTCGCTCAGCGTGAATGGCGATTCATATGGCACTGGCCAGGCAGTGATAGATCGCGGCTCTGATAACACTGCGCGCGGTAGGAGTAGCAGCGCTGATAAACACACACATCACATCTACCAAAATAGGTGGAGCTTTTCACACTAGTTTAGAGTAATTACAACAGTTATAATTTGACCGTTGAAGAGAGGAGTTCAGCTAGTGTGTGTTTATATCCCGCTTAATCTGCGTGTAAAACCTAACCTAACCAAACCTGATCCAAGATCTAATGACTGCTCTCTGGACCCAGCACACAACGACCCTCCGACATAGTTTATTTAAATATAATAATACAACTCTCTCGCCAAGTCCTAGTGCTGCCATTCCACACAAATTATAACCCCACAGCAACAGAAGAGCCGCTATTCTTAACACAATAACCGTAATTACTTATTTTGAACAGTCAATTAAACAAACGAGTACAACTCTTAAATATAAGGTTCGGGTGTCATTTCTGTCGCTCTCCGCAGATTTAAATACGGTATTCGATACCGTTAATGAACCGTTTCATTGCCCCTTTTACATAACTCCGCCTAAATGGATAACATAATTTTCTCCACTTCGCTCCCTCACAATCATAGACCCTATATGGGCTAGTTATTGCTAATTGAGTGCCCAGATTTCGGCTTGAATTTATTTTAATTACAAACTCAGATCAATGGAAGATAGTGAAACCTTGTATTGGTTTGAAATGAAACATGATTTTGTCAGTTTATTACCCATTAGCAAAAGTGTATTTTCAGGTTGCTCAATTCTACTTCCCAAAGCTATTCGGTAGTTCTCCTAATATACAGGTCTTTGGAACCAGATGAAGAAATCATGTAATTGTTGAGACAGATGGAGACTCATAAAAAAATTGGTTCACAGATAAATCCAAAGCCGGAAAGCCCAATGAATATATTGCAGCTGAAGCGCTGAATCTCAACTGAAATAATAAATGATGAGGAGATATAAAACATGTTACAATAAGAAAATTATTTCTCTATAACATTAAAACAGTAAGTTTTAATGTTACATTTCAACAGTTTTACAGTTACGTTTTAACAGTAATAGAGAAAAACCCATGTGTTCTAATAATTTAAACTCTTCCATATCTTTTATGAAAAAATAAAGATTTTACCAACAATTCTAATGAAATCTCTCAGAGTCTCAGTTATTAATTTACCCTCGCTAACTCTCTTACTTAGATATATTTTAATCAAGCCCTATCTTTCTTGTAATCATAGTTGTGGAATAGTTATTATAGTTAAATTATTAAAATAGACAAATTTAGTTCTCTTCAAAGTTTTTAAAAAATGTGTTAATTTTTTTCTCTCATCATAAACAAATTACTGTATGATCATCTCAACAGATCGGAAACAGGAATTGCCATGAGATTAATAAATGAATAACAATGCAGTAGATTTTGAGAAAAACAATTCAAAATTCTCCTTAGATAGAAAATTTTACTAGTTTAACTTATTCAGTAATTTTTCTTTTTTAACTGTCGTAAAAAAGTGTACAATAAAATAGAATTAAACTAGAATTTTGTTTTTACTATCATCCACTATTCCTATTGCAATGATTTAGAATGTAACTAGAATTAAGCTCACTTAATTTGCGGTTGGGGTATTCAATAGCCTAAAGAGTGTAGAGCGTTCGCAGGAAGCAGTAGATTTCCGGTTTGAAATTTATTCAAAGCACTTGCAATGATACAAATTACGTTTGTGTTGAAGTTGACGCCTACAAGAGTGCAATAATTTGCAATGAGAAGTCACACAGTGCCACAATGAGGTGGGTGGGCGGTCACTTTTGCATCAACTTTATTGTAGCCTACTGCATATTACTCCTCACTAAACCTTTTATTCTCATATGAATGTTATAAATAAGAATCAGGATCTAAACAGTATATAGGTAGCTTTCATCGATGAATAGGTCGAATTACCACTGTACAAGTGCAAGTATTGTAGCTCGAGCAAGCTACATCCTATTGCAATTATTGCATATTTATTCTTGGTGCAGCTCGCTTCATTGAGGTAAGCCAATTACGGATGTAAAGAGTACCGTAGAAGTCTACCTATGGAAGAATTGTGAATTATCCACTGTTCCCCTGACCCCTCTATGATTTGAAACAATTTTTTATGATTGCTGCACCCTATGGGAGAGAATTCATTTTCAGAAAAGTGTTGTTTATATTTTATTCATTTCAGACATAGGAAAGGTCACAGATATAGAGTCCACTACAAGCCTTATTGACATTATTAACATTTTTAGTAGAAAAATAAGAGATACAAAAAAAACCATAAATAAAAGGAAAATGTCCTCGTATTATAGTCCTATACAGGTTTAGAAATTATTCATTTGAACGTTTTCATTTAACACATATTTCTAATAATGCCACTACTTTTCTAATATGATAGATGTATAATAGATTAATAGATATAATAGATTCTCTAAGTATCTGACAATCAAGGATGGAGTGAGTTAGTAGTTTACCTAATATTCTATATAATATTATTTTGCTGTTTTGATAAATTGACAAAGGATTAATATCCTGCAATTAGCTATACGCCATACGCTAAATAAAATAAAATAGATTATAATTATATCTAATATATAGATATATTTACTTATTATATAGATAATAAGTTTAAATTACAAATAATAGTAATAGAACTGAATATCTTTAATTCTTTATAGCAAGAATAAATAAATAATAAATTACAAGTGATTAAGTAGATTGTAAGAATTTTTAATCTGGGTTCGGTTTCATGGAAATTTAGAAGTCATATAATACAGGAAAAGTTATAAACACATAAAATGTTATGGTCTTGAATAGAATAAATATGGTAACTATATTGAAGAATAAAAAAATAGTCCATTTTAGATAGGTAACTTATTATATTGTACTTTGTAAAATATAAATAAATATTTGTCACACATATAATGTGTGTAACATTACTATGTTGTGGGTCATGTATGTAACATTGCCACGTTATGGTGCCATGTTTGTAACACTATTATTTTTATGTTGTATGTCCTGTGACGTCAGGATCAAGCAAGTATAGTCAAATGTGTCACAAGATAAGGGAGAGCTATGTGATGGACTATAGTCATGCATCAAAGACGAGATCTCAATCCACTTATGTAACACACTTGGCTAAGCATACTCCTTACGTGACGGGGCATGTCAAAATTTGGCCTTGCAATGGCTCATCCAGGATACTGATATTTTCATAAATTAAATAAATTTAATGTATCAATTGGGATTGCCAAGACAGGTGTAAGAACAACTAGAAAACCCAGTATTTAGGTGAAAAATTCGAGTATATTCTCCTGTTCCTTTAGAACATACAACAGAATAAACAAAGTAGTAACTTGATCAGCTAAATGAATTTTACAAATTTCATTAACTATCGTTAATAATAATAAGTGGCTAGTTACAAAATATATATTTTTCGGTAGAGCGTGGGTGTGGGTATTTTGCCTGGCAAATAAGATAGTACAAACTCTCTAAAATTATGAATGCCTTAACTACTAGACCATGAGCTCATGTTTTATGTTTCACGCAATATGATCATTTCTCCCACTATTTCACTTTAAAAGAGGCTTTTCGCGCCTTTGGCCAAAGGATTAATAAAACGGATCACTCACAGTATTGGCGATGCTGACGTCGGTTACCGTATCCTGGTTTAGGCAGCCATCTCAGGGGTAGATTGGATTCCGTGTGTCATCTCACGATACTGCTTGGCTCTGGACCATGGGTTATAATATTTCCGCGACTTTACATGAATTTAATCAATTATATCTTGCCACAGCTCAATATATCACAGTTAGAAAACATTTAAATTGAAATTGAAACTGATTACATTTAAAAATAACTAAACTGCACTCATGTGCTCAAAAGCAACTGCTCTCTAAGGAGTCTCAAACGGAAGAGAGTTACCCTTGCTAGAATTCAAGGAAACAGAATTTTCAATAGAACATTCTAGAACTTTTAATGAAATGCTGGGCTGTGATTGGTCAATTTAATATCGTGTTTTTTGACGTCAGTACAATGCACAAAGTAGTTCCAACATTTGGCTACAATAACCATTTAAATAATATGCGATATATTATATATAATACAAAATAACATATAGGACGTTAAAATCCTTTCAATTTTTATTTTTATTTTTGGAAGATGCCTTTAAAAATATTCTTTACTTTTCAACTCCACTGCCAAATTCAAAAGGTGAACTGAAAGTTTATTGCTAAATTAATATACATCCAAATATTTTATGCCATAAAATAACTGACTCCTAAAATAGTATAATCTCATATGCAACAAATATTTCCAAAATATATTTCTCTGTTCGTGAAACCACCGAAGACATGAGACCTGTATATACATCATTTCACCGGCTTGGGATGATACTTTTGGTAAGTACAAATAATAATATGCATTATTTAATAGCAAGTTAACATATGAGGATTAAGTATTTATACATTTTATAAATAATTGATGAATCATAAATTTTTCCAATGATTTTATTGGCATTGACATCTTTCAGTAGATGATCCATATAGGCAGTGGTGTGTTTTGATATTTTTGGATGAAGGTTATGGCCATCTTCAATATTTGGATTTTTCAATTACATAAATTAACATCAAGGAATATAAATAAATATACAATGTGATATGAGTCAGAGACTTTTGGTGGTGAGTTGGAGCTTGCTTCCTTGTTATCATTATTTTATCAATATTGAGTACTGCTAAATTAGGTCAGCTTACCGTTAATTATGCTATCTATTATAATACCAGCACTTAGTGGTCATTGACAATATTTTATTGAGGCTTTGTTTGGTTGCCAGAATTTGTATCGTGACAGAAGCCCCCTATAGTTATATAAATGAGCGAATAAATAAACTTTTAATAAGCTGCAGATAGAGCGGTTTGTATAACTATACAAAGAAAACGAGGCAAATTTTCTAGATCTCACATAACATAAAGAAGGCTCTAAAAATATGTGAACACAACTGTCTCATGTTAGTTTACCTCCCGACTCAATTCGGTGCGGAAACATTCTCGTTACCTACTCATAAGATTTATAGAAGCGTAACATCTAATCATGGCAGTGATTTACACAAAAAATCAAGCATTTAGCTGAGAAAAAATAGAGCAAAGATAATACATCTAAAAGAGCAATATGAGAATTCAAAAGTTGGCGGCTAACACAATACTATGGTGACGACATGTCAAACCAAAGAGTATGCCAGGTGCCGAAGGAATCTCTAGCGCTGATGCACAAAAGGTATGTGAGGTTATCTCAGATGACACTCGAAAATACAATACAATTCAAACTCATAAGTTCTGCTAGACAATAAATGACATAAATAAAGCTCTCAAACAATTTACATAGATAGATTCACAATAACTCCGGTAACTGATCTGAAGGAAATAGCAGGTAACTTAAATGGGTGCCGACTTGTTTTATCGATTGACAAAGTTATTAGCCTAGGGCTCACAATCGTAATCTGTGGTTTCACCACTTGACTCAATATTCACTGCCATGCAAACACTTATGGTTACAAATAGATAAACATTCAATAATAATATCAAAATATGTGTTAATCTTAGTTTTAACAAAATTTACTTAATAATACTGGCTACATTATAATAATTTGATTATAAACTTTCACAGCTGTGAAGTATGGAATATATACATGCTGTTTGATTTGTGTGGCCTTGGCCTATCGTATGTGTACAATATATCGTCTACGCACACAAGTAGACATCATAACATATATGTGTTTTTTGGTTATGTGCATAACGTATGACTTCGTAGAAGCTAACAAAAAATTCAGGGGCATTCTTCGGTAGGCGACACTGCCTATTATCGATATTGAAATATCGATATATCGAATGGTGGTTCCATTCGATATATCGAGTGAAACCTTATCATTTCAAATATTCGAAATATCGATCCTTTGCACAATAATAATAATCTGAATTGTACTTGTTGCCATGGGCAACCATACGTAAATAGGCATAAATTTATTGAACTAAATTTTGGTAGGATAGTTTAGTATGGGTTTTTGAATTGGAATGCGTGAATGTGTTTTGGTGAGGTGCTAAAATTTCCTTTTTCTGAACGTTTTCTTCTGAAATGAAATGATTTGGTGAGAAATTATAAATTATCAATGATTCAAGTGGTAACTTATTTTATTTAAATGATTTTATGAAGTGAACAGTTTGGTGGGAAAACACTCAGAGTAAACAACATGAGTTTTCACTTTTCATTCCAAAATGGCGCCAATTGTAAAAAACAGGAATAGTGAAAAGCGATACATAAAAATAAAAGCTTCGAATGAAAATGTTGAAATTGATGTGACAGTATGAGGAAAGTTCCGTAATTTGGAAATCGATTCTTTGAATTGAAAAGTTTTTATTCGATATATCGAATGGAACCACCATTCGATATATCGATATTTCAATATCGATAATAGGCAGTGTCGCCTGTGGAAGAATCCCCAAATTCAGATATTTACTAATACTAACAAATATATGATATAATAACATAGTAAGTCTTGGAAAAGAAGGTAATTTCTCACTAATATTTGAAGTTGGTAATAATTTACCGTTAGGATTCCATTTGGTTTGATTAGGGAATATGGCGATCGTTGGCCATCAATAATTTTATTAACAGAACTGTGTATTTTTTCCAAAAAGTTCAATATCACTTATTTTGCGTAATTAATACGGTCAGGCGTCGTAGTACATCCTTGGGACGATTTCTGGCTCATGTTAGTTTGAATCCTGTTGTAGAAAAATCACTTTTTTCGTTTACCTCCAAACCGGAAGCATGTGGTCCTTAGGAATGGTATTGTTCACTCTCTATAGTAGGGTTTAATGTTGGCGAAGTTCTCGTACCAAATAGACGAAGTGTTTTCAGGGTCTTGAAGCTGCACAGTATTTACATTTGAAACTGCTATGATACGATGTGGTCCGCTATATAGTTCAAAAAACTTTTTAGTAAGCTTGCTCAAGGCGTCTGATAGTCTGTGTACTTTCACTAAAACTTCATCTCCAACCTCATATTTGAAATGTTTTGTGCGTTTATCGTGATATTTCTTACGATTCTGGGCTGCTTTTGTTAGTTTTTCATATACCAGATGTATACGATCCAGGTTAGGTATGTCTGCTCGTTGTGGGTATTCAATCAACATCTCGAGAAAGGTTAGGTTTTGGTGTCCAAATTTTACAATCTCTTGACCTTATGGCGGGCTTGAAGCGAATATGCCGCGGATGAAAACATGCGTAATGCTCAAAAGCTGTCGGCTTTTTATATCGAGCATGTTTCCGATGAAAGCCTGAGTTGTGATACACTCTCCTGTTTATCTTGCTCAACTGCCGTTTAACTTTGCTCTGGGCTGCCGGAATTTGAACCGTCAGAGTCTTATAAGTTTTCTCTCCTCCTAGTCTTACGCGATGGTTACCGCTGGAATTTTTCCCTGATGGATTATTTGATTTTCCATTTGTTTTTGATGGTATATTAGTAGAAGGTGGTGGATTATTATCTTTATCAGTATTAGAAGCGGTATTCGGTGATGTGTCTGTTAGACTTAGTTGAGTGTTAACTTCCTGTACAGATTTTTCTAGTGGCTGGGTGGAATCTCTAATCTGCTTTTCCAAATTCTGGTAGGTGATGACACACTCTGTCTTCTGTTTCTCTACTGCCTGTTGTATGTCGGTTACTAGACTTTCAACTAGGATTTGAGTGGTATTTAGAGATGTGTTTGTTAGGCTGAGTTGAGTGTTAATTTCTAGTACGGATTTTTCTAGTGGCTGGGTGGAATCTCTAATTTGCTTTTCCAAATTCTTGCAGGTGGTGATACACTCTGTCTTCTGTTTCTCTACTGCCTGTTGTATGTCGGTTTTGGTTTTGTTTTCAAGATTTTCTAGTTTTTGTTTAATCCATCAGTGTGTTCACTTACATTTTGCATGACCTTGTTTTCCAGTTCGGTCGCATGCTTGCTCCAATCCTCACTCAGTTCCTTCCTCAAATTCACCTGCATGTCATCCATTCTTTTGTTGAGGCATACAGTAGTGTCATCTAACTGCTTTCTCATATCCTTCATCTCTTCCCTGATGTCTCTGATCTCTATTCTCAATCCTCCATCCATTTTTCTATTTGATCATTGATTCGACTATCCATTCCTTCCATTCGGCTATCCATCTTCTCCATTTTTTCCGGTTGATCATTGATTTGACTACCCAGTTTCCCTTGGGAATCTTTGATGTCACTACTTAGTTTAACCATGCGGGTGCCCAAATCGGTTGGAGGCTCATTCATTAATCTGGAAGTTAATGGACCCAGTTCATCTGGCGAGAGTTGTGTAGTGGGATTGACAGTGGTATGTGACGGTTACGCGAAGGCACTTTGTCGGGCTGACATCTGGTTCCAGATGGGTGGAAGACAGCTGACGAAGATTTTCAGGGTCGAAGTTGGCACTAGCGATACTTCCCGCGTCTCGCTCCTGGGCGCTGTCTCGTCAGTGTTGTTTGTTGCCTCGTTAGGTGTGGTCGCTTCTCGCAGAGTGTTGTTATCTCCCAGCTCTATGTAAGATACAGATGAGTTGGCTGAGAGGTTCTCCATGATGGTGAGTTAGGATTTGGACAGCTGGGCTAGTGGTGAAATCCAAGGATGTCGCGGTCCAATGGTGTGAACGCGGCGTGAAGGGTAGGCGCGGCGTGGAAATAGATGCGCGGCACGAAGGGTGTATGCGCGTGGAAATGAATGCACGGCAGTGCGACTCAAGTGCAGTGAAATGTTGACCGAAAGGATTAAGTGATAAGTGATATATACAGTGAGACAATAAATTTTCCAAGACTTATTACAAATAAACATGCACAAAATAAACATGCAATGATAGTTAAATCAATAGATATCTGGTAATTACCAGTAAATAAATTTTTATATATGGTAACTATTAATAAATAGCCCTATATTCAATGCTCATTAATAATCTGGTGATTTTCACACTATCACAGATAAACAATAAATAAACAATTAATACTCCTAATATCTTGCCTATGAGATCACTTCTTTTGTTGGAGATTTTGCTTAAATTAACAAATTGGTTAACAAATTAATAAGCCCCCAAGACCTTAATGCTCTTGGTAAACTAATAATATTTTGGTACCTTTAAAGCTTTAATTTCAAGGTTAAATAAGTTAGCTTTCTTAATAGGCTACCTAAAATAATTATTTGAATGAATCACGGAGTGTGATTCGAAGCAATAAGTGCATATATCTCTTTAAATCATTGGCGATATTTCTGAGTATACTCCTCCTCGATGTCTCCTCATGAATAATTTAATAATGAAATCAATATTCAAATTAATTAATTAATTGCTTTATTAAAGCTTGGCAATTCCATAAGGTATATTTTCAATTTCAAAAAGTTTTCAACCATCAACTCTGTGATTTCTGAGTTCAAATTTTTGGCTTTCTTAATAAAGAAATTTTGTACATCTCCGTCAGGCCCCACGTTGGGCGCCATGTATGTAACAGTACTACGTTGTGGGTCATGTATGTAACACTATTATTTTTATGTTGTATGTCCTGTGACGTCAGGATCAAGCAAGTATAGTCAAATGTGTCACAAGATAAGGGAGAGCTATGTGATGGACTATAGTCATGCATCAAAGACGAGATCTCAATCCACTTATGTAACACACTTGGCTAAGCATACTCCTTACGTGACTGGGCATGTCAAAATTTGGCCTTGCAATGGCTCATCCAGGATACTGATATTTTCATAAATTAAATAAATTTAATGTATCAATTGGGATTGCCAAGACAGGTGTAAGAACAACTAGAAAACCCAGTATTTAGGTGAAAAATTCGGAGTATATTCTCCTGTTCCTTTAGAACATACAACAGAATAAGCAAAGTAGTAACTTGATCAGCTAAATGAATTGTTACAAATTTCATTAACTATCGTTAATAATAATAAGTGGCTAGTTACAAAATATATATTTTTCGGTAGAGCGTGGGTGTGTGGGTATTTTGCCTGGCAAATAAGATAGTACAAAATCTCTAAAATTATGAATGTCTTAACTACTAGACCATGAGCTCATGTTTTATGTTTCACGCAATATGATCATTTCTCCCCACTATTTCACTTTAAAAGAGGCTTTTCGCGCCTTTGGCCAAAGGATTAATAAAACGGATCACTCACAGTATTGGCGATGCTTTGACGTCGGTTACCGTATCCTGGTTTAGGCAGCCATCTCAGGTAGATTGATCCCGTGTGTCATCTCACGATACTGCTTGGCTCTGGACCATGGTTTATAATACTTCCGCGACTTTACATGAATTTAATCAATTATATATTGCCACAGCTCAATATATCACAGTTAGAAAACATTTAAATTGAAATTGAAACTGATTACATTTTAAAAAACGGTTAAACTGCACGTATGTGCTCAAAAGCAACTGCTCTCTAAGGAGTCTCTAACGGAAGAGAGTTACCCTTGCTAGAATTCAAGGAAACAGAATTTTCAATAGAACATTCTAGAACTTTTAATGAAATGCTGGGCTGTGATTGGTCAATTTAATATCGTGTTTTTGACGTCAGTACAATGCACAAAGTAGTTCCAACATTTAGCTACAATAACCATTTAAATAATATGCGATATATTATATATAATACAAAATAACATATAGGACGTTAAAATCCTTTCAATTTTTATTTTTATTTTTGGAAGATGCCTTTAAAAATATTCTTTACTTTTCAACTCCACTGCCAAATTCAAAAGGTGAACTGAAAGTTTATTGCTAAATTAATATACATCCAAATATTTTATGCCATAAAATAACTGACTCCTAAAATAGTATAATCTCATATACAACAAATATTTCCAAAATATATTTCTCTGTTCGTGAAACCACCGAAGACATGAGACCTGTATATACATCATTTCACCGGCTTGGGATGATACTTTTGGTAAGTACAAATAATAATATGCATTATTTAATAGCAAGTTAACATATGAGGATTAAGTATTTATACATTTTATAAATAATTGATGAATCATAATTTTTCCAATGATTTTATTGGCATTGACATCTTTCAGTAGATGATCCATATAGGCAGTGGTGTGTTTTGATATTTTTGGATGAAGGTTATGGCCATCTTCAATATTTGGATTTTTCAATTACATAAATTAACATCAAGGAATATAAATAAATATACAATGTGATATGAGTCAGAGACTTTTGGTGGTGAGTTGGAGCTTGCTTCCTTGTTATCATTATTTTATCAATATTGAGTACTGCTAAATTAGGTCAGCTTACCGTTAATTATGCTATCTATTATAATACCAGCACTTAGTGGTCATTGACAATATTTTATTGAGGCTTTGTTTGGTTGCCAGAATTTGTATCGTGACAATATTATAATTGTGTTTGCTTTAAAAGACAACTCAATAATAATAAAAGGTCTACTTTTAATTCTGTCATTGCTATTCAGTAACCTTCATAGACTACATATTAACAGTCTATCACGTTTAATAGCTGTGAAATAGCAGCTATAAGGTAGGATATTTTTACTCTAGAAAAATGTAGGCTAATCTTAATTTCAAAAAGCTCTCAATATCTTGAGCGATTCACTTGTAACTTTCTGGAAGGCAATACAGTCTGCTGTCTCTGGTAGTAAACAGTCTCTACTCCGCGAGTTAAGTTTCTATTGATAGTGTGTGTTTATCCAACTTTCTAACAGATCGAGATGAGTTAGTTTAGTGTGTAGATTAGACAATTCTGAGTTATCAGCAGTAGAGGGACACATTCTGAAAAACACCACTAACGATTAGTTATTTATTGTGAAGTGCGAGGTGAAGCAGCGGCGCTAAGGGAACAGAATCGAAAGGAATTTTTAAAGCACTACAACCTTATGAAATGCTGAATAAATTTGCATTAATTCGAAAGAAGTCTTGGTGAAACTTTCGTAAATCAACTGGATTCCCGATATCCCCCGCTGAGTTCGAGGTGAGAGAACTAGATTACTGTAACCCCATATGAATTGCCTCATAAATATTGTCGGATAATCTTTTGGTAACCTGTAGAGTATTTTTTCTGCAATATTATTATTTATCGAAGAAATCTATCTTTTCCCACTGAGCAAATTATGCATAAAGACTGCTCAACTGTGCAATATCCTTGATTTACTTTCTTCAACAGAAACAAGCTACACAACTCTACCTTTTATTTGAAAATGTTTTATGTTCACAATACACAATATTTCCAAGACAGAACTACACCAATGACCTCTATACCATATAGTACGAACCAAAAATATCGGTAATTGAAATAGCTATTGGTGAAAGATTAGAATGCCATTACCAACTAATCAAAAAAAAATTTCAATCAAAAGTGAAAATTTCATAAAAAATATTATGTTTGAACACAATAATTACAAACACAAAAATCTCATAATACACAGCAGTCGCTTAATATAATAAAGGATTCGTTTCTTAATTGTTCTATACATTATAGAATAAATCGAATATTATTATTATTATATATTTAATTGATATAATTATAAAATATATTATTTTATAGTTGTTGATATGGTGCTTTTTGCCAAAAAATTGTTTCAAACAATTCAATACCATATTAATTGTTTCCCAATACCAATTCTAATGATCAATCGTTTCAAACAATTCAACGAGAAACAATCTGTGCTTTTTTTACTAAAAGCTCCATTATCAACAAAATTACATGTAAGTTTATAGTACCGCTAGTCGTAGAACACAGTGGGTACCGGTACTTGTTTCATGATCTTCATATATATTGTATGCGTAAAGGAATAATATTTTGTTTCTATATTTTCTCTGTTGTTAACTTGGATATTGCTATAACCACCAGGATTTACAAGATTTTTTTCTTAATTGAGTGGGGTTTACAATCTATTAGAAGCAGCCCGACTTTTTTTCGTGTGTACCATACATACTCGTAAGATCAATTTTTTACTTCCTTTATAATGAGATATTTGTTTTGGAATGTCAAATGATCTCATGTCAAAAACAATCTGATTTCATGACTCCTGAAGTATTTAAGAGATCAATGAACGCTTGCTCAAATCACATGACAATCGCTCACTACACGTAGACCATCTTATAGGAGTTACAGGAGTTACATATGATAGGAGTTACAGCGACTATACCTTGGAGAAATACTATCCCGATCTGATCTGCATTCTTTTTTCATTCTCAAAGCCGTTTATAACTGAGTTTTTTATACTTACATAAACCGACATTCCTGCGCCTTGTTGAGTCTCTAATATCTTGTTCAAGTTATACACAGGAACAGCTCCAGTGTTTATTTTCTCTTGTTACTCGACTTTGGGTATTCTATTAACCGAATTCCTAGCCAGATTAAATCACGTTCATCGTTAGAGGCGTAGGGGCGTATGACTGGGCTATTGTTTTTTAACTATCGGTAGCTCATTGATAGGTCCACCTCTCAGCACATGAATTAGATCCAATTTTATAATCGAAATTAAACAAAGGAGGATCTTAAGGAGATGGGCCCTCCTTCCTTGCTCTTTGATAACAGATCTAATCGTAGATGAAAATTTCTTTTCAAATTAATAATTGCATTGACCCCTCAGCTCTGTCTGGATTACTTAATAGATCCCTCTATTCATTCTTACATGGCGTTAAATTATGTGTGCATTTAATCCGTAATAAATCTTTCATAATAGAGCCAAAATATCAAGAATTTACGTACCGACCTGTCTGTACTTCTTTTGGTTTATTTTATTTATATTTAGTTACTTAGTCAGATGTATTTAGTTATTTTAGTTGTAGTCTTTTTTATACACTGGATAATCTGCAAGAATATTTTGTAGGTACCAAGTGGATGAGAGATATACAATTGGACAGGACTTTGATCCAACCTCTGTGCTTAATCTTATTAAAAATAGAACGAGTGATATAATATTGTTTCAACGCCCAAGTCATTCATGCTGTGTTAATAAAGCGATTAATAAAAAAATGGGAGGAAAATTAATTTCAAAAAATGTAAGTAATTGTGAAATATCAATTAAAATAGACTTGTATAAGTACTGTATAATCAATAGATATGTCAATTTTATACTTGATAGATTAATTACTTGAATCCTTCTAAAGAATCAAGGTTAACGAATTTTAAGGTGTTGCAATGTTGCAATGAACATAGAAAGCTCTAAATCATGGACTAATCAGCTTTCAAGAAGCAAATAGTTCCAAATCGACTGTTCAATTAACTCTTCTTGTATGCAGGGATAATTATTTTGGGATTTTGTCATCACATTCAATCTATGGACATTTCATTTTGATCGTTCCAGTTTCCGTAATTTGCAATTTTCTCAGTTACATAATAGGGCACGAGCTCACTGGTCAATTTCCTTTAAGCATAAAATTTATGACTAATTTTTAATAACCTGCAGCTGGTTGCAATCATTGAATGATTCTTGGTGACAGGTGACACAACTTGGTTTAAGGATAACCAATAAATTTTTCATGTCAAGTAGACTTATGTTCTCCTTGGAAATTTGTCCTGTCTCATAAAGTGCATGTAACAACATAAAAATAAAAAATACTACAATGATAGATTGTTAGGGTATTCATAAATACAAATTATTGTGCCAATAGAATTGGAATATGGAATATAGAACTGGAAAATAATAATAAAATGATAAAATATAAATCAAAATCAAATCAGATAATTCTTTATTTTGGAAGAGATATTACAAGTACGTAATAGTATTGTACTAACAAGTATAACTAACAAGTATACCAACAAGTATACATTTATAAACTTTAAATTACTATACAAACATTACTATATATTAGGTTATATAGACATAAAATATTAGAAATATTATAACAAAACGGAATAATACACTTTCTTTCATAAAATAAGTAGAATATAAAAATAAGTAGAAAATATAAATATGCCTAATTCTAATATTAGAAAGATGAAGTAAACTTCGAAATATTGTTATGTTGGCTATCAATACTTTACAAAAAATATAAAATATACTTCTCTTCTCTCTATTGAACCATTATTGAGTAATGAACCATTATGAGAAATTATGAACTCTTATTGAGAAACCTCATTTTTTAGAAATCGCCTGAGTTCACAGTCGCCAAGTATCATAAATTCAAGTTTCAACTATCATAAATTTTCATTGTTAAAATGTTTGATGTGCCAGATCCGGGACGTATTCCATCAAGTGCATGTTATGACGTTTGAATTAAATAATGGAAATTTTTATTACAAATTTTTCAAAAGAACTGCAGAAACCTCTGTCATTGGACGACTATGATAATGTAAATTGGAGGAATGAATACGGTAACAAAGAGTCATAGAGGAATAACATAAAGATCACAATATTAGTTACAACTAAGATAAATACTGTATTAAATTTCATTTTTCCCAGTTGAGCTTTGAACTCTTGTTCGTGGGTATTGAGAAGGATGGTAATGATGAGAGATCCACCAACAGTTTCAGGTCAGTTCCGAAACAACATTTGAAGACCATAATATTATATTGAATTCATAGGAGCTGTATTTATTGGTTATCCGTCCAACGGGAATAGCCCGAAGTCATATGCTCCAAATTTCAATTTATAAGATGACATTAGAAGTAGTCCAGGTGTTAAGATAATAGAAGTAAAGTGCAGTACAGCAACTGGATCTGCCATTAATTTTATAGAAACTCGTTCATTTCTAGAATTTCTTTCCATACGCCGACAAAATAATGGAGAAATAAAAATCTGTATAAAATTCAAATCCGTATTCAATAAAATTATTCAATTGCAGCTCACACCTATTGTCCTCAGAAGAATTAATTCCTACTCTTCCCATATTTGTTTGGAAAGCAATCATACGACTATAAAATACTGAATTTTAAACTAGAGAGTAAAGAACGGATGCCCATATTTGGAAAAGTCGTGAAAATATGTTCTTCTATTCATTTTCTTTTATAGTAAACTTTCCAAGCTAGTATATAAGTGGAAGAAGTGATTGTTTGTAACGCTCGTAAGGCACTTGCATCTTCCAAAAATTAACATTTTATGACGAAGCCCGTTTCAAGACTGATTTACTACTTTTTTCGATAATATGAATTTACTAGCAGTTGTTTATCTTACTTTTGCAAACTTAAGGAGTTTTGCTCGTCTTGTCTTCTTGTTTCTTGTCAATAGCATCAAATATTTGAAGATTATTTAATGAGATAAAAATGAAACAATGTGATATTGAAAATTGAAGGCTACACATCTCTGATTTTGCTTAAAAGTAGGGATTGTATTTTGTATATTGTGCTGTTATTGTACCTAAGTTTGAGTTTTGAACTTGGTAAAGAAAATTGTTCATTTACACAAAGTGCTCCTGTTACGAGAAGAACATGACAACTACAAGGATAAATTACATGTTTAATATCTGGTATCCTGTCAAGTTTCCAATGGATTTTTCAAAGGACTCTCCTCGTTTTTCTCATTTACTGAAGCAGAAGTGATGAAGGTAGTATAATAATTTATTATCTGGCGCAATAAATTCAGCACGGTGTCTTCATTGATTAGAACTGTAAGTAATCATTGAACAACGAACAAATAATGCAAAACTAATGCAATTACTTAATTGAAATTTTCTAAGCAAAGTAAGCGAGTTCTACAAACATTATTCTTTATCATCGTCCACTGGAAATTTAATAAAGTCAATCAATCAAATAATAAATTAATACAATCAAATTAAAAATAATAACAGAACAAGCTATGTTCAAAACTAATTTATTTTCTAATTTTAGTGTCAACATGATTTGAATTAATGTAAAAAAAATACTTTGCCTTTCTTCCTTTCTTGCTCTTATATACAACTTCAACACTTTGGATGTTTAAAACATTATTTTCTCATGAAAATGCTAGTGATTAGATGACATATTTACTGTTGTATAGTATACATCATATCATATATAGTATACATATCCAAAAGACAGGAACTAGGTACAAAGTATAAATTGTCAATTTATTATACTGTATCTGCTAATGCTTCCAATTGATAGATGATTTCTAATTTCTATGGACTCATCCCTCCCCATATAGTGTACAGTACTATACAGTACAGATTCACCTGCTCACAATATAATAACTTTGAGCTATGGTTAAATATCAGAAAAAATAGGACTCAATAAAAGCTCTTGTGATGTAAGGTTTTTGCTTTTTCAAAATATAAGCAACTCTCGGTAAAGGAAATGCAATAAATTAAGCGGCTCTTGACCGGTCATTCGGATTATGATCGCTAAACTTGATAAGCAAAGTACAACTTATTTCGCTTTATGAAGCTTAGCACTGGTAATGCCTGTTTTTACACATGCTTCAAGTTGTCATTCGACTTTCCGCCTGTTGTTCTTGCCTTTTGAGGAAATAATATTCTCTGCCTTTGCCAGATTTTTACACAGTACCATTTTACCGTATTAGAAGATATTTGGCTTCTGATCAGAGAAAAAGACAACGAAAGCTGTCAAGCATTCGGTTTACCATTTACCATGATGAATAAACTGTTGATAAACATATTGAAAACTAGTCTACTCCATGAGGATTAGGATGTTCTTTTACTAATATTACTATAAATTCATATTTTGATATTTATGAAATTATGAAAATTCATCCAACTTTATGCTTAGTGTTGGCCCTTTGGTCTCCTCACATGGTGATCTCAGAGAAATAAAAAAGTAGCCTATTTAATTTTTGAGTTTGTGGCCTTTTTATTTTAAAGCATGGATTATGCGATTACTATATTTGGAAATCTGATAAATCTCATTATAAAAATAAGATTTAAAATTTACAATAGAAGTCATAAAAATATTTATAAGCCTAGGCCTACTGTACCATAGAAATAGCAATTCATATTCCTGTGCTTTAAATCTTGATGAAGTTTCATGAGGTGAGGCTCAGCTTTCAGTTTATTGTAAAACTTTTATTCTCACAGGAAAAGTTTATTACGGTACTTTAAAATAATAAAAATCCCATATACTTCAGTTACTACTGTACTTAGTTTTCAGTAAGAAGGTTTCCGTGTACTGAAAATTTTTATGAGGCTTCATATAAAAATTGTATTGATTTTCAAATTCATAAAAAAAATATCAAAAACCCCAAAGCTTCATTGGATTAGGAGGGGTTGAACCAACGAAGAGATCAGATATAGCCTTCTTGGTTAGTCCATATCAGTATATACATGGTTGAGGGTATTCTATACGGTATTTCTCTTATTGAATCTCACTGAGAAGAGCAAAGACATAGACAACAAGAATAATTTAATATTATATATTATCAATATTTCTTCAAGACGATGTACAGTATCTTTATTTATCAAGATAGAATAATTGTCTTTGCTAAGACACATTCACTTTGTGATTTTCCACATGGTATTTATTTGTTTTAGTTGAAAGGCGACAGTTTTATCGTTAGATCCAACAGTTTGATGATAGCTGCTACATAAAAAATACATCAATGTTATACAACAACATTAGAGGATTAAAAACTAGGAAAGATTTAATCCAGATATGAGGACAACATCTTTCAGGGCACAAGCCTTTTAGTTTTGACATAAACTGCATTGTAGCAGGTTTTTTCTCATTCTGAAGCGTGAAGAGTTATTTGACCTCTATTTTAGTGCATCTTAACTGCCGGGCGGGGCAGAAAACGAAATTCCTTGCAAGGACTTGAGATGATGTTTTTGGTAAGGTCTGTAGACGTGCTCCCGAGTATAGCGTAGTATATTAGGTATACATATAGGTATAACTACTACTGCAGGTTGAAACTTTATGGTCGCGAGCAGGGAGTTTGTTTTGGCTGGAGTGCTGGAGCCGGTCATTGTATTCAGCAGTTCTTGGAACGGTTGCGGTGGAGGGGATTGTGAGTCTCTAGCATCCTTGTGGTCGGTTGGTGCTGCTGAGCTGAGTTGAACGCCGGAATCAGATTCAGTTGTAGACTGAAGAGTGTAGTGGGAAGGTCGTGTCTTTCGTCAAACGTGTATTCTATCGGTGCGGCATTGCACAGCTGAACCGCTTCTACTTGCTAGTTTTACTCATTTTCTACAAAATCCAAGTGAAATATGACTGATCTTTGATCACTTCAAGTGCGTGAAATCATACTGTGAACTAACAATCGTCGTTCCCACTTTGGAAACTATTGATAACAACAGTTAGTGTTTATAGCATGGATTTTTGGTTGTAGTGTTCTGTGTGACCTCAGGAATATATCCCTGGCCATCAGGATGTATCATTTAGGTGAGTCTTAACAATGTTCATTGATTTGAGAGTGTCAAAACTCAAAATAACACTGTAAAACAAGCACAGAAAATAACAGATGTACAATATAAGTAGGCGTCTTCAGCTGGACTACCCCACGCTCAAGTTCTCACTTTGCTGCTTGTTTTGAGTCTGTCTTGGATAAGGTTTTGTCTAAACTTTTTGATTTATTTATTCATTACAAACCTTTCATTCTTATTCAGGGTTATATAGTGTTTCATTGGCAGCCAATGCTAAAACTAAAATATGTCATGCTACGGTACCGAACGGCATCTGTTATCATCTGTTTCAAAAATGCCTGAGGAACTGATAGGAGTGCATGAACACGCACGCAGACAGCAGTCAGTATGCAGGCTTTTCATAGGAACTTCTGGTACATGGTTGTAACGTACAACCGAATAGGTAGGCTTACCTTGAAAATTCTTATCACTGGTTTCATCGGAAGATATGACTGAGAAAAGTAGGAAGTTATGTATTGAAGTATTTTACAAATGACATTTTATTATTATTCCAATAATTATTATTACACAATCTGAAAACTGTTGAGAAAAGAAATTAATAGAGTTTTTATTGTTTTTATTCCGTTTTTCTGGTTCTGACTTCTGAGAACACTGAGTGAACAGAGTTATGAAACTATGAAAATTAGGAATCACATTTTACTTTAGTATGTACCTTTTAACTTTAATTTAATCTTGAAGGCTTCAACCACAAACTGGTTACTGAATCCCCCCTAATTGAATGTGATAGATTTTACATGGTATCCTCTACAGTATTTCATAAAATTGCACTCATTCTCAAGTTCTCAACCCCTCAACTAATTAACTCCCAAAATAAATACTGCCAGTATCTTTACTTTTGTCCCTTCTAAAAACTGTAAGTGAGCAAATGTAAAGTGAGTAAACGTAGAGTGAGTTCGTATAGTCAAAATATGCCCTGAGTTTTCATCTGAAATTCAAAATGTTTACGCTGCAACTACCTGGAAAAGTGTCAATGCCATCGGCACCCATACAAGGGGGCAGGGGGGGCCGCAGCCCCTCCCCATAGCTTTCAGGGAAAGGAAAAATGTTGTCAAAAATAAATGGAATAATTTAGTCATTTTTTAATATTAATTGGGAACAAAAACATATAGTAAACTATAATAATTATTGCAGGTCAATAAATGGTATGGTAGGTATCTGAATGGTACCTGGTAGGTACTGTTTTACAAACAATAATCTGTGTAAAATGTTTGAGTTAATTTAACGTTTCCAATAATTATGTAAGAAATGTCTCGAATATATTTGAAAACACGCTATTCTAGCTGTAATTTCGAATTTGATGGGGGAGGGCCCCCAGACCCCCCTTTCCTTGGGGGGGGGATGTATTCAAAACCCTCAAACCCCCAGAAGGTCACGTTTAGCCCCCCCCCCGTACAAATTTTTGTATGGGCGCCCATGGTCAATGGTTCTACTTTACAATTTACATTACTAAAACAAATTAGGCGTGGCATTGCTTTTACCTTCTTGTAATCAAGAAAACATTTCAAGTGTCAATGATAAGCTATCAAGTTGTCAAGTCGTTATTTTGAGTGGATTTCAACAACTATTTCCACAAAACGTAGAGTAAAATCTGACTTCAAGGGCATTGATCTGTATAAAAAATGAAGTATTGAGTCTTTTCTTATACTGCATACTACCTGTATTCTGGATAGAATGCTTGAATGTAGAGTAGAATGAAAAATTTGGATCCTCTTGTGAAAAGATACTGAACCAAGATTTCAACATTTTCTAGTAGTTGCATGCTAAACTCTGTGAAAGTCAGAATGTCTAGAAATCGATGTAAAGTTGTTGAGTCATTTTTGTAGAGTTTTTCTCTAAGTACCAAAAATGCCAATTACATGCTTGAGTAGGTTACATGAGGGGAAGTAGGTATTTCTATGGTTTCTTAAACTCCTCCAATTAGGGCGCCACTAAAATGCGATTAGAAGGATTAGTGCAGATGTCAAGATATCCTATTTCCTTTTTGTCATTCCTAATTGCCAAACTACAGAAAGCAAAAATTTTTATTTTACCCAATGATTTCTAGTATTGATATAACCATGAATTTTTAAGTACTTTTATAGGGCCCACATAAAATATGTGAAATAATTAATGTGAATATGTACCTATGAACCAGCCACATTCTCATGTTACTAAAGAAATTTAAATTATAATGCTAATATAGTATATCTCTAATTTTATTTTTCATTCTAATTTTTATCATAGTATATTTCCTATACATAACATATCCCATAAATATTGAGATATTATATTTCCAAGGCCAAGATATTGAATTTTTCCCAAGTTGAAAATTCAGGATCCATTCCATTTACAATAGCGAGTGATGATTGGATAACTGTTTTAATGCAACTAGATAGTTGTTTTCAATATTTTGGAAAGCTAGTTATCTTCCGTAATCTTTTATTATTAATCTTTAATCTTTTATATTAATTAAATTAAATTTAATATTCAATTCCGTAATCTTTAATATTACATTTTAATTCTGAAGAAATCAAGTGATAAATTCTTAGAACTTAGAAAGAGAAGAAAGAGAAACGGTTTATTATATTAAAAATACTCCATCTTCCTTTCATCTTCTTAGTTCATGTTTTAGGTGTAAACCCTAATCAATAGCTGTATAATCAATTAATTAATTTTTATCAAACGTTGAATTTGTTTCTATACTGGTATTGGACATTTTCTAAGAAATCCACTGAATTTCTCCTAAATCGTCTGTTTTTCTGTGAATAATTGGTGATAGTAGCTGAGCTGAGTGTGCTTGGCGGTGCATGGGTCACTAAATTCTGATCTTTACCCTGTAACCCGAATAACGGCGATTGTCCCTTAGAACATCAATTATTGTCAACACTCAATCAACAGATAAATAAATTATCTAAACGTGTATTGTTGAACTCGTTGGTATAGATTTTTACAATCATCAATGAATAAACATACTGTTTATTCCTTGACTTTTGTGTGTTTATTCAATGCATTCTTGTAAGATTTCTCGTTCAATGACATTGGTTACTCATTTAGAAATAGTTTACTTACCATGACGTTACACCTCTATCAGAACATTTCTTTGTAATAATTATTGTAGAGCAACAACCGTTTAAATATGTATCTCTTACCTTAAAAATTGTAGAAGACTTTTTTCAACTGACTTTCATTTTGGAGTTTTCTATTTTAAAATCATGTTGAATAAACATAAACTGTGTTGAATAAACATTCGTTTTTCTATTATTATTATCATCATCTCTCCCAATTATTAACACACAATTCTGGAGTTTATGTGAGCATCACCCCCAGCCAATAAAAGGAAAAGTTGTTCCCAAACTAAGTTAAACCATCACAGTTCATATTTGAGTCATCGAATATTTTTTCATTATCATTCAATTTTCAGAATCCCTTGTGTTGCTATATTTAGAAAATATTTAATGGCTGACAAACACATTATGAACTTGATGAAGGGGATAGTCGTAGGAAAAGCCAATTTTCCATCATTTAAATTTCTCGATCTATGCCCAGATGTCCTGGAGGGATCGCTTCCGAGACACTATCACAACACAACAGAGAGGAGATCCTCAGAAATGCTCACATTCTCGGCTTTCTCTATAGCATAATACTTTAGTAGAACTTCAATTGAATTTAACCCCAATAAAATGATATCATCTAACGGATCCAATAAACGAATCCGACATCAATGCAATGACGTCATTTACGGTGGTTAAATTCAATTGTAATTTCTTGCAACTACCCGTCAGTAGAAAAATTTCTAGTGAATATTTGACAACGTCAAAATTGCTGGACCGGAGCCAACAGCCTTGTCTTAGATGGCTAGCTTGAGTAATGCTCATAATCACCATAATAAATATTAGAAAATCGAGTTATACATACTTGAAAGAGTACTCGAGTTATATTACTTGAAATTTTCTTAGATACTTGGGAATGTTGGGATGCTCTGTATGTCATTTCCCTTTTCTTCCTCTCGTTGTTGGTTTGCCCCTTTTCGTGGATAGGAACATCTGTGGGATAGGAACATACTGGGGAGGAAATGCACTAAACCCGGCTTTTTACCTGGAGGAGGCCCTAGGATCGAGGTATGATCCCACCCTCCATGTAGGCAGAGGAAATCGAACTGTGCTCACCACCAGGCTTCTTGTTGATGAGAGTCCAGAGAAAGAGGCTTCCCCCACATCCCATATAATTTTCTGGCCATCTCCTGCTACAAATGTTCGATTCATCACCCTCAAGACTAGCAGTTCAACATAGTTTTTCTACATTTTATAATCTTCGATTACCAATAAAATTGAGATTGGAAAGATTCGCCAACTCTACTCGTATATTATTTACTGCAATAGTATAAATTTCGCCCCAGGAGAAATGAAAGGAACTCATGCTAGCTAGTGGCATGATTTTACTATTTTACAATTACTGCAAGCGTCTCCTCTACTCCACGATATAGTGACTATGTGAAGTGGTAGTCACTATTGCTTCAAGTAAATGTAATCAGTAGGCTATTTAAAACTCGTTTGATTGGCTACGGTAGTTGTAAATCGCTTGTAATTATGTACCACTAAATTTTCATTGCTGATAGTAAGCATTAATTCAATAGTTTTATTGCAACTGTTCTACCTGCAGTGCCTTCAACTGATTCGTCCTTGAAAATATTATTCATCACGTTTTTCTACAAGTTTTAATTATTTTGTCTCATTTCTATGGCATTAATCGTGATTCACTTTCCGGATACATTACTACCTGCTGGTGCTGTAATCGTGATGTTTACGCAACACATTTCACGCACAGTTCACTTGTTGCAGAATAAAATACTGTATTTAGTCGTGTGCAAACGAAAATTACGGTAGGCTTATGTTAATCTCTCTTCGATAAGTTTTCTTATCACAGTATATTTCTTGTCGTTTCAGTCGATGTTTTCTTTTTGAGCTTGTGGGATATTTTATCAACAGGCGTATTATAATATTAGATTAGCTTTTATCATGCAAAAAAACAATATTATTCTTTGTTGAAGATAATGAAGTTGTAGCCAGAGTTTATAGAAGAAGAAAATATCTTCATCATCTCCATTTTTATCAATCATCATCACCATCTATACTTTTTTATTGTAGCCTACAACCACTACTTAGTACGTTTATATTACAAATATATGTACTACGTATATTATTTTGTAAAATAAATATTACCTATATGAATTGAAATGTTGAACCGAAGTCGTGTAGTCCGTGAAGTTATGGCTGAAAAGATCTACTAATCTAATAATAATTAGATTCTAGTCATGTTGTTATTGGTGATCTTGATCCTGATTTGCGGCGTCTATCTTATAAGAACTCATGGTGAGTGACCGCCAGGCCCGTTGCAATTGCTTTTTGCCAGTCTTGGACAAGTTGTCATGTCGGTGTAGCTATATTGAGATGGTGGTCGACTGAAGAGATTAATAGCCAGCGTAATTGAATTACTGTCCAATTAGATGCACTCCATCACACATCCCATTTCCGGAGCATGTACGTTATCTGAATCTGTGCGCTAACCATTTTATTTTATCAGACTAGCGCACATTATATTTTTTATAGACTACGTTTTTCCATTACTCATGATCAATTTTTATAATGCGTTATATTGTTGGATCCATTCGTGCACTTCTTAACTTAACAGCGATCTTGTCTCTTGTATTTCTAAATAAAAGAACTCGGCTGGAACAAGTTTAGTGTTTCCAACTTCTGCGACTTGCAATTTTCTCTGAGCGACTCTGTTTTCATTATAAAAAGTAGCATTTCAGGATTGTTGATTATAAAACGAAAGTGTAGTAATGAATTTATGGAAGTCTGTGTTGAAAGCAAGGTTAAATTCAACACTTTTCTCAATATACTGTATATTATTATATAATATATTAAAAATGACAATTGAGAATTATCCTTGGTTTTTTAATCAATTTCGAGAAAAGATATACTGCATTATTAGCATTGATGTTCAAAATTGTTTGTAGCCTACTTGAATTTCCCATTTCTGACCATTGGTAAATTATTGTGGAAAGAAGATGAAAATAATTAATCTCTTGATTATAATGTTTAAAGCTAAGCTGAGTATTAAAAAGCAGATCTCTGGAAATTAGCAGAAATTGTATAACTACATTCCATCAATGTGAATACATCTCACCCCAGTTCCATTGGGAGGGAATTTCGATAAGAAAGTGGTTTTTGATTGCAAAATACAAAGATAAGATGAATTTAATGTAATATTATACACATCTTCAATATGAATGATCTTTCTCATGCATTAAAATGAAATTGATTCATATTGAATTGACGTGATCATAAATATGTTGTGATCATGACTATTTCTCATTTTTGTTGGGGAGAATTTTAAACTAGAATTGAAGCATGTTACTACATTTTAGCATAGACATCATAATCCAAAATGTGGATTCGATTGTGAAAGATTTTTCAAAATGTTGAGCATATAATATAATAATAAGATGAGTGAGATGAGATGAATGATAAGGAAATGATAATAATGAAGGAAACTGTATTTATAATAGTGTGGAATAGATAAAACAAGAAAGGGGAGTTTCTGTTATGTAATTCACACAATTGTTTGATAAGTACAGTAGTTCGTTCACAACCATTCCATCTTGGATTGCTAGAGCTATTTGATAATACAGTTTCTTCATTCGCTGAACGATGAGACTGTTTGACGCCTTTAGCATTTATTAAAAATTGTTCATTATTCATTCTTCGCTAATGAATGTTCTTTGCAAATCTCTACTACAGTATTTCATAATGGTGAAGAATTCAAAAAATGATGTTTTGGACTACAGCCATTCAGAAAAAAATGATTCTGTATTATAATTTTACAACACAGGATATGCTACTGCAATCTTCATTATTCATGAAAATTCTACATTAAGGATCTAATGACATTCAGACGATCTAACAAATTCTTCTCATTTCCTATTCATTTACGAGCTGTAGAAAGTTACAAATTACACTGTTAATGTGAGGGAAAGATACTCCTAAGAATTATCCTCAGGTTGAGGCTAATTACCCCTGGGCTATTTACAACCAGAATGGCAGAATGAACAAACAAACAGTATCAGAATTTTTCAGAAATATTTCGGATACTGAAAATACGCTCCTGGCGGATTCTGAAGTTATCTGTGCTTGTAATGATAGCTATCAACCATTGTTAGTTTTCTTGTGAGAGTCATAATATTTATATCTGGGGGAAAGATTGGTTTGCTGAAATGTCATCCAACACTGCATTATCTACTTTTTGATCAATTTTGTTGAACGTTTTGAGAATAATTATTCATTTTTACTGGAATTTACAATTAAAAAATGTAGATGTAATTTGTTTGGTAAATTTCACTTGATAGGCCTCGATTATTCAGGAACGAGAGGTGTATTGTTCTGGCCTCATGTTTACAACATGCTTTGTGATCGATTATTGATCTGCGAGTAAACAAAATAAGTTTCTAAGAATCAGCCTTAAAATAATCGGGCCCCGTAATTGTCTCAAGTTTTTCATTGATAGTTGAATAACAATATGTGAGAAGAAAGCTGATTTTTCACTTTTAATTAATCAACAAATCACTCTTGATGTCCCAAATAGTTCATTTTAGGCACTGCAAATTCTCAGGAAACAATGGTGGATTCCATGACCATTGTTTTTGACATTGGCTGCACTAGTATACTCAATTTATGCGATTGATTTTCTTGAAGAACCAAATGATAAGGCCGATTGAATGAATGAATTATTTATGAAATCTTCAATTTCGTGAATATTTTATTCATTGTTGGTTCTTGTATTGATAGCTGATAATCACTAGTCACTTGAAGACTTCAAGACAGAAAACCTGAAAGACAAAAGTCTATAGACTAAAAGACAGAAGGCAGAAATTTGTGATGACTTGAAAGTAATCTTTCTAAGTTTTTGTGACAATACATTTTATTTCAACTGTAGTCACTCTTGTTCAAGCCTCTCTGACTCGAAGTGGTACTGCTTTCTTTGAATCGAAATTTTTATTTGGTTTTTATCTCCGGAGAATTGAGGACCCTGAAAAATTAGACTTCCAATTCATTTCCAATTTGTGATTCCTATTTGTGAAAGTTATCAATTTTGAATTATTCGAAATTGAGAAAATTTTTGATTATCATTAATTTTATTTGATTTGGGTTTAGAATTTTCCTTGTTACACAAGAATGTGTTGTTAATCAATATTGAACTTTAATCTTCATCGTATGTCCCGTTCGCACGATAAAAAAGATCTACAGAATTTATAATTGTCAACTTGCAGTAATATTCCGTCAATAGACTACATATTTTGACTTACGCCATCACTTTCCCAGAAATTAGATATAGCTAGTATGGTAATTTAAAATTTTTGCAAACTCGTCTATTCTCGAAAGTATTTAACAATTTTTGCAAATTTAAGCCTGAATAATTTATTGCACTATCAGTTTATTACCTGCAATTTTTCAAACTATAAGGTTTTGATAGTTTTCCAACGTTCATAGTTTATTGACACCTAGATTTTTCCCAAAACCTCTAATTTTCACTTCTAATAGTTAGCAATTATAGGCATTTCGTCAAAGATATTTATTTTGAGCTCTGTATTAATTCATTGAACGAGTAGATCTAAAACTCAAGGTTATGTACAAAGATTAGCCATACAATTTTGAATGGCTCTAAAAAATAAAAATAAGAAAGTGACATAATTGCTCTTATTTCGTAGCATACTTCTAAAAAATTAGATCTTTTCCTCTCTCATTTCTCTCTTCCTCTCATCTTTTCTTTTTTTCTCTCTCTAAAGAATACAAAACTGCATTTTTAAAACGTTATTAATTTCAGAAGAAAAGATCTCTCTCAGAATATTTTATTAATTGATTTTTTTTTTCAATGCCAACTTTTGAATGTCAATACTTTAGTCATAAAATAGGCTTCAACTTGCATATATCAAGAACTGAGGACCCATTCCTTTTTAAGTTTTCTTCGCACATTCTGAATTCTCGATAAATTAACCAATCAGTTCGATGTACAGTTTTCTCATTTTCCCATTCTCACCTGTACCCAATATATCTTATTCCTGGGATGATTGATATCTTATCGTAGTTCCTCTCATTTCTTCAACCCCAACTTGGACAAGATTACAAAAATCATGTGTTATTCTACAAACTCCCACCTGTAGAGCAGTAGATTTGAAGCAGCGCTGCTAACCAAGTTGGCCAGTGACGGCCGAGGATTAAGATCCTCGAGGGTTCAGCATGAATAAAATGAAGCTTAAATTGCGGGACGTTATTAAATTTAACAAGCACCGATGTTCAGAAGCCAAAGCTGTAGCTGTGGATTCGAAAAGCAGTTCTCTCTCTAATTGAACGTTTTCGGATGTAGGAATGCTGGCCATAACGGGTGCATTGAACACGCTTCTCATTTCGCTTAAAATGTATCAAAACTTCATTTATCTTCGGCTGCGCTGCCTTGCATGTTCTCGTGTCAGCCGTGTTTACAAATCCGCCGTAATTGGCCTTCTCAATTACAACTGACTGTATTCTTGACAATGAAACTAATGCCAGGCTATTTGGCGTAGTTCGGCTTCGGCTATATACAACTTTATCTCCAGTGATGTACAACTTTATATACTCTCTCAGACCAGCTCCTCTTCAATCCTACTGATTATTCAAATCAAATTCATAATTTCTGCACAATCTGATGAATTTATAATCAGTTGTACGCGGTTTAAAATTTTGTGACATGGATGAGACTTCCAACCGGCTTTACAGACTACAACTCACGTCTATTACTACTTGGATTCAATTTTTTCAAATTTATTTCTGTTTATGATATTCTTACTGAGGAGGCGAGATGATAAGAGGAGGAAATATCATATTTTAGGGTGTCTAGTCTCCCTACATTTTTTTTACAGAATGTAAATTCTATCATTATGAGTAATATTTGGCAGTAATCAATGTTTGAGTAGAGTTTATACTTTTGCTAAACAGTTATCCATCATTTTAGAGGTATACGCTTTTAAACTGAGTACAAAATCTGTAAGCTTCTCATTACTAAAAGCATTTGAATTGAATATTATAATTACTGTACATATTCCAATTAAACATCAATTATTGTAACGTGTGTCTCACCTCTCACTTTCACAAAACATCCAGAATTGAAGATAATAACAAAGACAATTAGAATACTTATATACTTAATAGTTTTGATACTCAGAATACTTAATAGTTTCCTATCGTCTTTGATAATAATAACAAATAGTAATCATGTCTGAAGTTGAGAATTTTAGTAATCTTCAACTCACAGGTAACCTTGCAATGGCTGTTTTCTATTATTATTGTTGTTAATTTCAACACTTCATGAAAATCTATTATATTTATTGCCAGAGGAAGCCTAAATTATAGTGAAGTGGGATTTACTTATTCATTGAATCATTAAATTGGAGTCCAACTTTTGAAGTTTTTGCTATCAATTTTTTGCCAGGTAAAGATCCTCTACTCTAGCCACATCATTCTATTTCATCTTGTATTAAGGCGTGTTTCGTCGAGTTATCTAGGCTCAATAATATTCTGGACTACAGGATTTCACACATGTGAGCCTCGCACCTCGCATATTATTTGGACACTCGTGACTTGTTCCGATTCACACCTAGGCAAGGTTACATTATTAGCCGCTAGGCAGATATCCAAATTCGGAACGATATTGCACCGTTTGCAGTCTGAAATTATGCTCCGAACGCATGTGAACCGTTATAAGGCGCACATCATAAACATAAACGAACTACGGGAGCGTTGAGCGTGTGATTGATGTGCTGAAACGACGAATCCAAATTGGGAAACGGAATGTGGAAACTCCAGTTCCGAAAAGCACGGATAGGACCAGGCTCGGCCTTCCGAATCACTCTGAATTATGGCTTAACCACTCGGCATTATTGGCTGCTGTCAGAAGCCTGTTGTTATCCAACTATTCACGGCCATCTGATTCTCTATAAACAACTATTTTACATAAACGAAAACCATTCTGAAGGCAATAATCGAACGATTGGGGAAATTATAATGCACATAATCGATTGCTGCTACGATTTTGAACTTCTCTATTCCGATTTCGATTTGGGAATTGAGTGGCTCGACAGTAAATTGTGGTGTGCTAGAAAGTAGCAAGGAGATTTTTAAAGAATTCTGTAACTGTATAGGCCTTTCCACTACAGTTTTGATGATATATTATCAATACAGCGTTGGAGAATGGCCACACTCCCTTGTTATTCTTCTGTGAAAGTGGATTGCTTAAAAATTCTCATTTAGAATGGATAGAATACTTTTAGGGCCCTATTAGCCCTATGGCTAATGAAAATTAAAATTCTATTCGAATAAAAGCCCTATGGCTAAAATTCTAATTATGGAATAGGATGAAATTAAGAAATTACTGCAATTATGTACTATAAATTATGGAATAGGATGAAATTGTGGATTATTTCTCATGCATTAAATCAGAATATACTAGTAATGCAGTATAATTATTATTATTATGAGTTTACAGTATTGGCGATTGAATATTTCACAGAAATAGAGATTTATTTATTCATATAAATGAGATTTATATTGAATTTATTGGGAATGCCTTAAATTTTAATTGATGTCCATCACTGCCATCTTGATCTTGTAGTGTGTTTTTATGTGATAAATTGACGCCATCGATCCCGCAAGTGTGGGTAATGGATGAAGAAGAAGGTATTGAAGGTATCAATGATTCAAGTACAGTACATGGAAGAACTGAGAAAATAGACAATTCTTGATTAGCGAAAAAAGAAAAGGAACTTTCGTTTTGAATATTGAATCATTTTCCTTCAACCGCGATTTGGGGTTTCTCAAGTCGGGAGCCTAAATAGTTATGTCATTGAGTATGATAATCAGTTTCTTGGTAATAGGAGCTAGAATAGTACAGTATTCCCAGTATTGCACTGTGGATATGGAATAATTCTCTGCAACTTGCCTTCGCTATTGGAGATTGATTCAAATGGCTGGACGAAAGTGAACGGTAATTGAAACCGGAGACGAAAATTGAAGGCCAGAAACCGGGATAAAAAACCAACTCCTCATCACATAAAAAGCGATTCGACCAGTTTTGTTGCATTCGAGCGGAAAATGAAATCAAAGCCGCCAAATATGATTGCAGTCAAGTTCAATAACAGGACTAATCATACGGTACATCATGACAATCCCAAGGTGAATGCGATTCGAAATTCGAGTCGAGCTTATCATTTAGAAAGAGGCTGAAAAAAGTAGTTTTAATTGAATTATTGAACTTTTATTGGTAAGTTCCTTACCAATAGAGTAAAAATCATTTGCCATATTATTTGGCTCTATAAAGAGGCGTTATAGAGCCCTAGATTAAATGATTAGCGATAACATTAAAACATTTCTTCTATGTCATTACACTGTAAACTCTGGCCTTTTATTCTCTGATTAAAACTGCTTTAGGATTGAGACCCGTATGGCCTTTTAATGGTGGACCGCTCTAGGCCGGTCCTAAAGCAGTTTAAATCAAAGTATATTAATTATTTCCAATGAAGTTATGAATATTAATCGTAAAAATGTTTTATAATTTTCTTATTAGTTTGTCAACCCATTTAATAATCAATTAGAATCTAAAGGTTCAGTTTCATCAGTTACTTCATACTCATTCTCATTAAATATAGGGTAAAACAAAAACGTAGATCAACTTCATGAATGCTCAGATCATTGACTCTCAGAACAGGGGTTAGAGTGATACTCATCGAACTGTCAAGCGAACCACATAATTCACATAATTTAAACTTTGAATCTGAGCTTTGTCTTTCACTGTCATTGGCTGTTGTCATTAAATGTCATTGTCATTTCCATTAACTGTGGCATGTCCACTATTTTGGGGGGAGATGGAGAAAGCAAATTTCTGGTGAATCTTTGCAAAAACCAAATTTCGGCAAGACAAGGACTGTAGGCTCGTTTAATGAAGAAGCCCTTGAATTGAACAGGCTTTCCAGTTGGTTCCAGTATCTTTTCTATAATACCATAATGTGGGAATTGATTTAAATGTTATACTGTATTTCTTTTTTTGGTTGTTCTTGTTCTGTATCTTCTAATTAAAATTATTATTTATTTTTCTAAATATATTATGAAAACCTCAGCATTCTTTTTATTTATTCTTTAACAAGATTCAACTTATGGGTTATTTAATTTAAAAACAATAGAATGTGTAATAGAATATATTTTTTCTCTTGAAAAAACATAACATGATATTTTACTACATTACATACATTTTAATTAGAATCGCAGTAACGATTTGAAAATAAAATTTTCCGCTGTACTCTGTACAGTATACATAATGCATGGTGTAATATTACAATACCCAGTATTATAGTTGTACTGCATTGTGCACTTGATGGAGCCAATGTTAGCGCTGGCGCAGCTCGTTCAAGATCCACGAACCGATCCAGTTTGCTTCACCTTTTTTATTTAAAACCGCAACCTCAACTCGAGATCTGCTCATGTAGCAACCACAACATCATTATCTTCTGCTTTTTCATCACTTATTTGTCTGTATCATTCAATTTCTCACGTCGTTATTGTTCAATGAAGTGTGCTTGCAATTCAGAAATAATTGTACAAGATGGGGGCAGACATTTTTACTTATTTCAGTTGGCTGTCCTGAAGCAATGGCTGCCGTTATTAGGGTGGGGGTCATTTATTCTGAAATACAAAAAAAAATGTTATCCTCCATAAAAAACTAGAATTCCATTCCTGAAAATTGGCAGTGATAGATGATTTCAGCCCTCATGATTTTTCTGCTCAAGAAAATGCATGTGAGGCGCTACGGCACTAATGAACATTTCTCAGGATTTTCTTCCATCTGTCGGGATGTATTGATAAGCAGAACATGCATTATTGAAGCCCAAAAATCCCAACAACATCCCTAAAACTCGGAAACTGTTACTGTTTGATGTCCGGTGGGTTTATCCCAGGTCTACAACTATTGCCGTAGGAATGAGTTAGAAAAGAACAAACGTCTTGGAATGTTCAGTAGCGCCTCCCATGTATTTTTTGAACAGAAAAATTGCGTGGGCTGAAATCCTCTATCACTATCAATTTTCAGGAATGGAATTCTAGTGTTTAATGAAGGATAAAAAATTATATATTTGTTCTTTCAGAAGAAATGACCCCCACCCTCTTGGAGGCAGCCATTGCTTCAGGACAGCTAGCAACTGAAATAAGTAAAGATGTTTGCCACACTCTGTATTTGCATTCTAGTCAGCATAAAAAAGATTATTCCTGGGACTGAGATGCAGCGAAGTTGTTATTTTCGTTTTGCAAATGCGCATCGTTCATTGTTTTCTGTTTGGTATAATGTTATCCTGAACCTGCATCTTTTTTAATAAAATTTAAACTTCTACTTATTCACTAACACCTCTATTCACTACATCTACCTGTCTTCTTCCGTTTTACAAAATCACAACACATTTCTCAAAAATGAAAAGCAACAATACTTTTTACTCCTCGTTCATTTCCATGGTCTTTTTCTTCTATTTTTCTATCCATTTCTTCTCTTTTTTCATTTTAAAAGAAGTTTTCTAATCTATTTTCCTCTTCCTCATCTTTCCTATTTAGTTTTATTTCGCACCACTGTTCAAGATTACAAGTTCAAAATTTAATTTGAATATTTTTCTCTTTGTTTTAGGTAAGGATCCGCTTCACTCTCTATTAACAGAATATCTTATGGTGAGTTTGCTTCTTGCTATCATATGATATGTTATTGTGTAATATCTTTTGGTAGGTTGGTTGCTCCTTAAACCTTGAATATTGTTGAATGTGATGTTATGTGGTGATCTTGAGATATAATTATCGAAAATTACGATAAAATCATTGTAATATTTATTAAAATGTTTATTAATTCATTGTAATCTCAATTCTCTATGTGGTGGATGGCAATATGGCGTGATAATTATAATTTATGTTGACTCCTATTAGGGGAACTTTCTATTAAAGTCATTAGAAAATAATTCACAATTCTTCAAAAGTATACTTAAGTCATCGATTGTTGAATGTGGAGTGAAAAACCATTCGTTTGTATTTTTCATTCTCATGAATGAAGATATTGGTTTGTATTCTGGTTTGATTGCATCGAGTTTCTGGATACAATACGTCGTGCCTTGGATTTTAGGAACAAGTTCTCTCAAAGTTGTTCCAACAGTCAACTTTTATCTGTCGCTATAGACTAGTAATGACAGCTGTAATGACCACAACGCTCATTTGAACCAATTTCAGACCAGAATTCCACCCTTCTCTCCATTCTATCTCATTCCTTCGACCTCCCTTCTCTCTGCTCTGCAAGAATGCTCCCAAATGGTTTTTGTCAATTCCATTGTTCCTAAAGACCTTCCATTATTCTCTACTTTTTCCTCAGGTGTTTATTATTCTTATCCATTTGACCTTCAACCACGTTCATTCGGTCAAAGTAATGAACCTGCTTTAAAACGTAGGCTATGTGTGGTGTACAACAAGAATTCATTTTGGTAAATTATTCCAAACTCTGAAATAGGTACTGATTCTCTTATCAAGTTTAAAACTCTTGGCTTTTTAGTATTTGAATGATCTCGGATCTCGGGAATGAATTCTTCCCAGCCTTGAAGCAACATAAAATTATTATTATTTATAGCTATTGTATGCTTTGGATTTGTGTTATCATAATAATGTTACATCCAAAATTATTATATAGATAGATATTACAGAAAAACTAATTATTTATCTACATTGTCGTTCCATTTTAGTTTTCCTATTTCAAAAACAATTTAATTTATAATCATTTATCATAATGTTATTGATCTGCTTCCGTGCAAGTTCACCACTACTTATAACTGTATTGAATCACTTTACTCAGATCTCTTAGAACTCATATTTGAGTATTGCAAAAAAACTTTTGGGAAAATGTTACAGCAAATTGTTTTAGACTTTGATCACGCTTATAAGAGGTGTGATTACACGCTCTCCTAGTTCGAAATACGGACTTATTATAGCCAATATTACCATATTTTTATCTCTATTGTAAAATTTACTTGACACCCTTGTAAAAAGGTTAGAGCAGATTATTCACATACACATAGGTTCCTGACAATATGTCAACCCATAATATGAGTTATATGGTCCAAGATGCTCGTTGCACCTTATTTATTATCTGTTTTAATGCAATAACTGCATTTCATGTAGATTCCATGTTATTATCTGTAATAACTGCAGTCTGCAGTTCATCCAGATTCTTCTGAATAAGAGTTGATGAAGTGGAGTTTACTTCACACTTTCGAGAAGAGTTTACGGTGAATATAATGTCAACATGTAATAATTAATAACTTTTATGATGTTCGCTGCTCCTCTATTCACACGTTTGGTACCCTGTTTTTATAAGATAAAATTGTAGTCTATATTGATTTTTCGTGTGATTTTTCAATCGATAATGTCGGTTGGTAGCAAACCTTTCTCCACCAACCAGGTTCTTCGTAGTTTTCATTCGCATTCCTGACCTGAACCACGGTATTTCCACGTTTCTTGCACAGATGTGAGGTCGCCAAGCCGGCAGTTCGTCAAACGCGACCAACAAGGACAAAACGTGGAATAAATTGGCCGCGCAAATGAATCTCGAAACGGACTAACGGTGGGCCAAGCTTCCTTATAAACGCGAGATGCGCCATTGTCTGTCACAGTAACGACCGAAAGACAGCCTTCACCCCTACTTCGTCTCCAAGATTGCCCGCCTCTTATTTATGTTACCAAGCAATACGAGGTCATTAGTCTTTGGTCTTGAGAGGTCCTGCTGATGGTCAAACCAACCAAGATCCGTTAAGGTATTTTATAGATGATTATACTCTCACATACCCTCGATCAACCTCCTTAATGAGAAGCTAGTCCTCCGGTAGACATTCCAAGATTTTTCCTTTGATTATTCAAAAATAACGAATTATTCATGATAAGATAACGTGAATTTATTCCCAAACGTTTTCAAATATGACGCTATATTTCCTTGTTCATTATGCTGATTGTATTATTTGTTTTACTAATGCTCAATAGGTACAATTTATTGGGATATAACATGTTCACGTATTGTATAAATCAATCATATGAGTTATAGTCCGATTCACGTCAAGAAGTCAGCATTGTTTATATGAGGAGCATTGATGCCAAGTTTCATTGAGAGAGAAAGAGAAAACTGCACCAAACGTGTTTGTTGGGACTGTGTGCGACAACAATGCACAGTGCGGCAACTATGCACAGTGCGAATAGGATAGAGACATCAGCAACTGCCTTGTGCTGAACACGGATAGCAAATTAACTCCCATCTAAGCAATGCTGACTTCTTGACGTGAATCGTACTATAGGAATCCTACTTCGATAGCACCACTTCTTTCCTATAACCCATTGATTGTATTCTTCGTATCATTCATGTTGATATATTATGTTAATGTCATGTGTAGTTTCATTTCCCATTGGAATAATGAATCGTTTAATTGTTAATAGTATACTGACTAGGACAAGCTCTAGACTAGAAGACTGTAGAGTAGAAGCAATGAGATTATTGGGCTGTTTGATTCTTGGTGAGACTAGCTCAAACTCTGGAATTAATATTGAGAAATTCACATTTCAACAAAACTTCACTCTGAGGTCATAACATGATGTACCAAATCTCAGTTGAATTTTATTCCGTTTAGATTTTATATTTCCATAGTATAATTAATTCATCTATCAGTCAATCACATGTAGCCTTATACCGGATGAAGAAGTTGATGAACACTCAATTTATCTACAAAGCTTCTGTAGTACCGTGTATTGAGAATATTATTTCACCAAATATTTTCTGTGGTGTTGCCTTATTTATTTTCGTTATCTGCCAAGATTACAGTTGCACTATTTTGCTGTAGACTATATTATTTCAACAATTCTTTGCATGATTTCATTGTAGACTGTTATCGTTGAACTTTGGAAAGTATGTAGTTTTTTACCCGGCTGCATAATTTCCTTGCTCTCGCTTTGGACAGAAAAGGAAAAAAGTTGACCGAAAATTCTATCAATAAGTCAGAAACGTTAGTTGTAATGGCTCTGATCCCACGCTGCGATGTCGATATTTTTGTCGAGAATCGTGTTAACCCTAATGTACAGCACAGACATAATAAGGGCCTCAAAGCAATCGTGCTTGATATAAATCTGTGCTATAACAAGCTTTATTAGAGATTTTTCTGTATGTAAAGACCCTGCACTTTTCAGTTACATAAGCGTAAACTCTTACCTCTATTCTCCTCTATAATTTCAAGCTTTCCTCCTATCTCCATTTTCACACAATTCTATTCGAGTTATTATTGTATGGTGGAGTCGTGTTCCAAGAAAATAATGTCTCTGATTTGAAATAATAATAATTATAGAAAATAGAATGTAATTTGAAAATTTGTTTTTAACTGCTCATTATCCATCATTATAATCATATCTCACACAAACAAATGTTTAGAATCAAATCTTTCACCTCCTCAAGATTAAGATATTTAGTGATGTATGACTGTAATCTCCCACTGAAGATTATACCTTTTTTAGTATTTCAATGTAAGGAGAATTTCTCGTTCGTTCTACAAAAACTGCAAAAGAGTATTGGCGAGATTTTTTTTATTTACAATAATTTTGTCTGTCTTCTCAATGAATATTTTTTAGCAGTAGGCTGTGATGGAATGAAGCTCAGTCATAATGAGGCACAAGTTTCTAGTTTTGCACTGAGTTTAATAATTTTCTCATGAGTTTACTGTATTTTTTATGTAATAGGATCTCCGTGATGAAGAAAGTTACTCTATAATAATACTTTTGATACAATTATCTTTATCTTTTGTTTTATTTTGTCACTGAAGAACTTATTTCTCAGTTCAGTTCTTCAATGTGTGAATATTTAGTGGAAGAATATTGTGATCAAGCATGAGCTTCCTTTCTTCTAAAATTTCAATTTCATATCAAGTAGAAGTCTATAACCCAGTGAAAATAAGATGGATAAAAAATATATACCTTATAATGTTTTCGGTAACCTATGATCAAAACCTTGCAGCTTTTCTGAGAAAATGTCTATTTCTGTCACTTAGCCATTATTTCAATCATTGTTGACAGCAATATTGTTTGTAAACAGGCATGTCATCGATATTGAGAAAACCAATTAAAAGTGAAGGCTCCATTCAAAATGATAAAATACGTTCTATTGTTCCCAATTTTGTATTGAACTATTCGTTTTTAAAAAGTCTCTGGTCCATTAATTTTCTCCCAAATAGGTTTTCTATTGAAAGCATAACAATGTGAAAAAGTGGTGTTTTCAAGGTGACGGACAACCTTCTTGCTTGAAGCTCAAGAATAAAAACTGGAAACAGTGACAATACCTTTCTGATTCTTATCATTATTGTTGATTAACTTTAGTTTTTACAATTTCCCTTTCTAGTACCGCTTTCGCCTTTCTGTATCATTTGTTACATTTTTATGCTTGGCATAACGTTGTCATTATCTATACTAAACGTTGATCTTTTTCACTTTTTTATTCTTGTAATAGTCCCCTTTCTCAATACCAGTATTAGCTCGTCGCTGATAGTGATAACAAACTGATTACAAACATTAGGATTCATCCTCACACAAATTAAATGTGTCCTAATCATGTCAAAAAATTCATTTAACTTCTCATAACGATGTATTTCTTAAATCCTCAGTAATGAGGGTTTTTCTTCACATCTATCTACTGTATGTATTTGAATAATTTAGCACCCTAAAAAGTTGAAAATTTATTGTGGAAGAATCCAAGCAAGAAGAGTTTGAAGAAGGCTGTGATGACTCTTGATGGTGTTGTGGAAATTTATGCGAGGTCTACACTGTTGTAGTCGAAGTTGGCTTGCCCAAATCTAAACAAACGACTAAACAAACTTGGCTCTGTCAACCAATTTATAGAAAGCCAGTTCTTTTGTCAGCCTATCAGTAATGTATTCCTTCAGTACAGTATATGCCACACACGACTTTTTATAATTGGCCAAACAGTCATCGTTGGGATCATAGTTTAATTGGGTATTACACAAACCTCTTCATCCTGCTTCTCTCACCATGCATCTTCCTATATGGTTGAAGACCTGTTTCTTACACCCATTGTGGGTAATGTCCCGGTCGGCCTTACAAGACTGTGGATGGCAAGAGATTATCTGTAAAGCAACATTCGTTATGTTGGCTCTAATAAGATCGGATTGTAAATGTCACATCATCGATGGAGCTTCAAAATTATTTACACACGCAAAATTAATTTGAATTGATTTGCTCAGCTAAAAAACTCACCAACTGGCTCCGAACTCTGTAGTAACAACCTTGACATTCGTTATTTATGTGTTTTTTTTATAAGGATGATTTTCGTTTACAAGAACATTCAATAATAAGCCTGTCATAATCAATTTTATAGTGGAGACAACTTCTTTTTCATTTAGGCTACTGCTATTGAGCGCGACTTGTGCCGTCGAGTAAAGCCTAATGCAAGTGTGAAAAGGTCACGTGTTATCACACCTGGTCACTTGTAGCAGACAGAAAAAGCTGTCGAAGTTCCTCTAATGGCCTTCAATCTGTTGCTGTTTATGCTCATTACATGCAGTATTTTTTCTGTATGTGATGTTCATAAAATTAAAAACCTATCTGCTATAAAACCCGCAGAAAGAAATATAAATTTTACTTTAACAATTCTACTACTGACAAGCAATTTTTATTTATAAATTCCATACATTATGAGCAGAGAGAAAACAGACAGAGAAGGTCGGTCAGTTCTTAGACGACTAGATATTACTTTTCTATGACCCATAATCACATGAAATCTGAAAAAAATTCTAATAACTGGAAAAATAATTACTACTATAATTGATGAGCATTAGGGTTGCTTTTAAGAAAATCGTGGTCTTCAACAATCGTTTTTTACCGTTAATCTGTAGTTTTCGTGATCATGATCATGATCGATAAAGCGATTTCATCATTGTTTCAAATAGTGAGAGAAGAAATTTATGAGAGAATAGAATAGAATATTACTGCCTTTATTTTTGTTCAGGAGAGAAAGAGAGATACAGTGGTATACAGTGAGACAAATAAATAGCTTGACTGTCTACATTTTTTTTGCCTAGGAGATACAAAGAGAAAGAGAGAGATAGAGATAGTGAAAGATTAGATTACAGAGAGAGGGAGTGAAAGATCATAATTTCTAATCAATGAGACAAATAAATAGCTTGACTGTCTAATTTTTTTGCCTAGGAGATACAAAGAGAAAGAGAGAGATAGTGAAAGAATGATTAGATTAGATTACAGAGAGAGGGAGGGAAAGATCATAATTTCATATAGATTGAACAAGTCTTTCAGGTCGATGAACGTGTGACTTATCTTCTCTATCCTATTGCAGATTCACGAGAAGTTTCGTTTTTTCAGCTATACTGTTCGTTTCCAGGAACGTATGAAAAACAATGTCCAGGCATTCTTGTGTTGATGATTTGCTTGGAAATAATTGTTGCCTTATAAAGTCGAAAAGTCTTATTACGCAATTAAGCGGCGAATTGAACGTGATTGGAAGGGGTCAAGCGGCTGCTTGAAAAACGCTCACATATCCGGATGTGTTTGTTCTTGTTTAAGGTACTGGGCGGAGCTGGTAAATTGGATTTTACCGGTGGAATCATCGAGGACTGTTTGCTTTTGTCGATGATGGATACCGGTACGGTAGCCGTAAAGCAGTCGCTTTATTTCCTTTTCAAGTTCGATTGAAGTCCTGGCTTTTCTTTAGAGTAGTGTCCACTTCCTAGACGGGACGCGGCGATCGTGGTCAGCATTAATCAAACACGCACACGCGCATGCGCAGAGTGCACTTGTCCTGTCGGCTCATCTCTCTCACAGGTCGCAGCGTTCGCAGATCCTCCTGTGCTCCCCTATTCTTTCTTGTTCTGCTCCTTTTGCGGTCTCTGGTCGCGCGGCACACCTCTGATTATCGTTCCACTGCTTGTCTATCCTGTTCTGCTATTTAGTCCACGACTTGTTGCCGGTTTCTGATCGTCTGTCAACAAAATACAAAATCACAATAATTGTATTATTGTATTATTATATGGTTCAAATGTTTTGATCAGTATCTCAACATTTTAAAACAACAAGCTTACAACATTTTAAAACACAAATTGATTTATTGGTTGTTGATACTTTTATTGATTTATTTATGTATTTATATATACAATAATTGTATAATTGTATTATTATATGGTTCAAATGTTTTGATCAGTATCTCAACATTTTAAAACAACAAACTTACAACATTTTAAAACACAAATTGATTTATTGGTTGTTGATACTTTTATTGATTTATTTATGTATTTATATACACAATAATTGTATAATTGTATTATTATATGGTTCAAATGTTTTGATCAGTATCTCAACATTTTAAAACAACAAACTTACAACATTTGAAAACACAAATTGATTTATTGGTTGTTGATACTTTTATTGATTTATTTATGTATTTAAATATACAATAATTGTATAATTGTATTATTATATGGTTCAAATGTTTTGATCAGTATCTCAACATTTTAAAACAACAAACTTACAACATTTAAAACACAAATTGATTTATTGGTTGTTGATACTTTTATTGATTTATTTATGTATTTATATACAATAATTGTATATTATGTTATTATATGGTTCAAAATGTTTTGATCAGTATCTCAACACTTAAAACACAAATTGATTTATTGGTTGTTGATACTTTTATTGATTTATTTAATTAATTGATTAATTATTGATTCATTTGTTTTAATTGATTTATTGGTAGTTGGTCCGATCCACTGGACGTCAAATCTGACTATATACTAATGAATCATTTCAAAGACCTTTAGATATTGAATATAGATCGCAAACTGGATCTATAAAATTATGATCAAACTTGAGTTATATATACCAAAGTTGAAGGGGAGTCTGGTCTCTCAATATGTCAAATTATCTATTGATAAACTAAAAAAACTGAAAAACTTCAAATGCTCTACGTTAATGAAGTAGTACGGGTCATGCACAATAACAGAAACCAACCAATCAGAATAGGAATGTGGGGAGAGTTTGGAGTAGAAGAAGAAAATTAGAATAATTGTGGAAAGGAATGAGCAAGACAAAGAGGTGAGACGAAGAAGACGTAAGAAGAACAAGAGAAGAGTAATGAGTGGGACTGTTATTTGTTGGAACGAGAGGTAGAAAAAACGTGGATGTTAATGAACTGCGACTGAGAATAAGGAAGCTGAGGAAGAACAATATTAGAAATGCAGAGGTAATGTGGACATCGTATCTGCTGTTCAGTATGCGAGAACGTCTGTTCAGTGCCAGCTGGTGTGATGGACATGAGGCTTCAAGTGGCGTACATCCTCTTCGTGATCCGGCCGGGTCTTCCCTCGGGGAACATTATTGCGCCAGGTTGTGAACATCACACCCCTCACCCACATCCCTTCTAGTCTCATAGAATCCTACACCGATATCCATTGCCCAGAATATTGATTAGGCGAAGATGTATCGCGACTCGCCATGAACTTGCTAACCTCCAATCGGTAAAGCACTAACACCGTCTGTTATTGCGTCTTTAAACTTAACTGCTTGCGCTGACTTTGAAATTTTTCCCAACTCGTTAGAGGGCGAATGGTGAGAGATTGCTGTTCCGACATATTGGTTACTATACTTCTTGTTCAGTAATCGTTGAACGCCTCTAAATGGAGGGCTCACGTTGACGACTGACTACCCCACTAAAAGCAATGACCTCACTTCACAATGAGTTTTAAGCGAGAGCAAATGAGCATTCTGGTTTAATAGACTGCTCATGTTCTGGTACCCACTTTACAATAAGTGCCTGGTAGAGAAGAAATAGCCATACTGGATGGTCACCATCAATACTCACCATTTCTTTTTTATCAAGTTCAACTACCCTGCGTGGCTTGGTGGCCCATTGAAAGATCTGAACACGTTTTTGGATTTATTAATCTTTTGATAGTGATTAAACTTTGATAGTGACCTATTGACAGTTCTGGACACTTTGTTTTTTAATTATTACTCCTTTGATAGTGATTACTTTAATAATGGCCTATAAAAGATCTAAACGTTTTGAAACGTTTTTAAATTTATTAATCCCTTAAAAGTGACCTATTGAAGAATCTGGACACTTCTTTTTGAATTTATTTCTCCTTTGATAGTGATAGTATTTTAATTAAGAATATAGGTATCTAATTAGTTATGATGAAAGAGTATATTGTTTAGTGCTTGGAAATAAGTGATGCAATGAGATCTGCATGTTTACATTAGTAGGCTTCTATTCTATAGTGGCTGTCACTTTTTTGTTAGCTCAATCTCCAGTCAGAAGAGACAATCATCATTGTTGTTGATCTGTGATTCTTGGAAAACCAGAGAGCTGCAGCACCTGTGCTGGCTTGTTGGAAATCAAGGCGGGAACCAACCTATCGCGCCTTTTTCTTCCAGGCTACTTTTTAGTCGAAAGAAAAAGTATTGGAATAATAAAATAAAGAGGAAGGAAAGAAAGATGAAAACAATTAAGGATGAATTGGGGGAGAGGAGAAGTGGAAACATCATCATCAAGAAGAAGAAGAAGAAGAAGAAGAAGAAGAAGAAGAAGAAGAAGAAGAAGAAGAAGAAGAAGAAGATGGAGAAGAAAAAGGAGATAGAAGGAAGATAAAATTAGATATTGAAGAAGGAATAGGTTTAGAAGGGAGAAGAAGAGTGAGAAAAAAGAGGTGGAAGAATAATAAAAAAGAAATTAGGATGCAGACGAATGAAAAAAATGCTTAAAAAGGTAGCCTGAAGGAAGTAAAGAAATTGTTGAAGAAGAACGAAAAGAAGAGGTAGTGGAAGAAGAATAACGAGAACATGGAGAAGAAGGGAGAATGCAGGATGAGAATGGAAATTACAAAAACTAAAAAAGAAATCAACAAGATGGGAGCAAATAAGAAGAGAACAAATGATGAAAGAAAATGCCGAAGAATGGAGGAACAGAAAAGAATAACAACATGAAGGTTTGAAAGTAGAGTTAATAAGAAGAACAAAATTTAAACAAATAAGAAGAAGAGAAAGAATGAGAAAATAAGATATTGAAGAATGAAAGAACAGAAGAGGATAGATCAAGTAAATTCCAAACAAGAGTTAGTAATAAGAAGGAGAAGACGTCGAAGAAGTATACGAGGAGTAGGAATTAATAAGGTGGAAAAGGGAGGTAAGAAGGCAATGGCAGCATAATGGTAGGAGAGGATGGGAAGAGCAAATGAAGAGAACAGAACACAAAAGAGACGCGAAAAAAATTCAGCGACCGGCGTCACTTGTTGTGACAGAGTTGGCTTATCGGGATTCAGCTGGCGTTGGCACCGGCCGGGTAGACAAGACTCTTGTCCGCTGTGGGCTGGAATCTGCTGATTGATCGGATCCTGAGTGGATGCGATGCGTTCATTCAGGTGCCTCTGACCTGACTGATGTGATGGCCACCATTCACTGCTGTGCGCAACATTCTTCCACTTGGCGACATTTCGTCACGAGAATTTAGTCTTTTGTTTTGAGCATTGACTGGCTGGTTGGCGGTAAGCGGCTAGCATCTTCAGCTGCTCATTGAAATCGTCTCAGTCTATGAAGCAAATCGGTTCAAAGTATTGATGGTTCTATTACTTTTTTTTTGATACTGTATGTATTTTATTCGACCGCTTTTATACTTCATTTCTTCATCATTTCCTTATTATCTTTCTTCTTTTTTCTTCTTCCCCTCATCCTCCCCTTCTTTCTCCTCCTCCTTCTCCACCTGCTCCCCCCATAATCCTCCTCACCCCTAGTCCTTGTCCTTCATTCCCTTCTTCTTCTCCCACTACTTCCTCTACTACTTCTTTCTCTCACTTTTATTCTCGTTGTCTTGTCCAGGTTTTTTAGACCTGGAATTTTAATAAAATCAATCAATTTTCATTATCATACTCTTCTAATTTTTCACCATCATCTTCCTCCTTCATCTTAATCTCGTCTCCCTCCTTTTTTCTCTTCTCATTTATTACATGTTCTGAATAAGAATAGTCTCTTTGAATCAATTGCTATTTGAGTAACTTTTTCATTCATTTCTCTCGTACTCTAGTCTAGCGGGTAAGAAATCATAGATTTTATTTGTTGTTTTGTGTCGACTTTTTATTCTAATTATAATTCACCATAGTAGTAATAGCGGCTACACTTCATCGTCAGTTGGAGTTGAAGCTCATAAATTAATAACTAAAACTAGTCTTTGAAATAAGTACGTTCTGGTGTAGTTTGGGAAATATCATCCGAGCTTATTCACTAGTTCATCGTGTTCCAAGTTATAAACTAGAATCAATGAAAGACTCTTATTAATCGTAGATTAGTGCATCACTGTGCTATCAGCTCAATAGCGTGGACCAGTATGAAAGCTATTTCGTAATTATATAAACAGTAGAAAAAACTACTTCAGATCTTCAAGGTCCACTCAATCATTAATCGAGAAGATGGTAGTAGGATCGAGGCATTGCACATAACATAACCCATATCATTGAGCAAGTCAGTTCAACGACCCTCACCTTTTAATTGCGTTCCTTTCTGCACAGGACGACAATAGATGGAGAATTGAATCAGTTGTTGTATCCTGTTCAGGGTTAGCCAACTTTTACTTTTATTCCCATATACCCACCATCCAAACAACAATCGCATTGTTTTGTCGGCTGATTTCAATTGGCACAACCTCTTGCCTACAACGCAATATGAATTAGTTTTATTGCACCCCGTTTCAGATTCGTAAGAATAATAATAATCCAATTAAATTGATATTTTGCAACTCATTCCGCCAAAAGCGACGAATTGAATTACCGCCCCTGGTGGCCGGTGGGTGAACCAACTAATTTTGCATTGTTAGAGCAGCGGTATTGGGTGGGGACAACGTTCCTGTTGAGAGGTGTGCCTTGTAAACTGATAATTATTAAACTTATCTACCTTGTCTTTCGCTTCACCTACTTGTGAGAATTCACCTTCGCCGTGTACTGAATGAAACAATCATTTTATTTTACAACTGGAGCACAGAAGAAAAAAGAAAATTCATAACTTGGAACGTACTCAGCCACCCATTTACAAGTGAAGTTGCAACGCGATAAGATAGCAATTATGTTGGTTCAGTTTCAAATCTTATCTCAGCCTCAGGTGGTCCGCTGTGCTCAGTCCATTACCGGTGTCATTCAATCCTTATCGACACAAGCTGACCCAATACTGAACTCAAGACGCGTATTAGCGCCCGGGCAAAAACCACACTCCATGTAGGAAAGTACTTAATTTAAAATTTTTGAATATTTTAGACGTTTTTGTAATTTCATAGCTTGAATGATCCATATGAATTCTGAATAATACGGCAATCCAAAACAAAATTTAAAATTGTTGGGGCCCAGTGCTTGAAAATTATACAATTACCAGTGTTGCTATCATTTTTTTCGAAATTTAGAATGTTTTAAATTTAAAAGCTTTCTACTCCTGAGGAAAAATGAAATTTGAGGACCTACTAATATTGATGCATCTATTCCTTAAAAATAATAATAACAGTCTATTCCTTGACAGTTAATTGCTCTATTCTCTTGAATTTATACTCATATTCTCTCCATCCTGTCAGTCAATGGTTTGATAATACTGTATTACTAAATTTATGTACATAACAAAATGAAACATTCTTTTATCAAATCTTCTTCTATTAATTACACATTTTAGCCTATACTCCGCCTATTGTGGCGTCCGAAAAGAAATCGTCTGAATAATAATCGCTGTGCTAATGACGTCGGTGGAGGCTAATAAAATACTGTGTGACGAACATGATGCGGGCAGCCGCAGATTTGAGATGATCTTTTGTGGCTCAATCATCGGATACCTCTTCTCCACTTTCGTCTGCCATCTCCTATGGAAGTAAGTGCAGTACATCTGCCAGCCTGTGTTCTCATACATCGAACAGCTACAGCACACATGGCCTGCGGTGCCTTTTAAAAAGGCAGCAGTCAATGCATAATCATTAGATGACCGCCTCATTTTCATTTTCGCTACCTTGCACTGGAATGCGAGCGGTCTCCTGTGCGCATGCGCAAAGGTCTGTACTGCTCGTTATAGTAGCCTGTAGAATCTGCACTTCATTGCAACCACCACCTAGCAATTTTCTCCTCACCAGCAATCAACCAATCATGACACTCGATTCTCAGATAAAATTTAGATGCTGCCGAATGATTCGGGAATCTCAGTTGCAGAAATCTTCTCACCACAAAACACGGAGTTGGTGCCTGTTAATTTAGATTTATTGATGATACTAAATGCATTTCTAAAGAAGTTGGATAACCAATTATTGGGAAATGTTCAGGAACAGAGGAGGGAGATAAGCACAGAGGAGGAAAATCTCGCTCCTCTTTGAGATATTACTCCGTCCTCTGTGGTTCAGTCAGGATCATCGAGTGAAATAGCCAGTTAGTTACATTCATCAAATACCTCTTTTAAGTAGGCTAATTAGGCATAAAATCTATGATATTGATTAACTATGATGTACAGTAACTATAATATTATAGTAGAAAGTACAATTACATCCATAAGACTTGATTCTCTATTAATCTTTCTTTTACATCAATAATATCAGTGGAAGATCATAATATCAGATTGGCTGAAGTATTAAAGTATGGAATTGACAACTTCGGATAATGTTCTCTTCCAATAATATCAGAGGAGAGTTAACGGTTCATTAATCAGGTGGATTGTAAGTAAGTAATGAAGATAGATTTTTTAACCCAACTAAAATGCTCACAACTAAAATACCTTCCTCTCACCAATACCCTCAAATAACGCTCCAATACTCCATCTGCATCAATAAAAACTCCATACTTTTCTTTATTAGTCGAAGACCATCATTACTAATAAGTTTGATAAAGTTAATCATCAAATGAAGCCTCTCTTGATAATTATTGTGGATCGTTTTGGAGTCCTATTCATTCTATTCGTCATATTATGGACGTCATATTATGGAGAAATCTTTCAAAGGATTTGGAAGAACAACGATTGAAGGCTGGTTATATTAGTGCTGGTGTCCTCCAGGTTGGTTCTTGAATAACCTTTATAACCTTATTCTGTAATTTCACCTCCAGCTTGTAGAGAGACCTTGAATGAGCTAGCATCAAAGTCCTCCTTGAATATTCCCATCTCATTTAAATGGAAATTTTTCTCACAAATCTGAAAATTAGCAAAAGTCACTTTTTTCAATAAGTTAAAAAATAGTTGATTTGTGAATAAATGACCGCCCGTCCATCATGTCGTCAGACACGTTGTTTCCTAGTCTAATTTTCAACGCTAATCATTATGATTGAAGTTGCAGACAGCATAACAGCTCTTGGCACCACTCGAACCGAGTCCGTCCCGTCTTCCATTTTGATAACTGTAATTTTCACACAGATCTGCAAGACCCGGGGCGAGTCGAATCCACACACTGGTCTATTATATTATTGCTGGGATGTGCGTAGCATAAATACGCGAGGTAGTGTTGTAATTACATAACGATATTCTAATTGGCCAAGTGGACGGCCTTGTTGCGACTCCTCAATAGGTTTGTCTCTCTTTCACTCATCGTTTTCTCTCACCCTTTCTCTACCTGTCTCCTATTCAGTCTTCTAGTGGCGCCTACAATGATGGAGTGGTGGAGCCACATTCGTGGTCCGGTTGGCCTACCCTTCTAGACTTGACTACCTTTAAAATCCATACACATTTGTATAGATTTGAGTAACAATATACCATATGTTTCATAGGTTTATTAAGTGATATATCTATATTTTGAAGATTTTTAATGATCCATCTCTATAGGTACTATGCTCCTCATCCATCCATATACTGTAATATGTCTACTCATTTATTAATTTATTTCTGACATATATATGTGAGTATTGTATGTACTGTGATTCCTATTTGTATTTCTCATCCAACTAAAATCCCTTATGTTTTTTAGTAAATCTGTATGTATTCCAGCAAGTAGGACTTATTTGTTCATTGTAATTAATTCAGAACATGTTGGAGCTATAGTTTCCGAAACCTATTAGCCGAGGTTTCCTTATTACTTCTATGAAAGTATTTTTGGTTCATGTAGGTACTAAAAAAATACTAGTACAGTACTAACTAGGTAATAGTACAGTTGTCATTCTCGTAACCACTGTCTGCAACGAGAGTCGTGTTTTGTTACTCTTTTTAGTGTTTATCCTTCTAGGGTACGAAGAGAGTATTTAAGAATTGAAGATTCAATAGTTTTTGAAATACCTTATAAAGAGTATCTTGGATGTAAATATAATAGAAGAAGGAGGAGGAGAATTAAAGATAGGAGAAAATAGTAATATATTTATAGGAAGTTCTATCTAATAGTTCCCAAGTTGCCTTGAAAATCTTTGGTTATAGAGAGGCTTATAATTTTAATCTCTGAATATTATATTCTAAATTTTTTGTTATCGCATTCTTAGTTTTTAGTTAGTTTGTTATTCAAGTTCTTATTATTCTTGCTAACTGTATGAATATACAACAAAATTATCGAAAATCACTAGCGAAAGTGGAAAATATCTTTGAACTTTTTCAATCATAGCTAAGAACAATTTTAATGTTATTTGAAAATGATTATTTGATTCTCCAACAAATAAATTTTCATCGTGTTGAGTAAACAATACTCTATCGGTTTTTCAACACTCAGCACAATAGTTTACTATTAGCAATGGATTCCTGTCATTCCCACGCTCTTTCCAAGGTTTAAAAAAAGATTATTTTTTACTCACTTTGTCAATATATTTCAGTTTGTAATAGATGAGATATGGAAGTGAGAAATAATTTTCATGAGGTTCTTCACCTTATGAAATTTGGATTCATACATAACCTTATGATATTTTTCAGTGCAGCTTATCTAACTATGTATTTGACCTTCCGCAATGAGACATGACTATTTTTGTCAGTATTATTGGATTAGAATAGAATAAGTATTTATGTGTAAGCATAATGATGCCACACCCAGATTGTTATTCTTGTGACGTACTCTGAAAGATTATTATTTTCCTTTCATCCACATAGGGAGTGACAATATAACTGAAAGATTCAAGCTCTAGCTGATTATATAAATACTGTAAATACGATCCTTGTTCTATTTCCCATATTATTCAATGTTTTTGAAACTGTCTGACGTATATAAATAAAGCAAGCTCAGTATTACATCTAGGAAAAATACTAGTTGATGGGAAAAGTATAATTAATAACTAACAGTATAATTAATATTGAAATTTGAGCATTTTAATACAGTACTAGTAATACCAGTACAGTACGCCAGCATTGCGACATAATTTTCCCTTCAAAAATTCATCCACTGATATAATACAGATGATATTACAGTATATCTCTTGATTCACCGAAGGATGAAGAATTGATTCAAGAAAAATGTAAAACAGATACAGTAGTATGTTATGGAATGGGCAGTCAAGTCAGGTATAAGCTGACTTTCCCACCATGGATACTATCAATTGCCTCCATATTTATTGACAAGCATGTTGACAGTTCAGGAGCCATTACTCATTTTCAACGACAGTGAACGTGTAATCCACACGTGACCACTTGTCTATTCATGCGTACAAAGAACATGTTCAACACAACAAACCTGCTTGAGAAAATTATTTTCCTAGCTTGAAGTTTATGCTGTTCTTTTTCGATGTAACGCTTTTTTCCTCGATAATGTTGCTTGTGAAGTTTGTTCAAACTTCATTTCGACCCTGGCTTTCATTTACCAAACCTATTACCTTGTTCAGCTCGGGTTGATTTAATTTTTCTATCAGCTTGAAAGCTAGTCGTGAAACTCGAGATGACCAGTGCGTGTTCTATCTCGTTTGTTCGACTCGTATGACAAGTGACCTCGTTCATTGAATGACGGCTTCCTTTTTCCACCACCGGTCACTTTAATCTAGCTAAGAACACTGTGAATTGCTTATTTGAAAGCTCAACTCAAGTTCTCCAATGGCCCAGAAAATGACAAATGTTCAACTCCCACAAGGATCAGGTAAAGCTGTCAGCTCTCACTTTTCGTTGAGAAGTAATGAACTTCTAAATTCATTACAAAACTCTAAATCTTAAAAACAAATTTTTTAGCCTTACTGTGCTATCAATATCCTTAGCATGTTTGCTCCATTGTATTTTATCGAAGAGTTTGTTAGAAACATCCTCTAGAAAACATCTTCTTTGATTTTATGCTCCATTCATGATAGAGAATGATAAAAAATATTTTTAAAGAAGGTTTATCGAGTTATGAATAAAGAATGGAAATAAAATTTGGTAGGCATAAGGAGAAACAGAATATCTTCAACAGTTTGATATTATTGTGTAATATTCATCAGAATTCTATTCCTATGTAATATATTTTCATGCATATGATAAGTATATGTTTTTATTTTTTTTATATTTGTATTCAATGTATTCTGTCCTTACATTTTCGTAGAATTGTGTCCTCATTTCCTGTTGGCCTGAGTGAATTTACATCATCCAATCGTTTTTCTTCAAATGCTACCACGGTATCAAGAAAAATCGATTGTAACAACTACTTACTCCATTTTGTACTATCAATTTTAATCATTATATCATAACATGAATATAAAAGAGCTGATAATAGTATGAAGAAATATGAGTATGATCATATCTTCACTAGGCTATATTATTGTATTCGAATTAGTATTCTCTAACTTCTAGGAAATCTCAGAGTTACAGCCACCACTTGAAAGCAATGGACAACGTTGTAGTACTTTCTCTCAGCCAATGAACGAGCGAATTGATAGGCTCCTCCCATCCTATCACAGAGCTCCGCCTTCGGCCAATCAGAACACGCTTATGGCTGCTCACTAAACATTGGATTACAAGTTGAATTCATTTTTGAAAAAATATCACCAATCGAATTTAAAACAATGACAAAAGTAAAATTTATGCAATAATTGAATGGTTTAAATCCTACAAAGTTTCACGTTATAGTATATGATTGAATGTTTGTGAACTCTTGTAGGCTTTGGCTGAAATTATTAGCACGAGAGTACGATGAAGCAAAATGGCTGCCTCAATGTTTCAAGATGGCGATGGCGGCTTTAATAATAATCAACCTCCATTCAATCATTTAAATATTTTTTTTAAATGTAGGGTTCCATGCCAGGTAGTTGAGTAGGTAGGTAATTTGTTCTACTCAAGTGAAAAACTTGCTGAATAGTCTAGTGATTACTCTTTAAAATGTGATTTATTTTGCAAAACTTGCGATTAGTCTTTGAAAATGTCTAGTTTGTAATTTTGTATTCGGGGGTGTGAAGTGGTCGATTAATTTAAAAAACTAAAGTACGATATTATACAGAATCTATTACGAAATAATCACAGTGAGAGTCTGAGCGAGTGAACCCTGAGCGCTCCAGGTCAATTTTTGATCTGTTATAAAACTGTAGTAGTTGGGCAGTCGATTGAAAGTAAATAATGAACCGCTAACGGCAAATAAAATTGAGTTGGCCTAGTGAGTGAAACGTGGCAACACTGTAGTTATTATCCGCGCGCATTTAATGAGAGAAATTACTTACGGACTTTTTATAGCCTGTAGGGGCGGAGTCGGAACCTCCAAACAGACCTGGAGAGGCCTGGAACCGAATCTTGTTTGTTTTCCTCCCGTATTTTTATATTCACGTTGGGTAAATTGAAGAGCAGCTCTAACCCACACTTAGGCCTATTACGTACTTGCAGACGTCTCGGCGTGGGAGAGGACGCGACGAAAATTATAGGGCAGGCTGATTAATGTTACCAGGCGTTGATTCAAAACTGAAACAATTTTCGTTCATCTTCTGTATCAGGACGTGTGAACCCCGAAATAAATTCATGATCCGCTCGTAAATGTTTCTGGTTAAATATTTAACAATAAATCACTATTGAGTGCGTGGAAGAAGAAAGCTTGAGCTCATTTTATGAGTTTCCTGGAGAGGATTTTGATTAAAAGGAGTTCAAAAGGTGTTTTGGAGTTTGGATTGACAGGGGACTATATTGAAAATCTTGGCTCAAATGATTCCTCCTCTTAAGAAAAACTATAAAATTCAGTGTTGATTTTTCACTTGGAATTAGGTGTTTTCTGGAGAAGATTTTGATTAAAAGGAGACTTGAAAAGGTTTTTTGAAGTTCGTATTGAAAGGAAAGTATGTTGGGAATCTCTACTCAACTGATTCCTTCTTATTAGAAAAATTAGTGTTGATTTTGCACTTGGAATGGAAAGTGGCACGAAACCGAGCACCTCAGTAAGAATTATTGTGAGAATATTATAAATATAATATTGGATTGATTAAACTAATACTGAGAGGAGTTCCCAACCTCAATGAAAATTTGTAGCTTCGACTAGCTAGCGAATCGTTTGTCGATAGCGAGCTTCGACAAACGTTAGCCTCGAAACTATGTACTAAGGGCTCTCTATGCTGCTAACCCACTAACTTGTCGAGACAAACGTTTGTCGATGCTACGATAGCCACCCGTTTTAGTGTAGGACTTGGCTGAATCCCGAGCTCATGAACCGGCCCTTAATTTTCCTAGTGAATAATCTTGTCTCATATCCTTTCAGATAATCTAATGACATAGGGCTTGAAGAGTTTTTCACTCAAAATAGCTTAATCTCAGTTCTTTTCTCTCAAAATAGCTTCATCTCAGTTCTTTCTATGTATCGTACTGATAAACAATAGTGGTAACTCATTATTCTAATGCTGAACATTTTTCTAGAATCATTTTTCTAGAATCATTTTTCCTTCTCCATCCAGTAACTGCAGTACCTTACTTACAGTTCTCACTTGCAGTTCTTGTTTCAAGAAAGTTGAAATATAATTTACAAATGTAATCACACTATTTGAAGTATTAGAGACTAACCAAATAATGAATGGATTATCTCTGGCATTACTAACAACTCACTTAATCAATCTCCCCTCGAAGACGCAGCTTTTAATGGTTCAAGAAATTCGCAATATTAGACCTACAATTTGTATCTTTCATGAAGACGACCAGTTTCTGAACACATCTTTACTTTCCAATCACTTCCATGGAATTGACCTACCCAGTCATCCCCTGCTATAATCTCAAGCGCTAAGTGCACTGGATTGCACAGCACACTTTGATTTATGGCGGATTTTATTCCAAGTTTAATGTGCGACGTGTTTTTATCGGATTGATTTATACGTTTGCATACGTGTTGGCAGAATATATACGAGGGCGATTTGGGCCTTAACGATGGGTGAATAAAAGCGCCAGTCAGCTGAGGAAAGCCCGAGTTGCAAGGGAGGCACTTGTAATAGTTGTTATTTGCCGGTAGGTGTTACACGACTATAAGGTCGATGATCATTAGGACCAGGTATGAGTCGAACCGAGCATTAATAGCGTCTTGCCGACTATATAATATGTATTCAGACTAAATATATATCTATAAAATGTGTTGTCGAATCATGGACAGCCACCGTTTCTCCCTAACTCACGAAACTCAGAAGTGAACTTCTTTCCGCACAATTTATTTATGGCCGCAAGGCGTCTGTAATCGTCGCTCGTCCCCTCCCCCTCCTACTGCCGAAGCCAGGCAGCGTGCCTCTTCTATAAACCCGCAATATAATGTATATATAATTCATATATTATCAGAGTAAACAAAATAATATAAAATTGTCGATTATAAAATTGGCATTCTGCGGCTATATGATACGATTTTGATGAAGAGTATTTAATGGTATTTAACAATATTATAAAATAACGTGTGGCCACGAAACCGTGGTCCTTGAACAACAAACAAATTGACAAAATCCTTGTGTTTTAATTTCAATTATTATTTATTTATTTATTTATTTAGCGTATGGCTTTTAATAGTGGGGAGACCCGAATAGGGTTGTTCCACTTCACCAACATAACCAATTATCCCTTGATAGGGAACATGGTCAAAGTTTGTTTTCACTTAGAAAACAGACATCAGCATTTAAAAAAAAGTATTCTTTAATTATTATGGAACAGCTCTACAATCTCAATTGTGACTCTTTAGAATTTTTAAATAACGTGTTATTGGGAAGCTGAATTGACTATCAAATGATCATTATAATTCGTCTAAAAAAGTAATTTAGTTGAAATTAAAGTCTAGTAAAGTAAAAAGTAAAGTAGTCAATAATACTTCATAAGTAGTCAAAAATATAACTCAACTCAATTTCAAATCCAAATTGATAGAAATGCAAATAATAGAAGCACTGGGAGAAGAAGCCATTATACATGAACTGTTTTGTATGGAAGATTTTTTAGGTACGTGTACAGATTTTAACACAGGGTGGACCTTCATTCAATCAAATTCTTAGTCCTAGTTCTTATCACCTAGTCAACAGTTACTAGGGGTAGCTTCTAAAGAGACATTTCAAAATTAAATAAATTATCAATGATAATAGTTTACTGAACGAAAATCCTAATTAATAATGCTATAAAAATAATAATCAATGCTTTCAGTTGGATATAGCCTACATTTTATTTAGTATCTTTTATGATACATTGGGCCGGTTCATGAGCTCAAGATTTAGCCAAGTCCTAGACTAAAACGGGTGGCTACCGTAGCATCGACAAACGTTTGTCTCGACAGGTTAGTGGGTTAGCAGCATAGAGAGCCCTTAGTACATAGTGTCGAGGCTAACGTTTATCAATGCTACTGAGGCCACCGTTTTAGTCTAGGACTCGGCTAAATCCCGAGCTCATAAACCGGCCCTAAATCTATTGTTTATAATTTTTATTTCTCACCCATCAAAAATTAGATTGTACAAGCCCACATATCTATGGCAGAGAATAGTGTAAATTGATTCATGGTAGTAGCATAGTGATTCAACCAAATTCAACTTGAGTCGGCTCCACTTGATCACTTCTAGATATAATACTCTTCATGTTTTGATTCAGGTGTAGTGAGCATTATGCAGTATTCAAGATAAGCGCCGAACATAATGCTGGAACGCCGTAGCCTAATAGTAGAGAGTGCAAACTTCTTTGCACTGTCATTTGCATGCGAAAACCTACACTTTTGTTTATAATTTTACGAGCTTGTTTCACTATTCAACGACTGAAAAGTGCAAATTTGAGAACTCGTATGCTTCGCTGAGTAGCGTTACATCATCCCTTTGATAGCAGCTTACACTCAAAGACCTTATCTAGCGAGGCTCGACAACATTCCCGGGGAATTATTATATTGTCAATTATTTATTTCGGAATGTGATTCTCGTTTTCAATTCACGTCAATAATATTATAATACATGATTTAATACTGGAATCATAGTCAGGGTGTCAGAGGGTGGGACCTTTTTTTGAAGTATGTCGGCCATTTTTTCATTGATTATGACAGATTTTAATGTGTAGATTTCAAACCCGAGTGACGCCACTCTGTAAATGTTGAGAATTTTTTGTAATTCAAGATGGTTGCCAAAATTTCTGTTCCGTCTCATGTTTACTGCGATTTAGTCGAAACTAAGCATCGGGCAGAAAAAATCATTCTTAATTTTTTCAGTAAATTAAATTTCCTAGAGATTGGTGTTTAGTTAATCTTTCCATTTTTTATAATTACTGAGCTCCAATTTTTTCAGTAAATTAAATTTCCTAGAGATTGGTGTTTAGTTAATCTTTCCATCTTTTATAATTACTGAGTTCCAATTTTTATAAAATCGGTAGATTTTTGAGAAAAACAGAAATTTGAAAATCTTCAGTTTTTGATAGCTCATATCTTTCGAATTATTCATCTGGAATCTATTGCTCAAAATCCCTCTAAAGATAATAAATATTTTGTTCTCTACAATTTGAATCCAAATAGAATTTTCTATCTTGTATAGTTTCGAGTAACAACTACAAATAAATATCCTTGCTTTTAAAAACCCCTAATTTTTTATAGTGACACAAATAATTTCTATGTACTTAATTAATTATAATAATTTCTATGTATCTAGGTTTTCTACAGTTTTTCTACAATTATTGTTGAAACATCTTGATATTTCATTACTTTATAGCCACATTCATTGAAAAATGATTTTCTATTTTTATTTGTGAAGTCTGAAAAACACCCCATCTCTAAGGAGCTTTCAATCTTTCGGTAATATGATGGTTGTAGTTTTTTAAGGAGAGATTAAGTTGTTAGCAACAGCAAGGCTGTAGGGTCGTTTTTTATCTTTGACAGCCCTTGTTAAATGGTATTCAGGGGTGTTTGTGAAAGGTATTGTAAGCCTTTCAACAGCGGATGTCTGGATGTCGGATTCGTTTCTGAAAATTATGATAAGACCCGTTTCATATAAACTAGAACTAATTTTCTTCCTCCTAAGGTGAGATTGGCAATAATAATCTGTTTCGTGAGCCGACTGAATGGGGGTTTCAACTTGTGAGGACCTTAGGAGCTACCGAGAAGGAATAAGAACGGTTTCCTTGGGAAAGTGGAAAACCGTTTAATTAAAAAAAAATCGATTGAAAAGAGAAAATAAATATTTAGTTTTATTTATTAAATGCTTTAATAATTTCAAATTGATTAGATTCTTCCAAATCAAGCTACTACTGTACTATAGCTTATATCCTAATTAGCTACTTCATAGCCTATCACAACCTGTAACCTAATAATAGCCTAATTAACCTGATTGATCGAATATATTATTTAATTACAACAATTGTGAGATCTATAACCCCTAAAATTCACTTATTGATTCAGTTGCCAAATTCCTAATGATTGATTAGAATAGGAAGATAGTTTGTCTAAATTTCTTATTATTTATACAGTATACCATATTATATTTTTATTACTAACACATAAAGCAATGAATGATATTGATTTGAAAAATTTCTTTGAGCCAAAACATGTATCACCCACTCTTTGAAAACTAAAAAATTGTCATATTGATTATTATTATTTATGTTTCCCATTTCCTTCCTTGACTGGATTCAAAATAGAAAAGTACTGTACAGTACTTTCGATCGAACCGATTAGAGTTCATTTCGCAATAACTTTTTCATTACAATCACTCTTGTGACTTGGAGGGGCAAACGCGTTCAAACTCTTTTTCAATGTGTAGGGAACGTTGGACTTCTTGAGTTTTTTCCCCTATTGCATTTGTGTGGACAAGAAAGCCAGCTACAGATGATCTTTGAAAGGCTGGCTGGCTGGCTGGTTGATCTACTTCTACACTGAACAGCGATTTGAACTGAGCGCACTGGTCGTCGCATTTCGGTAGGGTCTGGTGGTTCGGGACAAAGATGTGTGTTTGGCTTTTTCAGAGACCAAGGTCAGGGGCAGGACAAGGGCTCAGCACCCGCCCGCGTCAGTCGCCAGTTCTTCTTCTTCTTCTTCTTCTTCTTCTTCTTCTTCTTCTTCTTCTTCTTCTTCTTCTTCTTCTTCTTCTTCTCCTTCTCCTTCTCCTTCTCCTCCTCCTCCTCCTCCTCCTCCTCCTCCTCCTCCTCCTCCTCCTCCTCCTCCTCCTTCTCCTTCCTCCTCCTCCTCCTCCTCCTCCTCCTTCTTCTTCTTCTTCTTCTTCTTCTTCTTCTTCTTCTTCTTCTTCTTCTTCTTATGTTGTTGATGATGATGATGTGTGTGGTGAAATTGGTTGCTTCTGCTGTGGATGGTGCTTCAAACGCTGCAGGGGAAACAGCACTGAAGCACATTGAACTGGTATTCAATCTATGGAAATAGAATTTGTAAAAATATGCTGAGGGTTTTAGAAAAACGCTCTGTACAAAAAAAAAGAAATGCAACGTTGTACTCGGATATGGTTTATTCTCGTTATAATGATATTGTGAATAGAAGATAGAAGTTATTTGTGATAAATCGTTATTAAAGTGCATATTGGAAGGCTTGAAAAAAGATTTTCCAGATTATGAGGGAATGATTTTTTGATTCAATACTGTCTGTAATGAATTAGGATGGATATTATGAAGAAATATGGGTAAGAGTTTTTTATTGTGTAATCCTGCTTTCATATACTGCAGCCCATTTGATTTCAGTTACATATAATTATATTCAGCCCATACATTCTACTATTTTTCTTCCTATACTGTAAATCCGGCTTTCATATACTGTAGCCCATTTGATTTCAGTTACATTATATATTCAGCCCATACCTTCTACTATATTCTCTACTATTTTTCTTCCTATACTGTAATCGAATGTGGAGGAGATTTCATTTCATGTGCAGTTTGCTACTATTTAATTTAATTTGTTGATGTAATTTAATAATGTTTCTATTCAATTTCATAATGTTATTGCATTTGTTATCAAATACATTTAGTTTGAAAAATTCCATCTAGATATTCCATGTTTTAAGATGTAGTATTAATTATAATAACTTCTGACTTTGAACTGGATAACATCTTTTTTTATTTGAAACGTGTACAATACAAGATAGCTAGTCTATTCTCTTCGAAGGCTGTTTGATTAATCAAACTCTATTGTTTTTTGCAGATGGTTTGAAGAATTATGGATCATGGATGAAAATTTCTTTGACACGTGAGTAGGCAATTTTTTTAATTTTTAAAATAGTGAACCAAATGTAATGTGGTTATTCCAAACTAATCAGTCCATCTTCGAATTATTTGAATTTTAGTATCTGCTGGTTTGGTATTCCAAACCAATCTCTTGCTCATTAAAAGTGCGTCACGTCTCTATAATTCCACCTCATTCTTTACTCAATACATATTTTACAATCGAGAAGTGGAGATTTGACATGATCCACAGGCTCTGTAGCTAACTGAAGTTTCGGGATGTGAAGACTTGATGTATAAGCTCACTCTATTGCAATTGAAAATATACATAAATTTGAAAATACGTCAGATAATCCAAGTATTAGGCTATAATATATTAGAAGCTATTCCACAGGCTCTGGAGTTGATGGAATAAAATTGATAAAATCATGGGGTACAAAATATTCAAACCTGGCAGTTGAAGAGGGGTTGATGAAAAGGAAATGATGGCCTACACTCCTATAGTGAGGGATAAGTTAGAAGGGAGAGAGAGTAGGAGTATATTTGTGAGGGGTGGGTGTGGGATAATGAAAACCATATAACCTGCGTCCAAAACGAATGGCCTGTTTCAAAAAAGAAGTTGTTCTGCAAGGGATACTCTCTACAAGACACCTTTTAGCCCTCAGCTTATTTCAGAAATCTATTCCAAACGTTTCTTTCGTTTTGGTTTGGCTTTACTAGCTGCTGGAGTCCAATCCCTGGTGATGGCGAGGAATTGTTCATCTGGACCTCTTTCACACAACCTTCCTCCTTCCTAGGCTGGTCAACATTTTGATTGATATTCCCAACGACAATCCATTTTTCTTGTCTCCGTATCTGTCTATTCATCTTGTTCTAATGCCCCTCCCTGACTTGCATTCTTAGCATGCTTTATAACAAGCCCGTTTCAAGATTTATGATGAAGGTATGAGATTAGATGGTTTTTTCCCCCAATGAATTTTCTGTACCTTCTCAATTCTACATATCTGATGATTATTTCTAATTACTTGAGGTTCTCAAGTCCTCTTCTTAGTAGAAACTTCATTATATCTTTTCCCTTTGTTCGAGTTATATGTATATTTTATATTAGTAATTTCATATTATAAATAGTGGCAAAGTGTGGTATACTTATTTAGTATACCGTATATTATATTTATACAGTATATAGTATTATACACCGTATAGTATATTATATCAGAGACAATTGGAATACTTATAGTTATACTTATATAATAGTTTCCTATCGTCTTTGATTATATTTAGTGGCGAAGCGTCTTATAAACTATATTATTTTATCATAGACAGTTAACTAATTACTAACAGTAATTAACTAAATAGATTTTGATTGTGTCTGATATTATCTTCACATACTATCTGGAAGAAAATATTGGTATAAAGTTTATTGAACAGAACTGCATGTTTTTTGCTGCTTATGATGCACACACTTTTATTACTAGTGCATGGATAATAAGCTGAAGGATTATACACAAACTCTCCCAAACGGAATGGTAATTAAACCTATGACTGGTGTAGCAATAGCAGACAATCTGCTGCATCCCAATAGACAGGCTCGCTGCCTGTTCTTTATTGAAATACAAGCTGTCCCGGCGACCACTCTTCCCCCCCATCAAATTTAATGTCCCCCCTTCATGCCACCCCTCTAAAAATGTCATCCCCCAATTGACCCCCGTTCATTCCCCCCCCCCCAAATGTCACCCCCACATATCCCTCTTCATGTCAACCCCTTCTTTCCCATCAAATGTCACTCCCCTCTTCCCACCAATTTTTTTTTTATTTTTCAATTATTTCTTCTATTTTGTAATTTTTTTTAAATTTATTTATTTCTTTTTAATTTTTTTTAATTTCTTCTATTTTTTTTCATTTATTTATTTCTTTTAAATTTAAAAAAAAAATTTAATTTATTTTTTATTTTTTTCCGTTCTTCAATTTTATTATTTGAAACAATAAAACATGTATGATACGAACGATAACTCATTGTTAATTTAAATGATTCTAGCGTAAAAAATAATTAGAGTAGAAAACCTAGTACAAAAAAAATGGATCCTAGCGGGAATTGAACCGCGGACCTCTTTGTTTACGAAGCAGACGCTCTATGCACTGCGCCACGGGAGCTTAGGAACTGTGAGCAGATTTTCCGATCTCAAATACACGATCATCTTCCCGTAGCCGCTTGGCCGGCAAGTTTGAACATACGTCTGTGATATGTTTGATAGGTTAGGTCATTAATTTACTAATTATTTATTAATTACAAAGGGATTTTCTTATATTTTAATAGATATTATGTTAACCAGTGCTGTAACAATTCAAACTAATCCAAAATCATCTAAATCGGTTCAGCCGTTCTCGAGTTATAAGCGAGCGTACAGACCAGCGACCACATAGTAGAATAGACGGAGCATGCAGGCAGACTTTTGAAGCCAGCTCTAGCGCCAATACCCAACCATGATGGCGGCGGCCTTGAGTGAGTCACTCCAGTAGCGAGCGCTCCGACAAGGTCACGCTCAGTTTTGCCATTGAATATATATCCTTTCCCTAAAGGATAATATATATTCAATGGTTCTGCCCAGTTGTCCACACACTGCAGTGCTAATTTAATCAACCGGCTGTCACTGTCTCACTGAATTGTTTTATTGAATGGCGTTTTAGTATCATACTGGACTACAATGCCAGCGTATTGCATTGCTTATGGATGCTTCAATAAAGGAGGAAACGTTGAAGGAATAACATTTCACAGGTTAGTATATTGTAGGTAGTGTATAATTGGTGTAAGTATATAGTCTGATCGCACAAAGATTTTACTCGGGCAAGATGGAAGAAGTACTCCAGTTTGGTTTGTATTGGTTCAAAAATTATAAATTTGGTCTCAAATTGTAGAAAATATTCAGCACTACAATTTGAGACCAAATTTATAATTTTTGAACCAAATACAAACCGAACTGGAGTACTTCTTCCATCTTGCCCGAGTAAAATCTTTGTGTGATCAGACTATATTAAGTGTTTAATACTATTACTAAATTACTATTTGAGGTTGGAAAACGACACTTGAAACTATAATAATAATTATTTTTTTATTATAGTGTAGTACACTATTGTATTGCTGTATTGTATTGTATTTTAATAGCTTGTAAATATCCTGTTATTAATTATGACATTTCCTGCTGTTTGATTTTCAGAATTGGTTAACCGAATGAAAGTATTGGGCATATAAAATTGTTCTGTGTTCAGAGCTCTGTTGATAATTGAGAGTTAATGTGATATCATGGATAATGAAGAGGAAGCATTCATCATTGATTATTATTTATTGTTATAAGCAAAAAGTTATTTTTGAATAGTCAGTCTGCAACAGAAATTGCTCTACTATGCGTTTCATGGAATTGGATGATAATTTGCAAGATTGTAGAATTACAGATGACAGACACTAATTTTTTCTTGGTAAATTATTCTCATGAATGTATGATGTCATAAAAAGGATATAATGGTTCCCTTACTTATGATATTTCTTTATGTGTGCTTGTGCTGAGATGAGTAGCTTTATTTTATGCTTATATGTAATTTTCCAACAGTTCTCAAATAAAAAAATCAAATCGCAATCCAGTGCTCACTTGGTAAGAATAAGATAGAGTGATTTATTAAGTATTGTTATTCCCATTATTATTGTCGATTAGCTGATTAGAGATTTAATTATTATGTGAAATATATAGGCAAATCTATAGTTGGAATATATAGCTTCAATTATTACGTGAAAATATATAGGCAAATCTATTATTGAAATGGTTCTTGAGAAAAAGGTACACACAGTATGTTTTAGAGGGAAGAGCTCGGAGTTGAGGCGAACGGAATTAATCGGAGCGCTTCGCCTCGTTTTCTCGTCTATGTTCTACCAAGAATATCAGGAGAACGGCTGATCTTAGAAAAAAATGTTCAGATGAAAAATAAAATTCAACTTTTTATCTAAAACTTTCTCGCTTACGAAACTTGCCTACCCTAAAGATGAAAAATTTCCTCGCTTACCAACTTTTCCATGTCACGTTTTCAAATGTATGAAAAACTTTCAACTTTTTCTACTCGTAAAAGTTGAATAAACTGGAAACTGGTAATTTGAGTTACACCATTAGAATCAGTGTTTTATTAGGTATAAGAACACCAAATTTGAAAATTTTAACTTAATCCTAAGGGGACTAAACGACGATGTATTTGAAACTCGCGCACTACAATTTTGAGCTTCTGTGAGCTCCATTTCGCGTTTCTATACCTAACCATGATGGCGGAATTGGCTTCACCACCCGTAATGCTGTAGTAATAGGATCACTCCGTCTATTATACTATGTGGTCGCTGGTACAGACACCAACTCTCTTTTATTAATATAGATATCTGTTATTTACAGTACTGTACATGATAACAACACATAAATTTTGAAATTTAATTTCTTGTTCTTATAGGTTTCATTATCAGTCATACATGACTTCAATGATCACTACATAATTTTCTTGTTATTCACGACGGTTTTAGGATTTTTGTGAATTCACACCTTCACTTGTACATATTTGCGTGTAAATTGTGGAAATAGCAAGAAGATGAGAGGATTCTGAGTTTGAAAAAGTCTAGGAACTTCTTCACCGACTCAAATGTCAAGGTTTTCCTGAAAAATACTTCGGCGTTGATTTATAGCGAGGATATTTTGAAGGAATAACTTATGGATTCAATAACCAGCATCCTCATACTTTTTCTATTGTTTTTGTTGATTTAAAGCACCCAGTTGGAGTCGCTTCACCAATGTTCGCGAGTTTTTGCTGAGTTGAACTTTAAGCAAACTCAAAAATAAAAGCTTACATCTCTCTACTCGTCTTCTTAGTGGTGTTGGGTTATAAATTTCAAGTATTTATACTTTTATTGTATACATAGCTGCTACTTCTACAACGATGTTTTAATTCTAAACCGGCTTATTGAATTTTGTAGTTTGTTTATTTTGGTTTTTTCATTGTTTTGGGATATATCATAAATCGAGATCATTTTTGTTGATTTTCAAACAGTTTTTGTTAGAAGCCGTCCATGAGTTGAATTTTTCATCTGAGAACAATGGCAAAGCTCCATTCTATTCTATACACGTCTCAATAAGTTATCATTATATTCAATTTCAGAATTCATATTTTTTCGATTACATTATACAGTGATTCCATATTGTAAGTTGTATGGATCACGTATTATTTTGAGAAAGAACTCAATATAAAGTTCTTTGTTCAACCAAGTCTTTTATTTAAACATAGACTAAACAGGTCAGTAATCATACAATTCAAATCAATTTATAAATATCATAAAAAGTAAAAAACATAAATTTGAATTATGCTGCCAGTGATCCTGTAATCCAGATGTTGTTCTGTGCTTCTGTCTTGTATACGTTTACCCTTCAACAAATCAAAAGGGGTAAATAAAATTGTTATGTTTAACCGTAGACTATCCAGATCAGCGTCTACATGATTAAATTTAAATTAGAATAGAAAAAAATAAAACAGAAACTAGAATGATGTTGTCAGTGATCCTGATGTTGTCTTTTATTCACTTCAGCCAATCAAATTGGGTATTGAAGTTGGTAATTACAATACATCATTAACCAGAGTGTGGCAGAGCTAGTTGTGAATTACAAAAGACCTATTGGTTTTGGAAGGGCGATGGGGGTTTGGGAAAAATTATGCTCTATTCCTCCATTGGGAAAAGGATATATATGTCGAAACTTTATTCAAATTGGAAGACCGAATTAGATATAATCCAATCTCTTAAATCAATTATTATTTTCAACCATATAATCATTAATCTATTCAGTGAGTCTCCTATAACCGAATGTTGTCAATTACGATTATTTGATTGATCACAGCTTAATTTCTTTCATCTCTAATTTCAATAGATGAGCTAGGTTACTATTTTTTTTTTCGCTTTATTACTGGGGAGTGGAGAACAATATTGGTACAGTAACATGGTCTTGGAGTGCATAATATGAGCATTATAAACAAATTGATCCCAGCTGCATCATGAGGACTGGCAACCCCTCCATTAGTGGAGCTTAGAGGGTGATCCCTAAATAACCAGTTGACGGGACCACCGCGGTCGAGCTTTCTAGCACGTGCATCATACGACGAGGCGCGTCCATTTATTAACTCACATATTTATATGAGGTACAGCAACTATGGGCACGAGCTGCACTATTCTACGCGCATCCAGTCAAGGTCCTTGCGGTTGCCGCCATCAAATTATTATATTTATCAATTTCCCCGACGCGTATATCAATTGCAACTAGAAAATACGGCCAATAAATACCAATCATGTGTAATCTTATCTACTGGAGTGGCGCCGGGTGAGCCGAACTATATTTCATGAATTACCCTATCCTTACATACTGTTATACTGATGACCTCCACGGCAAGATATGCACCCAGAAACAGGATACTATGATGATAATTAATGATTAGAATGCACGTGGTCTTATTGCTTACTTCAATAATTGAGATTAATAACAGTTTTTACTGTGGCTCCGCTACTGCGGAGCCCAAATAAATTGGCTGGACTCAAACACATAGGAAATGGTGTATTTTGAGGTCAGATTGTGCTGTACAATAAAGCTGATATCATGAATTTTGAGAGTTGTTTGGGTAACGGTGAAATAGAAAGTGTTCATGGAAATTCAGACGAACTTGGGAAACACCTAGAAGTGGATATAAATGTTATTTGTTGATAAATGTATATCACTGGTGAAAATTCTGTTAACGGTGTCTAATTCATAAAAGAAATATCATTATTCAAATACAGGACTGTAGATGTTTTAAATAATGCCAGAACTCCAGTAAATAATTTTTGAAATTCAGTACTGGCAACATCAGACTTGATTTTAAATAAGTTATTAAGGATCTACATTTCGTATTTAAATTGGACATCATGAATGGAATTTTTAGTTGTAAAATATATTAGATTTAAATTCACTGTTCAATTCAAATTCTTATTTAATTTCAAACGATTCTTAATTGTGAGAGGAATTATTGAAATTCAATTAGAATATTATCCTATTAGCCACGCACAAGCCCAGGGCTCATGCGGATTTGCTGAGGTATCAATCACGGTGAAGGAATGGGAATTTACTAAATTTGGGAAAACTACAAAATATATTAATTGATTCCAGTATATTAAAAATGAAACCTTTCATTCTTATTATAACGTTTTGCTGCATTCATTCTTCAAGAATAAAAAAATATAACAAGTTCTAAATATCTATTGCAGTTATATTTGTGTTATTTCAATCTGGGCGTATCTTGTAGCCTTGAGCGCTTTTATTTGAAAGCCTTATTTCTAGATTGGACTGTAAAGTACTGTAAAACCTCCTACCAAAACGAGAAGTAAAGTCACAGAATCAGGCTTCTATGGGTAACCACGACGGCAGTGAATCAATGATATTATGGCCATTCCACCATATTGGGTATCAAAACCGCAAGAGTGTAGTGTACCATAAAGAAACCAAATCCAGCCGTTTGAGGATTTTCGAAATGTCCGTTAACCGACTCCAAATATCCTAGTTTATTCGCGTGAGCCACTTTAGTAAGTCACATAACAGTCACATTATATAAGTTGATTTGTTCATTCATCTATGAGGCCGAAACACGAAGGTTTGTTCGTCACTGTTCCAGTAAGCTAAATTAATTCAATACCATTCACCTAATTTACTTCAGCATTGGTATAAAAGCATAAACAAAACGTTTTAATTTGCATGAAAGTAGCATTGATCGTTATCTACCGTATGATATGTGTTACTAACATTTCACTACGTCGGTTGTACCTATTTGATGATGAAATGAAAGATTATTTATTTAATCGAAACAGTTGAATGAATATTAGTTATTCAATTCTGATATGGCGATTGCATTCTATATTTAAGAATACTTCGTTTAGCTTGTTTAGCACTTTGTCAACTAAATCCACATCATGAACAAAAATAATTGAAATCAAATTTTCATCACCCTACTTCGTGAAGTACTAATCTTACTTACTTTATTTAATCAAATTACAGTCGATTCACCTGTGAATGAACAATGTATCTTTACTAGAGGCATAATGAAATCTATGTATTAATTGAATTTGAAAAGATCTCAAACTCATGAATCTTGGGAGGATTTAGACAATTTAAATCTAGGATTTATCTTGGGAGGATTTAGACATACCTCTAACCTGAGCAGAACTCTTGATAGTACAAATGGTACAGTTTTTCAAATGAGTGGTAAGAAAGTGAACTGAAATGGAAATTTTATTCAAATATTCTAATCTAATCCATCAGATCCAATTATCTAGATTTGATACTCAAATAATAATTAATTAATTGAGTATCAAATCTGTAATTATTACAAGTGTACAAAGGGAGTTGAGTATAAGGCTGTAAACTCATGTTATTCAATAGTATTAATGGGCTATCAACCTTTTTAAATTTTTAAATAGAATATTAGGAAACCACATCTCTTGAGATTACACCTACATGTCGTGTGAAAATGCTATATCTAGTAGGCTAGCAGTAAAAAACTTCAATAAACTTGATTTCCAGGTCAATGCAAACCTTTTAACCTTTCATTGAAATCAACCTCAACATAACAGCTGTTTATAGTAAGCTGCTGTAAAATGAACAAGTATCCTTTCAAGTAACATTTTGACAGTGCTCAAAAGCAGAATCTCCAGAATTTTATTCAACAAAGTTTTAAAGCGATTTAAACATTAAAATCACTGGAAACAACCATTGTTTATGAGTAAAATCTGTTTTATAGAGGCGTTTATATGTATTATTTTTCCAAGATGTGAGTTGGTGTATCCCCATCTTACGCCCCCATGATTTCAGTGGGCTGGTCATTAGTGTGGGCCCCAATTCAAGGTTAGAACAGCTCTGTTGTTCAGATAATCCTCAGAGCAGGTAGATGCGAATCAACTTTGAACACTTCTTATTAGCTTGCAAAAATTCAACAACAAAACCAGATTAATTCAATATTTGCCAACCGAGTAGGATTACATTAATGTTTTTTAATGTTCGATAAATGAAATTCCATAATTCATGTATATATTGATAAAATTAGGCAATATACCTGGATTATAATATATTTAATAGAATTTTTATGCTTCTTGTACAATTTTATTGAGCATTATTAACTTTTCTTTTCTCCTCTTTATACGGCAATATGCAGTTGTAGCTGTTATTTATGACAACCTACAACGATGTACGATAAAAACCTCCATTTTGCGAAACTTAATGCGTTAATTATGATGAAATTTATGTATTAAAAAAATTATGTATATTTTCAATCTATAAATTATTCTTTAATAATTAAAACATTTATGAATTCATTTTTAATTCTTATTGCTAAGTAAGACTAACCATGGTGATGGCTAGCCCATGAAAGTACATTGTAATCCGGCATATTTTCTCCATGGTAGAGTGCCGTCTGAAGGAGGATACATTGTTTGTAATCTATCTTAACGCCCAGTAGTTGGCTATATGAACAAACTACAACCCTCCTCAGGCAAAGTTCATACAATAAATAAGTAATGGATGGAAATGCAATTTACGAGTCAAGTTTGAAAGTGGTTTTCAGGACTCAATAGTTCCTTTAGATTTGTTGCCGGAACAAAGACCTGATAATAATCGTAGCTAACTGTAACCATCATCTCGGGGAAATACACGTTGGAAAGTGCAAGAGCCAAGTAAAGCCAGGCCACTGAAATTTAGCTTGTTCGCTGCAACTGAATAGCCGGTCCAATTGTTCAACTAGAGATAAGTGAACAAGACTCTTTACGACTTTACCTAAAGACTATAAGTACATGACAGTAACAATGGACAAGACAACACTGATTAGTTTCTTATCACATCTTGTGTACTCTTCTAATGCAATATCGTACTGGATCTAAGCACTTAATTATCTTGTGGTACAAGTAGCCATAAAATCAGAGTGTATCTTTACTGTTCCATTCTGTAGAGCTTCTTCTCACATTGAAAATAGACTTCTATCCATGACCACTCTAGTGTAGCGCAATACTCTCATAGTATTGACAATAAGTTAGAAGAAGCAAGGCAAAATATACAGTTCATCAAATAATATGAATAGTTACGCAATAAGGCCTTTAAAGTAGGCATGAATTTTACAAGTATGAATGAGAATGAAAAATAAAATCTTATGAAATAAATTTTTAATTTATCGGTGATAGTGGCTTTAGAATTCAATTTCTTAAACTCAGAGTACTGCGTTAGGGGGAAACAAATTCCTACTTGGAAACAATTGTACCAGCAAGTAGTACCTCATTTTCGATTTTGGTTTATATATATATTTTTTATTGTATGACTTGTTATCGGTGGGGAGACCCTTACAAGTAGGTTCCACCTCGCTTTATTATTTTTTGTTTCGGTCACCCATCCAAGAGCAGTCTTGGTTGTTTGTCTCTCTACCACATGATTACTTAGCAACCGCTCTCACCGAGTGAACACTGATATTACTATATTGGTTTATATTATTTTTCTTACAAATGAGAATGCATTATTTATTTCTATTAGTTTGTCTTCTTCATAATATATCTATTGTTTTATTGTTTATCATTTAATATCGGGGTACCGAGCTCTGCTCGGGGGTAGGCCTACACAGGCACAGGAATGGAAATTTTAAAGGAAAAAAGGAATGAAATTAAACAATTTTTAAGTACAATTTTTCAGTCTTATGCACTGAATCATCATTGCACTTTGAAAAAATTAATCTCAGCTTTCGAAATATTATGAATAATTGAGTTTGAATGCATATCATTTGAAAAATCGCACTTGTGGTAAAATTTTGCTTCGTAGAAATGATGATATGGGTTGATATAGCAGGATTCTTTTAACTTGTCACAAAACAGCTGATTTAACGTTAGTAAACGAGCGTACATCAATCAGCTGTTTCTGACAATTTAATAGAATCCTGCTATAACTATTTTTAGCTCAGCTGTTTTGATGAACTCGACGATTTTTCTCGAATAAATAAAAACAGATTACATGGCTAACGTCATGCCTCAAATTTAAAAATAATAATACAGAACAATATGGAATATTTTCAAAATTTATTCTTTTAATTTTCTATAGATAAATAGAAATCAGAAATGAAAAGGGGAATAGGAGCAGCTCATGTGTTTCGATATTTTTCCCAATTCTAGTAATGGAACCGCTGGGTTAACCAAAAAATTTATTGTGTATTTCACGAGTGATCATGTGATTGAAATGCACTGTCTCAGCAGCTGAAATAATCTTGTCTCACTCCCACAATCACCGCTCTCACTCTTTCTCATCATTTACAGCCGACAGAAATTTGTTTTTGATGTCAGCTGATTCCTAAAGGATCGATTTTTCCTTTTTAAGGTCCTTTAGCGAGTTATCCCAGGGATGAGACCCGGCGCAAACTAATTTTTGTATCACAAACCTCCTATATTCCAAATTTCGTCAAAATCGTTAGAGCCGTTTTCGAGATCCGTTGGACATACATACATACATACATACATAAATACATACATAAATACATACATAAATAAATATAAACATACAGAAATTGCTCGCTTAATATAATAGGATATTTCAATGAACTTGTTCATGTTCTGTGCCAAAAAAAAACAATTATTTGATTTGTTGGGAATGGACTTCATTACCAATCCAATTTAATTCCCTATTATTTAAACAAGAAATTGGCATTGATTAATTATTTGTTCTCTCCATGAATTTATGAGGAGTATTAATGAATAAACTTTCTTGTTGCCAGGTATTGATGATAATCTTAGGTTAGCTTTTCACATCACCCCTCCTTTACCCACGCACAAGCCTAGAGCTCATGTGGGCATCACCTTCCATAAAAAAGAGGAAAAACATCTCTCCAGCCTCTAATAGGCTTAAAAGATACAGCCTTCATATTGACAACATTTCATTGTATTCTGATTTCATGAGATAATGCGATTCACGTAATTTGAATGGAATCAGATTGAACCGAGTACCATTCTGCCATTGAAAGATACTAAAGCGGGATTAACGGGCACCTTGTTTTCTAGGCATTCATTCTTGGTTCACCTTTTATTTATCGTCAATTTGCATCTGACGGCGCTGGCCATTCATCCAGCCCAACAGGATAAACTATAAGAATGATAAATGGAATCATGAAGTCGAGTCGATAAGTATCTGTTTTCTATATGAATTGAATTTTTCTCAATTATTTCTCATTCCACCATGTATCCTGTCAGACATCAAGAAATACGTGTGAAGATTACACGTGTTGATATGGTATGACTGTATTTTCAATATTATTCCGACATCAGAGGGTTCTTTAAAGTCATAGATGTCTGTCAAAACGTTACTTGTTTGCAGGATATAGCTCCCAGCCTTGCCTTCCAGTTTGACATGCGCGTGCTTTTTGTATATCAATGCGATTGCAGAACTGTATAAATTCTAATTACACAGCTTTAAATAAATCAGACAAGTATTGCTCATTCAGCTAATCACTGATAATCATCGACAGTTTTAATTAGAAACTTGTAGTACTAATGTATGTTCGTATGTTCCTGTTATCTAGCTGATGTCATTAATCAGCAATTCAGATTGCAGGCAGTTAGCTGTCCAGAAGCAGTGCCATTTGTACGATTTAAAATAAGGTCTTTTGGAACATGCTGATCCTTGTTGTGAGATTTGTGATTTGTTAACCTGCCATTTCTTTGTTAGTTTGCCATTTCCACCTTGACTGCAACCATACAACTTTTATAAATCTTGCACCGATAATATTGTGAACCGTCTGGGAAAATCTATTGAAAATTTCTCTTAACTGAATGTATTGGTTTGACTAATTTGAATAAGGTTCAATAATCAGTACCTTAAAATTGGTTGTAGAATTTATTGACCGAAACATGAAAAGATACTTTCAATACTTGCGATTCCACTTCACTACACGACATGCATGACATGCAGTCATTCTATAAAAATTAATTTTAAGTGGAATCAAACGAGTATAAATCGCCGTTCGTAAATAGATAAAGAAATCATCTTTAATACTTTAAATAAATGAAAGTGAAATTTGGGTCTATTAAATGTGACAAATTATGGAAAAACATTGTTCAAAACCAGAACGAGGATTAATTTGTGATAAAATTGATGATTGATTATCGTTGATATCAAATCAACCGAAATTTCCACTTTGAATAGGGGTAGGAACATAAAATGAAGATTGACGCAGTGGAGTATTGATGATATACTTTAGCTCTCGATTCAGTTACAACTTTTTACTTTGAGTGAACATCTTTACAACGCATATTCTACTCTAGAGGTGCAGTTGTAACCCATTTATACGCTGCAATCCTGCAATCATACGGCAATTACATTCGAGTATTGCCGAGGTGGACAACGTTAAAGGTTGACTCGACGTGTGGAAGTACTGTATCTACTTGAGTTCAATGTTTTACGGTTGTAAGACTCCAGCTATCATTTCAGCCTTGTAATTTCATGCTCATTCAAGCGTACAACCACTTGCTCGCCACCCCTCTTCCGAATTAATACCATACATCTTCCATGTGGATGACACTGCTCACGATGCATTTGCCACCATGATGGCATTTTTGTCTGGAATTATTGTTGGATAATTGAAGTGTCTTGGCTCAATAAATAACATAAATACTAATGAGATCTTCCGTGTACCAGTTCAACATGACAAATTTCAACGCTTTCTATTACGATTTATTAGAGGTGTCAATGTATTGCTGCTACATTAGGAATTTGTTGCGCAATTTTATAACTATTCCAATTTCTAATTTATTCTATCAATTTTGTATTTCTTCATAGGAAGCCTCTCTTGAAGAGCTCATTTTGATGTTCAGTTTTTCTTCTTACTTATTTTCATCTTTTCAAGTTTTTCGTCCCTTCCATTGATGATCACACTTGATACAATGTATACAGAATATGTCGCAGACAAATTGACATGAAGAAAATTGTTGGAGTCATGAGAAAATTGAAGGAGTTTTCTTCAGTCTCAACAAAATGCATAAACAATTCTTAAGTTTAGATTATCTCATCCTACTTATATTGTGGTATTTGTTATTACGGTTGATATAGGATAGATTATAAAATAATCTAAGTATTAATGTATTTTCAATGTGTTACATCAACTCTTCTATCATCTTTTTTTGTGGATTTTTCTATGGAAAATTTAAAAATAAATGACAGCAGATTAAGGCAATACTGCACGTCCTAGTACTGCACTTCATGAATAATATTTAGAACAATTCAAAGTTGATTTTTAATAATGATCAATGCTTATTAACATAGGAAAAATCTCCAATTCACCAAAGGAGATGCTGAGCATGTGTTCATGATATGACTGATGTAAACAAATCATTCGAACTTTTTTTCTATTTAGGGTGCAGTTATAAGGCCGGAAATAGACACCGGGATATAACAGCTCCTGTCGAAGGTAAATGAGGAGGGTACTGAGTTTTTTCAGGGTATTGGAGTCAAAAATGGGTGGTAAAGGAAGTAGGTATTCAGAGGAGGGAGGGGTTTCAAGACAACTGCATAGGTCTTACGCGATGAAGTGTGCTATTTTGGTGTTAGTTTTTCAGCAGAGCATAAGCCAGTAACTTAGCATTGGTCCTTTCAAATCCTTTGTGCTTTGATAAGGTCGCCTAAGATTTACATATTTTTATTGTTTTAAATGAATCTTTGTTCAGATTCTAATTTTAGAAAAGCAATAATTCAATCTTGTCTTCTACCTCCTACCTTACACTTTTTATGCCTGTTTCTCCTCCTATCTAATCGCCTCCCTTGAAATATTACAAATTGATAGGTTTTTGTCTAGCTAAAAAAACAAAATTTGATATCTACCACAAATTTTCAATAATCATATAGTTAATAAAATTTGTAGAGTTGATGTTTTCAATCAATAAAGTGAAATGTGACAAAATCGCTTCTTTGTTCTGGTCATATAGTTCTTTGTGATGATGAATGTGGTAATAGTTGGAGACCCATTGCTCACATAAAAAATAAATAATAAATAAAAAAAAGCGCCTTACATAATTTGTAGGTTTTTATAATATATATTATGTCAATTTCCCCTCCAACGGTAGAGTTAAAAAGTCTTTGATATTTTAAAGAAATAATCAACTTTATTACAAGTTTTTTGTGTTACCTTTCTGAATTACTACAACACCTTAATATAAAATATCCTCCCAAAGTGGCAATAGTCTCACCCTTACGAATTTCACTACTGTATTAGAAAATGGGGAACATAAAGAAAAGTGAATTTTGAACTTCACTAGTAGAAATAGTGAAATAGAATAGAAAAAAGTGAAATAGAAATAGTGAAATAATATTGGAGTGGTCCGTAGCCGAGGGCGATAAGCGCTTGTCTGATAATCCAAAGGTTCAAAGATCGAATACAGTTGCCGGAACGGATTTTGGCAGAAACGGCCACTCCCGTCTTTCGGAGGAGACAAAAAGCCGTCGGTCCCGACTGCCTAAAAACAGTCGTCATCTCTCATCATCACCTCTCTCATTACCCACGCACAAGCCTAGAGCTCATGTGGGCATCACCCTCAAAAAAAAATATATATATATAATAGAAAATAGTGAAATAGAAATAGTGGAATTTGAATTTTACCATTTGAAAAATGGGGAACAAAAATATGTGCTAACCTGTACTTGGAAAATATTAATTATAGTACATCGTGACCGTGACTTATTTGATTATTAGGTTCTCTGTTTTGATGTTCAACTAACAGTACTCTTAACATTCATAGTCGTTCACCCACTCGCGTGCCCGAATGACATATTGTTCTAAACATCTAGCAATTACAAATTTTAGACCAGCTCAAAATCCTAATGCAACAGTTATTACCGAGGACTGGCTGAGTAGGCTTCCCTCGGGTGAATGACATCACTTGCAGTCGTCACGATTATAATGCAGCCGCTGTTAGCGGTAATTATCGGTTGTGTAGAATCGGAGAGCGTAAATAAATATCGCTATGGAAAAGGAGAACGCGAAAATGATAGCATCTTTATGTGGGTTTTGAACGGATGACCTGTGAGAAGTAGTTTGGTGTGTAGACTTCGAAAAAGTCTTGTTAATTTTTACGAATTTTACCAGAATTTGCGAAAAGTCAGCTTTCAGAAAGGTGGAAGGAAATGAAAGTGAGGTATCTTTTGTAACCAACTTCCGATTCACTGTTTCCTTTTCCTCTAGCTTCACTTCAATTACTGAATTGTCAGTAGATATTTTCCTATGTTGATACATTACAATGTGTGATGTTGGGTCACATCCTCCAATTAATCAATTAGGGCTTACCAACTTGACTTTATTTTCTTGTTTCTGAATAAAATTCAACTTCAAATTCTACATTCTCATCGTAACATGTTGATCCGAATGCCAATTATTATCCGTTCGTATGTTACAAAGATTTTTTCACATTACTAATATTCATTTCCAGTAGTTGAACATCTTTGCAAAAAATAAATGGTTTGTATGTTAATATTGATGTATACAGTATTATATGAAAAAGTGTTCTTATTTCTTTGAGAAAAATCTTACTTATTCCATTAAAATTTACATTCGGAGTTGAAAGGCCTAATTTGGATTGGCTAACCGTATTTCCAGAAGTATTACTTCTCATCTCATATTTTCAGGCCTAAATAGTTTATCAAACTATTAACCCAAAAAGATCAATCAATTGTAACACTCATTTTTCTTCAACCTATTAGAATACTCTTGTCCTTATCGCTTTTCTCGTAACAGTTGTTATTGGTACAATTTATTCAGAATTTCGCTGCCTTTTTGTCTGAAATTCAGTGGAATCAAATGTTATTGTGCCGCCAGAAGGTCTCTCCTCTTATCGGTTATCTCTCTCTGTTGTAATTTCTAAGAATTGCTGTACTACATGTCACGTCATTATATTTTAGATAGATTTAAATTGGTTGCGTATAACAGAAATGATGTGCTGGTTTGCTGATGATAAATTTGCCATAAATGGATATTTGGACAGATCCCTCTTCATAAGATTTTATGCTCGTGTAACTAATCACTTCTAGTGATTCTATCGCATTCTCGTCACCCATAATAACATTACGATTTTTATGTAGAGCATTCCCATGATCATAAAATTTAATTGCTTGTAATATTTATTTTTGCATCTGCATTATTTTTATGAGATGAATCATGAATGTAATAGGTATTCATATCACATAATAGTTGTCTCCCAATTTTTTCATAGACTGTAAAAATCACTAGAACCGAAAATCTATTGGGTATCGTAGTAGAGAGGACATTGTTGATTATTGTCCAAACTTCACCACATCAGAAAAATAAAGAAACCATTCTATCTATTTCTTTTTTCTTTGATGCTCACATAACCTCTAGGCTTGTGCGTTGGTAATGAGATGGATGATAATGAGACATGAAATAATCAGATAAACAATAAATAATAATAAGAGAGATGAATAATGACAGAGATACTAATCGGAATGTCATACTAATTCTTGTTGACTCTCTGAAATAGGTCTCCAAGCCTTTTTGAGAGAAATAATTTATTTAGTTGCCGGAACCATTGATCTCGAAAATCAATATCTATTCCACCAAAAGAGAAACTCAAACCAACAACTCGTGCATTTCCTTAAAACCAACTTCACGCTGTTTTATTTGTGTGCTCATAAACCGGACTCATAGAAACATACTTAACAGTACCGAATTCTGATGAAAAGCTTTTAAATAATCAACTAGGAGTAGTGTCCGTTTTTATTGGCCGAAAACAAGACTTCCGACTAAGAGCTACGAATAACACATCTCGACGTTTTATGACTGCCAGGATTAATGTTAATTCAGTCGGGAAAACGGTTCATTGGATGGTGGAAGCTCTAATAAGATGTGTCATGACGGGAGCTGTGCTGTGCAGGAACCCCTGGGAACCAGTGCCTCCATTACTTGTAGTAATATATCAATCATTTCGAGGCTGAGGCGTGGTAAGGATAACCTGCTGTGCGTGAAACAAGCATTAGATCCTTTCTGAAATGAAAGCTGATGCTGAAGAAGCAATCAAAACAACGGAAACTCCTGCTAAGCTCGGTTGATCCTGATTCTTCACTGAAAAGGAATCAGGCTTTTGAATTGACACCTCAAAAATGCCTTGCAGTTTCTTTCTCTAATCGAAATCTTGCAGATATTCATACAAACGACAGGTTGAGAGGAGTTGGGGAGGCGGCTGCAATACCTGAACTTGAGTGTTTTTGAAAACAAGAATTTATGAACAAGGTGACATGAGAAGTTTGATGTACTCAACTGTTCAAAACTGAAAGAACGGAGCTAAGTAAAGTATTGGGGAAGCTTATTCTTTATCGATAGGAATTTATGGTGATTAGAAAGAAATTGTGATTGTGGCTTTGATATCTTAGTATCTGTTGTCTGTTCTATGCTGAAACTATGCTAATGATAACATGAAAAGCTTGAGAATGATAAGAATTACTATTATTCTTTTAAAGTACAGTATATATAACATGCTATCGGAAACATTAAACATGATATAAAGGTTGATTCTCACTTCTCAGTTCAGTCTCAGTTACGTTTCAGCTCAGCTCGTTCTGCGCATGCGTCAATAATGATAAAAACGATGAAGCAATTAACGAGCACAAGGCCTGACTGAAAGTAACTGATGAACTAAACTGTGACTTAAGTGATAGTGTGAATCGACCTTAATCATAAACATAAGTACAGAGGCAATTAATTTGATTTAATGAAAATGAACTTAAAATAAAAATCCATTTTCATGAAAATTCAAATAGAACCTGAACCGCTGATTCACGGAACAATCGTAATCATAACAATGTGAACCCGTTGTAAAGTCCTTGCTCCTACCAAATGAGATGTTTGAACGGCGCTCACAAATAGAGAGGAAGAGGGGGAGGGCGGCTACCTTGAATGAAATAAATGATCCAACGGTACGTTAAATGAGGGCTGGCCCGTTAAGAGAAGCCGTAAATAATAGAAAGCAACAATCCGGTGGCTGTGATTGGGAAGGAGAGGGTTGATTCTTAGAAGAAGAAGATGAAGGAAAAGAAAATTAGAGTAGGAGGAAAAAGAGGAGGAGAAAAAGAAGGAGAATAGGGTGAAGAAAATGAGAAGAAGAAGAAGAAGAAGATGAAAAGAAGGAGAAGAAAGAGGAGGAGGAGGAGGAGGAGAACAAGAAGAATAAGAAGGAGAAGAAGGATGAGAATAAGATGAAAAAGAAGAAGAAAGAAGAGAAGAAGAAGAAAAGGAGTTGAAGGAAGAAGAGAAGAAGTATTAGATGAAAAGAAGAAGAAGGAGGAGGAGAAGAAGGATAAGAAGATAACGAAGAAGAAGAAGAAGGAGTAGGAGAAGGAGGATGAGAGAAAGAATATGGAGGAGGAGGAGGATGAGAGAAAGAATATGGAGTAGGAGGAGAAGAAGAAGAAGGATGAGAAGAAGAAGTAGAAGAAGAAAAGGAGGAGAATAGGATGAAGAGAAGGAGAAGAAGAAAAGAAGGAGAATAGGATGAAGAAAAGGAGAAGAAGAAAAGAAGGAAAATAGGATGAAGAAAAGGAGAAGAAGAAGAAGAGGAGTACGAGAAGAAGGAGAAAAAGGTCGAGAAGAGAAAGCAGAAGAAGAAGAAAAAGGTGTTGAAGGAAGAAGAGGAGAATAAGATGAAAAGAAGAAGAAGGAAGAGAAGGAGGAGGAGAAGAAGAGGAAGAAGGAGTAAAAGAAGAAGAAGGATGAGAAGAAGTAGGAGAAGGAGAAGAAGAAGAAGAAGAAGAAGAAGAAGAAGAAGAAGAAGAAGAAGAAAAGGAGTTGAAGGAAGAAGAGAAGGAGAATAAGATGAAAAGAAGAAAAGAAAGAGGAGGAGGAGGAGGAGGAGGAGAAGAAGAAGAAGGAGGAGGAGAAGAAGGATAAGAAGATAACGAAGAAGAAGAAGGAGAAGGAGAAAAAGAAGAAGTGCAAGATAGGTCCAGGAGGTCAGCGGATAGTCGGCCCGGCGACCGTAGCAAGAAATAAGTTGGAAAGAAAGCGTGGAAGTGTGATTGTTCCGCGAACTGTCCAGTTGCTGCTACGTGTCCCGGTGCAGCAATTCCAAATACAGGAGTCGTCCCTTGCCGTGTGGCATTCTTCGAGGTGGATATGAGGACAGTGAAGACTATCCTGGTCTTGTACCCCGGCGACATAACTCAGCTACTGCCCCTCTGCTCCTCCGACCAACCATTAGTCCGATGCTGCACTGCGCCGGAACCAACTATATTCGACGACTCTTGTTTGTCGACTAACTGCATTGGATGCCAGTTGCAGTAGCCAGTGCATGTTATCGACCTCTTGCTATCATGCGTGATTCAAATAAGCAAACTCTAATTAATCGAGATCGTGTTGAGATGCGCTGTCATCCGGGAAATGGAACTGCAAGAAATCAATACGTCATGTACCAATAGTGTACACCAAATACTACTAAAGACTACAATCATTCAGTAGAGACATCAGTACTGATACTAGAGTTATTATTATATTATTTAAATTATTTTCGGGTCTCCCCACCGACAAAAACCATACGCTAAATAAATGAATAATTAAATTATTTGACTGAATTTTAGATACAGTACTCATAAGATAATTAACCATAAATACAGTGCTAAGGATGACCACTTACAATTTGAGCCCTTTTTCCGCTAAATGTCATTCATTCTTGAGAATCAAAATCGCTTCCTGTGGTTTGGAACCTACTCAAAGCTGTAGGTACCGTACATTTATCTCGTGCTACTATCCTTTACGCATTACCTATGCATAAGCCACATCAGAAAGGAAAAAAATGTTTCCCCTAGAATTATGATACTCTATTGTATGTATGACATTTTATTTTTATTTTATACTGCACTATAATCATATTCATTTAATTTTTGATGCTTGGCATTTGGTAGATAGATAAAGAGTGATTTGTTGTTTTGTGACGTTTCTGATGACTGTAGTCTGTCTACCTAATGTCAAGCGTCAAATTAAGTGAAACTCAGTGTAATATTGTTGATTCATTTGTCTGGTAAAAGTGAGATAATGAAAATAGAATACTGCAACTTGTAATCTTGGCAATACTTTCCTAATAATTATTTGAACTCTCTGTTACTGTTACTGTGGTTCTAATAGAAGATTATTTTCTGTTATTGCCAATTCAATTTGTCAAGTTCGTGAAAACGTTTAATAGTAGTTTCTCTACAACTTATAGGTTGGAATATTCATTTACTCGTTTCTCAGTGTATTGATAATCGGATAATATATTTCTTATTTTGCGAACTCAATTGATCAAGTTTCTACTTTCATAAAAGAGCTGCCTTCTGTCTGTCACTGATAAAAAGTTGTTTCTTTTATAGATTTATTTTAATTGCCAACTAATCAATAAGTTGTTGTCTATTGACCATGTGTTGTTGAATCTGTAATGAGTTGGATCTTTGGCGCCATTTGGCCAGGATTTATTCTAGACAATCCTCTAAAGTCTAAATAAATTGGAACGTATTACAATATATTAAGCCAGCCCACAACTAACTTGACAAGTGGTTGTCCTTGCACTACATTTTATAATATCCATCTGTTATCAAAGATGATTGTTGACTTCCCTTTGGAAGTTCTCTTTGTTGTTCGAAATCAATTCATGAATAACTGGAACGAACATCTAAAGAAATGCAGATTGGGATTTAGAGTTGTTTACTTTTGGAGGGGTGTTGGAAGGTGCATTAAAAAATTAATGAAAGTTTCTCTCCTCTGAGTTTCTACGTAGATCATTCTCAAAGCCTCAGAGAAAGAAACTTTCGAGGATAACTGATCTCACACTTTGTTTTTCTCTCCTTTCCAGTGTGCCATTAATGATTTTGAAAGCCATAAACGTTCGAAACCAGTTTGTTCTCTTTAATCATGCACAATTTGTAGCTTTCTATTTACATTGTGCACGTGCTTTAATGAGATGGCAGGGTTACTAATTTGATTTACTGGTCTGCTAATTTGACTTATAAAATTATAAATCATTATTTATTTGCAATTACTATGTGATTTATTGCCTATTATTCGGATAAGGTCAGAACGTGACATGCACACACGTCTCGAAACTGCAAAGGTTCAAACGAAATTACATCAGCCGAAAAATTGAGTAGGTTTATCTATACATTCGATTTAACACTGATGCTTAACTCGATTGAGTAAAGCTCCTCAACTTCTAATTGTTTTCTACATTGATTCTAATGTTTTATGATTTTTAGTTGACAAGATCCACAATATTTCCTCAATTTAGCTTGTTTTGACAAGTCTGGAACAGTTTTTCCAGTTCTCTAAATATCACTAATGCTTAACTCGATTGAGTGAAGCTCCTCAACTTTGATTCTAATGTTTAGTGATCATTATTAGAGAAGATCCACAATATTTCCTCAATTCAGCTTGTTTATACAAATCTGGAACAATTTTTCCAGTTCTCCAAATATCCCTTTTACTTTTTTCAAATTCTATGATTGTTAATCATTCAACGATGCTAATTAATAAATCGATTCTACTAGAATCACTTGATAAATTTATGAAAGACATGTAGTGAAGCTACACCGAATACAGTATAAATAACAAAACTGAAATATGAACCCCTCAATGTACTAAAGTGTTGAATATTTGACTCGGTATGTTACTATTGATTGGTGGGATAGGGCTGACTCCTACATTGAAGGCCTGTTCTTGGCTGAGCTTCATGATATTACTCGGCAAATGAGTGTCTTTGCACAATTTCGCTAATCCCTCTTATCTTATTCAACCTTTCTAGTCCAAGTGGCTTATTTTGAGTAACATGACGATCATCATTGTCTACTGATGGTCCAGGGATCATCATCAATGATGATATGGTGGTGACGTAGTCATATAGGACGATCACTTAGATCCCATTGTTGTCAGTTACTAAGCTTGATGTGTGCGGTGAATTCTATTTTCAGATGATCTGTATTAGTTTCAGTTTGGTTGTGATGGATTGCGTATTATTATTATTGAAACTTCTAGTGCTTACAAAATCGGCTGCTCCCAAAATCTTCCAGCCGAAAACTTTTTTGATATCACAGCTAACTTGATTTGACTTGATGTTTGTTGTGTTCATGTTCATTAGGTAAGAGAGGAGCGTCGCCGTCTAATAGGGGAAATTTATGACTGGAAATGATAGGCTACCCACAAGTGGTAGTGGAGAGCGACAATCATCAGTTGTGAGTTATCTTATCGAACCGGTTGAATTATCACACAGGCCCAAAACACGTTGATTGGGTCTGTCCCCAGAGAGCGAGCGTTTTCTTGAAAAAGGAAAGGTCCATCCTGACAAATTCGAAACAAGTGAAACGAGTTGTCTGTACATCGAGATAAGCGGGCTTTTAAGTTGGAAATGAATCGAGTTTGGATGTCAAATTAAGTGGGTTAATTACTGGAATCATAAATCAGTCGTAATATTCACGGTTCACGGTAGTTCGAGATTTTACATCTCTGTTGAATGCTGTTCGATAAAGGTATGTGTTCATGCCGAAGGTTATGGCGGACTTTTACCGGTGTTATAGTAGATTATTACAGATCAATAAGCATCGGAGATGCATGCAGAGATAAGTCAGAAGACCTGTCCTACCGGCTATACTGCGTTGGTGACTCGGTGACCAGCTAGTTGTTTTAAATCAAGAAGCTGATTTAACTGCATTTTTCTTCTGAATTCTTTATTTGATTCTCTTTCTATGAGTGATCAACGGTAAACTGTTGATAATCCGAAGTCATGAAAGTGGAAAAGGGGAATCTGGGTAAAACATGGTTGAGAGTTTGTGCAACAGTGTAATTCAAAGTATCAATGGTAACATAGTCTTGTATTACGAGTACCGTATTGAATTTTTCGATTAAGAGAAGTGAGATCGCAAAATTCAAACTTCATTGGTTATCATTTTCCTCTTTCGGTTTTTATCAAACTAAAGAAAATAATTTTTTTAAATTTGAAAAAATTTCTATATTTAACTTTTATATCTTCTACAATAATATATCTCTGATGATGAATTATTGAAAAAATGTCTACCGTTGGTATTCCAAGAAGCTTGAATAGCTTTTCTCTCAATTGACGCTTTATCAATATTGTGGTATTTAAAATTCCTATTAATAAAACTCAATGAGATTGCTTTACTAGGTTTTCTAGATTACTTTTTTAGGTTTTCTAGATGAGTTTCATAGGTCTAGACTGAAATAAGGCTTTGTTTATACAGTACCAACAAATTATATTCGTTTGTAATCAGGCTACGTGTTTTTTCCAGGTTTCGAGATGATATTCTTCCACAAACATCAAAATTAGATAATATTAAATTAGAAACATTAGAAACAAAAGCAATACGCTAAATAAATAAGAAACATTAAAATTCGTTTTGTTCGTTCAACTGGGACATCTAATCATACGGATGAAAAAAATGATATACATAGTATTCATTATATATAGACTTAGTAAGCGAATTTGAATTTTCATATCATCAGATATGAGAATAGTATTGGTGGTTGAATACTCAATTCAGATTAAACTTTATGGGCTTTATTATGCAGTGAAGAATTACTTGGTGGTAGTCACAACTAAGTCATCAAATTAATATTGAGCCGTATATAATTTTTTTCCTCTACTTTTCCTCTAAATCTAACTGTGAAATTGAATGACTATGGAAATACAAATTGTCTCATTACAGCAAAATGTCACCATTTATAAAGAATGGTTTTATTCCACATTAATGTCAAATCGAATATTTTATATTTATCAAGCGGATGGAAGATGGTCTCTATACCCAAGTCATGATACTGTATAAGAAATGCTTGCCAGTAGCCACGTAATTATCCTAATCGAACGAAACATGTGTTTGTACGGTGTTGAAAAATTAGGAGCCATGTTCAAACAAGTTGCAATCAGACAGAACGCGTATCAGAAAGAACTTGATTAGATGAAAATGTAAGTTTTTCAATCTTGTTCAATATCCATTCCACGGAAGTTGGTTCGATTCATTTCACCAATCTCAACTTCTTCATTATGTAGGTAAATCATCATCGTTTCATGATTGAATGTGATTGGAAATTTCTTAAAAGGCATCTCCTTATCTACTATTGAAATTGAATGCTTCGTTCTGTGATAAGTTGGTCAAACGACATTATTCAATGGAATTGGTTTTGTACCTTGATTTGCGAATGAAATTATGATAATAGAGTGGTATTCCAATACAGAATATTCTTAAACAATACTATGTACAAAGATTCTGGCAAAATATCCCAATTTCCTGTCATATTTATATTGATATTGATGCTTGCATTCATCCCAAAAATATGTAGGCTGAAGAAATCTTCAATTATTTCCATACTTTAGTTTAGACTGATCAAATGCTCTTGCACCTATAATGAAATGCATCCACCCACAACATTCCATGCATTAATATAATATTATTCAATATACTGAAGTAAGAATGAGAAATGAATTTCGTTAATTAATTAGGTTTTCAATGAACGATAAGTCCACAAACTAGTTTTGCCTCTTTGAAATTTCATGGACATCCTTAAAGCCTAAAACAATGATTATTAAAATGATTTTATTTATCAATAAATTTAATTATGAAGTTTTCGAAAATTATACACATTAAATTCAATATATTTTCAATCAATGTTCAACAAGGAAATATGAAATGTTGATCGAATAAAAATATCGTTATGAGAAATACCAAGAAAACTGGAACCAGAATCAAACACTAACGGAGTGGTGATGCTATTGTAGTAAGACACGCCTCCAAATTCAACAAACCCGTCTGATTGGCGAATGAGTTAACAGTCGCCATTTTACTGTTTAAACCAATTAGGAGCCACTGAACGAATACGTCATATGACAACTGATAGCCCACCTGACGCTTACGAGCTGCTAGCTTCTTATTGGTCGAAATCGTAAAATGGCGTCTCTTCAACTCATTGGCCAATCAGAAAGCTATTTTAATTTTTGTAGATGTTCTACGTCATCAGCAATTGCCATTTTCGTTTTTCTTAGTGCTTTGTGTTAGTTTCAGTTTTCTCCGTATTCATCACAATTCAAATTACTCAATATGATCAACAATCTATGAATTTGTCTATTTTTCGTTTTATATCATAAATTTTTATAGTAATAATAATCCATTACACAAATCCTCAGAAATTAAATTTCCATATTTTGATCGAAATTAGCATAATAAGACATACTAATTTAGACCATCTTGAAAAGCTGAGAATTAGCTACTGTTTGTTGAGTCAGTTCATTTTTACAAATGGTGCCAACATATATATTTTGGGGGGGGGGGGGATTTGTAGATTCGGCACTGTGCGTACTGCGATATACTTATGTACACAGATTCTATAAATAACCACCAAACATTTCTTGTCTTTATAAAACTCAGTTCTTGTTCCTTGCTCTTGGTCCAAGGGTAAATTATTGAAGTATTTGTTTGTGATGTTCTTGTTGAACCCAACTCACCAGATGGAGTGTTGACTAAGGTAAGAAGGGGTTACATGACACTTTTACAACATTCTAAACTCACTTACACCTTCATGTATTGTTTCTTTCGTTAGGAAGGCTCACGTTCAAATCTTTTAGTGTTGAAAGCTACACTCCTGTACTTTGGAAACGTGATCGTACTATGAAATGAAGTCTATTACTAAAAATACCGTTACCAGTTACATGAATCGGGAACACTTCTCCAACTACATATGGTATGGATTTAAATTTGGTATGTATTTGATCAATAAATAAATAGTGGATGATGAGTTCTTTATACAATACTGTATTACTATAATTTCTTATTTTCTTCTTCTTCTATACTTCTTGCTGTGTTCTGAACCTGAGCCGAATTTGTGTTACTTGAGGATTCAACTTGTTCAACTGTATCCTAATGATAAGACCCAAAATGGTACAGAATATGTCGTCTAACATATATCTAATTCTTCATACGTATTCCTCATTTACTTCAAGTATTGCTTCCTCTATCCATAAGCTCGTACCAAAGTAAACGACCTACAACGACATTATGCAAGATAGAGATACACCACATGTTGATAGTTGTATTTATTCTGTATGACATAATAATTGGACATCATCATCACATGAGATCCTCTCAATCAATTCCGCTTACTATATCGTACTTTGACACTGGAATTTTTCTGTGGTCGGTACATTTACCATTGTTCATACTGTATTATTCTTCTGGGTAATAGGTTATCTAATAGAGAAGCAATTTGATCAAATGCCAAAAAATTGAGATTAAAACAGCAGCCTTGAATAATATTTTGAAGAAGAGGTTATCACTAGCGATAATTATTTTTATGAACGGACTGCGGCAGGCAGAGATTATTGAAGAAGCACTTTCAGTTTAGTATTGTGTTTGACATCGGACGGGCTTGTGTATTGAGTGTAGTTGTGAGTGTTATATAGTGCAATAGCTAGCTACATAGGCGAACTGTTTTATATTGATGTCTTCAATGTTTTAAGCAAACATTAATTTTCTTGTGATAAAGCTCCATTATCGTCATTATCGATGAAAAAAGTGTTGGTTGCTTATTGCAAAATTGATTCGCAGCCCCTTTCTGAGGACAACATATTGCTGTGAGCATTTTAAAATTCTTGAGAAGCGAAAGGTAGGAGAGTTCAGTGAAAACCAGTAAAATCTTCAAAATAATTAGTTTTCGGAAATAAGTTTTTTTTAATTGATTGAGACAAGATATCTACAGCATTTACGAAAAATATTATAAAATATAAGAAGAAATTGAACCTCATACTTAGTAGGACAATATTTATAGCAATCAGAAATTCATACTCACTATGAATCGCTGCGTCCTTGGAATTTAATGTGATGTTTTTATTATGCTTAAGGCTAGGCGTACACCGATTAGTCAAGACAAGACAAGATTAGTCACGTTTAGTCACAGTACTTCACATAGTTGCTTATGAACCAACACACACCGATTAGTCATTGCATCAGTGTGTGCTGCTTCATAAGCAACTATGTGGATTATTGTGACTAAACGTGACTAGTCTTGTCTTGTCTTGACTAACGGGTGTACGCCTGGCCTTAGGTTCTCTATTCTACTTCATGTATTTTTTCCTACTTTAGCTGGTAGAAGAATTAATAATGTTAATAATTTATTGTATCCAAGCTATTCTTGTGTCACCTAAATACTTTTACAAATTCCACTTTCCACGAGCTATCTCCAGAATGTGGTTCATGCCTTCAATCAAGCATCGTGAGGATATCACGACATATAACTGTGAATACTCACGCTCTTCTTGAATTATGATCGTTCTCTAGGAGCAAAAGAAAGTTTCAGCTTTAGTTCATTGTAAGGATTCCTAAGATTCATCCCAAATAACAGTTTATTCATTCCAAATCGACGATCTTGATTTATTTGTTCTTTGACTGTCCAAAAACGAATCGTAGACGTAAATACTGACGTTAAACGTGACCGAAAGCCATTAAGAATGATGAGGAAGAGACGTTTCGAGTTCAGTTCGAACCCGGGACCTCCCAGGTGCGGAAAAAGATCTATGCCTTACCTTTTCAAAGCTACTGTGGATGAATTGAACGTCTAATTCTATGTTCCACAGCACTATTTCTGTTAGCCCATCAAAACTTCCCGGCTACTTTATAATTATGCCCAGTTTCAATTATAGCAATCATGAACTAGAAAAGCTTCGTCCATTCTTTCTCGTTATGTTGGCATTTGACTCCAGTCATATCTTTCACATACGTAGTTTGAAGGAAATTATTTAAAGCATCATCGTTTATTGGAGCTGAAGCAGAGATTGATCATTTAATGCATCCAATTCAAACAAATTGAGAATTCGTGCCTGAAGAAATGGAAATTTTTAATTGAAAAGTGTTGATCTGAAATGTTTGAATCTCGCAAGATATTTCCAAGTACAGTGACATTCATTTAATTTGACACTTGGCATTAGGTAGATAGATAGAGAGATATCAATCCTTGACGTTGCTTATGACTGTAGAGTACGATGGCAAAGAAATAATACCTCTCTATGTATCTAATGCCAAGCGTCAAATTAAATGAATATCACTTTGTACTGTATGGTCTTTTTCTACATTGAGGGGTTGAGTAGGCAACTACAACACACGGGGAAACAGATGTAGATAGCAATATTACCGACGCACAACAAGCTATGAATGGCATGGCATATCGCAGTCAAACCAATGAGGACGATTTCCAGCTATTTTTACAGCTATATTTACATATTATTCACTGCTATACGTATTCAAACAAATAATTTTTTGATTAGCCTCTCATTCTGTGATTGAAATAAATTATTGATAAATTACATTAACTAGTCTAGAATTTATTTCTCTATTCATTCGGTTCTAAGAGTGAATAGAGCAATAACTTCTAGACTAGTTAATGCAAATTTATCAAATATTCATTTCAATCACGGAATGAGAGACTAGTCAAAACATACTTATAATACTTTTAGTCAAGAAGTCAGCATTGCTTAGATGGGAGTTTGCTATCCTTGTCCAGCACAAGGCAGGTGCTGATGTCTCTATCCTATTCGCACTGTGCATAGTTGCCGCACTGTGCATTGTTGTCGCACAGTCCCAACAAACAGGTTTGGTGCAGTTTTCTCTTTCTCTCTCAATGAAACTTGGCATCAATGCTCCTCATATAAACAATACTGACTTCTTGACGTGAATCGGACTATAGGAAAATAATTACTTTTCGTATCAAAATCCACATCTTAAACTTAAATCATATTAGACTATTGAGAAGCGTAATGTATAATGTCTTTTATAGTTACACAATCTCTAACAACCTATTTAAAAACACTAACACCACTTAATCTGGTTGATGTCTACATACGGCTAATTCAATTTATGTCTTGTCCCCAGGAGGCAAAATGCTGCAGTGGCTTACGTTGATGTTGTTTCTGATATCATTGGACGCATCATCAGCCTACGAGCATGACTCGAGATACATCTCCTACGAAGGTAAGCAATTATTTTTGGCCTACTATCAGCTGTATCACTCCATAAGCAAAACTTATATGGTTGCGCTGCTTTGTTTCTTTGAAAATAATGAATTTGATCTTAACTGATAACTGTAAAGTGAGAGTGGTTTCATTATCTCGCCTCATTGGATTGTTGAACAATGAAACCTAAGTGGATCGTAATGTACTAGGTCTAGGATATTTGCTAGGTTTGTTAGTTATTAAAATATTTTCTAGTTGTGAAATATGTGGCAGAGAGAGATACACAAAGTAATATATATATTCTTTATAAATTGATTTTTATTAATCGCGGGGTTTTGTAGGCAACAGCAACACCTGTACAGCCTGTACTTGTCCTCAGCTACCTTCATTAAAGGATTATAGAAATTCATCCCAGTTGGTGGAAATACGAAAATTTAAGAATGTGTGCAGTGTAAAACATATGTTGTACTGAAACTCTATAGTTTTGAAGGAACACTAGAATATTACGAGTCGTTAAATCTGCTTAATCCTCTTTATATAAAATAGGCGAACATGTTTTTTTGTAAACATAACTCCTCCGTGATTTCTCAAAACTGAAGAAGAATATTGAAATCTTAATAGTTGGACTAGTCAGCTTCTCCAAGTAGTATTCATTACTCATTATGAATTCTTTGTTGAGAAGAAATTTTTATGTATTTTTTAACAGTAGTCATAAAATAACAAACTTGGAACTGACTTTCTCATTTTAGTACATCTAATTTTCCGTTGAGAAGAAATGCTTTATTGTCGTCGATTTCAAATAGCCGATTTATTGGCAACTGGTTAGGAGCCGTCATTACGTCTAGTGGGGGAACAATTGAGTAATTGACCTGTGCAGAAGTCGAAAATGATGGAAGAGCGATCAGTTGTGGCTCTGAGACTGGCTCATTAGTTAGCAACCTGGTCGAGAAGCTGATCTTCCAAATTTGGCGCGGATTACTGCAGGAACATGACGCAAACGACATGCAAGCAAGGAGAATAAGAATAAAAACGGTATTTGAATATTCTCAAAGAAATTGTGGGACGCGGTCATTATTTATGTTGCAAATTCAAGTTGTGTTGCAATTTTCGCACCTGTCTGCCTTTTAAATTGCAGTGTCCGATTCGAGTCTCTCTATGCCTGTACCACACCCCACCTACCAGATTGCGTTACATTGCAGAAAATACGACAAAAGACAACGACCATCGTTGAGAATGCACTCAACTTCAATAATAATATTTTATTCACACTCATCGTCGATAAATTATTGCCCTCTGAAATCATTCCTTCTAAACAGACTAGATGTTTGGTGTCGATCAAAACAGTTTTTTTTTTCTTATCGAATAAACGATGCATGTTAACAGAATGTTGCGTTCAAGTTACCTCCTACCTTCACTGTCTTTCCATTACTTGTTATGTTCTAGAACAAACAATCACAAGGAGTGGGTAGGTTTTTCGAATTTTATTAGTTGTAATAAATTGTATTTGAAATATGTAAAAGATCTTTTTGAAAATGTAGACTTCATATATATGTTTAATGGAGGCAAGTGTATTTTTTCATTTATTCAATTAACAGATATATGAATTCAATTTATAGAGGTAATAAAAGAATTAACTCATCTAATAAAGAAAGAAATACTGTTGTAGGAAGAATAAGGTGGAGAGTAACAAGGTGAATGTTTTCAGGAAAAGTAGAAAATGGAAGTTTTTATTCACTTTTGAACTCTGTCTGGGAAAAGAAGTCTGAAGCTGAAGAAATGAAGAAAAAAATTAAAACCCCTCTAGCTCTTTTACTATAATCGAAACAAATGGTAGTGAAAATTGCATAGTAGGAAACCAAATTACATCTTGCATCAGTTTCAAAACGAAGATGGAAGACTGAAAAGTGAAGTTGTTCAATTCAAATGTCGGTTCATTTCGAGAAAGTCAGCGGTAAAATTGAACTGACTGGAGAAAAACATTACATTTTGTGATTTTGAAATGCTTTTACCGCCCTATATTTCAAGTGGAAGACCTGCGTAAAGCATAATGATAGTAATTACTTCTCCAGATCTCTTCAGTTTTTGAACTTTTTCTCATTTTCTTACGAGTAGAACTGAAAGGCCTACTCGATATCACAAAACGCGTTCAAGCAACAATGTTACCAAGAAAATTCATTCAAAGTATCTTGAAACAGTTGGAACATTATTAATGTTCCTCGACATTTACTAAATCCTATTTCTACTGACCACGTCCATCATATAATGCGATTAGACTGGTCCAGATCCAGAGATCGTGCCTGTTCAAACATTAAAATTAACCTCATACATCCTTCTAAATGCCCCTTGAGGCCTATAAATTCAATTTCTTGTGAAACATATCAACATATGTGAAACAACCCTAATAACCCTAATAACACTTTTACCGAAACCCCGGTCTCACAGACCGCTATGGAATTTTGCAACTCACAGATGGCAGCACTAGTTGGACTTATACCTTCCCCCACCCCTTCTACCTTCTCACTAGGCAACCCTCCTTCTGTTGACATGCGTTTTGTCCAGTTCTAGGTTGACGGTGGATAGTTATTGTGCTAAAGTTGAAAACGTGGCGGTCTCTCTGACCGATGGTTTCTAGTAGTGTAGTGTGACACGCGGTCTGTCTGACCGAGGGTTTCTGTTTGAGTTTGAATCGATAATTTTCAATTATTTTTTCATCCATATTGTATTCTGTCAGTGGTTTCAAAGTATCATTGAGGTGCATCTGTATCCACAAACAAGTTTTTACCATGGATGAGGACAGTAATAGTGGGAATAAAAACCGTTTTCGAAAGCGTTTAGACCCTTGTGATCCAGATTTTGGAGATCGAATTAGAGACTTGCTTCATAATGATGTTCGTGATGGTGACACAATGAGTAGTGAAAGTGAAATAGATGATCCGGATGAAGATCCTGACTTCATATTACCACAGCATGGAGGTCAGGAGATGAATGAAGAAGAAGAAGAGAGTACAGAAGAAGAAGATGATGAAGAAGTCTTGTTGCAACAGAGTGCAGTTGAAGCGGAAGAGCATGCAGTTGATGACATCAACCAACAAGAAGACACCTATTTTATTGAACGAACAAAGAAAACAGAACTTGTAGTGCCAAATGCATGGACCAATAAGCAACCACCCCGAAATGTGAGGACACCAGCCAGAAATATTATAAGGGGATTGCCTGGGCTACATGGACGAGCTAGATTACTGGGAAACAAACCAACCAAGAAAGATGTGTGGCAGCTCCTGTTTGATGCTACTATCATGAACGCAATCCTAGTGAATACAAATAAGAAACTGGAAGAAACAAGAAGAGGTTTGTCTGTAAATACGAAAAAAAACAACTATAGAGACATGGATATTGAAGAGCTCAATGCCCTTTTTGGATTATTACTGGCATCATCAGTTCTATCATCGAATGAGGAAAAAATAACTTCTAGACAGCCTACAAATGCATCAAGTGTTCAAAGCCTGTCTGCTTGATTGACTGTAGTAAAAAAGTTTGCTTGAAATGTGCAAAAGAAGCTGTTTCCTGAACTTAGTGTTGAAAGATCATTGAAAAACATTTTCTGAGGTAGTTATAAAGTTTTTATGCTGCAATTAAACTATAATATTTACTTAATTGTGTTAATTATTTCTAGAAAAATCATTTTCCATAGAGAACAGAGTACCTAGTTTCCAAAGTCGGAGTAAATTATTAGCAATATGATATAGCGGTCTGTCAGACTGGGGGTTTCTGTTAGTGCTATCTGACGGAGGGTTTCGGTAAGAGTGATAATCAAGTTCGAGTTTTATAAACATCAATATTTTCTTTGGTTATAATGAACAGGTCAATTCAATATGTTGGGTTGATATTAATACAGGCTACACATATACGGACCGACCAAGAGCCTGGACCAAATCGACGTGGGAGTTCCCGTCCAGGTTGTAGTTTCGTAATGTGTAGCCTCTCTCGGACCAATTCCAGTTCTCTTGAACTCGAGTCAGCAAAATTTCTCGGAAATTTCTCACAGCAAGATTGCGATGACAATTTTTAGATTGCGATTTGACATGATAGACAAATTCTGATTACAGATTCGTTTTCAGCGACCTCAAGTTTGGCCTAAAGGTCCTGATTATCAACAAATTAAAAAAAAAACTCATAATTAAGGAAATTAAATTTTACAACTTGAAAATACCTAGACTGTTGTATTCTTCATACTTCATACTCTAAAAAACCATTTCCATAAAATTTGGATGCAGTGATAAGATATTATACACATTATATTAATTTACAAACTACTTTATTAGTTCCTGTATTTATAGTTTTATTATCTATGAGATAATTTTAAATAGCTCAGCAGGAAAGAAACGCGATAGTGTCTACTTTCTATAATGTAGTGAACAATGTTGTATTACAGTAATACTTGGAATCGTAATTATGAAAAGCATCGAACCAAGTTTACCATGGAGTGGGGGAAGGGGGGAGCCTTCACTGACATGGATGGGAGGTATAATTATTACCAAGCATCAAAGAGCAAGTCAGCATTAAAAATGCCTCTTTCCGTTTGAAAATAATGACATTCAAAGAAGTGTCAACAGTTTATAGAAAAATTACGTGTGGGCATGCATTAATTTCTTATTTCCATAGCATATCAACAATGGAAAGTCTACAATATGAATCCATTATACAATTAAACATATATATGTATATATGTTTACGTATATAGGTCGAGAAAGAATAAGAGGAGGATTATATATATTATAAATCATATTATATAGAAATCTCATAAATTAATGTATTAATTCATTATTAAAACTGAAAAACGAGAAACATTCCACACTCCTGTAATACAGCCTTCTATCACATCAGAATATATTCAAATATTTTTTTGAAAGCTTAAATTTAATGATAGAGAAAAAATTCAAGATGATCCAATCTCAGCAAAGCGAGTAGAGTATCATACAATTTTGAAAAATTCAGATATCTGAAATTTTACCATTTTCATAGTTTTGTAGTGTAGTACAGTACTAATTAACTTCAAAGCTAAATATTCCTGGAAATGAGTCAGCGTCAAACCAAAACAAATCGTCGACGGTCCGCAGTTCTGCCACTCGGACCAATAAAGAGTTGCCGACTTCTTTGATCAGCTCAATTAATCAAAACAAATCTCGTCCGGGCTAGGCTACACATTACAGCCTGGACGGGAACCCCCACGTCGATTCGGTCCGTGTCATGTAAGGCTAGGTTCACACGAGCGTGTACGTTCGACATGCGGTAGATAATTGTGAGCGAGAATTCCAAGAATAGTTGCTTCTTCCAAGATTCGACCGGCAATTATAAAACGCATGCGGCCTAATTGGCTAAGAAAAATTTATTCATAGATTTTGATAGAAAAAGATAAAAAATTTTGATATTATAAATTTTTCAAGTCCTATTTTATTCTACTTGGTCTTCTGATTCTAGAACAGTTTGAAATTTTCTTATCGCATTTAAATTAGTATAGCTAGCTAATTATTTGATTCTAATCGGTTTTCCAACTTCATAATGAAATTTGAAATTTTCTTCATCCATTTAACTGAGAATTTAGCCACAAAATTATAAAGATTCTTAAGTGAAATTTTAATAATTTGAGATATTTATCTATGATAAAAGAATTTAGTGTGTTGCATACCTACTCATGGCTATTAATGTTAAAAATGGTTGTTTATGCTAATGGCTATAATGCTACAATGCTCAATTGTCACAATACATCATAAACTGAGTTACACCCATTTGACTGGTGACTTGTCGATTGCTAACTTAAATCTAATTACAATATTATTTACATCTAGATTAATACTAACTATAGTAAAACATAATAGTAAATCTCTAGATTTGTCCTAATCTCAAAAAATGAAAAAATCTAATTCCAAAATAAAATTACTCTCCATTTTTTATTCAAAGTATCTGTTACAGGAATTCATACCAGCTCACCAACTTTCTCATCAAGTCAAATTCCGCGATAGTATATAGGCTTTTCTCTAATAGCATTTTCCTGACTGCCCGCTTAAATGAAATGACAGATTCCATATTTCGGATGTTCGTTGGCAGCTTATTAAATAGTCTCATTCCAATGCTGCATGTCTATGTATTGGAAAAGCTATCAGGTTCCTATTTCGAGTGTTATATTGATGATTGTCTGCAGAAAATTGGAATTTGTTAATATTTACTTTAACAAAAACTACTAATTGATAGATGTAGAGAGAAGGAAGTGTAAGGATGTTCAGGTCTCTGAAATATGTTTTGCAAGAGTCTCTCGATCTCAGCCTACAAATGACTCTCAATATCTTTTTTTGCATTATAAAAACTCTACGACTGTAAACAGTATATAAATTACACCTAGTGGTTTTGTTCTGGGGGGCTCCCCATAGGTTACGATAATTACAATAAATAATAGGAATAATCTGAGAAAATTACATATAATGATGATGCAAATAATTGTACTTCCATTGAAAGTTGAGAATATTGAACAATCACTAGATTGCAGCGAATTCCATTTCGCGCCAATACTGTCAGCTGCAAAATATTCTTTGCTATAGCAGGTCCCTTTTAACTTGTCAGAAAACATAATTATGTTTTGACCAGCAATATTACAATACTTAACCTACAAATGCTAAAACTCGCAGATTATTGAAAAGTTCTTTTAAAAAGTTATTCTTTGAAAGGTCTTCTTTACTAAGATCTTTAAGACTTTTAAGGCTTTTGATTATTGGGTCGAAGTCACTGTTTAATTATTACCAACACAGCTGATTTCTGACAAGTTAAATGGATCGTGCTATAATTGTACAAATGCATTATTTTCTCAGTGGTGTTGTGAGAATGGACGTGGCAAGACGTCGACAAGCCATAGTGGCAAATCTAGCCTATTCATACTTATACTCATACTTCATACTCAAGATATGCAGAAATTTTTCAATTATTTTAGAATGAGCATAAGGTCTTTCGACGAATTAGTTTTTAAGTTATCAGACAAATTGAGAAGTCAGGATACGAGCATGCGGCTTTCAGTATGCCCTGAAGAGATGTTGGCCGTAACTTTGAGATGAGTGATAATTCACAGCATATTCATAAAATTCTCTACTCAAATACAGTACTAATCATTGTGTTTAATTCGAATTGCAAATTCTTTTATTTATTAGTAGGTTATGACATTCATAGAGATGAACCAAAATTCGTGATTTGGTTGCTTGTAAATATGTACTATCTATTTTCTGTTTTTTATTCCTTGTTCAACACAAATACAGTACACAACTTCAGTATTCAATGTAGAAAAATGGTATAAATGTCTGAAAAATGGTATAAAAATGGTAGTAAAATGGCACACAGAATGCCAAGTTTTGAAACCAGATATTCTCGGCTGTATGAATTTAGAATTTTTCATTCAATTGTATTCAAGTTTTGCCACTAATAGACTATCACTGGAGATAGAAACAATAATCTTTAATAAAACGGGCAATTTTCATGCTAGAGATGAAAATCAAGTTCTACTGCACTCAGGACATCGAGTAGAATAGCATAGCACTTTCAAAAATCAAAAATTCCCAAATTTTAACTTTTTTTTGTATGTTAGGATAATTAGATATAATTGCCGGGGGCAATTAGCACGCATGTTTCTAGCAGTGAAACAAGGTGACGTGCTGCAACGCGCGTCTCACGGATGAAGTGTGAACAACACGATTTGATTCCCTGCACTAGCTCTACGTTGCGTGAGTTAATTGTTTAATTGTTTCATTGGAAAGTGTCTCAATTATCTACCGCATGTCGAACGTACACGCTCGTGTGAACCGAGCCTAATGTGTAGCATGCATAAACGTCACCAATATCTCAACAATCAATGGATAATTTCCCATTAAATCACTGTTAACCAATTTCAAGTGGGTTTAGTTAATGAATTTTTACATAATGATTCTAAAATTACAAGAGAAACTCATTTGATGGTCTCTTCTGATTTGAGAAGAGATTGATTGTTCTCAAATAATGTAACTCTTTTTGAAACCTTTCAAAGGAACAAAAGCATATTCTTTCTAAAACACAGAATGGAAGTTAGTACAGGAATTGTGTTTCAAAGGCAAATAAAAAAAACATTTTTGTAGAGCGGACAGAGATAGACAAGAATAGTTGATTGTGTTTCTCTATATCTTGGTTGGCGTTTAAATTCATAGTACGCTTTCTTACAACTACTACAGCCCTTCACGGTGTTGAGGAACCGGTTTTCGCGGTCGTAGTCCCCGTGAAAAAAAGAAGAGAATAGGAATAAAAAGAGGAATAAAAGGATAAGAAAAAGTGAAGTATAGACGACGGGCACTAGCACAGCAAAGGGGGTCTCGATGGTCGTGGACCTTGGGTGATTTAAAAAAGAAAAAAATCTTTTGAAAAACAAGGTCCATCGATCGAGAGTATCGTGCTTCGCGCTGAAGTCTTCTTCAGCCCATGCATCTCATAAAAAATGTTCTAATCTCACTCTGAATTTTCCGCATTTGATACAGGCTGTTTTCAGAAGGCAGTATTACTAACACCATTGGATGTTTTAAAAAGAGGTCTCTCAAAAGTTGTATATTCTAGGTATATACAGGGATTATTGTATTGAATAGCAACTGCATTTCAGTTAGCGAGACGAAGAAACTCCATAGTTTATTTCGTCTTAGTATTTAAGACGAATACTAATACTTATTTTTAAGTATTCGTTGACGAATCATTTTTTTGATAGAATGTTGTACTTTATGTGGTTTTTACTTGATGAAGATTAACGAATAATTGTTCAATGAAATGAGATCACAAATCTACCTCGTTTCTAAGAATATCGAAGACTTCAAGAACGTGGCCCTTTCAAATAATATCCTTACCAGTAGAGATTCCGGTCATCCATTTTTTATGTTTCAAGTGCACGCCGGACTTTTAAAAACACCTACAATCATTTTTGAAATTAGTGGATTACAACAGTGAGAAGTAAAGAATCACACAATGTTATTTATTCAGCTTGAAAGTGAATCTTGAACTTTGATTGAAAAGCGTAGTTTAGAAATGCATCGTATTTTATACAAAGCTACATAATTTTATTATCGCAATATCTGCAGTCCAATGAGCAAACATTGTTCTTGATTCATTGCACTAATTAATTTCATTCATTATCATTAACCAAGTCATGTGTGATAATGTTTTTGAAATTGCAAAAATTAAGTTTCGAATGCATCAATCATACGAAAGTTTTTATGTTCGACTTGATTGATTGCTTCTGTAGACTATCTGGAGACTGAAGTCATTGTTTTCAGCAATTTTGATAACATACAATTTCTTGTTTGATCACAGAAAAATGTATCTATTTGACAAAACATCTGATCGGCTTGACAGTTTAAAATTAAATAAAACCACTGCAGAATAGATTTTTAATTACCTTCTTTAATAGTTGTAGTTTGAAGAATTTATGGATTGTTGCACGCGCATTAAGTAACTATGAGTCGTAAAATTCCTGATCGTGAGGAAGCATCGTCATGCCGGATTTAATTTATAACCCAAATCGTAGCAGTGTGCCTGACAATAGATAAATTGCTTGAATGACTGGTCACAAAATTTGCGGCTTACCTTTCCATTATTGGGTGAAGATCAGTAGTTCCCTGCCGCCAAACGGTGTCCAAAAATGATCCATCATGAGTGATCTACCTTTGTGTCTGGGTTCTGAGTTTGTAAAGATTTTTATTTAGAATTATTAATTACTAACCTTCGCAAGTTCGGAAGCCTTTGATAGGCTGAGTTATGCTAGTTTTCAGCCTTGTTATTGGTGGAAAAAAAATGGATGGTAATCAATAAATGTGGTAAAAACTACAGTATTAGTAAAAAAAAATATTATAAGGAAGCATTAAAACTCGGGTGAGAACCCGTTTTGGGCTGAGCCTTTTTTCCTCCCTAATTTTATTGTTATATCTTTGTGTCTGTATCAATAAACGAATAAATTAAAAGGAAACAATCATAATTGAATGGAAAAAGAAGAATGACAAGGGCTAACAAATTAATGCTTAAGAGTAATATTAATGAGATAATTTGAAGAGGAACGCTGAAAACTTTAAGAAAAATAATAAATGAATCCAGAAACTATATTATGCCATGAACATGATATCTTGACCGAGGCAGGTAGTCTTGAGAAACAGATAAAAAAGTGTTGAAAATAAAATTGAGAAGCAAAAGAGATAATTAAGACGTCCTTAACATACATGCTTATTATGATATGCTATGAAAGCTAACCGCTCTTAATTGGAACGGGCATTGCAAACGATACAGCCGTGTCTGTGGAAGATTGAAGATATTAATTTTAAAATGGCGGAAATATAGTAGCAATGATGTTGTTGTTGTTGATGATGACATGAACCGCTTTCCATTCATCAATGCAAACACTGTCATGCCACTTGTGGCAGGGATAATATAGACTCTCCTTTTCTGTGCTTGTGGTCAGTTCTCAATTTTCCAGAGTCGGTTACTTCTCTGCCAAGTCGACTAGTTCTCATGCTAAATGCTGCCTTTCAGTGTTAAGAAGCTGTATGTTGTCAAGGTGCGGCCCAAGTGCAAGATAAAAAGAGATTTACTTTGGCGCCCGTAATTTTCCGCTGCAAAAACTGTTGGCTCATACCATCCCAGCATGCCAGTTTATGATATTTTGAGTGCACGTAAGAACGATCTTACATTTTGTTACAAACCTTTTTGTCTTCTTCTTTTTCTTCTTCAAGGATCATCCTCAAGTTAATGTGGTTAAAATCTTTATAGTTCTTTAGTCACGCCTTTAAAAATGATTTTTAGTTAATTTTCCAGACGTAAATCTCCCAAGAATATTACCATGTTGTTATAAGGTCATTTTCGTTTTACATAAGGCTGTAACGGAACAAGAATGAGTATACCTATTCACTATAAAGAAAATACAGGAAATTTTTCTTTTAATATAAGAAAATAGAATAAATGTGTGTACCTTTAAAGCATTAATTATCTATTATCCATTTGTTAACAACCATTCAACAGGCTTCGGAGTAAGACCAGCTTTTTAGTCTTATTCATAAATTCGAGAAGCAAACTTCACTTTCACAATGCAATATTGGGATTAAATTTTGCCTTTTCTCACTGTTAATCCATTTAAAGTAATATTAATTTAAACGTAAAATCTAGGCTTTATCCAAAGAATTGCCTAAGATTATGTTACCTGTCCTTTTACATTTGTAAAACTTTAATGGCTCATGCTATATACTATATAGGAACCAATCGATTGTGATTCAAGCTCTTGCAAAAACTAACCGACCTTGACTTTATCGTGTTTCTGGAGATGAGATCTCAGTCGAGATTGTTTAGATCTTTTATAGGTATCTCATGAATAATCCCAGTTGAACTTCAACATTTTATTTTGAAGCTTCAAGAACATCTGAACTGTACTATGTAGTGCCATCACAGAGAACAGACTTAGTAACTAGTCTGTTACAGTAACAGGCTGAGTCAAAGCTGGGTAACAGCTCAGTCTGTAACAGTAACTAGGCTCTCTAGTAACATACTAGAGAGTATGCCTTCTCTAAGGTACTACCATAGAGAATACACTTTCTAGTCTGTTCTCTGTTTACTACATACTGTAAGTAATCATGTGGTTAAGTAACAAACATTCAAGACCGCTCTGGGATGGGTGACCGACACAAAAAATTGTGCAATGAGGCGAGGTGGAACCTACCCGTAAGGGTCTCCCCACCAATAAAAGCCATACGATAGAAAAAAAAACTACATACTGTAGTATGTTCATGAACTAGGCAGTCACATTTCACTGACAAATCTTATATTACTGAAGAATGAATGTAAAAAGCCTTAAACCTTTTAAGGCTATTTATTCAATTTCAATTTCATTGCAGGATCTAACTTTAGAACAAATAAAAGCAAATGTTCCTATCTAAAATACTCATGTTTTGCAAATGTTCAAAAAAGCGAATGTTAACTTAAAAACCTATCTAAAAATACTCCCTTTTCAAATTTTGGTTTACGAGACTCAATAGCTGTAGATGATTCTTATGCGTGTAATGAATAGAACTTGAGCTACTTAATTCTCCAATAATAATCTTTTCTATTAATAAATCAAGATTCACGTTTTTTAATTGGTCCACGTTCCTGAATTGATGTTAATGTAGAAAGGGATTATGAGCTTGGAAGGAAGTGAAGATACAGAACCTGTTTATTTACAGAATGTTTTCTTTTTGTATTTTGCATGGTCTCCATGATCGTGATACCAACCGGTACCAAACGCACGTGTTTTTGGGCCGTGTTATCACCGTAAACTTCAGCCGTTGTGCAATAAAGACGTCGATGGCTTTATTTTCTTTACTCCCTCTCTTAGGTCAAAGATCTCCGTAAATATTGGACCAACTTTCAGTCTTGGAATGGTGTACAAGATCTCCAAATCCTCTCGAGGCCTAGAAGTGCTTCGAAAAATGCTGATGAACACGTGATGATAAGAAAGGATATTGGGTCCACCCGAATTTTCTGAGAAGGAAGTTGAATGGAGTACCATTTTTAATTTTTATCTGTTCAGTAGTTTATCAATTTTGTTCCTTCCTGTATTTTTTGTATCTTCTATGTTGGAACACAGATGTTTTAGAAGTACACTCATTGTCTGAGAGTAGAATAATTATATTTCCTTCTATTTTAAGACTTAAATTTTTATATTAAACATGGTAAAAACGTTGAAATTAATAAAAAATAAACTAAAACATATTAATAATAAATTAATCATATTCATCAAAGATAATTGAGTTTTTATCTTCCTATCAATTTCCAGAAGACGTAATAATTGATGACGATAATAATATTGGGAATCTTGGATTATCTCCTTCACTTTTGTCGTCCAGTGCTCTTGCTCTCATAAAATTCCGTCTCCATTTGAGTATTCGATTAAATGTTGACTGATTTTGTATTTTTAAATATATTTGATCTGTAATCAATATAAAAATTGTATTATCTTTTTTCATGGTGGATAATCAAAAAGTTTCTGGTTCTCCATGTTCCCCAAATCATTGGAAAACTTTGGGTTACATGACAAGATGGAACACCATAGATATAAAAGCAATTCGCATACCAATTCATAATTCAGCTCCAAAATTCAAATTTCATTTTTAAATTCCTGTGAGACGTAAATGATTCTAAAAGCTTTCTAGTTTGGAGAGATACGAGATACATTAAATGAGTTTGAAGAAACGCTCGATGTTTCAGATATTTGCATGTAGCAATGTACTATTTAATGGTTTAATCTCAAGGGACCTACAATAAAATAATGACCTGCCATATAATTTTATGTTAAATCATTCGACCATCAGTTGAGTGCTTTACTCGTTAACTGTGTGTGGGTTTTGTAGCGAAATGTTTTACTAATGTTTTATAGCGATGATTGCAAGAAACAATGATTTAAATTAATCATTTTGTATTGGAGTAGTTGCGAGCTTGTGATGTTTCAACGATTATGTGGTACGAGGCCTACTCGTAAACCAGGGGGTCTCTCTCTCAAACTGGATAATAAGTCTTTCGTCTGGTGTGTGTCAGCTGTAAATAAATCTGGCTGATTACTGGGCCAGTGACAAGGTGGACTTTTAAATGCATTTGCAGAAGGTGGTCTGATTGCGCGTGGTCAATGCAAGGATCTGAATTGTATGTCATGAAGAAGGAAATGAAGATTTTGAAATAGTCGAAAAATTGTATGTAAGAAATTATATCCCACACTTCTACACACACAAAAATTTTTACACACACACTTCTTCTATGTGGTGCTTAACTAGAAAGTATACAGTATACAATAAGGAAGTGAAATTATCAGTGAAATACTCCCTGTTTCCTAATTCTCCCAGATTTGTTGATTGAAAAATGTGAATGATTGATTTGAATACATTGAATTGTTGGTAATACGTTTTAATTGTTGATAAGATTCATACTTTGTGAATTGAAGCTGAATCACATAATTATATAGACTTGAAATTAATCAATATTGTAAAGCTAATTTCAAAAATTTCAGAATTTGGATGTAACTTCAGGCAAATGAGGCTGACCAAATTAAATCGGACCCTTATCATTCCCCCCCCCCCCTAATTTGGAAGGAAAATAATTTTTGGGCTTTTAGCTAGATGGTGCAATTGACTTTGTTAACAAGTACAGAAACGTATTGCGGTATTGAACGTACAATACAGTAAGCTATCTGAAATTAGTGTACAAATCTAGTTGGGTCGGTCCAAAAAGGAAATGAGAGATATACCAAATGAATCACATGTTCAGTGATTATAGACACTTTATCGTTAATGGAACAAGAAAGAATGTAAAAGAGAAACTGGCAACTAATATGGTAGTGAAGTGATAAATATAACTTCAGTGAGTCGGAGAAATTTAGCAAGAGGGAGGACAGGACAGTAAGCCAATAGGTGGTGATGAAATATTTGATACAAACAAAAAGTGCTCAAGATCGCCCAATAAAAGTGGCTGAATGGAATAATGAGAGAAATCGGAAGATGGAGTCAGAGGCACTTGGTAACAGATGAGATGTATATCAACGAAATTGACGATCTGAACTGGAAAGAAATGAACACCTCTGATAGATCGTTGAGATACATATCTCATCCTGCGAGATGTGTTTATACGTTTTTGATCGAGCTTTGAGGTTCGACTTGCAAAAAGTCCAACTTTACGAGCGTACTTTGATGGGTGTCTCTGAGCTAGCAGTTGGGTAGGTGGTCTGAGAGAAAGTTGGCCAGGTCAACCTACCATCCTTGTTATGTTGTGTGCATATATGTGACGTGATTTATGTGAGCTTCACTTTTAGAGCATTTTAAACCCTTCAACGATCTTGCAATTCAATCTATTCTTGTACTGTGCTTGTAATCAGAATATGTAGATTGTGTGCTGTATCTGACACCAAATACTTGAATTGTAGCCAATTCAATATTCTATGAATTCCCAATGAGAATTGTAGTCGAATAAGAATGATTGTGACCTGAAAAAGTAGAAGGAATATAAAGTGATAGAAATTTATGAAAGAGTAGAGACTGATATACAGAATTTAAGGGACTGCAAGATCTTGTAAGATTAATTACAGTTATAACGAGAAAAATGTTGATTGCATGAATGAATATCTAATAATTAAAATGTGAATGAGCATTTATTCATGCGTGTTTTAAAGCTGATTAGGTTTGATATGAAATAAGCACTTCAAATTGGAAGGTTGAAACAATTTTTAATGGCCAGTTACAAAAGTTTTATTGCTGTTTGGATTAGTTATTTGCAAAATGAGAAACAAAAAATTGTTTTTCAGCACAATGACACAGTTTTTAAAACTGTAGGAAGCATTGTAATTGATTTTTTCTGTAAACAATGGCACACACGATGATTGATTATTATCTGTTCTGTATGCTCTTTGAATGATCGATTATCTTCAGTTTCATTAATTTGCCAGTCCTTGTCAATCAGTTTTGCATTCTCGTATTTTGACATTGACATGCTTGCCAGTCAATGACGTTCAAAGTGTAGCTCGTTAAGATTTTTGTGACAATATTTAGTGGATTTTTTTATTATTTCGAATGTCAAATTCTCTCAAAATTTAGATAACATACAACAAGACTTGATAGCAAATATTCATAAAAATGTTTTTAAATGTTGTAAATACCATTATTTCATTGACTGAATAGATTATTCCCAATTTTCTCTTCATAATCCTCGGAACAGTGAGTTTAGATCAAATGATTCCCAGCATTATTAAAACAGCTGTTTATATGGAAAGAGAAGGAAAATTTCAATCTCAACTCACTGTTCCAAGGAGTTATGAAGAAGAAGATTGAAGTCTGTAACATTCACTAAGACTGAGACTTATTCTTGTAATAGTTTTACAAGATCTTGTTAACGATAAACTGGTGTACCAAGTTCTACTTCCGATATTAGGCTCCTTGAAATAAATTAATCTCCTCCTACATCCCAGTCTCTGGACGGAATAATCATTAGGGTAACTTATCTGTTCCTTACCATCGTTAGAAAAGATTAGGAAAAAGTAGAATATTCCATTGGTATGTGGGACTTTCAATTTAATTGGAATTTCAATTTATGTAACGAAATTCTTTCTATGTACTCTTTTGCCTGTCCCTCTCATTTCTCCAAGAGGGCCCAATGTCTCGAAAGTAAACTCTCTTATCATTCTCGATCATCCACTATACACTAATCTAATTTTCATGAAGATTTTATCTATTCTATTTCTTAGAAGGGATGCTGTACTGGCTGAGACTAAGCTCCGTGCCCCTGATTGCGATGCTTTTGCATTCATTCGAGGGACACGGAGCTCAGTCTCGGACTGTATTTGTTCCATTATCACTTCATGTAATAAATTCTTCTCAGCATCTCAAGATAATTATGAAAAAGTACGGAACCAATGAACAAATTTGACGTCAATGAAAAAAGTTGGTAGGAAATATAGTATAAAATATTGATTTTATTAATATTACATAGAGTTCCTGAAAATTAACTGAAAATATCCACGCTTTAGAGAAATATTGAGCATTCTCAGTAAACTTTCAAACTACCGCTAAATTTATTACGGGTTTCTGAATCACCAATCAATCTCTTCAACACACACTTCATTTCTCCTGTTCACATTGTAGTCACACATGATAAACCCGTACAATGAATTTTCGACAGGATTGTTGTCTCTTGGTGCCAGGACTTTCTCCTGTCAAGATAAGGATCGTAGCTTATGTCTCAATCACATACTCTCTTGCCTGCTGAATGTTTGCTTTTGCTTTCTGAACAGGCTCGCCTCGCCATAGCCAGAGCGAATAGTGGGTTAGTGCTTGAAGCTAGCTGTCATCAAATAAATACCTATCTACATGGCCGCAGCCATAGTCAACACCGTACACATATCGACATATATGTGCAGTCCCCCATGAATAAATAAACGATAGGCATCTGTGGTCGAACCAAATTGGTGTATATTGTCAACAAGAGACTCTCCAGAGGCATACTTTTTAAAATCTGAATAATTTCCAGGTTGAAGTGTCTGAACGTAAATAGGCTGGTTAATTATAGGGTGACAGACTGAATAGAAATTTGCCTACTCATTACATAAATATGCTCACGAAGCGTATTTCCGGATAGTTGTTCACGTCTACCGTAGATTGCTACCTGAGATGTGAGTGGCTTATTATACAATGTTCACATCGTATTCTCACTTCAACCTGAAGTCCTGAAAGAGTTGGCTCATTATGAAAGTTCAAATATTTCTCTATTCTGAGGATTCCAAAATAACCTCAACTCTTGAAAGTTGCAATGAGAAAGAGAATTGTATCAACAGAAATCATTGACAACCTCGAGTTGATTCTACTGTACCATATACAGTAATTATGTTGACACACGAAAAATCCTCAATCAAAATATGAATTGTGAGTCAAAATTGTGCATCAAAAGTCCATTCCATACAGAATCGGCAATTAAAACATGAACATTGACAGAGTTATATCAAAAGTCAAATCCATTACAATGTTATGCTTTTCTCTTGTTATCGATTATCTTGTCTCATTTAAAATCAAGGCTTTATTGTGATACATTCTACATACAATAATTGTACTGTACAAATACCTTACGTATAATGTACGCCAATGCACTGTACAATTATTGTACTATACAAAAGCATTTGTTATCAGCCAATTTATGGTTAGATGAAGTTAAGTTATATAAATACTGTACAATGTAATTTTTATTTTTTACATCTAATAACTCATTTTTTACTTCTGATTTCAATAAAAGTAAGCATGTTTCTCTCATTTGTTCAGAAACAAGATTCATTCACTCTCTCAACCTAAAACCTTAGCATTTGACATTTTCATGATTTATTGCATACTTTGGTTAAAAGATTCCCAAAAATTTCTCCAGTTGTGTAATCATTATTCAAAGTGTTCCTAAGTACTTCAGACGTTGATAGAGTGAAGAGAAAATCTTAATGTATTATTTTATAAATAACGTAATGAATTTTATATATCCCTCCCTCATGTGATATGAAGAAACTTTTCCTTGTCAATTTCAATTTCACGAGAATATCAGTGTTGAATAATGGAGAATTTTTTTCCTGGAAAAAGATGTCATATGAGCAAAAGAGAAAAGATGCAACAAATTTCTTTTTTCAATTTTTCCCTGCATTCTGTCTGGTAGTCTACAAAGTATTGCTTTCAAAAATGTACATGACTGGCTGTCACAATAAAACTCGACGCGCATCTTTTCAAGATATTTTAGTGGTTTTTCAGATTATTCACGCCCATCTCTTGCTAAACGAGGTAAAACTCCACCTTTCTGTTGAACATTTTATTGACACTGGCTTCGTTCTTCCTTTACCGTCTTCATACAAAACAATCTGTTTTCCATGAAATCACCAAGTTGCTTGTCATTTTTACTGGAAAGCATTCTATTCGCACATACTACTAGTGACCCACTGACGTAAATCAAACTTGCATGTACTTGACCTTCACAATATTCTCTGTAGAAACCGTCTGCACTTCACTCATGTGACTCACCGTATGTGTAAAACAATTTTCTCATGACATACTAATATGCTTAGCAGTATTCGTTTAACTTGTCAGAAAACAGCTGATTTAACTTAAGTAAACGAGCGTACATCAATCAGCTGTTCTCTGACAATTTAAAAGAATCCTGCTATATTTGATATGTATATGCCCGAATGAGAAATATTTCAAATAAATTACCAAGTCGTAAATTGTATGAAGAACGATAATATTCAATAACTTGGCATTCCTTTGCTCTGTGAACAATATTACATTTATAACAGCAACATTTTCACATAATTTCTACGGTTTGACAATTTATTTAGAAAATGAAAGATAGGCAGAAGACAACAGTGAAGCAAGATGAAATATTCATCAAGCCAGTGATATAGAAACATGGATCAGTTCAATAGAACTGGGATTACGAATGGAGGGACAATGCACAGAAAATGGATTACGGGACTATTATTATAATTATCATTGACAATGTTATTAAATATTTTGAATAATTTTTTAGGAGAAATTATATCAATCTCCAATTAATTTTGCAACGAATATTAGTATTTACCAGGAAGGACAAACTTGATATGAAAAATGAAGTTATGGATGATAATTTGCCAGGCCAGTAGTAATTAATATTTTAGAAAATAATTGTTACTTAAAGTAATGTTTTTAATGTTATAATCATATTCACGTGGAATTTACAGTAATGTTTGCTTATCTATTCCAAAATTCACTTTAGAATTGAAGATATATTTGGAAGACAAATACCTGGCTTACAGCTATATATTTCACTTCTCCTTTATCTCCTTGTTGATGGGAATATTGTCATCAGGGGTGAGGTAGGGAGTTTGTTATCAAATATCAAATTTTAAAAAATATAATAGCAACATAAATTAAAGGTGGGTGATAGCAACATAATTTTTATTGATGTTGAGGAACAATAAATGCTGTAGTGAACAGTAACCAGGATTTATTGACCAATACTGACCAACACTTTCAAATGGATCGTTCAACATCGACACTAGATTAAAGTCGAGGTGGTTGCGAAATTTTGTACTGAATGAAATCCAGAGGAATGGTCAGGACTAAGTACAGCGGACAGTGAATTTATCAAAGCGACTACTTTGAGATCTGATTTCCTCACAATAAATAATAATTCATGGAACCGTGATTGCGATTGAGGTGTGATACCTTTGTCTGATATTGCCGAGAAAATGAGTAATCGATGTAACTACTGTTTCTCAATAAGTGCTCAATGGCTCAATTTATCTGGACAGTTTATTGCTTTCGATTAGCAATGCCTCAAAGCAATGTCTCTTATGCCTGATCAAATAATTATTAAGACATACCTTATATTATACAAGGTGGCGCAAAAAGATGGGAACTTTTGGATGTGATGTTGTCAGGACTGTGAGGGACGGAGAAACGGGAGAAGCGTGGCAAGTTGTACAGTAACATTGGAGATTTGGTAGCTATGAACAGTGGAACGTCCAAGAACGTGTAATAGCCGTGCGCGCTTATTATCGAAATGGTGACAGTTTGGTTCAGGCCTGGTTCAAACCTGTGGATGTCAGATGAAGCTCATTTTCACCTAAATGGCTACGTGAATGAACTGAATTGTCGCTATTGGGCCCAAAAAAATCCTGCTGTTCTCCATCAACGTCCTCAACACAGCCCCAAGGTAACTGTATGGGGTGCAGTATCTGCTAGAGGGGTGATAGGGCCGTATTTTTTTGAAGATGACCAGAGAAGCACGGTGACAGTAACTTATGAGCGTTATGTTACTATGCATGAGACATTTTTGGCTGAAATAATTCAAAGTTCACCCAACATTGAAATTGAAAACACTTGGTTTCAACAAGACGGGCCAACCGCACATACTGCGAGAGAGTCAATGGCAGCGATCCGGCGCCTGTTTGGTAAGCACGTCATTTCCAGGAACGGCGACATTGTTTGGCCACCTCTTGTAAGGGTGCGATTTTTATTTATGGGGTTACTTGAAGAGTATAGTCTACAATACACGTCCCAAAACCCTACTTGCACACAAAACAAAAATTGTAGAGGATATTGCAGCAATACTGCTCGACACTTTGCGCAAGGTAATGGACAATTTTTAAAATCGACTTGCTGAATGTATTTGACAAGATGGACATCATCTTCACAATATTATCCTCAATACTTGAATTTTTTTTAATTTCCAATGTTGTAGTGTACATTGAGTACCCTGAATTAAATTTTAAAAAATGTTTTCCTCATTCTTTTCTTTCTTCAAAAGTTCCCATCTTTTTGCGCCACCCTTTATTTTAATTGATCATTAAATTATTCTATTTTTTAACACAGTCACTTTTTAATTTAAATCATAATTGAAATGAGGAGTAGATAGAATAAATCTAATGCTATAAATAGGATTCTCAAACAATGTCCAACAAAGTACATAATATGAAATGTCTAAAATAAAATACTATCAATACCAGAAATGCTGAAAAATCTGGATCAAACTGAACCGAAGGAGGAAGTGGCGATGCTGATGTAGTAAGTTACGAATCCAAATTCAACGAGCCGTCTGATTGGTCAATAGTTGAAACAGTCGCCATTCTACGATTTCAACCAATCAGAGCCAGCTGTACGAAAACGTCACATGACACCTGACGTGTACAAGCCGCTAGCTTGTGATTGGTTGAAATCGTAAAATGGCAGCTCTTCGAATCTTTGTGGGCGTTCTTCATCAGCATTACCAATCACACTTTTCTATGAATAGATGCAGTTTTCTGTGTACATCGAAAGTTTTGTTCCACGTACTTGACCCAATTGGCCATTCACTCTTCTCATAAGAATACTATCATGAAAAATAAAACTAAATCTGGTCTCTGCCATAATGTACTCGTTTTCATTGCAAAACACTATTCTATTATTACAAATCATAATTAAGAATTTTCCTCGTAATAAAATACTTTTAAATGTTTGCAAAGCAACTTGACAAGAGTCCAAGTCTAGGACAGAGCAGTAACATCGCTTATCATTTCAAAAGTAGCCATAGTTGCACAACTTCCAGCTTAGTGACCAGAAATCGCAGCAGGTATCTCCAGCGTTTGCCTCTATATGGCGCCTCTATGTTGCGTAACAAAATAAAAGGTTGTCGTAGAAAGCATCATGTGTATGATTGCTGTCAACTCACCAAATGTCCACCATTTGTCTCATTTCAAGTTGATGGACAACTTAATTCAGTATGCTTATGGGAAACTTTGAATGAGATTCATTGCTTTATGCAGATGTACCACCGTATCAAGTACTTTTTACCTACATATCTTGTATAATCTATTCAGTACATGTTTCACTATTCGTGTAGGCTACATGTATTCACATACATGTTCTGAATGATGAATGAATTAAGATGAGAGGCCCATCTAAATTTTTCTGGGCCCATTTTAAAGTTGGGAGGCTCAGTGCTCCCCAACTTGAACATTAAATGAAATTGAAAAGTCAAAAATTGAAATAATCTCATGTATTTATTAACCAATATCAAATGATGAAGAGCATTATTAGCATTCAATATTCATATGGTTATAGAGTATTCATGAAATATTTCATTGGCGTTTTCATTTGAATCATCATTTACCCATTCATTTCAATTTGGATAATTTCATGTATTGAAATAATAATTTTCATAATTTAATATTGAAATACTTTAAATCCTGTACTATTTACTTCGAATTTTCAAAAAAATCTGATTCAACTCAATAACATGAACATTTATCGTATAAATCTATTCTTGCCTCTCATACAATTGATTTCCTTGTTTATACATATATTTTATGTTTTGGTTGTAGAATAGCATTTAATCTCATTTGAACTCAATAATTCATAATACAGATTTGGATTTTCTCTTTTTCAAACTTTCTAATAGGAGTCATCTTGGTTTCCAAAGCTTTTTGTCCTGTTTTAAAAATCAATTTCGTTCAATATAATTATTTTCTGTACAGTATATTTTCAGTGGATGACCGCTGAATGTATTTATAGTTTTATGTTAATCCTGGATTTTTAGGCCTGCAACTGTATTGTCAACTTCTACTACTCAGCTCACTGATTACTGCCAATGGTTGTTGATTGAAATATTGAAAATCTCCCAAATTCTCCACAAAAAAATAAGATATATGTGACTCTACATCGATCAAGTTAATGGAATCTGTTGTGTTGTGATCAGAATTTCTCCGATTTTCCCAATCAATGACAGTTGAAGAGCTAAATGAACTATTATTTCTTAATGAATTTATCAATTCCAACGACTCGTAACAGATATGCACTGAGAAATGGCCGTATTTGGTGATACTGTTCTACGATTTCCACACAATTTGTTTGACGTGTTGCACATACTTGGAAAATAGATTTGTCTGGCCGGCAACATCAAAGAAAAATGACAATTTTTTATGAGCCGTGTTATCAGTTCCTTCATGTCAATTAGTGTGGTCTATCACAGGCCTTCAATAATTCAGTGTAGCTCTTTCGCTGCAACCCGTCGCAAAGTATTTAGGTTAACGAACGTGAACGTACGAAGAACTCTATCACGCAATGATTTATAATAGCGTATAAACACAATGTAAAGATAAAATAGGTTACTTGTTTGAGAGACATAAATTGATTTTTTTCTATTGAGAGTTGAGACATAGTTCATTGAGAAAATTGGGTAATTTAATTTCCCAGCCTCTTTTAATTATTATACATAAAATATCCTCTTTTAATAAAATAATGAAATAAAATTAAATGATTTAATATTAGTATTATAGTTGATTAGAATTAATTCAATCTCAGTAGATACAGATGCGAATATTATTGAGACAGGTGTAGAGAATAGAGAAACCCAGCTTTGAAGATGAATGAGGAACCCAGGGAGAACTACCTGATTACAAGAATTAATTTCTTGTAATGAATTACAATAAGCAAAGAGAATTACGAGAATTAATTTCTTGTAATGAATTACAATGAATGAAGAGAATTACAAGACTTGCTTGTTACTTGAACTCTAGCGTGTCGTATAAATTCTCTATTGTAATTGCTTTAGAACCTTCCAAGAGAGCAGGACCAAATTGGTATCAACACATGAAATGTTCTGGACTTTTTAAATCATCTCGTTAGGAGAAGCTTATGCCGTTGTCATCTCATCACCTCGTGAACGCATTCAAAAGTGAATTTAATAAGCGTTGATTTTCTAACAACGCTATAATTGCAGAGTAGAAAAGTGCAGCACATTGATACGAAACGAGATCGGTCCAACAATGAAGGAATGAATACATCAAGGATGTGAGGAGCTGTCATTTTCATTTCCTGTTCACAGCTTTAGTACGGCTCACAGCTCTCCTTGTTGTCAGGCTACATCCGTTTCTCAACAGTGTTGATTGGTCTACCCTTGTATTGGTCTTCAACAGCTTTTGAATCATATGTAATAATGGCCAGTCTAGTTCACTACTCCTACTGGATTCTTGTAGATTTAGGTATTGATTTGAGGGTTTCAAAAAAATAAGAGACAGAAAACTTGTTGAAGTTGTCAATTCCACAATTATTAATTCACAGTATCAATATTATACTTGTAACATTATACTGGATAATATTAAACTACACATCTTCACTTATACATAACTTACACTAGAGCAAAAAGTGTGTCACACTTTAGCAAGATTGGATAACATACTATACTATAGTTGGTGATAACTGAGTCAAAATTTCAAAAAAATGTAAACACACCAGCAGTATTGTACCAGAGATAATTCAGAGTTTTTTCCTTCTCTGTGACTGTACATACAAATGTCCTAAATAATTAAGAATCGCTGTAACCTTGATAATAAGGCGTGGTGTCCATCACCGTTGACATGTCACAGAAGGTAATGAATATTAATAAATACAAAATTGTATCTATTTTGAAACTTTTAATTATTATTGTAGTTGTAGGTGGTATGGTTGGATTTTATTATCAATTCATATTGTATTCTAGTTCATAAACAACTAAATATTTTGAATTTCTTATCTGGAGCTGTGAAAATGGTAATGAAAACATCATTGTGCGACGTTTTCCCAATACATAATTATGAGCTATGCATTTCAATAAGTATGATGAAGTTTGTAATCCATGCATCCATTATAAATTTATTGTAATGTCCAATAATTACATTGTATTCTGTTGGAACCAAGCCAGAACACACATTCAGCTGTTGAATCTCAATAGAATGAAAATTACCTGTTCATGTACTGAGGAATCTGAGGATCATACAAATCGTTGCAACTCGTAATTTGTATTTATCTCAACAACATTGTGGTTCAAGTCAACTTTCCGGTTATAATCATCTAAACAAGTACACAACACAATTGTTAGATGGCTTATTACTTACTCATTGACACTTTCATTGCTCTCTTCTTCTTTTAGCGGGTTGAAAGCATACTATTATGTTAATGAAACGAGCATACCTTTTTTGAATCTATAATAGTCTACCGATTATAAAGTTTGTTTTCATGTCAGAGGATTGAGTTAATCTAATTGGTGTACTATAATGCTATCTAGCAGACCCAATTCATCTTTCCTCGCTTTTTATATGCTTTATTGCTCAACTACTTGATAGAAGCTTTCATACCATAACATGATTCATTCCACTCCTCAATACTGTTTTTAGTTGTTTAATTGGAGGAAATTTATTTTTATGTATCTCGAAAATTGGCACTTTTAATAGCACACTGTTGAATTGAGTAAAAAGTGTGTCACACTTTAGCAAGATTGGATAACATTCTATACTACAGATTATTTTTAATGTTTGTTTTACGAAACAAAAAAAGACAATTATCATTGACTTTACTATCTAAAATCAATGCCATTATGGACAAATATTTATGTTTTCATTCACCGTCAAGAAAATTTTGTACGTTTTCTAGTTTGTGATGTCTAGATTTTGTCTGTGATTTTTTTCTGTAATGTTTTTCTGGTCTTACACGAGCGTAGTCCAGTTAGCCATTTCAAGGCATCGTCAACCATTTTTAAGTGATAACTTAAGTGATATTGAGTGATCAATATTAAGGTGATAACTAAGTCAAAATATTAAAAATGTATCAATTATTATCCAACCTATTTTCCTGTGAGAAATGAGGTACAAACATGAGGAAAACCCAGGATATCTATAAACCCACCAGCGCTTTCTAAAGAATTTTTAAAAGTCCCGATTATGCAATAGTGCTTCACCCTAACTTCATATAGTGCTGAAATTTTCCTCACGTATTTTGTCTTTACAGTACAGTACTTCCATATTTTGTAGCTCTCTTCAATGACCGAATTGAAATGCTACATGTTTGAGCTTCATAATTCAATTCTATTTTCTCTGCAATGAATATTGATAGCTCATTTCTTACTTGGAGAAGACAACGTAATTTGTTCACGACAAATAATTTGCTATAAACTGATTTCCAATAATAATGTTTCTTCAATATTTCTTAGCGTCGCTTGAAGCAAATGTTGTAGCGTTCCGTTCACTTTATTCCAGCAAATGAAATGGCGAATTACCAATTTGACATGAACTCATTTTCTAACTTCAGGTCAACTAGAAGGTGACTTCGGCTGGATCGAGTTGACTGGATTGTCGCGTTCTAGTAATTTGCACTGTTAACTTTCTTTTCACTGCTTCAACATAATCTTTACAATGCTATGTGTATGTAACTATTCACCAATAACCACAGAGCAATAACATAGCAAATTCCTAACCATGCCTGCTCAACTATAACAGTAACTATAAAGTCTGACATATGAGATAATGTTATGGTTTGAAATTACCGTAAAGCACAGTGACCACAGGGCTATTACTTGGAATAAGGATTTGCTCGTAAATTACATCAACAATATTGTAATGTAATCCGTGAACATTATCACATTGATAACAGTAACTCTATTACAGAAAAGTCAGATGCAACTTTAGAATCAATTGCTTGAACATTCTTGATATCTGGCTACGGGTATTGGATTCACTGTACTTTACAGTACAGTACACTGAAACTGAATACTGTACGTAGCCTACTTGAAGATACTTTCAATATTCTTTAAACTATTTCCAATCAATCGGTCACATAAATCCTTGGATTTATTAACAACTTTGTATGTATTGTTATTGTTATTGGTGCATTACAACTTGTTACTCATTCCAATTATTCAAGTGGTTAATTCTCCAACCTGTTATGAATCTCGGAGATTCAAAGCTTTAAAATAACATACTGTAATGGAAACTAAAAAATCGAGTGAAAATAATACTAATAATATTATAATAATGTCGTGAAGTCTAGTGTTGAAACAATAGAATAATACTCGTCTACTCATACTCAACTGTAAGCTTCGTTGTCCACTGGAACCGTTTTAGTCTAAAAACGTCCGATTGTCCGAAATTCTAACTTTGAATCAAATGGACGTCGTACGTTTCTGGGCGAAAAACGATCCCAGTAAACGACGAAGCTTAAAACAATTCTAAAAAAAATATAGTGACAAGTCATCTTTCTACTGTGGTGAAACAAAAATATCCGGAGTAGAACTTTGCAGACTTGCAAAGTTGTAGAAAACATCACGACGAATTGGAAGAATCTAGATGTAAATCAGTAATAGTCAACGTTTTAATGGTGGACAGAGCGTAAATCTTGTCGTCTAGTAATTTGGATGTTGCAAGATAGTGCTGTCATAAAGCAGTCTAGCTGGTCCAGGTCCAGAAGTGATAATGATGGCCCCGTATGCTGGGCTGTGGAGCCCACCAGAGCTAAATACACAGACATAAGGCGGCGTGGCACAGACAACAGTGAGAATTGTACAGAAGAAAGCATTTAGCCTGGCTGTCTCAAGAAGGAAGAACCGTGCATTGCAGGGTGATCGGGTGGTGGGGGGGGGAGGGGGGATGACAAGTTTCCATTTTCGTACAGGAGCAGGCCTCCACTTGAGGGGACCACGGACCGCGCTCGCTCTCTTTCCATCTGGAAGGTTTGTCGTTGTGAGAGTGCACCCTAGCATTGGCAAACATGTGCTAACCATAATATAAAAAGGTTGCAGATTGCACATGCCGTGCCTCAGCCAGCACACTTGGCATCTCATCAACAGGGCACGTCGCTCTCCCACTGTCAGACGCTAGAAAGTGATGCAGGCTGCAGTTCACCTACCCCTCGCAGTTCGGCCTTCTTTCCGTCTCCCAGGCAGATGATACTAAAAAAGAAGTCCAATTAGAAATAAAAACTGCATGTCGTGAATTCTAGTATTGAAACAATAGTATAATAATATTCTTATATAAGGAATCCAATAGTGTAAATGATTGATACTGGTAGATGATTATTTTTGAGAAGAATTATAAGCTCAACAAACTGGAGGTAGTCGTACTACAAACGTTCATTAACATTGTGGGAGAATGAATCCTTGCATTTTTTCGCCTAATACCAGTTCTCATCATGTCAATTGTTTTAAATTAATTTAGATTAGTTGTTCTTTTTTTTTAATTTTACATTAATAAAGTATGTTTGTTTGCTTGACTACTCAATAAATGACTATAGTTAAAATTTATTGAAAAATTTGTAAAAGTTTGAATTAGTAGCAAAAAACTATAATTTCAACCGGAACAACAATTCACAGATAAGAAACTTATTGAATTTGTGATTAATAAAAGATAAATTTATGTTTGTATTGAAAATAGTTACTCAGATTTACATTAAATTTACATTAACTTGTAATATTGGTTGAATTTGTAGGTTAACCTATTAAAATAGGAATGATCTTATATCTACCAAAATTACCACATTATTATCAGAGTGCATAGTGGATATCCATCTAATTATGTGGGTAAAAACAAGAGAGGTAGTTAATTCACTTTTAACATGATTGTAGTAGCCTACTTGGTTCGTACTATTTCATGCTTGATCATTCTTTTTGTATCTGATTATTTTTAATAGCGCCCACAATCGTTGCAAGTCCAGTGTCATCCTATTATAGACAGCCGCCTATATACGAGCTAGACTCGTGCTCATTCCTTATCCACATGAATCGCATGCAACAAGTCAACACAAAACACTGTTTACAGTACTTTCATCCAGCGCAATTGTCTGCCTTATTTCTCATCCTTCCCAATTACCAATCATCCCTATCTCTCACTCTCTTACTGCCTCTCTCTCACTCTTTGTCTCTGCCTCTCTCACTTTGTCTCGATATCTTTCTCTCTTCCTTCCCTTTTTTTCTCATTCCCTCTCCCGCTTTCTTTCTCACCCTCTCTCACACTTTCTCTCCCACCCTCTCTCTTTCTTTCTCTCTCTCTTTCACACAAGCACTTTCTTGCTGTCTCTCTATTTGTTCTCCACCAGATTGCTAACAACCCCTTCTTCATCATTACCCCTTTTTTCTCATTGCTATTTTTCTCTTGCGAGTAGAAGTGGGGAGTTAGTGTTGAGAGAGAACCTAGTCAACTAAATTATCAACCAGATGGCGACATGCAGCATCACCGCACCGCACCGCACCGCTGCGACTTGACGCGCGCGGCGGCGACCGAATGAGATCACCGTTATGATTTACGGACGACCGTTTACCGCCAACTGCACTCACTCGAACTATTGTTGTCGTCGGTTGTTTTGCTAGTTTTCAATCTTACCTCGTAAGATTTTCTCATATCGTGAGCGATCACATCAAATCATATCAATCTCGGATGCTTGGCTTGTGAAAGCGGCTGGGATCAATAATTTACCCACGGTGCAAGGAGTGTTTCTCAACTATGTGACAAACGCTAATTCCGATATGACATCCTCTCAGCAAATGTTCTCATGTATCTAAGTATAATGTGATTTTTTATTCCTCATTTTCTCTAAAATGACCAGCCAGCTCTCTCTTTCTTTTCTCTCTTTCCTCATTCTTTTTTCTCTTTTCTATTTCTCTTCCTCTTTCCTCTCTTTTTGTTTTCTCTTTCCACTTTCTCTCGTCTCTTTTTCTTTTTTCTTTTCTCTTTCTCTCGTTTCTTCTTGTTTTCTCTTTCCTCTTTCTCTCTTCTCTTTTTCTTTTCTCTTTCTGTCTCTCTTCCTCCCCCTTCCTCTCTCACAAGCATTTCAGTGACAACAATTTGGATTTCTAAATTTTTCAATGTATGTATCATTGTTTCAGAAAAGCAACTTTAGTTAGAATTTAGCAAACCAAATTCGGTTTTTTGTATGAAATATTCTTATCTTATCTGTGTTACACTACAGACCTTGTTTGTAGAGTCCTGACCTCTCCCACAAACCTCCTCCTAGAATCTCAGCTCGTTCTCTCCATCATCTGACGCTCAAGGATAGTAGATCTGGTTTATCATCATCCAGCTATTTCAAAAATAATATAATTCTGTAATTTAAAGTTCTTGCTATCAACCCATTTCTTTCTTTAAATTGATCTGAGAATCCTCCCAATCAATTATTATTATCAGCGAATGTTGATAATATCTGAATTGCCCTAAATCAAGTAGGCATTAATACTGTAAACCTTTAAAAAGCAACAACCATGAAAAAGCGTGTGAGCAAATCCATAAAATTATCGAGTCTCTCAGAGCTTTTGGTGCAATTATTTTCAATCTTATCAAGTAGGTTGGCAATAAATTTTTGCGTTCCGAATTTGATTACCAGTTTAAATTTTCTGTACAAGTTTTCAATCCTTCCAACAAGGAATCAGCATTCACCTCCTATTGATTGACTTTTACAGACGTCATAAATACAATCTAAAGTGCACTTTTCACCCATTTAAAGATGCAGCTGGGAGCAATGTATGAGAAGCTTTCGGCTTACTGATAAGAGGAAGAATTTCTATGCAAATGGCATCGTTTACCTATCTTAGTCGTGAATTCAATTAGTTTAAACTTCAACGCTCATCCTGGCATACATTATGTATGAGCCGTGGTCTAGTTATGGATCCTGAGATATATTGAAATATTCATACAGGTGATGAGATAGCCTTCTAATAGCTTCCAGCCTTACTATCAATCAACTCTATACTGTTAATTTATTCATCGGCTCTTGTCTATTTACTCATTTATTCATTAATTTATCCATCACGTTTATTAGCACTGGTTTTCTGTCAGGCTACGAATGCGGACATTTCGTCAATACTAATTGCATTTGATTCGTCTCGCTAATCGCAAGATCTCTATGAATTATTCAACATGAGATTCGTGCTCGCTTTCCCTAATTTCTGGGTAGTGTTGAGTCTGTGGATTTTGCATAAAATAGAAACTGGTATATTAACAGGTTCAAAATGTAATATTGATGACCATCCGGTTTGAAATACTGGATGTGAATATATTCCAGCAGTGGGATGAATCGACGTATATTTGTCAAGTCAATATTGGGTTTTTAGGAAGTTTTGCTTGAGCACTCCTCCCTCCTAGGTAACTTATATCATTCTCCCCTGTTCATAAGGACCAAGTACACTTGAATGGGGATGTGTTAATCAGCGTAAATGTCATTCAATTAAGAAAAATGTATGAAACTTGCATTGCAAATCCTCACAAACGCTTTTTTTTCTTTTTGAAAATTTGTGAATTTTTTCCACGTCATAAAACATTAGTATTTCATAGCTCACTTGATGCGTGCCAGGGATGATTTCATAAGTTGAGTTTTTACAAAATATAACTCACTTGGTTTCCTTCATTATTACTTGGTTACCCATTCTCTTGGTTGAACTCCATCTAAAATACAAAATAGGTGATAAATAATTTATCTCTTTTCCAGATTTGACGCAAACAGCCAAGAGATTCTCAGAGCCCGGTGTGTCACACTTTTCTCAAATTCTTTTCGATGTGTCACGTGATCAACTTGTTGTGGGTGCCAGGTGAGCTATCTTAAAACAAGTTTTATTGTAATAGTATAAAAATACGAGTTAAAAATTGAATTAAAACAGGGAGAAGTTGTTGTATGATTCAAATCCAACATACACTACGATATGACAGTACTTTACTGCTTTGATAATATAGTGAACAATAAGGTTGTGTTGCAGAGAGACCAGTTATAACTCTGCCTAATAAAGAATATTTTCATTTCAACAATTCAATGGATATCTAATATCAAGTTGTCATCAACTTGACTGTTTTGGATGAAATATTGAATTTATAATTATTGGGATTACTTGAACTTTGGGTACTTTGGTTGAGTAATAGAAATAACTTCTTCCCTGCAACTGGCTAAGAAGCTAACTTGTGCCAATAATTTTGCACACCCATGGTCCTCGGATGCAGAAGACTGTATTTTCTCTCGTGCTCGGAATACCGTTCTCCTCCAGTCTGACCAATTGAATATAACTCCACGAGACGATTCAGAATGTTTGCAATTTGCATGGCTAATGAGCGTCTTTGTATCTAGATTCTACAAGAAGTGACGAGTTTACAGCCTTCTGCCGCTGCTCTACCGCTGTTCAGAGTGCAAAACTCATTTCAGCAAGAAGTGTTGCTTTCAATGCTTTTTGTTCCGTACTACATTCGCATGGACAGCACGAACATTAATCAAATTTTAAAGCGAAAACATTATAATAGAAATTCACTACTTTGAATACATAACCTATGATGGTAATTGAACCAAGCGAAATGTAATTGTACAACTTTAATGTGGAGAAAATCACATTGACCTGAGTGAAACTCGAAATTATCATTTCTTAACATTTATTTTATGGCTGTCGAAGAAGCCGCTTCTTAAATCGTTATTTACTGTTGAACTTATTTACGGCTTGGTGTGTTGTCAAAGTTCAGTTGTAAGCCGTGAACTGCTTAGCCGCAAGCACTGTTTCCTAATTGAAATCAGAGATAAATCAAAACCCGGTCCGCTGAAAATCAATGGTGAAATTATGGAGTTGGAAAGGTGAGATTCAATTTTGGAAAACTAAATAGCTGTCGGGAAACCACCATCCAAATACGAGTAGGCTAGGCTAGCCAATAACCCAATGTTTTTGTATTCATTAACTTGGATAAATGATTAGTATGCGAGAATTCATGAGAAATATGTTATAGGATTGGTTCTTTGAAAATTTCATACTATACATAGGAGAGTAGGACTATTTAGGCTTACTTTTCTAAACATAGAAACGGGCAAAAGTACAGGTAAGCTCTTCCTAGTTCTCGTAATTCCATGTCCCAATCATTTTAGTGTCAAAGAAATTGGGTAATATTATTGTGTGATTTTCACCTTAGAGCTGCAATTAGGTGTTGTATCTCCATTTTTACTCTCACATTAATTTCAAAACAACATCCCATCTTGTTCGGAACATTAAAATTGAGTTATTTCTGCATCACAGCAATGAATCAAACTAAGTATTAATTATCTAAACTATTGTAGAGTGCATTGAATCATATTTTCATCTCCTCGATAAATCAATGTATTTCTGCTGTTGAAGTATGAATGTGTGTGAGGTGTAATTAGAATGCAATGTAGCACTGTAGTTGCACTGTTGCAGTAATGGTTTTGGCAGAAGCTGATATCTAGCAATGATGAATTGGTGTATACTAGGGAGTCGATACGGTAGACGCTAACTAGCTGGATTATAAAAATAATTTCTATCTTGCCATTGGTATGTCTGCTCACGTTTATATCTTGAGTTTCCCACCTCTTGCTTTTCCACGCTCTGCTACTCTTTCTTTTTCCTTCTCATTCAAGTAACTCTCCACACTCTCTTTATTTCTATCCAGCTCTTCTATCGTGGTACATGGAAGCCATAGTTGTAGCAAGTTACAAGCTTCTGGTCTAGTCGTATATCAGCCACCCATCCAATACCGATAGCTTTTAATTTATTATGTATGCATGCACCATGCACCACCTCTAGACTATAGCCTGTACCTGCCCATATCTCTATTCCGATACAACTCTCTATTCATCCTCAGCTCGAGAGTATAGTGTTTCCATTCCATTCACGAATTCAATAACAATCTTTATCAACATCTCATAAGAAGTGCTTCTAGAATAAGAAAATATTATAGAGTTGGTCTTTTGTTACCGACTATTCAATTCACTTCTTTTTGTCCACTCTTTTTCAACTTTCTTCTGTTTCGTGGACGATTTTTCATCATATACCAGACTATCTATTATTTATTAATACTATATTTTCCAATATTCGATTTCATCTAAAGTAAAGTATCAGAGTGTTAAGTTGAAAAGTAGACTGTGAATAAATATACTAACTATGAAGAGTTCATAGTATAATACCTGATGGCAAAAATAAAAATCATTCAAGATGACAACGACAATATATTGTCTAATATGGTTTGTTGAAAAGATTATTTGAACATTAATTGGTGATATCATATCTGTTTCAATCCTGGGGAGGATCCAGAGCTATTTGATGTCTCAGGGCCGCTTTCCCCAACGCTGCTTAAAGTAATAACAGCTGACGCTCAATTTTTTTTCTATACATACTTTTCCTGTTCTCCGAATGAGGCAGAAGCCAGATGCTTTGCTTAAGCAGCGTTGGGGAAAGCGGCCCTTATGCCGGGTTGCACCAACCAAGATCAAATCACGGGATCACCAGATCCGGGATCAAGCTGATCCTGGATCAAGTTATTAGTCGCGTTGCACCATTACCAAAAACACGGATGTGATCCCCGATCAGCCAATCCCAGATCATGATCCAGCCAGGCGAATGTGTTTTCGAGAATAGTACATTTTCAATCAGATTTTAGTCAACATATGAGAAATCCAACCCAGAATACAGCTGGGACCGGGTTTTTTGAACATAATTTTTTGGTTGGAAATTTTGGTGTGGAAGTAGATTCACAGCATAACCTAATTTTGCATTATGAAAATAAAAATCGAAATAAAAATATTATCAAAGTGAAACAGTATTGGGCTGAGTTTGTTTATTTCTCTATCAAATTATTTCGAAATCATTTTATTCATATTTTTGGTGCTTTTTTGGCATTCATATCGACCTTTTTAAATTCTGAATTGATAACTCATAGTTTTTAGCTTTGGAAGTGGAAATTTGTGTTTTAGTGAATGTAAACATAACCTTTTGAAATAATTACCAAAAGAAGTAAAACATGTTTTGGACTATGTGTCTGTGTTAATTGTACTTCCTTGAATAAATAAATCGTGTTATTCAAATAATTTTTGAGTGTGTATAATTAACTGAATATGTAATTAATTAATGAAAAATCGTAATTACTTTTAATTAATTGGAGATATATTTCCGTAAATGTACATAATTCTTTTTCAAATTGGTTCATCCAAAATCAATTTCTATTCATAATAGACATAAATTGACAATGTAATATGTTTTTTAAATAGATTTCGAACTCCAATTCAAGAAAATTAATTTTCTATTCTCATTGAGAGTGTAATCTAACCTAGAAACTGCAGAGTAATCCTACTCTGTCGAGGTATCAGCTTTGATCCTGGATCAATCAGTCACGTGGTAGGATCAAGTTCATAATCCAGGTTGGTGCAACGAAATATCGTGGATTAATGTACCTCGATCATGATCCAGGATCACGATCCTAGATCTGCTTGATCTCGCTTTGGTGCAATGAAATTCCTAGATCAAATATGGCGAACATGGATCACGATCCTGGATCAGACTTGATCTTGGTTGGTGCAACCCAGCATTAGAGGAATAAATAAGCTCTTGATCTTTTGCTATTCGATTTTCCATCTACTAAAATCGACCAGCTCATTTCCAGAGTCAACTGACAAAGTAACTAGACGTTTTAAAATAAATGAAACCTCCAAAACGAAATAAATATTCATTGAGGAAGCGCTATATGTTGACCTACATTGAAACATGTACATGGTATGCCTATAGACATGATTTGAAATTGAAATACACAGTTGTGATATGATCATCAATTAATATTGGAAGCTTAGCGCTGTCAGCTGGATGGACGAAACCTTCCTCAGTCGCTGCACTGCCATCATTTCAATCGCGGAACTGATAATTAACTAGAATCCAAATCACTCACACGGGCACACCACACACACTCAAATACTTTACAAAAGTTATCCTTCATCTGTAAGCCTGCGCCTGACCTCTCATACCAGATTCATCATTAATAAAACCGCTTGACTGGTGTCTGCAGTCTGCAGCTACTGTGAAAGCCCATGCATGACACCAGGTAGCACCAAGATTTATTATACTGTAATTTATTTTTATTAGAAGTGGAAATCAATTAAGATGGTCATTATCTTTCTTAAAAAGACATGTTTTAAATTTATAAAACTCACCTAACGCAGTGAGAGTGGCACAGCGAGGGAAAGGGGTAGCGCACGTGCTAGGTTACGCGTTAGAAGAGCTTGCCTGGCCTCATTAGTGTGACGAATTTTCAGAGTGGTTTATTTAATTCTATGGTCTTGCTGATTGAAATTGGAAACCTCGTTTAATTAGTGGGTCTTATAAAGATTTATACTGAAATCGAAGAAAGATTAATAGGCTATTACTGTGTTTTATTGCTGATAGTGCTGTCAAATACACTGACAATATTTTGCAATGACATGTAAATGGAATGTTTGGGTCACGCACAAGTCTCTTTGTACTAACTTTGAAGAGGGTTGAGATTTAAATAATATGCTCATATGCAATATTATCAACCTATTATCAAATATTAGAATAAGGTGCTGTAGAATACATATTAAATATTTTGCTTTCGAATTCAGAATACATATTAAATATTTTGCTTTCGAATTCAGAATATTTTTCAATATGTGGTTTTGAAACTGGCAAGTTTCTCTACTATTCAACTTCAATAATTCACAGAATCATTTATCTATTATTTCAAAATACTAAATGTATTGTCATTATAATTTAATAACAAATTAATAAATCACGAACGAGGATGCAGCAGTAAATAATAATTTACAGAAGTATTGATAGATGAAGCAATTACAAATGATTGGAAAAGATCGTCCTACTACTAGTATTAGCTACTTGCAGGATATTTACTGAATTTCTTCAAAACGATTATTGTCAATAATGATCGTAACTATACGATTTTCGCGAAATTTATTACCGTGATCATACAGATTGCGTTGGCATTGCACTATGTAATTCATTCTCTACTTGATTCAATTGGTAATTTCTATTCAACTCCTACATTTCTAATACTGGGTATCTGATGAATTATGATTAAAAAACAAATCTTTGCAAAAAGAGCATTGGCAGGAAACGGATGAATAGCAGACCGGAAACTGAGCAACCCGTGACAGCCGCCTCTTGAAAAAAATTGAAAGCTCGAAATCACGTCCCCTATTGTTGCGAACTTCCTTTCAAGAACACCAGTTGCTCTTCCGCCATTTTTTAGATTCATGTCAGACTGGAGGACGTGAGTATTTCCTACGTGATACCCTCTTTTGACAAAGCTTGTATTTTTCTGGTTTTTCTGGTAATATTAGATAGGGAAAGTTAGTAGGTAAAGTACACGTATTTTCTACATAATAATTTATGCTTTATGAAATATTCATTTTTTACTAAGAAACTGGCATTTTTGATAATTGTATGCCAAAATAATAATAATAATAACGACGATTATGCTTCTATTATGATGATTACTTTCAATGTAGTGATTCGAAATTATTCATGATACTGTATTTCTATCATTTACTTAGACTGTATCCGGATTTATCACCCCTTTCTACTCTGCAGAATTGTATATTCTTTTGCTGTAAAACTGTAGGCCTACTTGTAATGTTAAAAGCTCCGTGCAATAAGTGATAGTGATTATTGCTAGTGATCAAGCTCGTCAACACTGTTAAAAATATGATTCATGTAAGCAAAGATAATGTCACTGTATCACTCTTTTCATGTATTATTCATTATTATTTAACGTATGGACATACGTAATAGTTATTTATGTACCTAGTGCGTAAAGTAGCACTTTGCTGCACCGAAAGAAACGATTACGCACGAGCCGCAGGCGAGTGCGGAATAGTTTCTTGAGTGCAGCAAAGATACTTTGTGCACGTGAAACATATTAAATTTTTCCTACAGTTACCTTTAAATGTGATTAAACTTCAAAATCATAACCTAGCAAGAAGAGTCTAGCAACAAGATAACGAAAATTCTGATAAAAGTACTTCAATCCAATCAATACATTCATTAAAACACATTGAAACCACTAAATAATAGATAGCAATAAAGTATTGATGATACCTTAATGATTTAATTGAATTCTATCTCGAAATCCTGTTTTGTTCCTATCTCGCAATGGTTAAAATCCCCCAGGCTTTTCACTCTCTCTCTCTCACCTAGAGCGCGCTGATCAGGTCTATTAGCTACTCCTCAATAGGTTATGTCCAGGGACCTGACATCTGAGGGACTGGAAGTAAGAGAAATAAGGGGTGTAGGATGACTTCAGTTTCCGGACGGACTTTTAGCGGTGTATTTGAAAACATCGTAAATCTATATTAATAAAAGAGAGTTGGTGTCTGTACGCTCGCTTATAACTCGAGAACGGCTGAACCGATTTAGATGATTTTGGATTCGTTTGAATTTTTACAGCACTGGTTAACATAATATGTATTAAAATATAAGAAAATCCCTTTATAATTAATAAATAATTAGTAAACTAATGACCTAACCTATCAAACATTTACAGACGGATGTTTTGAAATTGCCGGCTAAGCGGCTACCGAAAGGTGATCGTGATTCAAGATCAGAAAACATAGCACTCTCATTCAATGTCTCGGTAGCTCAGTGGAAAAAACTCTGCGTCTGATGCTAGAGGTCGTGGGATCGAATCCCGCTACTGTCAAATTTTTTTTGCTCTAGGTTTTCTACTCTAATTATTTTTTTACGCTAGAATCATCAATAATAAAAATGAGTTATCGTTCGTATCATGCATGTTTTATTGTTTCTAATAATAAAATTGAAAAAAATATATAAAATAAATTGAAACAAAAAAATTATTGATTATATAAAATAAAAAATACATTGATTATATTAAATTAATCTCTTTTTACTTCGTGACATTTTTTGTGGGGGAGGGGTGACATGAAGGGGGGACATTTAGGGGAAAGAAAGGGGTGAAATGAAGGGGGATTTTTGGGGGTTGACATTTTGTGGGGGAATAAAGGGGGGCATTTGGGGGTTGACATTTTCTTAGGGGTGTAATGAAGGGGGGAACATTTGTAGGGAGAAGATGGTGGACATTTGTGAGGGGGGAAGAGGGTGATACGAAGTTCACCGGGACACCTAGTTGATAATAATTACAACTGATTCTGATTGAATAGCGGATGGTTCAAAAGCTTGATTCACGCATAACGATATTAGATCAATGATATTGAAGAATAATCCGAAAGTTTGATACACGCGTAACGATATTGGAAGTTAACCATTATTAGTGAATTAGTGAATAACCATTCTAACCTGTAGTAGAGAATCACACCTACTTCTACTCAAACCAATCTAAAAACAAAGAATCTAACAAAAATTTTATATTTTGCCGTAAATATCAACCATATTCTCTCAACAGTTTTGATTTATACCGCAAAAGATACCATAAACTTTTAAAAGTCTTTATGAAAATGAAACTTAACCTAAAAGCTCTGAATTCAAATACAGCGCCAAAACTCCGTCCGGAAACTAGAGACTCAGCCGGAAACTAGAGACTCAGCCTACACCCCTTTTTAACATGGGGAAGATACAATATTTCCACTCCGTCTATGACAGCCCCCTGGTTATGTCAGGTTAGGATAGCGGAAACAATTAGAACATCAGCAAAAACGAAAGAAAAACAAAATGAATAATTGAAAATCAAGATGGAAAGAAACAGAAAATAATTCAGAGAATATCAAAAAAATAAGAAAATATAATACATCACAAAAATAATTGAAATAACAATACTGAAAATTGAAAGTGCAACTGAAATGCAGCGACGAAACTCACAGAGGCAGTGGCTACGCAGAACACATCCGCAGCCGTGTTCGGCGTTGCCAACATGATTTCAAGAGCTTGATAACCTTATCAGCAGCAAACATTTTAAGAAATTGAGATATTAGGTTGCAAATCTGGAGTGCGATAATTTTCTTTACGCACTAGAGCGTTAAGAAAGCACTTTAGGTACTGAAATCAGTGCAGGAACAGCCACATTATGAGGTTACTGTAGGAAAAATAAAAAATTTACCTATTAAATCCAAGTAATAAATTTACTTATTTTTTATGTATTCATGGACATAAGTCTTTATTAAAGCAGTTTACAGTACATGCGGACATAAATTTATTTGCAAACTACTTCATATACAGTACATTCTCTAATACAGATTCTTTATTACTCAAATATTTTGTTATTTGATTTGAAAGCAGCTCAAGTATTTGTTTCTTTTGAAATTCATAGGGACAATATGATATTGATTCGATAATAGATAGCTCAGATATAGGCTCTCCCTCCTCTTGGTTCAAGGAAATTTTATCAGTAGCGCAGTAATTCAATCTTGTGCGCCTATTAAAATCACAATACACCCGCTTTGTTGGTTGCCTGTATAGGTTACTATGTGCTGAGATGGGGGTGTAAAGCATCCACTTATTATAAAGCCAACAGTTGAGACACTGGTTGCTTCTCGCTTTCATTGTTTGGTGGTTGGCTGTGGCAGCTCTCTGCCGAGGAATCTTTGATTTATCTGGCTGCAATTCCAGTTTCCAGCCGTTTTCCACCCAATAATACACACAATGGATGGCGCGGCCCGGCAGCCCCTAATAAATTCAATTGGTTCTTCGCCGATGAACAAGATAATTGCCAATCTTTTCTGTTGTTTATTCGGTTGGCGGCAGCAGTGGTCTTGTTTAGTGGTCGAGACTCCGATTCTGTTGCATAATTCACCAACTGAACGAGAACTGTCCGCTGAACCCAAGAATCGTGATCCAGACTTGAATGTAGTCTCACAAATTATGCAAATGTAATAATGGGTTCACCAGCTGGTAAAGTGCTCCCAATGGACGATCCATGTGCCCAAATATCCATCTCTCTCTTCTCAAATATATTTTCCTCTCTTTTACTCTCCTGGAATATCTATCTCCTCTTATTTCACCCTGCTTATGAAGATGAACAAACCATTTGCATAGCACGGCGTGACTCTAGGCCTACACAGGTCCTTTACTTCTATTATCGATTTATACTGAATTAATTTGAAAATGTTTTGACTGCTAGTTCTTTATAACGGGTTTCGAGTGTATTTTTAGAGCTTTCTACCCACCTCGCCACGGCTTTACTTGTCTGTTTATAAAGTCCATGTATGGATTTGAATAAATTCATCTAGTGTTGATGGTATTCCTTTCTCGTGTTATATGAGACCGATTCTCTAGACATGGTAGGAAAGACAGGTCTCTATGTATTTAATATAATATGTGTATTAATCCTATTTTCAATTGGCTTCATGGATAGTTGTAGAATTATTGATGAATTGCATTTCGAATTAATTATTTCTTAGGGATGTATTTTATTATCATGTAATAAGGATAACGTTGGAAATTCATTCATTATTTTTATCATCATCATCATCATCTTCATTATTATTATTATTATTATGTTGATCAAAGTATAACACGTGAAGGTTTGGTATTGTATCAATCGATTTTAGTCTGCGTCTAGCTTACCGAAGTCCTTGATGAAGCACTTAATTTCATTTCAGTTTATTTTATGTATGGGAGGTGTAACTGATAATGCTTGACTGCTTTTCTCATTGTGTCTGAAAGAAGATCTCTAACAGAATGAAAACCAATTATCGCCCACCATGACGAGAAAAAATGTAGGACAACAATGATAGAACGCCTGTAAACCGATTGTAAACTGGTCGGTCATAAAATTGAAATCGCAAATAGAAAACTGGTCGTAAAATTATATGAATTTTGCATTTTTCAGCGGGTGGGAGAACTAAAATAAAATGCGATGTGTGTGTGAAGCAGTTGGGTTCTTTGTTGATTTTTTATAGCTCTTGCAATGGTCAGGGACAGGGAAAGAGAGACTTGCATTGAATAAGAATATATGGGTTGCATTCATATTGCATTATGACATACTGCACACAAGGTGCAAGCAAACACGAACAGATTGGAAGTACACTGGCTTTGAATTGTGTGTACTACACCTTACTACAGGCGATAGCCGAACAATATTCTCAGCATTTTGTTAGAAGCAGCATCCAGCATGCGCACCTTGGTCGTTCTCATTCTCGTTCTCCCACCAGGACAGCAAATATCCGACCATCTGTTCGCTGCAAGAAATAAATTCTTGGCGTGCTTCACTTTAAAAAGGCGTTCGTTCGATTCGGCTGATGTAGCGATGTCACTCTAAATGACGCTAATAAAGTTTTAATCGTTTGTGTCCAGTGCTGGTGACGAACCGATTGATGAATGATGCTAGCTGGCCATTGGCAATGTCTTGTTTCTCTGCATATGGCGGCAGTGGTGAAGAGAGGACTAAGCACCCAATAAAAATGACGATAACGTGTGAATGTGAGGTCTGGTCTCAGTGCAAAACCACCAACATAAAATTTCTACAAATACTGCGTACAAGAATCTATCGTCAACTTCTCACTTGGCGATTTCAACTGTTCACACGCATGCACACTCTCTCCCCATCTAGGTATTGTCGGAAGATGAACGACAACGACCTCTCAACTTGAATTTGACCACCTGTTCTATTGTACTAGTATTGCGCCGTCATTTAGCCACCATATGTGCTCTTTTTTCGTGTCAAGACCAACCTCAACGATGATCGTTCAGCAAAAGTCTTTAAAATAAGTCAGCTTTCTCCTGATAATAAATCTTTGTGCTTAGAATAATCGATAATTTTCCTAACGGGCTCGCTTAAATGACGGTAAGTAGGCGTCTTAGCTAGGAGAGACGCTTGTTCCAACATTGCACAACGACAACGCCCGTTGTCCAACCGTTATTCCACATAGCACAGATAACAAACACCTCAAGTGGGATACAGTTGATTTATGGATGAAGGATTACTGTCGAATTAATCAGTGAACCAGGTTCGTGTCACTTCAAATTCTTGCATATTTTTGTTCCATTACATTTTCTTTGAAAACGTTTTGTATCACTTCAAAGAAAAAGTTATTCAAGGATTTCCATGAATTTGCTCGCGTATGACACACACTTTTTTCCCTAAAAATCCAAAGTGTAATTTGTAGGTGCGCGTCATACCCCTAAAATATCACCTATATTTCATTTTCATAAAAATTTACTCTTGTTTTTGGGGTGCGTCGTACGCGATCAATTACGGTACCGTACTCACACAGATTTTCTTTACTTCAATTAACATTCACTGTAATTTATACATAATTCATAACCATTTCAAGTTTTATCCTCTTTGACTAAAACGCCCAAACATCGATATTTTTGATGTGAAAAATACGCATGTATCATTGTTGAAATTCTTACTTACCTATTTCAATATTTTGGAAGCTGAAGAAAATAAACAATCAAATAAATAAATAAATTAATTAAAAATTCCAACAATGAAATAATTGAGTAGACCGAGGTAAACTGCACAGTACTTTTTAATATTCAACTTTACTAAAATTAATATGCAATAGTCAATCAGTTTCAATAATCAAATATCAATTTCATTTATTGTATCCTTTGAGATGGGATTTGATGTTAATTAAATCGTTTTTGCAATAAACAAATTTAATTTTATTAACAAATGCTTGAAATCAATAATCTTCTGATTCTATTTATTTTCTAATTATTGGCTAAGAGGTGGTTCAATAAGGAAAAAAGTTGACCAATTTCATGTTGGGCTGGCCAAATTGAAAACGCCGTTCATCTGGCAACGTTCCTAGTGGACTAATGATTAGAGCCACGCCAATTTTCTGCTGTAGATAAAGTGTCGAAGATCGCCGGATAAGCGACTGTGGAAATTGGAGAAAGCAGTTTGCAACTCACTCGATCTGAATCAGAATCTGTTGCCTCTTAATAAACACGATCTGCTGGAATCCGCTGTCATAATTATTTGAGACATAATTTATGGGCACGGAAATCGACTACCTTAATCATTCATCTCAATTTTAACACGATCCAGATACATTTTTTGCATCTCAAAGAATATTGATGTAAAAGAATGTCCTGCTGACATCTCCATCATTAAAACAGAATGAAATATTAGTAACTTCTTCAATTCATGTCTTCAAAGACCATTGTCTTTGAAGAATAATATTGATAAAACATTCTCAACACAGTTGAAAACATTATTTTTGAAATTCTTGTCAGTGAGACTCCTCACAATTATTTGTTATCATTATATCATTTCTGAATTCTTTCAAATTCAAACCGAAACAAGCACCGACATAGGCAATAGTACTGATTGGCAAATATTGGCAGTTTTGGCAAAAATACTGATGTAGGTACTTTTTTGTATACAGCATTATTATCACATCTGAAACGTGAAATAACTCCCTAGCCAATCTTGTTTTATTGACTTATTGGGGGTAGTCATCATTTTGGAGTCATATACACGAAGTCATTATATTGACTACGTTGGTTTTTTTTTTTTTAATTTTTGGAACATTGGTTTGTTTCAAATCTTAAAAGCTGTAATTTTGGTTCATTGAGAACGATTTTTTTTAACCTGGAAATGAGGAAACCTGAATCAACTTATCATTGTGAACTTTTTGATTGAATTGAACAGAAATGTATTCCTATAACTATAACCTTTTCTCACCAATAACAAAACATGGGACCTAGATCAGTATCTTATTTTATTGTTGTCTCTTGTCTGCGTTGACAGATATTCTATGATTTAATTATTATCAACGTCTTTAATAGTATGACATTATTCAGAAATGTTCACCATACAGCCTACCTACTCTATTCAGCAGTCATATAAAACATGAAAATGAACCTTAACATTTCTGAACGATGTTTCCAATAATGTCAAAGCAGTTGTCGTACACTTGTCATCGTACATGTAACAGTTATTCTGAGTATACATGTATACATCTTATTTATCGTTGCGATCTGAGCGCGAAGGTCATTACAGTTAGCACTGTAATTTTCTATTTGCAGCTATTTTAACAAATCATTACCAATCATAAATCCGACCACACTCCACTTATTTATGTTCAATAGTATAGTGCTCATTGTGCTTTGGAGCATACCACATTATGTTTATTCAGCCCAATAATTGATTTCAGTCATAAATTTCTGCTACCCAGCACCCGATTTGAATATTTCCCTTCCTTGTAGATTTCATTATCTTTGAATTTATGAGAAAATGAATAGCTTACCTTCTCAAGGTTGAGCTACTGTTACTCCCAGCTAATTCTCAATGCAAGAAGCAACTTATTTATGAAATTAATACATGTGTGTCCAAGCATTGTATAAGAATCATATAATAGTCTATAGGTATTCTGCAGATATCCTCCAGATATATGTGTATATTACACTATTACTGGATACTTTATTTGATTATCTCATCAACAGTATTGTTAAAATTGAATACAGTTCAGTCACTGAGATATTGAATTGAATTAAGTTCTAATTTAATTTTGATGTACTGTAGTATGAAAGGCCATGTAAAATCGTATCCAGTTTTTGAATTGAAACATTTGGTTCACAGGGACTCACTGTACAGGCTATCTCTGAACAGCCTACAGAAGTTGGAAAAAGCACTGTGGCTGGCTCCAGCTGAGAAGGTGAAAATGTGCCAAGTCAAGGGACAGTCTGAAATGGACTGTCACAACTTCATCAAGGTTCTTCTCACCAATGGCAGAAAACTCTTCACGTGTGGAACCAATGCTTTTTCACCTCAGTGCTCTTGGAGAGAGGTCAGTTTTCAATAAATGAAATTTGTGCCATTTAAATGTTTTACAGGGTGGCGCATAGTGGCCCAAAATACTAAGTAAATAACCCAATTTGAGAATTTGTATGAAAAACACCAAAACACTTGAGTATATTTCAAAAATTACATAGGAAAGATGGCGTCCTTAATGCATTAATGCTCATTAAGAGCTTAAATTGGTCCTTTACTTTTGATACAGCAGCAATTCATTCATGTATTGCAGTATTCAAATCTTCAATGTAACGATATTTACGATAGTAAACTTGAATTTCAAGTAAAGAAGAATCTTATGCCAATAAGCTCGACTTGAAACTTTCTGCTGAAGCTCCGTTGAACGGCGATTGCAGATTCATTCTATTGGAAATATTGTTCTACAGCAAATACGCTATTTTGCAAGGTCAATTGCACCATTGATACTAAAACTGGATACTCTAACCTACAAAATGGTGTCGCTCTGCGGTCACAGACAGCTCTAGTCCACTGATACTATCCTACTCAAATCCATCCATTCTATTTGCGCCACCCAGTATTAGAATTAGAATACTACTGTATTAGAATTTTTAGCTCTTCGGTTGAACATTCCATAGATTCACATTGACTAATCGCAATATTATTTATGAGTAGGCCTTTGATGATGATATTTAATATAATATTTATTGTGGTTGTGTGCAGATGGAAGACGTGAGCCGCGTGTCGGACTGGGTGCGGGGCGTGGCGATGTGCCCGTACTCGCCGCACGCGAACAGCACGTCGCTGCTGACGGCGGACGGCGTCTACTTCGCGGGCAGTCCGATGGACTTCACCGGCGCCGACTCGGCCATCGTGCGCGACCTCGGCGCACTCAACCTGCGCACCATCCAGTACAACTCCAAGTGGCTCAACGAGCCCCAGTTCGTCGGCTCCTTCGAGACCGACTCCTTCGTCTTCTTCCTGTTCAGGGAGAGTGCTGTCGAGTACATCAACTGTGGAAAGGTGAGTGACTAGTTCATATGTATAGGGTATACAAATATATGTATAGTGATCCTAGTTTCTAGTATGATATTAATATTGATTATGTGAGTACAGTTTGCAAATATCAACTGTGGAAAGGTGAATGACTATTTCAATCAATAAGCCTAAAAATTTAGTAAATATAGTATATAAATAAATAAGTTTTATTTGTTTTGAGCGCATGCTCATACAAAAGAGTTGCGATGAGTTATCATTTACAGTATATGCATTTTTATATTGTACGACAACAAGGATAACACAAAAAATTCATTCAACGATAACACAAAAAATTCATTCAACGATAAATTATTAGAAAATTTTACAATTTTGATTCTATTCAATCAAATTCTGTCACCATTCTTTCAGAAATTGAGTTCACTTCAATTCAGTTTACATTATCACAATATAGATTCAATTCACTTTTCAATTTTTATAGTCTTTCATTTCACTATCTGAAAACGAAACTTGCATAATTCTAATAGTGACAAATAATAATAACAAAATAGTAATAAATGATAAATAGGGGCGGCTATCATATTTTAATCTATTTTTCATCAAGTGCCCATTATCAAAGACCTAATTCCAATTGCTTTCATTGTAAATACATATAGTCGATTGATTTTCTGTTCAGTCAGGTTTGAAAGTAATACCATAAGTTTGTCATCATCTGAAACTATATTTTTGGTGAATTTTTTTAAGTAATGTTTTCTAGTAAATATAGTATGAATAGTATAGTAATATAATGATAGTATACTAATAATATAGTAGAAATAATAAATATTCGTCTCAAACCTAAAGGGTTCAGGTTTATTGAAATGAAATTTTACTGTGTCATTACAGTATTCCTGAAGTCGTTTATTCAAATGTGGTATATTAATGACGATTTCAATCGATTGGGAATGACTAAAGGTGAATGACTTTCAAATGACTTGTAGTGATAGTATGATATTAATATTGATTATGTGAGTACAGTTTGCAAATATAAACTGTGAAAAGGTGAATGAATATTTCGATCAATAAGCTTGAAAATTTAGTAAATATAGTATAAGTAGTATAGTAATATAATGATAGTATACTAATAATATAGTAAAAATAATAAATATTCGTCTCAAACCTAAAGGGTTCAGGTTTATTGAGATGAATTTTTACTGTGTCATTATTGTATTCCTAAAGCCTTTTATTCAAAAGTGGTATATTAATGACGATTACAATCGATTGGGAATGACTAAAGGTGAATGACTTTCAAAATCAATAAGCCTGAAAATTTAGTAAATATAGTCTTAATAGTAATATAGTGATAGTATAGTAATAAAATAGTGAAAATAATAAATATTCGTCTCAAACCTGAAGGGTTCAGGTTTATTCAGATGAATATTTACTGTGTCATTTCTGTATTCCTGTCATACTCTATTCCTATGTCATACTGTAGTCATTATTAATTCTTTACAGTCTTTTATTCAAATATGGAGTATCAGTGACGATTTCAATCGAGTTGGAGGGGTTCAGGTTTATTGAGTTCAATTATTATTGTGTTATTTCTATATTCCTAAAGTGTTCTTTGAAGTGTCATAAGCGATATAATGGAAAATTTTGTTCATTGATTCCTAGAACTCATGCAATACAATACACAATGAGAAATTTGTTAGATTTAGATAATTAGAAATTCTTATTGAAGAACTAATAAGAAAGTTGGAAGTCTATTAATAATAATGATGATGCTCACTGTCATGAAGTGTAACAACTTTTTTCCAAGCCAAATAATATTTATTTGCCATAAAAAACAATATACAAATTTGAATTGGGCATACATAAATCAATCCTAGTTTCTCTAAGTATATTATTATTGATTATGTGAGTACTGTTTTCATAATGTCTTTGTCAGCTTGGTTATCTATCGGAATAATTTGAATGGAGATATACATAATTGAATAAGAAATACTTAGAGAATGATGTGCCATTTTCAAGTCCATCAATGTATATTTCAATATTAATATGAGACTTGTGAAACTCTAGCACAGTACAAGTCCAATTTGGTTCTGATAATGATCAGATCATTCCATTCAAGTTTGGATGTGGGTCTTTAAGTTCTCTGACTAAAGTATTGCTTGCTTCCTTAAGTGGCATCCTTAAAGTGGCCTTGCTTCCTCATCAAGTGTGATAAATTTTACGATGAGTTTGTTTGAGACGATGAAAAAATTGAGACAGATTGCGATATTGATGTGAACTAAGTACTGTAATAACTTTCGTGAATAGAATTTTCTGAAGTAGGGTAGAGTTTCTGTAAAAATATACAGTAATTTTGATGGAACATGAGAATTCTATTGTTTTGAAAATTCCTCACATGATGTACCATTGCAGAAAAATATACACAAAAATATAAACAAGTAATTTTGAAGAAATGTATTTCAATTTGAATTTTATTTTGTTCAGATTGTCTACTCTCGGATTGCCAGAGTGTGTAAGAACGACAGCGGAGGTCAGCACATGCTGCGAGAGAATTGGACGACATTCGTCAAGGCAAGACTGAACTGCTCGCTACCTGGCGAGTATCCATTCTATTTCGACGAAATCCAAGGCATCACCTATTTGCCCGAGGATGGATTAGTCTACGCCACCTTCACTACACCACGGTACGTTGCCGATCAGTCGCTATAAAATGAATTTTCCAAACGTTTCTCAGTATTTTCTTCGAGATCGCGCAGTACTGTATTTCTATTTCTTGAGAAACTTGTTGAAATTGTCAATACCACTTCCATGTTACACTTAACACATCTTCGGCTGTACTTTACTTCTTGCATCTGAAAGCGGGAGTTAATATTTTTTTAAATCGGAAAGCTACATTTCATTTTGAATTATCTTTGCAAGGCTTTTATTGTACGTTTTATCAATACTCATAACAGATGGCCAATGATATTCAGAATCGACTTGAAATATATAAAAGAAAATAAATATAGATATTCTACAATCACATAGGCTGAATAAGCCATATTATGACAAATACCTCACTGCTTTCAAGACAACCTGCTGCAATATGCATTTTTCTTATTTTGTGAATTACCTATCCTATTGATTGATTAGTCTGTCACTCATAATTTCTAATTATTCATCTCTTAAGTGATATAAATAACTGTCGATATTGTCCTGTAGACAATAAGATGATTAGTAACCGAAAATTTGAGAATTTACAGTTCATTAGGGAAAAGTATGGTGCCTAAACACGATTACCAATGAGGTCACCTAACCACTTATTCAAACTTTGTATTGTATTATTTATATGTTGTATTATTGTATTGGTTTGGATATTGTGTTTGAATTAAATAAATGAAATGAAAATTACATAACTCTATCCAACATACATAATTTTGATGCTTATTTACGGAAGAATATTTAATTTGAGTGATAAAAATTCATCTTTTTCAATTCACAGGTTCTCGTTATATTGTGGAAGATCTCATATTCCTTTGTATTTTTTCTTAGGTTTCTCTATCAATATTATAGTAGAAATCTTATATCATAATATAGTGCAGCTACTTTTGATCTCCGGTTATTTGTTTGTCAACTATCAAATCTTTGTTCGTTATTATTTTTTGCTTCAATCGTCAGGTTCCTCTTTCATAACTTACTCCGCATTTCAATTTTTCTAGTTTAATCTTCAGGTTCCTCCAGCGTCATCAATATAATATTGTATTTTTATTAATTCACCCTGCAACCCTACTCTTTTCCCCAACCACACTTCGTGAGCAAATGTTTGAGTAATCCATTATTTTTGCTGCAATCATCATGTTTATTTATTTATTTATTTATTTATTTATTGATCGAGTACAAAATATAACTTATAGGATGAAAACACAGACAGAGTCCAAAACGTCTTCTCTTCCTGATTTTGATAAAATGTTCCTTCACTTTCATTAATTTCATAGGCCTATTGTATTTTTATGAAATTACCCTGTTCTGTACACTGACACAACTTATGGTGGCCAAATGTTGAAGCAATTCATGTTTGCGTTACAGCAACAGCATAGCTGGCTCAGCAATATGCGCGTTCAACCTGACGGCGATCCAGAACGCGTTCAACGGCCCGTTCAAGCACCAGGAGAGCAGCGGCTCGGCGTGGGAGCGCTCCGTGTCGCAGCAGCACAACCGACACGCGCAGTGCCTCGACTCCTCCACGCCCAAACTGGTCGAGTCGTCTCGCTATCAGCTGATGGACAGCGCCGTGCAACCCGTCACTCAGGATCCGCTCTACGTGGGAAAACTGGAAACTATCACTCATATTGCTGTCGATGTCCTGTCTACCAAGTACCATAGGTGGGTACAGGTCACCGTCATCTGGATTGTAGTAATATTGCAGAGAGAAAGAAACCACGTTATTGATAAATATTCACAGGTGAATCATAGCCCCCTTTAAACTACATGGCCGCGGCTTTCAATGTGACAACGTCGCTGCATCGGCTTGCATGAGCAATGCAAATCGGTCATGTGTTTTATAAGTCATGTGTTTGTAGTGTTTTTTATAAGTATGATTTTATAATGAAACCAGCCGGGACTGCGAGGTTGTCACATTGAAGACCGCGGCCATGTAGTTTGAAGGGGGCTATGGGTGAATATAATAGAGGAGTGTGGTGAATAAAAGTGAAAATCACCATGTGAAAATAAATAATAATACAATATAATAATTTACTGATCGAAATTTCTAATATTAATAGTGCTATAAAATACTCTGAAGACTTCCGCTACTGCGAATATTGACAACAGAATAATAGCTAGTAAGGAAATTCAATGAATAGATTACTATGATTGAAAAGGCAATTGAATAATTGAATAGAATCCCATTTCCTTCTATCTTAATAATACAGTAATGACGAAATGATGATAACCCAATAAAAAATTAATCTAAACTCATTTTGTTTCATATTTTTAGAGACGAATTAAAACGATGAAATGTGTGAAATTGTGATAATGGTATATTTGTGGTGTGTATAGAATCATATAATGTTTGAGAATTCCCTTTTGTAACTCAAATTTACATTGAAATATCTTTGCAATGGAACCCCGGTTTTACATAGCTCAAGGGACCGAGGAAAAAATTCGTTGCAGGGTATTCATAAAAAGGTTCGTAAAACCAAGGTTACACTGTATTGAAAAAATAGAAATAAGAGAATTTGAAAATATGCCAGCATGATATTTATATCATGATTATGAATGAAGAAACTCTTAAGTAATACCTACTTCAAATTACAGTATTTAAAAATTATGAATTGTTTGGAATGGAAATCAATGTAGTGATCTATTCCAATTCAGTGTGAAGTGTGAACATTGAAACATGTTAACTAGTGAATTAAACAGTGTATGATAAGAATACATTCATGTGGATAGCTTTGTAATGGGAATTATCTTGCCTCTTAGTCATAGGAGCGTGAAAGTAGTGACGTATGATTTGTTATCATAGTAAAATTATGTCATCTATTTATTTTTACTAATGAAGTCATAATTTATCGAGTTCACAGTTGAATAAGCTTGCACATCGTTGAAAAGTTTTCAACATTTCAAATTGATGCTTGAGAAACTGTTTTTAATACAATTATCTCCGCCAAAGAATGGATGAATGGGTGAAAGATATTTCAAAGCTCAAACAATAAATTATAAATAAGATATAAGTTTGCATTAATCACAAAATTTCTTCTTTGCTAAACTTGATTTATTGAAATTATTTTATTTTTCAGGGCTGTACATGTGCTTTATGTGGCTACGGTTGAAGGATACATCAAAAAGATATCAGTATTGACAAGAACACAAAAAACATGTGTGTTGGAAGTTTGGCGACCATTCCCAATCGACACTCCTCAAACAAATATTTTGTCATTGAATTATCTGAAAGAAACGGTTAGTACTAATCAAGAAACACAATTACTGATATTGGATTAATAGTGTGCAATCAGTAATTTTTAACCAATTAATTTCAAAGCTGAATATTTTTTGTAATTTTATTTATTCTTTTAATTTCTTGTTTGAATTATCAAACATTAATTTCTGTATGAAAGTAATTGAATTAATATTCAGAAGTATTCCGCAGCTGCGAATATTGACAACAGAAACAATACAGTTGAAGGATGATTTATGAACGCTACTCAAACTCAAAACGCAACAATACTCCCAGAGGTTTTGAGGAAGTTCCGAGTATTTGTTTGATAGCACTATCAGGATTTTGTTCAACTAGCATTGGGCTTTATTCAATAATTATATAATTTATTAATAACAATAATTCATGGATATCATATTTTTCTATATGCAATTTTGAGCCAGACTATCTATATTCAATTGAAAAACGTATGATGTGTTTCCAAAATATTATCCTCATTAACTTACACTCAATATCCTCTGTAAAATTGAATAGTACCGTGATTCAGAAGTGTCAAATTGAATAAATCGCACTGTAACAGGCCCCTTAACTGATTATTTTTGACAACTCGAATGAATAAACTAGAGTATTTATTATTATTATTAAATGAACAGACGTTGAATGCATCTGTATTCATACTGTATCGATAGATTACAATACATTGTGGAACATGATCGAACCCACGTTTTTTCAAGTCAAGGGGTTGTATAGTAAAATATTTTTCCATAATACTCAACTGTATATAACTCAAATCTATGAAATTAAAATTAACCCAAAATTAAAATCTTTGAATGAATAAATTTCATTTCCATTTATTTGCGTATTTTGGTGATTTCAGGACTCAATTTACGTTGGCCTGGAGGATTCGTTGCTGCGCATTCCGACTCAGCACTGCAGCCGACACAAGACGTACAAGGCGTGTGTCAACTCGATGGACCCCTACTGCGGATGGAATGAGCTCAAGGAACAGTGTCTGCCTCCGCCCAGCAGAGATCCCCTGGCCTCCTATTGGCAGCAGAATGCCACTCAGTGTCCCGTACTCACTCATCCAGGTAAAAATGATTCAATCGTCATAAGAAAGCATTTTTCAAAAAATTGAATGTTACATTAAACTGGGCCTGAGAAAATACAAGCTATATAGCTTGTATTTTATCATGCAATAGGCCCCAGGTATTATCTAGGAAATCAAAATTTCCCATCCCGTGAAATCATAGGCACAGGGTTCTCTATGCTGCTAACCTACTAGCGAGGTTAGGAAAAGCTTAGGAACGGTGCATATAGAGAGCCTGTGCCTATGATTTCACAGGATGGGAAATTTTGATTTCCTATTATCTAGTAGGCCTTTTTACTCATAATATCCATTTAATTGATCAAAAATACAATAACTAGGTATCTAGGAAAGAAAAGCAGGTGTTAGCACAAAACTTCTGTTCCAAAATTTACTCAAAAAATGCTTATGCTTAACATGAAGGAAACTACCAGCTAACTTGATTAAGAGATGTCATGAAGATAGCTGACTCAATCAGAACTACAGAGACTGTATAATTATCATATCACACATTAATAATTATCATACATTTTTCCTCGTAACCATTATTCTTTTAATTCCTAGCCTTTTAATTCGTAGCCAACATTTTAAATTCTGATATGAACTTGAATCCATTTACACGTTTGTCAAATTTATTTCAAAAGAAATGACGTAAGAAAATCACTTTTCCAACATTTGACAAATCAAAAGTGTTTCCTTCAATGACCACACTGATTATACACTTTGCGGTGTCTGTAATCGGAACCAATTATAAAATAAAATATTCCATTTAACATAACGCTAATTAGTCAAGAAGGCTTGGAAGTGCTGATAAATATTGAATGAAATTTGATGAATTCCCTCTTCGTAAATAGTATTATATCTCTCTCTAGATGGGAAATAGGACATTATTGCCTAAGATTTTGAATGAATAATTTTAACTTGAGACATTGCTTAATAATGCACCTTTTTGTTCTTTATTACAATGTGTATTTTCAGCCATGAATACAAGCATAGCCTCCTCTAATACATTAGGGGCTCAATACAATAGCCTCCTCAATACAATACTAATGTATTAGAGGAGGCTATGATACAAGTGTAACAGTATCCACATTAATTATAAATCAAAACTCTACTGTGTAGGAAATGCTGTGAATCTGATTTTTCAAGGCATATCGTTAAGCCCTAAAAATGAGACGATGGTCTTCAACCATTATTACTTATTGTAAAAAGCAAAATCAGTAACAATATGAAAACAAAAGACAATTACAATGGGGTGTTTTGTTGCAGTTGCGGGCGGTTGGTCGGCATGGAGCAACTGGACGCCGTGCACGCACGTGACCGGCAACGAGTCGTCGGCGGACCAGTGTCTGTGCGCGACCCGCAAATGCGACAACCCGCCTCCGCTGCACGGCGGCGCTCATTGCGAGGGCATCGCGACGCGTGTCACCAACTGCACCGTGCACGGCTCGTGGACGGCCTGGTCGGCCTGGTCCGATTGCTCGCAGACGTGCGGCGTCGCCGTCAAGACTAGGCGACGCACCTGCGGCGCCCCGGCGCCGGCGCACGGCGGTCGCGTGTGTGTGGGCACTGACACGCTGGAAATGTACTGTCACTCCAATCCGCCCTGTCCTGGTGAGTGTTTTGAATTCCATCTCAAATCTATTTCCACAATACTATAAAAAAAAGAACTGAAGATATAAATTCATATTTGCATAGTTTTGTATCGTGTTGAAAATTCTAATAAAATGGTTCAAATTCAATCATTCTTGAAAACAAGTGAATTATATGTGTTGTAGTAGGCTATATTAATATCAATTCATTTTCTTAAAGTGAATGTAGAGTTATTTACATTTTTCTTGGAATTTCAAAGTAGTGTTTTTTATTTCTGTAAAACTAAGGTTTTCTTTCAAATTTTACAAGAAGTTAATCGTTTGGATCACAATATTTATTTTTATCAATCGAATGAAATCAAAAGTTGAAAACATTCATATGCAAGGAAAATACATTTACAAAACAAAGTGAAAATTAATAACAAATTACAAATAAACGAAGAAATGTTATGCTTTTAATCATTTCAAAATAAGGATCATTCAATGAATAAATATGTAGGTACCTCACTATAATTATTATAATGTGTTGTAATAGGCTATATTGATAGTTTATTTTTCCTTTTCCTAAGATAGTATTAAGGAATACTTGTGACTAAGATAAAAAGTTTTCTCAGTGATCATCAATTAACTTTCAATCCTTGTACTTAGGAACAAGATACTCTTGAAACCATATTGACAATACACTCCCAATAATTCAACTATAAATAGAAAAAAGTATTTTTGCTTGAATAAAATTCATTTTTGATTTGTACCGTACATAAATCGTTGGAAATGTGTAATATAAGTTACAATTTATATAATATAGATAATATATTCCGCAATAGATATCTCCTTCCCCAAGCTCGAGCTTGCTCTTTTGGGGAAGTAGTTTCTTATGTTCTTATTTGTATAATACTGTATTGTTATTGATTCTTTTTTCTGTTTGTTTGAAAAGTTTTGTAATTTGTAATTTTATGAGAAATAAATGAATAAAATAAATAAAAAATATTATATTATAATATTATGAAATATTGAACAGTCCAGTATTAATTTTTGCGTAATAAATGCTTCGATTAGATTTTTCAAAATTCAAATTCAAATTTATTATACCATTCAGAAATACTTTCCGACGGCGAAAATTTACACACACAATTACTTATAAAGAAATGATAAATATAAAAAATATAAATGAAATATCTATTATATTAGCAACTCTTACCTGCGCACAGGATGTTTCCTTGCAGGTAAATAGATTTGTAATATTTTGAACATTTGTAATGTTTTGCGACTATTATAAATCTGAATAAAAGTTATTTGATTTTATTTATTTGATAGTGATGAGATTTGAATTATACTTGAAACTTATTGACAATTTTGACGGTTGCAGCGCCGAGCGCGCCAGTTCGCGACGGCGCATGGAGCGCGTGGGGAGTGTGGGGCGAGTGCTCGGCGCGGTGCGGAGGCGGCTACCGCGTCCGCACGCGCCGCTGCGACAATCCGCCGCCGCAGACGCCGGGCGGCCTGGACTGCAGCGGCTGTCACGTCGACTACGAGACGTGCAACACGGCGCCCTGCATCGACTCCAAGCGCCTGTCGAACTGGACGCCGTGGCTGGCCGTCGGCAACGGCACCGAGAAGCGGCTGCGCTTCGCCTGCCGCGCCCCCACTCACGATCCCAATCTCATCAAGATCACGCAGGCCAAAGAGGAGGAGCGCGTCTGCCAACCGGACGGCGTGTGCCTCAGATCCGGTTAGTATTTCATTCGAATTTGTTTATTGTAATTTTCTGTGCTTACAATCAAATCAAATCAAAATACTTTATTCACTCAATTAATATACACAATTTTTACAAAATACAAGAAAAATCAAGTGCATTCCTCATTAGGCTGAGCCTGCGTGGAGGAATGGTTCGTCTTACAGTAACTAAATTAAACCTGAAAAAAGGAAAAGACACTAAATCTCAGAAATAAATTACACTTCGAAATAAACCGCTGTTGGCATCACATTGAAACTAGAACATAAATTTGCATTCTAATTACTTATAATTTAGATGTTACTAAAAACTATATAGGAGATACTGGAGAACTGTCAGATAATAGAAGATACTAATTCACCTCAATGAAACAAGATGTGTTCTCAGTCTCTTAGCGAATAAACAATAAGAGGATTGCCTGGAAATATCAAAAGGCAAACGATTGAATAACCTGGGGACCTCTAAAAGCTGCATGGCCAGCAGCAGCCGCAGTCAAGTATCTCGGTTCTATCAAATTCTCTCTAATCTGGCCACGAGTTGAGTGACAATGGGCCGAATGAATAAAGTTGAGCATTTGCTTATACTTCTAAAATATTGAGCAAGATGAATCAGCTGATGAAAAATCTTTGAAATAGGTAAGCATTTGCTCCAGATTTCAGAAGCATGAGGTAAGAGTATAAGGTAAAGATTATTCATAAAAAAATGAGCAAATGCTTATGCTTCTACCTAATGCTCAGAAGCAAAACCTTATGCTTCATGCTCGTGCTTATAAGCATATGCTCAGTTTTTATTCATACGGCCCATTGAAACAAAACATTTTTCATTCATTTATTCCGCCATGAAAACACAATATTACAAATACATAACATAACAATAAGAAAAGAGTAAAATACATAACATAAATGATAAATTAATAATACAAAATCGTAAATTTTTTTCTTACATAATACATAAATTTGCTTAAAATACATAACATAAATGATAAATTAATAATACAAAATCGTAAATTTTTTTGCTTGGGATAATGCCCACATAAGCTTTTTAAGCTTGTGCGTGGGTAATGAGAAGGATGATGATGAGAGATGAATGGACCTACAGCTTCAGGTGTGTTCCCAACCACCGGGAAGCGATTTTGAAGCTCATAAATTAGAGGAGCCGGTCACTGTTACAACGGGAGTGGTAGGCGCTGTCTTTTATCTAATCTCACCGATTAGCCTCGCCTCTGCCACTGGGACCAACCGCTTCCCTACAATAATATAAATCTTAATATCTTCTAAATCAAATATATCTTCAAGTTATCAAATATCATCATCACCCCTCTCATGCTCTCATTACCCACGCACAAGCCTAGAGCTCATGTGTGTATCACCCTCAAATGGCAGAACCTCAAATGGGTTTGGCAGAACCCTCAAATGTATTCCAATTGTAAATAAAACTTCCGATTGCTTCCTATCGTCTACTTTCTACTCTATACAAATAAATAGATTGGTTTGTATTGTTCTATTTGTTTGTATAGAGTTTCCATCGTATTGGTGTCGTGAAAACGGCCAATTTCCAATTTTTGTATGATTCGTTGGCTTTAAAATAAATTTTTCATACCGTTTAGTTTTGGTAATTTATTGCTGAATTTTGTTTCGATTGCAGGACGAGTGGAGAGCGAATATTTGTGCTCGGATTTTGATTTGAGTTGTGGTAGTTTATGTTTGTTTTTTGCTTGGATTGCAGGACGAGTGGAGAGCGAGGATCTGTGGTCGGATTGGTCGAGTTGGTCGCCGTGCTCGGTGGAGTGCGGAGGGGGCCAGCAGTTCAGGGAGCGCAAGTGCGAGGGGCGGCCGGACGACTGCCAGGGCCCGCCTAGGGTGGCCCGTGTCTGCAACACGCACAACTGTCGAGGTAAGTTGGCTTCCTTTGATTTCAATGGTATTCAACTGAAAGTTATGCATTTCATGGACATTATAGATTAATTATTGAAAAATGATTGTAGCGGAAAGTGAATAACATGAATTCAGACAATGAATAATAAACTTTTTTCCATACAATGAATAACACGATTACAAACGCAGCTCTACCCTACAACGAATCTCGGACAACTAAAAACTGTGCACACATTTCACTCAATAATTGCAGTTCAGAATCCGGCCACCAGGCCGCGGTTCAACCGTTCACGCTGATGCGTGAACAATGATATTAATTATAGTGTTAATAATAAATTGTGTTGAATAATAAGCATGTAGATCATTCGATTGAAACTGTAGAGTGGAAACATATAATCATTTACTCTGAATTTGGAGGGTAAAAATTGAAATTGAAATACTTGAAAAAACTGTAGAGTGATTATATTAAACTTATTACATTTACTCACAATAAAGTGGGTAATAATTTTCTCTTGAAAGTTTCTATTCAAGGTTAGCAATACTATTGTAGGAAGAAACAAAGGTAAAATTCTGTATAAATTATGAATTACGACTCCACAATATAATATTCCTATGGCCTTTTACTTTATAACAAAATTAATTCTGTCTTTTTATTAGACTAATTAGTGTTGTTGGTTGTAGGTGAATGGAGTTGTTGGGCTGAATGGTCCAAGTGTTCGGTGTCCTGTGGCATCGGAATAAAGCAGAGAACGAGGCACTGCATGGCTGTCAACAACAAGGACTTGGATGGAACAGGCTGTGAAGGCTCCTCTGTCGGCACTGACATATGCGAAATGCCTACTTGCCAATGTGAGTACCTATTATCACATCAGTTGAACAAATACAATATTACCACAACCAGGCAATCGCCCAAAACCTCTTCAATTCCTCTCGCACATTGCAAATATTGAGTGTATAAATGCTCCTTTATCAAGCAATTACTTTTCTTTGTCAAGCTCTTTTCATATTTACAATTTTATATATAAATTTCTTTTTTTATAAATTGCTTTTTATAAAATAATCTTCACATCAAGTGCATGTTCTTTCATTTAGCTATCATCTCTTCTCATAAATACGGCCCAGGTTAAGCAGCAAAAGGTTTTTAAAGTTAATAGCAATACTTCACAATTCCAGTAATTAAAGTGTCAATTATACTGAAACTATACAGTTTCATATATAAAGTTTGTATATAAAAGTATCAGTTTATAAAGTTTGAATTATATTGAGAAGTTTCAATCTTTCAATTATATTGAGAAGGAACATGAATTTTTATAAGAAATTGGTCATCAATAAGAAGACTTCTATAAAAAGCACTTCGTGTTCTATAAAAAAAGAGGAGTTTTGTTTTCAAGCATTATATGATGAAAATTCATCTAACAAATGACAATAATAATTTAAATTCACATATGAAATCAATTACTATCAAGTAAAAGCTTGATATTCCTCCATATCAATGAGAATTGAAAAAGCGTATAATTGCATTAAGAACCTGCATTCTGTTCTTGATTGAATTTTTGGATCGTTGTTTTGGTAGAATTTAACAATTGAGTAAAGTGTGTCAGCATACTATATATATATAGTATGTTAAAAGAATGATGCTTCTCTCGTTGAGTAGTTGTGAAGGTGATATTGTGGTAGTTATCCATAATACTGAGTTTACCAGAGATTGATAATGGTGTGATGCTTCTCTTATAGTGCTTTATTGCTTTGTATAGGTACTGTTGAATACAAACACGATTATAAATAATTAATTGATGGTTTTCATGATTTATCGATTGAATCTCTCCCCTAGTATCAATCTCAAAAATACAGTACTGAACATTTTGTTTGCAGCTCTTCTTGGATGGGACAATTGGTCGTCGTGGACCCCGTGCGATTCTAGTCAGCAGGAGCACAGAACCAGAGAATGTCTGGCGTCCAATCCGGGCCCCGAACTGTGTCAGGGCCAATCTCGAGAATCGAGAATCTGTCTGGAAATGTCCAACGGTTAGTAATCATCAATAATTGCCGCTACTCTCATTTCCTAGTAAACTATTGTAGATTTGATTGGAGCGCTGTAAGGTGAACTACAGTGATTGTAGTTAATTATAGTTGTTAGGCTACTTACTATAGAGTCTTCGAAGTAGTTACTTGTTCTTATGGATAAATGATAGATAGTTGATAGGTGAATGACTTTATTTTTTACTCTGTTCATTACAAGAGTGTTGTGAGCGAAGTTGAGGCAAAAATGCTGCATTTAATCGAATAGTTTTGATGAATGTCTGTGTTGCTTCAAGTGAATAATCCTTCAAGGCACTGCTTCAAGACTTATTAAAAATTGTATCCCCGAATGCTTTTTTAAAAATATTATTGATCTTCAATGGTTTCTTTTCAAAGTAGAATTTTTTAATTTGGCGGATGAATTTGGCTTACAAATTGGGGAAAAAATTAAACTCTATACAATTGAAAATACTCTGCTATTAATAGTTCCATTTTCTTTCCTAGTTCAATATTTTTCGTTTGATTTATTTGCAGATCTGACACCAGTAAATGCGCCGACAATAGATAACCGTAGCCGAGATGGCCTATCGACATTTTCGATAGTGATACTGTGCCTTATCTGCTTTGTGATTGGCATAGGCGCGGCAGTGGGAGGCTGCTATTGGTACTTGCAGAGGCGGAGGCCCTCTCTGCCCGGATCGCCGCACTACATCTCCTCCAAACAGAACCCATACGTCACAGTGCCACTAAAAGAAGTACACACACCGAAAAGGACACCGTCGTTTTCGGCTAAACAGAGTATACTTTCTAACGGCACACCGAAACTGTTCGCAAAGCAGCCGGGCGATTACGAAACGGCCACCATCAAAAGGAACAGTCACAGTATGAATGGCCACATAAGGGCTGACCTAGAACAGGATAAGTTCTTTTGATCATTTGCACTGAAAATGCATGGTTGAAGTTCTGATAGTGGTCAATATTAACGTTCTTTTGACCACTGCCAATCGATGGTCATGAAAGAAATAATTCATAGTAGCTGGACTTCCAATTTCTTTCAATGATTATTTGTGATAATTTTGTGCGAATTTCCATTATTATAATAATGTGATTCAAGTGGTTTTCAAACGTATACGTAATTCAAGTAGTGTTTCAACCTACTGTTTGACCAGAAAAGGAATGTTCCTAGCGGAGTGATATCTAGCATGCTCGATTGGCTATTGCTCCAGTTCGCCGGGGGCATCGTTTCTCTGGTCAAACAGTACCTACTTGTCAGTATTCTCTATTTATTGTACGGTTAGCAGGATCCACTACCATTATTATTTTCATCGATGTGTTCTTTGAATATTGCAGAAAAGCTTGGTCTCTTCTTACAAATGTTGAAGATCAAATTTTACAACAATGTGACAATTTTCACGTTTTTTTATAAAACTGAAAAGCATATTCTGCAGACTCTAGAGAAACTAAGACTTATATTGAGACTAGTCTATTTTTATAGTAACAGTCTGTTTTGGCGAGTAGGTGCATAAGAATGGCATTATAAGTAGATGAGTTGGCTTTTGTTATACAGTGTACTTTTTATCTGTAACTTTTTTCTAATCATATCAATTTTGAACGCAGTCGTAATCTATTGTAAATTGTAATTATGGTAGCTTTTATTGAAAAAGGCAAGTGCAATCTCGACCTCTCTAGCTCCAAACTTCTAATACAAAGCTATTGAAATAAATTTTGAAAATTATATCTTGACAACGTAGGCTATTGTGTACTAAGTCATGACTGTCTTTACTGGAAACTAATGACTGAGACCTGTGAAACAAATTATGTTGGATAAATGAAACTTTACAAGTTACAACACTGGTTGATTCTTGTGGAAAAATAACCATTATAAGAGTAGCTTACCTGAATTTATCAAGCCTGGTAGATTACTTCGCTCCTCTATTAATTATAGGTCTGTTCTTTGCCAAGTTTCAATAATGTGGTAAAATCATCATTCTTTCATTACTTAAAAGATTTCCATAATGTTGTAATTGAATAAATGTGCACCTTTCATTCACATTTAGAGAGCATATCAATTTTAACTACTGTAATGAATATTATTAATCTCTAACTTATTAATTTTAATATTATAATATTAATATTTTCGATAATGGGGTAGGCTACTCCGAGAATATTTTGTTACTCAATAATTATAATTTACTCTAGTTCATTAATTATGGAACTCATTGAAGCTCTTGAGTGTGGCCCAATACAAATGATCCAAGTCAATCGAACTACACGCATTGTAGTAATTAAATTTTTGTAGCATTGTAGTAAATTTAATAGAATGCATGATAGAATCAGAATCATTCACTTATCCTTTTTAAAGAGAGTACTAAAATATCAAATTTTCTACTCATTTAGTTTTGGGTGGTTTCAGCATTCCCAATTTGCCGTAAAATTAGTTCTAGCATATATAAAAGCTTGAACCCCTTTTATAAATTCTCCTACTGGTGGAGTGAATGTGATAAATTTTATATTTTTGTGTGATGTAATGGTATTAATATTTATCGTATATATGCAGTAATTGATATCCAATGTGATGGATGAGCCTGTTCATTGTTTATACAACCATTGCCATCATAACTATAATACGATTTGATCAATATTTCATAGTTTCATTCATTTTTGAATAGTAGCTAATTTATTTGAACAACATTATTCGATTATCCATGTAATACTAGTCGTAACATCATTCTTCCTCTTCGAATCAGAACAAAAACTATAATATTGAAGAATCCAAAAAACACTTCTACATATCACTGAGCTTGTGAATAGTAATCCAAAAACATTGGTGGCCCATAATCTCGTATCAATATTTCAATAATTTTTATCCAAGCAATCATTGATAGTTGTAATTTCACTCAATGTTGTTTTGTTAATTTTTTGTAGTTTGTTATAAATAGGCCTATCAGTAAATGACTGAACTCATAAATAATCAAATTTGAATAAGTGCCATTTGAGAGATGAAAAGATTTGATAAAATGTATTATTGATGTGTCTGACACTTCAATTTTTCTTGCACATAGTTATTTATGTTCTGATTAATTCACAGAACGTTTGTTATCAACTCATATTGAGTTATGTAAATAATTTCTCTAATTATTGGTATATTACAATCTTCAAGTTAGAATAATTGTACGCTCTATTTTTTAATAAATCGTTTTTTAGAATATATTGTCAATGTTTCTAGTTATTTACTATCCTCATGTCTCGTGTTTAATTTTTTAGCCTAAGTGGGCTCGTACACCGGAGCAATAAGCAATATTATCGCCAATGTTTCAATTTTTTCAATTTCAAAATTTGTTTATTTCATCAAAAATACAAGAGTTTTTGTGGTACATTCAAAAATAAAAACACACTTTACAGCGAAAGGAATACTATCACTAGAAAAACATGTAAAAAATAAATGTTTTACGAAATATAATCCTCGCAAAGGCATTGCTGCCTGTGTGCGAGAATGAGTCTAAGGTAGGTACAAGTAAATTATTATTCATTGTTTACTCTTTTTCTTGTTATTGAAAAAGTTATTGAAAACAAATTGAATTACAACCTCTACAGCTATGGAAAAGAACTACAGGTACTTTTTACGGTACTTAGACCTAGTGTCTGTACTCAGAAGTGATTAATCTCTCACAGCGCTCGTTTCTACCAACATTTCGAATCCACCCACTATTTTGAACCCAAAATATTGATATTTGAATGAATGACTTGACAGAAAAAACAGAATTAGATGCAGAAAAGACCATGAACAGAACTTCAAAATGGCTTATGAGGTGCCAATTTCTGGTTGAAAATAAATTGATAGAAAGTGGAATTTGATTGAGAAAATAGCTGCTGTAGTGAAAAAAACCCATCTCAGACGATGGTAAATACTAGAAATTTCAAGGATAGAAGATAATAATACTGAAAAAATAAATAAATAGTTTCAGTAATTCAAACAACCCGCCAAATAACAAATCAGTCAATATCAGTGAGCGCCTTCATTTACTCTGGTATAGGCAACCAACAATACACGTTTGGATAAAATTTCAGCCGAACTTCAATATTTAACTCTTTGGTCCGGGCAAATCTGTCTAAAAAATAAAAGCTGTGTCCCGGGCAAATAGTTCTGTAAACGAAAATTCTACCAGGCAACCAGGAGCATCGAAGAGATACACAGCCTCACCAACTTACCGACAAAACCATTTGACAGAAAACAGTTTCCTGTTTCGCGGTTTGCCCAACAGCTGACTATTTTTCCATCTGTTAATGTAAACAACTTTGGTGACTTGAAATATCTAAAGCAGGATTATTTTAAATTGTCAGGAAATAGCTGATTTAACTTCAGTAAACGAACGTACATCAATCAGCTGTTTTCTGACAATTTAAAATAATCCTGCTATGTCGAATCCTACTCTTTGGCGGTAAATTCAAAATAGCAGTCAATAATTTTCCAGCTGTTTAACCAGGGTCATTTAGATGTCAGCTCCCTGTGTTTAACAATCGAATGGTGACTTGATGTTTGTATCGAGGTCATAATATGGCGGTAAATTCGAAACATTACCAATTGATGCTTTTCTCAACAAAATTCATATGTTATATTAAGAAATTCTTCAATTCAATGGTTGATTTTTACACAATTCTTCTTGTATTTTGAATTTAAAGATATATATATTATGGCATAGCCTCCTTTAAACTTTGTAGTTTAAAGGGGCTATGATTATGGGTTATTTTAATGATTCTCCCAATTCTCTTCTCAGATAAGCTTCTGGGTTGCAATCTTTAGAAATTTTGAGCTTCTGATCAACAGGTTATATAATTTATATTCTAAAAAATTCATATCTATCAATTATAATCAATATCAACTAAAATCACCTTGAAAATAGTCTTCCGGGGTTCAGAGTTGTTGATCACGGTTAGTGCAAACAAACCACGCTTCGCCATGGAATTTCTGCTATTGCAAAGTAAGAATGAGTGTATGCCAAATATTCTACTGGATAGAATTCGAAATTTTGCAATAAACCAGTTGAATTGTCAAATTTTGTTCGACAATTGGTGATTTTCAAGCATTCCTGAACCCAAAATAGTGATATTTGAATTAAATTCATATTATCGATTAAAAGCACCTTGAGAATAGTCTTCCGGGGTTCAGAGTTGTTTATCACGGTTAGTGCAAACAACTCCTATTTGGCGACACTGTTATAACACTAGCATCGAGCATGCATGTAAACCATTTTCCCCCTTCAGGCCTCTGACCATCGAGAGACATTCTCGTGGTGTGCCGACTCTGCCAAATCAACAACCCAAATTCAGTTGCTCAATGCAGCAAAGGATTGATTCTCCTTGAGCACACCTCTAAGAAGAGGGTCAATGGAAAAATTATGCTTAATACTAAATCAAATAATAGTAAGAAACATAATGATCATCACCAAAATCCAATGGACAATGACTTTTTATGCGGTGTGCAAATGATGGCATGAACCTGAAGTGAAATGCACTACATGAAATTGGAAGCCCATTCCATTGATTTGATGAGATGAAATATGAAATGAAACTACCAATTTAATACATGAACATGACATATTTATTGATGTTATGATGAAATAGATAAAGAGCTCACACAACTATAAAACAATATGGGTTCAAAAACCTAATGCAGCATGAAACTATAAATGTTTAGCAGCTATTAAACAAGTAAATATAATGGAAGGATAACTAAAATCTATAAGCCCTTAAAAGAAATAAGTACTCCATAAAAAATTCTTGATCAGATTACCCGCAAGAGAAACACATTAAATCAAATAATTTGTGACCTAAAATAATAAGGAAACTGAGATAGCAGTTCAACAGAATTAAACATAAAATAACTTGGAATCAACAAAAATGGAATTTCACCTGAGAAAACATTTCTATAAATACCGCATTTAATTAGCATTTTTATTAGTGGCCAAATCTTCAAATGAATATATCACACCAAAGCCAAACTAGAAATTACGCCTACACACATAGCCTACGCACTGAAATTTGTTATGTTGAACCATTCTGATAAAGTAGCTTTTTAACCTACTTCAAGCTATTTTTCAAAACAAGCTTTAAATTAAGTAAAATATCTTAGACGAGAAATTTTCATTAACAATCACAGAGAAAGATATCGATTATTTCTTTACAAATTCGTGAGTGATATGGAGCTGTTATTATTATGTACTACTATTATTATTATTTTTATAATTCTTTGTAATTCTTCTCAACTGATGACGAGAGGCTGATCAACAGACATTTATGAATTTGGTCAGCATCTCTATAGCAAGCACCTTGAACTTGTATCATGAAACACAAAAATTCATATAATAAGCCAAATTATAACTTTTAAAACAATAACATCTTTTACAGTCCTACCATCTAACCTACTCTTAATTTGATTTAATCAAATTGAAGGTTCAACAATAAATTTCATCAGTTATTCTAAGGCTATTGTATAGACACTACTATTCACAATAAAATAAAACCCAAGTTTGGATAACTAATTACTTCTAAATAAAATATATGATCTTACTAACGGAAATTTTACAAAATTAATTCACTTTTAATGAGAGTAATTGAACTATTCAACAAAATATACAACAATGTTTTTTGAGAAATAATTAAAAAATGAAAGAATTATGAAGATTTGAATGGAATGTTGATAGAATTTGAACTAGAAAGATAGTGAAGTGCATTAACAGTTCTGGATGATGGTTTTTCATAAAACAATAATTGTTTTCCAGTGACTTCAATTTTTATTTTGGAAGTACATATTATTCAACATCCATAACAACAATTTGTAATATGTATATGTTTATATTTATTATTTTACCTATGGCAGAATTATAATTTATACAACAATAACAACAATCATTATTTTTTATTATCATAATAATAGACTATCATTCTGGTATATATTCGAAATCCAAGTATGGGATTTCCAAACAATCTAGACTCAAGTGTTAAATTTCGTCCAGGTTTTGGAACAGCGACCCCATATAATCAAGCATCAATTAAATTAATTTAATAATCACTGGGAATCTTCAACCTGTTTTTAGACAATTTTTAGAAAGTTCATACTTATTGAAAAATTTTCTTATCGAAAAGGATCACAGCTAGTGATAGTAAATTTTGCACCAAACACCTCTATTTGGAAATCCCATGAGTGTAACATTCAAAACTGATGTGTGCTTCTTAAGTACATTTAGTTACCAGTTTATTCAACCATAGATTTCAATTTATAATACAAAAATAATATATTTCATAAATAATATGTTATTTATTGTGTTAATACCAGATTACTGTATTTCACACATTCTTTATATATACATTAACGAGATGAAAGAGATGCATGTTGCACACAAACCTTTAAAACCCGAGATAGTGTTTCGTATAAACAAGTTTTCTTGGTTTCAACACAATATTTTGATAATGGTGGCATTCATAATGTAATTTAAAGCACAAATAATGTCGATCTTCGAACTTCTATGTCAATTACATTGAACAGAATGTTTTTTATCAAGTTCATTTCTTAACACCAAATGAATTTAAATACTGTATCTGAAAGATGCAATTATAACAATGTGATTTCAAACCATTTTGAATTTTCAACAACACATAAAATTTCAATGTAATTATAAATATTGATGTCTATTGTTAACAGCTATAGCAATTTAGAACCTCAAAAACTTCAATTTAGAAGCCTTAACTGATGACATTATTTATTTGACTACAATCTAAACAATTACAGATAAAAGGCAAAACTGTTATTAAAATTAATACGAATATAAGCCATTCGGACATGGGAAAAATAGTGCTGAATTACTGAATTGCAATAAATGACAAATCCATTAAGGCCGAAGTTCAATTTAATAGAAGGAAAAAATAATTCAACAGGTAAAAAACTACATCAGGACATTGTTCTGAAAATTTATCAACTATCAATTTGTACTTTACTAACATCTTTATTTCAGCACTGAAACAACCTACAACGTTATTGGAATGGACAGCTCTGGCTTTCGTTCACTAGTTTGCCTGAGATAGATAATATTCATAAGATTTAACAGAGAATTAGCAACTAACTTACCAATATATAGTTAAGAAACATGTTTCTGATATTTCAGTTGAATATTGCACAAGAAAAATTTCAACCACAGAACGATAAAAATTACAACTTTCTGTCAATTACACAATGTTAAATGTGGATGATCCAATTTGTTTTAGTAAAAGTTGCACGCAATTCGAATGGTACCTAAATAAAAGTATGTTTATTCGGGAAACTAAGTTCATTAATTCCTTTTTTCAATAGTAAAACATGAAACCATTCAGTGCTTCCAGAGCAGTAATACATGTTTGTTTACACTAGCATATATATTCTAGTACAATGTACATCACCGTAGGCTGGTACATATTGTTAAAAGACAAATGCAATAATTTGATGTAGATATAGGTGTTAATCGGTTTCAGACATTTCCGTAGGGTAGAATTTAGTATCAAGTAAACAGGATTACATCAACGACCAACAGTTTAAAATATTGACACACTTCTTTTTAAAAATAGATACAACTCTAGACAAATACAATCGGTTGTTGACATGAAAAGTTATTTGTTAAACATTACTTCAGGTCGTTCTCATTTTGCCATTTTTCACTCTTCAATATTGCCCTCCGATTCCCCCAACATTCCAAATTGTGAACTAGAAGTTATGGTAATAATTCCAACATGGTAACTTTTTATTCTTATTATTTATAAAATATAACAACAATGTAAACACATACAATGTTGGATAACAATATAACATATTATATCACAATACTTCATTCATTATAAAGACTTTGTAATAATAGTAATTTATTAATATTATAATGATAATGTATCATATTTAATGATTAATGAACAATGGATAACCATGTAGTTATGAATAATATATATGACAATGAGGGACTTTCATGATTTAGGAGCATCTTGTACAGAGTTATAAAAAAAATAGCTTCAACCAGTTGGATACAGCACAGTACGTGAAAGTGGAACAAATGAAATTTTAACGGGTTGCATGAAAAAATTAGGTAAAGGAAATTGAAGTTCATGTTGAGAAATGTTTTCTCTTCGTAAGAGAAAAACAGTGTTGTCACAATGAGTACCAATAAAAGCGAATACTATAGGATTAAAGATTTGAGTGAGTGCTGTACTGAGTTCTATCTTCAATCCAAAAATATCGGCTTCTCGAGCTCATCACCCTATGATATAAGTTGGAAATTTGTACGATTTTTATCAGTAGCCTAGCACACTTTCTTCTGAAATGAGCTTGATGATTTTTTGTTTTACATACAAATAATTATTCACAAAACGACAACAATAATTTTCTCTTCTTTAGCTTACCACGCCTCAAAGACTGGTTGTAATGTGAGTTATCTACTTGAATTAATTTCAAGTCCAACTTGATAAAATAATTCAAATGTTATTACATTTTGAACTGAGCTCAAGGAGAGTATACATAGCTGTTATTAAAAATAATGATTGAAATTGCTAACATCTCAACAATAAAAAAATGGCATAATAAAAATTTGACAGAGATGAGAGATGAATGACAATGATGAATCGAAATCAAGTTCTATCACAGACAGAAGCCCTTTAATGGACACATCTATGGCATTTTAAAACTGAATAACGATTAACTTCAAGGATCATTGGAAATGAGAAAATCCACTTTGAGTTGGACAGATTCAAATTTATTTTTCATTTGAAAATTGAAATTTCTATCAGTATTCAACTAGAAACAAATAGAAGAGAATTTTACACTTTATTATATTCCAACGGAAAAATAAGAAATTCTCAACTGAATCTAGATAGAATATTGTTTAAAAGCAAAGAAATTGATCGGAAGACTGACATAAAACAAACTTAATAACCAGAATTCAATTTTCAAGGTTCGCATTAATTTTTCAACTGAATTTCATCCGTTCAAAAGCATCAAATAAACGAAAAAGTGTGAAAGAATTATACAGCTAGAAATATGATATAAGTGTTAATAGATAGCAGATCTTCTAACTACTAATCTGCACACATAAGATGAAAGTATGAGTACTAAATTTCTCATTAGAACGCAATGAGAAATTTTTGATAATTTTCTCCAACAGCTATTACAAAAACCCTTAAGTCTAAACAATGTGATAATTTATACCCCGAAGCATAACACTGAGAAATAGGCAATCGATAAAACGAGCCAAACTCTAATCTATGTTGTATGAACTGGAAACAAAGATGGCTCCGATGTAAGCGACAAGAAACACTTATCGTCCATTAATCTGCATGGACTTGGGAAAGGGGACACATACGAGAGAATTGCCATGTTACATGGGAGCCATCCAACTACTGACCGCAATATTAGTCTAGTTGACTCGATAGGCTGAAAATAACATTGAAAGCTGAGAAACGATCTCATAATATGCAAAGCTTCAACAATAATATCTTCTCGAATAGCGAACTCTACTGCTTGTCCCTCGCAATACAAACATGAACCATGAACCTGAAACAACGTCTATGATTGGATAAATGCAAGCGCACAGGCGGTAGATAACCGCAGCTAAGTGCCTCCTCATCCTAATAAGAATGCCCTGATGATCGATATTACTGTATATAGAATGTGTCGAAATGAATTTAGAATGCCGACGATGTACGAATTAAGGCACTCTGTCGGCACCCACTTGAAGCTAAGTTGTGGCGGCTGGTTGAGAACCTCGCCCTGCCAGCATCCGGTCGGTGAAAGAAAACACTACGCCGTGGGCAACTCAGCTGCCGCCCAACACAACCCCAAAGCTACATCAACAGTCTTTCGTCAAGAGTACAGCCATTGTTTCACACTAATTAAACAACGAAACAAACCGCCATATCTAAGCCATACAATTTTCAAGTTAATTTCATCGTTATTCAAATATATTATGTATTTATAAATATTAATATATAAAATATACATTAAACTATAGTTTAGACGTTTTTCCCCTTGTTCTAAAAGTAACCATCAACAATATTGTCACAAAACATTGTTTCATGTTGAGCAAACAAAACAAAAACCGCAAAGCTACATGGAAAAAAACCAGTTAGTGAAATCCTAAATATCGCTAGATGGTTAATTATTGTTAAAAAAAGAAAGCATATAATCGAAGCGAGGCTTAGAAAACTTCCAACACAATAATAAAATTTCTGTACATTTGCTAAACCTATTTAGTGAACTTTTTCTTTCTAATTGCGTTATTTAGTTCCTTTTTAAATTCGGAAAAATTAATAAATTTCAAAGCAGTCAGAACGTAGGCCAGAATCATTGCAAATCCAATGCAGCTAATACGAAATATCATATTTTATGTGTATGCACAAGGCTTTGGACTCTCTAAATGTCGTCTAGTGGTTGATTTGTGAATAATTTTCTCAAAGCATTTGAATTTTCATTCACAAAATATTTGCTTTGGTGGGGAGTAGTGTTCAATTGTGAATGAGAAGTGTCTAGATGTAATTAATGCATTTTTTGAAAATTCATCTAGGCTAAATATCTATAGTCTATTAAATGCAATTTTATTAGAAGTATCTGTCATGTCTGTAGACAAGGAAGTAAAGAACAATAGGACATAGTAGGCAAGATAAGTTGAAACTTCAACAGAATTTCTGTTCTAAAAAAGGAGGTAAGATACTTTGGTTAAGGACTGGATGAACACTGGAATGTTTAACCTTATCAATGCAATACAACATCATTTCCAGCTTAGTCAATTCCTTAAGTTATTTTATGCGTACCAACACAATTGTTTCCATTCCTCTATTTGAAAAAATCAAGCCCATAGAACTTATGAATAATGGGATACGTATATTTTAGGATTAAATATCACTCGCATAATATTGCAATCATTTTCTATAAATTTCATTTTTTAATAAAGTATTGCAATATTTTTCCTATTGCTTAGCGGAGTTCTAGAGCCACGAAGATCACCTTGGTAAAGGTGAATATTATGTTTTCTGGTAACTTGGTCGATTTAATTTATTCTATTTGGCCGACAGATGAATGATTTTTTCTAAAACGTCATCTAATTCGGTTTTGATTTAGTAGAGATAATTTTCAAGATGGACACTTGGATATCCCTTGGTAATTAGCATTACCAGTACAATAAATATGAATAATTCAATTCGAATCCTACTAACAGAGTTTCAGCGGATTCGAAATTGAATTATTAATAATTTCTAAAGTACTCGTACTTCGTAAAGAGAACTATACATTTTCGTTCAGGTACATCTTAGAATGACCAACACTAATATTTTACCGATACCTCTATAAGAAGTAACTGACTCCAAATAGGTCAAACATTTCATTCGATTCATCAATTTTCAATCTCCTATATTACTATATCACGCAATCGAAATATTCAAAGATTATTATTGCCTTGAACATTATCCACAAATGAATCATTACGAAAGCTAACCATTGATTGAAATCAGAGTTGTACATTTAAGAAGAAATATTTACATTTTCCCCTCTTTCATCATAAAATGCATGAAATATGCTTTGCTGTTGAAAATATTATTTTTGCAGTAAATTTTCGAGGAGATATCCATTCCTAACAAGAATCATACTAATCCAAGTATTAGGAAAGTTACTTCCCCAAAACTGGCACTTATTTCAGTATTTTAGTGCGAGTTAGGAAATTTTGTTAGTAATCTGAGAAAAGCATGCTGCGGTTAAAATTAAACACTTCAAAGTACTCTGCACATTGATAAGGATATTTTGTCTCATCTTAATTATTCAATAATATAATATGATAACAATTCTTATTTAAGTTCGTTAGTTTTCGGACAATATAGCCTATTATAACGATCAAAGTTAAGAGAACTGAAGATAAATGCTCACACAGAAAAGTGATTTCTTTCACCTCAGAGACCTACACAATGGAACTTAGACCCAACAATCATTATTTTCAATGTTTCATTCATCACATTACTAATATTATCCAATAAGTATTCTGAATTTTCGATATGAACAACACATCACAGCAATGCCACATGAATTATTTCAACCGTTAATTGATTATAATTAACAATAATTGCAATATTTGTAATTATCATTACAACCGTTGCAAAACGAGTACCGTACTCTTCTGGGACAATTGGTGAGCGTGCCACCAATACCGTACCATAGCCTACACATCATTAACAACAAATTGTTCAAGAACAACAACAAACATGGAGATGATGACACACCATTATTACACATTTAGATACCAAGTAAATATTTTGAACCCTAACACTAAATGATAAGTCTAGATACACATTTATATCAAGTATGATAATTAATTGATCCTCTACTAATATCTAATGAACTATGTATAATTAAACTAACCATCTAGGTTTTCATTGACAATAAATTGGAAATAATTTCACCTAACTACCTATAGTCTTGGTCTTCTTCCCATAAGTAATAATATTTCCTTTTTCAAACAAACAACAAATCAGACCCCAAAACTAAATTAATGATGAAAAATTAATCTTGACGAAACGATTTTGGATTATTAAAATGATGACAAATCGTTAATTCCAAACTAAACAATCTACTCCGTCACTACCATAAACCAATTCAAAAACTAAATGAAACAATACAAAACAAAACTTCATAAAAATTCTAAAAGAAATATAAATAACATCAACGATATTGTAATCTTGAACAATAAGAGGAACATTAATAGAAGTTTGTAATGATGAGATTGGAAAATCTCTATCTCAATAGAATCGAGATAAACTAATAGATCTAATTCGGATGGGGGGGATTAATCTTCAAAAAATAAAATAATTCTGATATACATTGATGATAATATAAAAAACGAACATGAATATGAGATTCACAAAATGAGAATCACTATTGAGGCATTTTGTACCTTGTGACATCAAACCAATGACATCAACAGATTTTTTTTAAATGATAGAAATTATTGGCAAGAAAATATTGAACTCAAAAATATTAAGATATAGGATAAATTAAGTTGAAGACCTCACAAGATTTTAAGCAGCTATATCGATAGAATTGATAACTGAACTTGGAAAAGTCAATATTGAACATAGGATAATCGCAAAGTATGTTGATAGCGCCTTGGGAGGGAGAGTTGATTACACCAATTTTCAAATTTCAACAAAACATTAGCTGTCTCTAGAAGTTCTTTTGACATGTAAATGAAATGAAAAATATCACAGCCTCTCACGAAGACTTCAGACATTGCTAGAGATATACACAATATATTTTTATTTTATCAACATACACACACCGATATCAAGTGAGTGTAATAATAATATGTTACTGATTAGTTACATCATCCAAAGAAATAACATCTATTCATCAAGTTCAATTCATCAATAATCATTTATATCTTAGTGCTACAATGTAGACAAAAAAAAATCATCTTTAAACTGCAATAACAATATTACACTTATTAATTTGATAATATTCATATAACTATACTAAAGAAATAATAATGAATATAGGCCTTAGTCTTGTTAGAGTATTAGTTACAATGAATAAAAACGGGTCAACGACTATATATTGTTTCTAATGGATACGGGAGGAAGGTATGCAACCGGAGCATTGGAAAATTCAATTCCAACTACCTGGTAAACAGCTTCGTTTAGTTGGAAAAGTAAGTTTTGAGGTTTTGCGGTGGGGTAGAAGAAGAAATAGGTGTTGAGGGGGGGAAGTCAGAGAATGGCTGAAGAGAGAGGATTTAAGGGACAGGGAACAAAGGGAGACACAACATCGAGTGGTTAATGTATACCTTTGATGTAATGTGAACTACCAGTACTGAAAGCTTTCTCCAAGAATGCGGTTACTCAATTACCATCGATAGAATTTGATGCTGAAATCAAAAATCAAAATTTTTAGATCGTTGAAGAATTCTTGAGTAAATAAAGCAGTCGCCTGTCTCTGAAATCTCCCAGACAGAGTAAGTACGTTTGATTATTATGATTAAGTTCACAGCTCCCGTAACACATACGTACTCAATTTCATCCCTCAAGAGTCAAATTATTGATAGATACTATACAATGTCATAATCAGTTGGATGGTGCTATAGGAAACATACATCCAATAATAATAGTAATTCAATTTGAAATTACTCTGCATTTTGTACAATAAAATTGGAAGTTTATTGAGCAATTGTCGTGCATTATTTCACGTTTCAGAGATATGATAACCATATGATTTGTACAATGCAGTAAATATGCAATGAGAATTGCCAATAAACGGTACCAGTGTGTACTATGCAGGCTAGCGATGAATGAGAATTTTCGACAGATTTTTGAAATCAGCATGATTTAGCGTCCTCGAAAGTTACTAAGACGTATTCAAAATTGAATTTTTAAAATACTTGATCGAAACTGAAATGAATCCGATTCCCACTTCAGAAATTAAAATTACGTTGAAAATGAAATGCATAAAAATATAAAAAATAAACAGGTCAGAATACGAGAAAACAATTATTATTCAAAATTTACAAATAACAAAACTTTTAAATGAAAACATAACAAATGAAAGAGAGTCTGTTCTCAATTCCTGAAAACAAAATCAACTAATAAATTACAAAATATAGAACAAAATCACTTGAAAGATAATGTTAAATTTTATTACGACTTTTTCAATACCACGGTTTCAGTAGTGAAGTTCAGCATCAACTTCAAACAGTCTAGCCTGTTTGCTACAAAGACAAGTGTGAAAGCTAGTAGGCTATTTATTGCACATCTAGTGCACATTGAGATATTGAATTTTTTTAAATATTCCACATCAATATTTATGCTTTTTAAGTTGATATTTAATCTAAAAATAATTATGTGAAGCATATCAGCTTTGACAAATTAAGGATCATAATACACAGAGCTAACTATCGGATCGAAGAATCCAATCAACGTACAACGTTTAGAACCTGTTTCAAATTGCAATATTACTTTAAATTGAGACCATCGTTAATTGATGACTCTGAAATTTCATTATGATCTACAAGAGACTAAGCTCGGAGATAGTACACAGTATGGCTGATATCAGAATATTACATACTAACAATAATGCAAATCAACACATGGTATGGTAATGGTAAGTTTACAAAAATAAATGAAGATAATCGTTACTAGAATAAAACTCGAAGTATTGCAACTAAAAGCCATCAACATGATCAGCAGAGTTGGTGTTGATCATGTTGATGGAGATGATGACGGTGATTATAACAATGTGAGAGATCAGCCTCAATTTTTCAACAACTGTTTGAAACAGCGATAATGGTACTATAGACACTGAATGAGAGAAATGTTGAACTTAATAATTAAAATCGCAGTCCCTATGTGTACACTTGGTCGATGCACAAAATCGATCAAGTGTGGACATGAGGGATGGGGGTGGGTGGATGATGTGTCTACTGTATTATACTGAGAGTGGCCTGACGTCGCTTGGTCTCCTCCTCGCTGATGCGTTGTTCGATGAGGTACTGGGCGGTGCTGATGGCATTGACGCTGCCCGAAATAGTGACCACGCGGTTGCGGGTGCCGGGCGCATAGATGCCCTTCTTCGAGATCTGAATGTTGGCACCACTGAGCAGCTGGATTTCAACCAGCGATCGGCCGCCCGGGCCCAGAATAGCGCCCACTATCATTTCGGGTACATTGAGGTCCACCTTCTTGGTCTCCTTGGTGTCGGAGTCATCCTTGGCGACGCCGCCGCTGCCGCCTCCGCCGCGGGTCGAGCCGAGGCCGAACGAGTTGTTGTTGAGTGCGGAGGGCGCCGTGATGCCGGCCTGGTGCCGGAACGGGTCGAACGGCACGTCGAGTGACGACCGGCCGGCCGGGTTGGTGCCGATGGGGCCGAACACGCCTGACGACGCGGCCAATCCGTTGGCCTGCGCGGGCGCCGCGTCCATCGGACTCATGCCCAGAAAGCCTCCGCTCAGCAGACTCGAGCCCGACGTGTTCCCTAGCCCCAGTCCCATGCCCAGTATACCGTACCTGCAATCACACACACATCACACAAACCTATAGACAACATTTTAAAAACGTTCGCAAATATGAAATTCAATCACCAACTAATCATTTATAACATAAAACGATTTTGGAAACATTTTCGACTAGAAAAACGTAGAAAAATGTTTATTCTTGGGAGTGGTCGTAGAGAGTGGGGTTATCTATGGCTCCATAAACACCAAGTAGACGCGGTATCTGCTATTCAAGTCCTAGACTTCAGACAGCTATTTATGAAATAGCTCGTGTTAGGTGAGTGAATACTGCCCGAACTTTCAAGATCAGTTAAGAGGTTGAAGCTGGGTTACATGTTATGAAACTGGGCCGAAATCGTGAGTGGGTGCATCTACGCCGTGTTTATAGAGACATAGGTTTACCTATAGAGAAAGCATTACGCAAGTAGATATCTCATGGTATAGGGAACGCAGTGAAAATTTACGTTGTACGGTCAAGACTCTAGGCCACGTAGGTCTGTATGGTGAAGCTTGGGGCGCTTGAGGTCTCACCATTCAAACACATACGCCCACCCGGTACAGGGTATTCAACTTGAAAGAGGCCCCGTTACTTAACAGTTTATGTTCAAAGGATAGTTGGGTATCAAGTTGAACACCCTAGAATAGAGTCCTCAGAGATAATAATAATAATTCCGTGTAACCTGGCTGGCTCAGGTCTGGTGTCAGAGTTTTCAGGTCACTCCTGATCAGTTCAGGGTCTCTGACATGACTTAACGACTGTTTTTTAGGCAGCCGGGACCGACGGTTTAGCGTGTCCTCAGAGATATCACCACACAATTAAAAACCGGCATTCATTCTTTAACATATGCATGAACTATCTACTGTACTTGTTTAATGCTTTCTCTATGGTTTTTCATTGATTTCAATTGGCTTTTTATTATGTTTTACAAATTCAATCATCAAAGAGTTGTTGATTTTTGGAGTGGCCGCAGCCGAGTGGGCTTATCGTTGGTTTGATAACCAAGAGGTCCCAGGTTCGATCCCCGGTATGATCAACAGATTTTTTCAGACTACTCCAGTGTTTCAAACGGATACATAAAGCCTATCGGCAACGGCTGCTTGAAACCATTTATTGAGTCACATAAGAGGCCCTGAAACGATTCAGGTGCAAACATAAAACCAGACCTGAGCCAGCCAGGTACCACAATATTGTTATTATAGTTCATTTCAATTTCTGGGTGTATGCGGACTGACTAATCAACAGTACAACCTACCTCTACAGCTAAATCTGTCGAGCTCCAAAAGAATTGAGGTTGATTTAAATTTAATGAAATAAATAAATCATAACCTGGATAAGTGAATAAATGGTAGAGTGGACATTATTGTCCAAACTTCGCTACTTTAGAAAAATTAAGAGGTCACTTTCTAGCCTGTGCTCAGACTTCAAACAACATTATTTTCATGACATATTCATTCACACCCAATTTCCAAAATACAATGATACACCATTTAATACATAGTGGGGAAAAACCTCATTAAAAATTGTGTTACTATAGAATTTTTGATAGAGTTGACAAAACAAATATTGCATCATTATTTGAAATACATTGCAACAGTTTCAAGTAATTAATTTCGCTGCATGCATTAATTATTCAATCACAAACCTGATTTCATTTCAACTTGAGTCAACTCTAATGCTATAAATATTATTAATATTTTGATTCTGAAATCGAGCAGCCTAAAGATCTGACTACAAGAGGATTCTTTGAAAAAAAGGTAAACTTGAATTTTCTATCCACTAGCAAAATATCATAATAAATTATAATTCATTCAGTTTTCAATCATCATCAATGCAGTTGATCAGATAGAAATTGAAGAGGAGTGCAGCTTAGCATTTTCAAATAAACCTTCCAATAAAAATTAATGTCGAAATTAACTCAATTCCGGAAAAAATTAAAAACGCTACTTGAACTATTTTCTAATTTTTGGCCTGAGTATAACTTTGCTCACTAACCTTATTCAACCGAAACAAATACTCTACAATCACTCTACCATTCACCTCTACTAAATTCGCGTTGATTTTGAATATTTGTCAACATGCATCATCATAAATTTTGTAGTTCTAACCATTCATCACCCTTCTTTCCTTACTCATTCACAACCGTAATGCTCAAGAGGTAACGCAAATAGGTTTGCATGAAGGCAGATAGAAGAGGGGAAAGGGGCAAAATCTACTCTTCACTAAACGGTCATACCATATCATAAGTGGGCAAAGTTATAGAGACCATACTGCGTTAAATTTTCTATTTTCAAGATAAATATAAATAAAAAGAACATGCAACTCAAAAACTATTAAACGAATGATACTTTTTAATTTAGTAGAATAAAATGATCTGAAAAGCTGTACAAAGCCTTCAATGTAATACGCTAATAATTACATTTTGATTCAACCGGCGATGATGAATGTCCATGAATGATAATGGTTTATGAAATAGATGCTGAAGAAAGATTGATTTTGAAAAACTTCCCAAAAACGTAAGATTTGGAATTGAAGGCTTTTTCTGATATTCAAGTGTTTTCCATCAATTATTCCCTGAAGTAATTTATCTTCAATAATTTAATTTGAGTTTTAATGAACCGAAGCTAAAACAAAACTGTGTGAGGTCTGCATAAATAATGTTAAAATTAAGCCTCTACAGCTAGAAGTGGATAATTATTTAAAAGGGGTTTCAAACTATAACTGGACGGCTTTATAATTCAACTCTATTACATAAATTCATTAATTTCGTTTTCAAGGGATTTTCTTGGTGAATCTCAAATGTAGACAAATTGAAATTCACGTTATTTAAATTGGTATTCCATAAATTAATATATTACTACAATGTGTACCGTAATATTCCCAAATTTTCCTAGCCTGATTTTGATTTTTAATTTATAAATTTGAATTCCAAGTTATTACTACCTAGTTTTTAGATTTTTTGTGTGGATATAATCCACGCAAAAAGTAACGAACAAAACATTTTGCTTGTAGAATATGCATGGACATTAGATCAACGCTGTTGGCGTGAAAACAAGAACCGTTTGGACCTTATAGATGAAGGCTTCCACAATCATTTGATCATTTCATGTCATCCCTAAGAATTTAGTAAAAACAGAAGGTTGAAGAAAAAAATAAAATAGTTTGACAATTTTGAATTGTAAAACAAAATAAAATTAAACAAAATTTAAATAAAATTGCTGATTAATCAGTTTCTCCTGAAAAGCTAGAAATTGTCTTGAAATTGACTTTTTAGTTTCATCATAAATCAAAAATAGAGTCAGTACAGTGACAGCTACCCCTCGAAAATTCAATAAGAACGCTCATCACCATTCATTCCATTGTATCGATCACAATCTATATACCAGGAATTCTGTTCTCATAATACATACACCTAACACAATCATCTGGCCTTAAAAGATAAATTACCCAAAAATTATTATAAATTCGCACAATACGAAAACAATTGACGTTGTCACTGATTTAAATTGGATATAATCAACTGATTTTATCAAAATCTTACGCATATACGGTACTGTACATTGAAAATGAATTGACCATAATAACTCATTTCAATGTGAGTTGAAGTAAGATACAAGATTTCATATAACTTAACATCTGAGCAGAGTTCATCTCAAAGAGGACCATTAACAAAAATTTTCTCAGTTGCTTCATCTCTCAATACTTCTTGAATGATTTACAGAGTAAACTTTAGGCTAGGCGTACACCGGTTAGTCAAGACAAGACAAGACGAGATTAGTCACAGTAATTCACATAGTTGCTTATGAAGCAACACACACCGATTAGTCATTGCATCGGTGTGTGCTGCTTCATAAGCAACTATGTGAATTACTGTGACTAAAAGTGACTAATCTCGTCTTGTCTTGACTAACCGGTGTACGCCTAGCCTTATATGAACAGTGAGCAGTTCATGTTCATAGTCATTTATTTTAATACAGTATTGATAAAAGTATAGTTGAAAATTTTGCTCAGATTGGACTAAATTTCAATAGCATGATCAAGAAACAAATCTGTATATTTTGTAGATATTTTGAAACAACAAGCTAGTTAGAGTGCCGTGTGCTCCAACACACTTATCCATCAATAACAAAATCATCAGTAATTCGTTCGTATAAAAAGTTATAACACACGAAAGTTATAACGTGCAATTACTGTAGAAAAAGCCTTAGAGGAGGTTTTCATTTGACAGCACGATTCCAGTGATATTGACCAAAGCTTTAATCGGTTGTTAATAGCAAAAACGGAGGTTAAAGTTAATTGAGGAGGAATAGTGACAATGATTCAGAGTACAGTAGTAATAAAAGATAAGTAGTGATTTTGTGAAAAATGTAAATGAGATGTGTACTTGGCAAGCGTGGACATTGCGGATGAGATCTCATTGGTTGCATGTTCGGAGTACCCACGGGAATGAAGCATTATCTTGATGTTGTCCATGAGCTGGGAGGTGAGTGATTGGTTGGCGCCGCCGACGAATGGCGAGTTGAGGTTCAGGCTGAGGTTGAGGCCACCGTTGGCCAGGCCTCCGTTCAACATCATCTGGCTCACTGCAACCAAAAACAATCACTCATCAAGCCATCGCCTTAAAACAATTCATCCAATTCTTATACTGAAAAGGTGCATTGGAACTTTTTTACAATTCAGTAGCTACAAATACTAAAAATGAAAACTGACCTACTTAAGGAATGAGTGATGAATTTTGCTATAGTGCGATTCACGTCAAGAAGTCAGCATTGCTTAGATGGGAGTTTGCTATCCTTGTTCAGCACAAGGCAGTTGCTGATGTCTCTATCCTATTCGCAATGTGCATAGTTTCCGCACTGTGCATTGTTGTCGCACTGTCCTAACAGATTTGGTGCAGTTTTCTCTTTCTCTCTCAATGAAACTTGGCATCAATGCTCCTCACATAAACAATACTGACTTCTTGACGTGAATCGGACTATAGTCACAACAATAATGATAACTTGGATGTATCATATTACAGAAATGAGGAAGAATAGTGTTTGTAACGATATGGATGTATAATTATCCAGAAATGAGTGAAAAATCATGCTTGTCACAAAACATGGTATGGATGTAGTGTTACTGTATGATTTACTGTACGAGTTGGTATTAACACTAAAATTTAGTATCAAATCACTTTCTTGCACCATGACTTCTATGTGTCAAGTTTAGTCAATAAGTTTTGAATATCAAATTTTAATAAATGATTTGTAGTTTAGTTCAGTGCTGAATTTCGCAAACGTCTTCTCTATTTGAAGGTTCAATGAACGATACATGAGCTAATTTCAAGAATTATACTAGCATTTTAGTAAGATTAATTGAGCTATTACTATCAGTAAACCTATTACTTTTACAACAATAATTAATAAGAATAATATTCAATCAGCAAGTTGACTTTTGCTATTATCCAACTTGATTTTCATCCAAAGCTGGATGTATTCCTAAGCTTCTTGATTTCGGATTTTGGAGAATGATACGAGAGTGTGAAATTAATCTACTGCTATCACTCTATAGGAATAGACAATTACAAGGATGATCAAGCAATTTTAATTCAAGATATTCTAATGTTTACGCATCCATGGTACAACAATAGATGGTATCATATCTGTTGATGTGTTCAATTAAAATTTCTGTCAATAATCTATACAATTCTTCTTTATAACAATATTAGGACCATAATATACGAGGTGGCATTGACGCAGCGACATTTTTCTGGACCAATCACAAAGCACCGAATTCGAGCGCAAAATAAATGGGCTGTGTAAAATTTGCATAATGTAAGTGCCATTAACCGGTTGATTAATGGAAGAAAATCGTAAATCAATTAAAGCAAACTAAGATATAATTCTTGAAAATGATATGAGGTAACATGATTAAGTACAATGGAGAGACAATTTAAAAGTTAAAGTTTAATCGTAAATCAATTAAAGCAAACTAAGATATAATTCTTGAAAATGATATGAGGAAACATAATTAAGTACAATGGAGAGACAATTTAAAAGTTAAAGTTTAATCGTAAATCAATTAAAGCAAACTAAGATATAATTCTTGAAAATGATATGAGGTAATCGTAAATCAATTAAAGCAAACTAAGATATAATTCTTGAAAATGATATGAGGAAACATAATGAAGTACAATGGAGAGACAATTTAAAAGTTAAGAGATAAAATTGATTGAAACAAACTGAAACCCTTTTTTTAATTTTATGAGGGGAGTAAGTAAAATAGAGGAACGAATTCAAAGTTGAAAAAGAGAAATAAATTGAAAAATAAATAAAAAAACGTGAAGCTGTGCTGACCGGCCATACTGTTAGTGAGATTGGGGTTGTTGGCGAAGGAGGAGGCGGCGGCGGCGGCGGCGGTGTTGTGCGCGTAGGGCGAGCCGGTCGGGTTGTAGTTGGCGACGGGGCCGGCGATGTCCGCGTAGCTCACGTTCAGGCAGCTGCCGCTGTGCGGGTCCTCCATCACTTTCGTCAGAATCATCGAGCACGCCTTCGAGTTGCTGTCCAAGTCACCTACAAACAACATTACATTATTAAAATCAAAATTCAATATTTTTAGATCATCAATAAGTAGTGTTCAGTGCTGTGTTTTAGTGTTATATATTTTTCGGACTTTATAAAATCAAAAAATACTTTTTTTAAACGATGATGTCTGTTTTCTAAGTGAAAACAAACTTTCACCATGTTCCCTATCAAGGGATAATTGGTTATGTTGGTGAAGTGGAACAGCCCTACTCGGGTCTCCCCACTATTAAAAGCCATACGCTAAATACAGTAATAAAATAATACATTATTTATTTATAAGATTATAAATCAAATACATTTTAAAAAATACACAGCAAAAATGAAATAATCACAACGATTCAAGTTAGAACATAAGAAACTACTTCCCTAAAAGAGCAAACTCGAACTTGGGGAAGGAGAAGCCGTACTTTGGTGTGCTACAATAGCAACTAACACTAAATCCTTCTAACAAACATAAAAATTAGTAACAACATAAAAGAACAATGATTCAATTCTTACATTTATACTAATATATAATGATCTATGAATTACTTCAGCTACTGTACTCATAATTTCATCAGAATACGAGGAAACATTTTTTTGTGCGCATATGTGAAAGTAAGATGTATATTGTGCAGATGAGAAAAGATTAGACTTGAATAAATAAATATTTGCAGAGTAATGCAAAATTTAAATGTGATGTCATTAATAGGTTCATACATGAAGAGTGTGGAATAAGATAGATAAATTGTGTAGAACTGATAAATAGGCATAGATAGTATAAACATACATACATATTATGTAATGGGAAAATTTTTCGAACTATTCAGAACACTGGTCGGGGCACCGACAACTTGGGTCTGTTTCATGAGACAAAAAGGTCCTGTATTCAGGGGCGTCATTTGGGTGGGGCAGGGGGGGGCATTTGCCCCCCCCCCTGATTCCTGGGTTACAGAGAATATTATGTACTAGCTAATGTAAAAATAAGCATTTCATCCGGTCAAATGTTAAAAACTTAGCGGCAGAGTAAATATCTTTGTATTCTTGCAATTTAAAAAAATATTTATTTATTACACTACTTAACTACTAGAACTACTAAAACTCTTCAAACACGTAATATTCAATAGTACTTATTAGTGTACACATATAGGTCTGAATAATAACAGCAGAGCCAATGTATTATTTTTAGTACGAACGTCTGAACGTATTGATCACGTTTATCGTTTTTATCTAAGAAGATTACCAACTTACCAGAATATTACTATGATTCTGTCTGTTGTCAATAATAATTGTCGTTTTGCATTAATTTTCTGCATATATTTAAGGAAATCTTACTCATAATTTTGTAATAATTCAAAGTGCATTTGACATTTAAAATAAGCTTAAACCCCTCTTTTTGGTTTCAAAAGTGCTCAGTTTTCCGGGGGAGGACCCTCGGACCCCCCTCTTTGGTGGAGGGTATTCCATACACCCCCACCCCCCTTCCGGTGTTTGCCCCTCCCAAGGTTATGGTGAAATGACGCCACTGCCTGTATTAGAGGAAAAGTCGGATGAACCCTCGGAATATGATTTCTTTTAATAGAAGACTCTAAATGTAATTTAGTGTGGGGATCCATCACTAAATAATGTACGAATTTTAGGATACAATGGAAGATAAATACCTAATAAAATAATGATGATGTAGCACAGGGTTTTAGATCTTAGAAAATTGAAATTTATTTCACAGTCTGCTATTCATGTTGAGTGTTTTCTCAGCTTCCTCTTGTAATAAAGGACTTCTAAATTTTAATGAAACAGACCTGATGCCTGAAAGCGGGTGGAAGAGAAGAGATAATGCATTATTTGTCCAGAACCACACTATTAGCTATTACCAATCCTGTATCTAAATTTATTATTTAGATACATTTATGTATTCTATAATTAATTTCCTATAATCCTATAATCATGTATTCAATTTCAACGGTCTAGTTTGAAGGGATACAATATGATCGAGAGAAACGTATGATTTTCAATTGAGGCGGCTACACTGAAAGCGGATCGTTGCCGCTCAAATTGACAATAATCTGCTCCTTCAATCCCCCTAATAATAGCTTGTGCCCTGCATTAGTAAATTATCTACTATTAATTGATTCTCATTGGTTTAATTGGATTTATCAGCAAATTTTACACTATTCAATCATTTTCATACCCAAATAAGCAATCAAAAAGTGAATAAAAAACGAAATATTCAAAAAATGTAATAGCGTGTAACAGGAAGACTGAAGGGATTCTGCACTTCAATATTTTTCGCTTTTAGAATACCATAGTGGTACTAGGATCCCTCTTATCAGGTACACCTTTCAAGTTACATTTCAAAACTATAAGTGGGAGAAGCATGATTCAGTAATGTATCTCATCATTATTTATGTAGCGAATTAATCTCTCTCTCTACCTGGGTATCATCCTCTCTCTCTCACCCAGTTGTACAGTACTTTTAAAATTTCATGAAACAGACCACTAGTCAATGAAAACACAAGAAGTAGCGCCTGCCCAAGGTCAATCAATGAGGAAGGTGTCTACGATAACAACGATTAATAAATTAATAGTCGCCACTAAAGCTAACTCAGCCGTAACGTTTTTCTAACATTCTATTCACTTTCAATTTGAAGCCCCATGTTTCACAGCAAAAAGAAATCACTAAAAGGACTTACTATGTAGCCTACATTGGTGAATGTGCACAATTAACCAAGAGCTGATTTATTAATGAACATTAGAGGGAAACAATGATTGGTTTGGTTGTCCAATAAAGAGCTGTAGCGCTGTAAAATTAGACCAGGGTAGCATAATACATACTTCTTAGTCAAGTTGGGCAACACCACTGTCTAGAATAAGTCTAGAATTTGCAAAACTTCTCACACTTATTTCATAGCTATCATGAGTTCCAGCAAACAAGACCTTCTCCATTTGGAATAGAGAAGGTTTTGGATCAAAGTACCTCAATGATTTATTTAATGGTCAACTAGAAAACATACCTAAAACCGTAATGCATCTTTCTTGCAGACTCTGATCCTTGGCCTTCTGAGAGATTTGAACGTGAGATCCACTTTGTTCCTTGATCTGTTTGATATATGCGCCTCCTTTACCAATAATCATACCAGCTGTCGTGTTCGGTATGAGAATTTTAACCTAGAAATGAGAAATAATATAGTTGTATGAGTGAAGAGCCAAAGTACTTCAGAAAACAGAGGATAACATGCAGGTTAGGTGGGAGCACACAAGAGTTGAAAAAGGCTTCAAGTGAATTTTACATCATATTGAACATGAGTTCAAGAGTTGAAAGTCAATGGGAATAAAGTGTGAATTTTCTTTTATAAAATAAAGAGAACTTCAAAATTGAATTCCTAGCTGAAAAACATTCAAAATTTCTACCGGAGATTTCCACTAATCTTAGGTCCCGTGAGTGTAAAGCATCATAATATCATAAATCATCCATTATGACTGGGTATCACGATTCTAGTAGACGTTCTACCTACTGGAGGCAGGTTACCAGAAACCCATCTATTTACCAATATGGCTGGTTTTCACGATTCTAGTGTACGTTCTGGTTACTGGAGGCAGGTTACTGGTTTATAGGTAAGTAGATAGGCTTCTGGTAACCTGCCTCCAGTAAGTAGAACGTCTACTAGAATCATGAAACCCAGCCAATAAATCAGTAACTTACCACCAGTAACCAGAACTCTACTAGAATCGTGAAAACCTGCCATTACTCTAGTAAGATAACCAGTTTCTAAATTCCCTTCATCAATTTACTATATTGAAAATTATTGCTCATAGAAATCAAGAAAATCAATTTTATCGGTTCCAGGCTATTTTTGAACATGATTAAGCTCTCATAGGAATAGTTTTACAATACCACGGTTCTACTCTCACAAAGTTTTCCTTTTCTTCTCAATAGACTTGAATTCAGTACAAATTATTTCTATATTTGAATCCAAGGATTCAGAAAGTTGTATTCAAATTCTGGATGCTTTTTCATTTTGTAACATCAATATTGATTTCTATGACTCATTAATACTGACTCTTTAATGACTCATTAATAAACTTATGATTTTGAAATATTTCAAACTAGAATCAGATTCATTTAATTTGACGCTTTGCATTAGATAGATAGAGAGATATTATTTCTTTGCCATCGTACTCGACGATCATCAGCAACGTCAAGAAATGATACCTCTCTACATCTATCTACCTATCTAATGCCAAGCGTCAAATTAAATGAGTCTGATTATACAATTCAGTTGCAATCAACGAGAAATGAAAGGGATACGTCACACCATTCATTCGTATGTAGTAGAGAGATTTGGAGTTAGCAGCAATGATAGTTACATACTGATCTATAGTAAAACAATAATAAATGGGACAAAGCAAACAATTTTTTACTACTCATATCAAGAACAAAGGTTAAAATGAACAAACTAAAAGAACACTTTCGCTAGTGTCGCTAGTTGAATAAAACACGAGGTCATATAGATATTAGAATTTCAATCATTGTATTTCATATTACAATGCAACCACTTGTATTCATTTGGTCTGTAGTACGACAATGAATAGTTTGTATCTAGAAAACAGCTTACTATTGGAAATACACACTGCACAATACAAACACACAAGGGATTATCAATTCTTACAACTAGAAGAAAGGAAAAAGAGTATCAAAGCAATAAACAAAACAATAATAAATTTTTACACAGTCATTGCTTTCTTTAAAAACAATACCGGTCGATATAAAAACTTATTCAACCACTAATTTGTACAATTGGTACAATGGATATTGACACAAAAAGCAGTAACAATACTAGCATTACTGTAATATACTGCTAGTAAATTGAATGAACAATGCAAGTATTTTGTGATAAATTGCAAGTGAATGATATTCGTTGACTCAACGACTGATCTGATTCATTGAATGGCTGATTTTGAATGAGATAAATTTCGATTAATGAGTTAAATGTTGATTGTGGATGATAAGTGGTGACCGGTGAGATGACCATGACAATGTAAAAACGAACTGATAAATAAAGAGAGGGAAGGTGAGAGAGTAGTTAGTAGTAGTAAGATGTAGTTGATGCGGTGAGGCGGATGACATGACTTTTCTTTTTGAAAAAGAATGTCACCTGCTTGTCCCGCTCCGCTACCTTAACGTCCATGTCGGGACTGCTTTGCTTGCCGCCGCCCCCGCCCCCGCCGCCTCCACCGCCCGGCTCCGGCTTCTCGCGGATCTTCTCCATTATGAACATCAGCACCGCCATTATCGACATCATGCTGCCCGAGATCAGGCACACTCGCTCTGTCGTGCCTGAAACACAAAGCAAACATTTGCTAAATTCAAAGATTCAAATGAAAGATAATCCCTATGAACACACTTGGTCGATTTTTGTATGCTGCACAGCATGCGTCTAATGCTTGATAGTTCTTGTAGAACTTGATCATATTACACTGAATTTATAATACAAAGCCTTCTTGGCTTCATACAGTATTCCTTACATACTTCAATACAATTTTAGAACACAGAGGTTCTAACGCATTTTAGACAGTTATTTCTCTGAACTTAAAAATAATGTTTTGTCAAGATTAATAGTGCAACCGCTGGAAACAAAATCATTTATGTTTTCATGAATAATGTGACAGCATACTGCATGGCCCTTTCATTTATTTATTTATTGATAGGTAAATCTAGTAGAAATTAAATAAAAAATGTCATATATGTTATGGCTACTGTGTTATCCGCTGGACTTATTTTTATTGGGCTATTTTCAATAAGATAACAAGAGAAAACTAGGTACGGATAACTATCTAAGTACTCTCACTCAATAGTAAAGAATAAATTCAGTAACATATAAATAAGTACAAACAAATTGTAAATTGTTAACTTGAACTTTGAATACCAGCACTTGAGAAATGGCACGTGCACGAACTAACCGATTAAATGATTGATAAAGCATTAAACATGTTTATTGCATGCAAAAGTTGAGCAGATTATGCATGCAAATTGGCAAAGTAAAATTGAACTGTATAGACTATAAGCTAATCATTGAAGAACGGCTAATGAGTTTCCTTTTGAACTTGCTAAACTGACTAACACTTCAGCCAGGATAATTGACCCATCTGAACGGAGGAACTATTTCAACTTCGAGAACAACTGACAGATATAATAATGTATATTGATTATTTTGTCTAATAATAATGGTGAGACAAAATGAATAAGCTTGAGACAAGGAAAAGAATGTAGGAAAAAGAAACCATGAAATTTTCTAACATTATAGCTTTAAATTAACAATACAATAGCTAGCATTAAACAATACATCCACCAAGAAAACTTGAAACTCGAGTGGGTGTCAAGGAATTTAATTTAATAACAAACATCTCTTTCCCTTGTTGCTAACAAGAAATTCGAGGTATAAGAAATTGCTTGAAGGTATGAGAATCATGTAACTCGATACTTTCACCACAAAGGAGATGAAAATTTGTAAAGGTTTTTTGGTAATGTACTTTTCAAAGGGATTTTCAACATTATTTTTGCAAAAGTCTTCATCAACATTATAAGGTTAATTATAGTGAATCTGAGAATTTCTACAGCCTTCAGTAACATAGATTGTCCGTCTTAGGAATTCTGTTGTGTTCTGTGCCCAATAATATTGTTTATTTTCCAAATTTTTCTTTGATATAAAAGCCTATTTATATTTTTCATTAAATGAAATGACACTGAAATTTATTTGGGATTTGATGTTTCTATCGTCTATGATGTGATAGGAGAGCAGAACATTCAATTTACTTAGGGAGATGTAATTATGTTTTTTATTTTCAATTCTCATACTAATAGCAAAGATAATCCAAATAGTTTATTGCTAGTCTATGCAATCCAAAGTCAGAAATAATCAAAATCTAATATTTGGTTAGTCTATGCTAATAGCGTCACAAGAAAGAATACCAAGATGTTGGCAACTCATCTCAACCAACATATAGCTTGAATCAATACTGTAATTTTTAAAACTATAGAACTTTATGAAAGATGACCTCAACTCATACATTGGGACGCTTATTTTCAAGTTAGAAATGAGTTACCGGTACTCATATCAAGTACAGTACTTCTAAGACTCACTGGACATAATAATCGGCCAATCAACTGGATTTGGTTCCGAGCCGAATGAGGAAAATAATAAATTTTGATTACTATGGAAGTGGGAGTAAGTGCTTGAATAATATTCTTGTTTATTATAATTAATGTCAATTATTTTTGGTTCTTGCTTAATTTTCATTTTAATAAAAAAATTAAAATTATTTAGAAGAGTATAATAATTACCAGGGTAGAAGTCGTTGGCTTTGGACATTTTGACCTTGGCTTTTGTGTCCTTCTGGAGCTGGGCTATCGTCTCGCCTCCCTTGCCTATGATGGCCCCTGATGCCACGTTGGGCACCAGAATTTTGAAGTGGTATACTGTCGAGTCATCCTCGCCTGCAATCAAAATAAAAAATACATTATTTTTTATGCATTTAACATTTTACAACGAAATACAGATTTTAAGGATGAGTCAAAATCAAAGAATCATCACTACATGTAAAGCTGCGTCCATACTGAACAAACTTTTGACAAACATGTTTGTTGAAACAGTTTGAACAAATTTTATTTTGTTTTACAAACAATGTTTGTCCGTGGCCAGTGTGGACGCGATACAAACAAAATGTTTGAAGGTGTGTGTAAGCCAAGGAGGAAGAAAACCATGGAGAGCGTTTTTTGAGTTCTAGGCGCATCTTGATCTGCGCAGTGTGAACATTATGAAAACTCTCTATCCTCCTTGGGTAGAACAGATTTTGTGTCGCGCCGCCATTTTTGTTTGGACTATTAATGTTTGCTCTGGTAGCGAAAACTAGCAAACTGTTTGTAGAGTATACTTTTTTAGCATGGCGCCTCATGAATAGCTTGTTATTTGAAATTTCCATAGCAACAAGTGATGTTACCAGTATTCAATTTCCATAACAAGGTCGTAGCCAGGAAAAATTTATAGATAAATACAAATTAAATAGACTTAAATTAATTTTAATACAATCATCACGTAATCTTTGCAAAAATTAAAAATCTACATTAATTAATAATTGAATAATTAATAAGTATAATTTAATTAATAATTAAAATTAATACAAAATCAACACAAGAAAAATATGATAACATAAGAACATATGATGATTCGACATCATCACACACAGCAAACGCCGAAAATGTTTGGCAAAACAGTATAGCAGAATTCTTTTAACTTGTCAGAAAACAGCTGGTTTAACGTTAGTAAACGAGCGTAAATCAATCAACTGTTTCTGACAATTTAAAAGAATCCTGCTATAATTTTGTTTGACAAACAATGTTTGTCCGAACTTTTAAAAATGTTTGTTCCTTGAGCTCCTCAACAAACATGTTTTTCAAAAATGTTTGTCAAACATTTGTTGAGTATGGACGCAGCTTAACATAAATATTAGGTGGTGCAGTAACAAATTAATGGTTTGTAAGACCAGTAAAGGTATGTGTATTTTAATCATTCCAGGTTATGTAGATCCATAGCTAATACGTATAAATTTTGTAGTAGTATTGTCTTCTCTCCCCATATCCGAAGCCTTAACTTCAACTTACTTGTTTCACTATGTTTTGATGGATGATCAAGGGAAAATTGGATTATACAGCGAGATGGAACTACCTACGGGTCTCACCACCGATCAAAGCAATACCTAATAATGATACCAACCTTCACTTATTGTTCAATTCTCCTGAAAACACTCGACGAAAATGATAATTAGCAAGTGGATGTTGTCATGTTGAAGCCTACAATTTTCAGGAGTATAAAAATCAGAAAAATATTACAACAAACTTCCTACAAATAGTTTTGTTTTCTGAAGCAAACTATTGAATTAAACATGTAAATGCTTCGATTAAAAACCTACAAGGAGAAAAATATAGTATTTGAAAAATAGTGAAACCTTCAAGAAACCATCCTATGAACAAGGCCTACATTGTTCAATCTCAAGATTGCAGACCACAAGTACTGTACATCTGAACTCAACATGAGTCAACATTATATGTTATCTGATATCAGATAACGTCAGTCGGCGTCTCCCTGTCTGCTTCTCTTAGCAGTTTCTGCGACTGCTGATATATACCAGACAACAAGGGACAATTACTGTAATACTAAACCCAACTACACAACACAAGAGAATACTGTGTATTCTATTCAAATAGCCTACATTAATGATTGATGATTTCTGCAGTTTTAAATGTGAAAACAAACATTATATTTTTGTTATAATTTACTTATTATTGTTTCAATGTATTCTAGTATCACAGACAACTGTATAGTTAGTCTATGATAGTACATAGACTGACGATGTATTATCAGACTGACGATATATCAGTATCACAGACAACTGTATAGTTAGTCTATGCTAGTATATAGACTGACGATGTATTTTATTTAAAAATTATATAGCATGAGATTTTTGGAATATTTTTGTTTTTTTATTTGATACTAACATTTGTTAATTTTTTAAAATTTGTATTCAGCATTTTATTAGATAGCTAGTCAAGCAAAACAATATTACGGTAGTCTCCACATAACTTTTATTTCAAAGTGAACAAGCCAATAATGTAAGTTATCAACTAGATAAAATGACATATATGAGAAAGTCCTTGTTCAGTTTGAACCACTTTAATATACATAGACTAAATAATGACAATATAGATGTCGTGTACTGTGTCGCTACCGATTTATTGACGCTATCATAATCTAAAAAAGGCTGATAGGCCAGTAGGTCAGGATTGGTAGTGATATTTGAGTACACAAATAAAACATGTTGCGTGCGAAAGTGTTGTGCGTAGAGATGTGATAGTGAGCCTGCGCACTAGACCTTGGCGAAACCGGCTGCTGGGACCACCAGAGGACCTTGATGGATTCCTCGGGCTTGGCTCCGCAACAAGACGCCAAGGTCGACTGAGCAGAGCGCAGATAAAACTGATACATGCATCCACTTTCCCTTTCTATTCCATCTCTTCTCTTTCAATTACACTACGACATAAGTTATGCAATCGGCCCTATTCTACTTTCTTGCGATCCTATCGTATTGCATGCAGCTATCAATGACATGTTGCTGTCATATGTCTTCCGAAAACCGGTCACATTAAATTGCGGGTCAAGGTTCAATGTTGAGGCTTCCTCGCCACACCACAAACACTCTTTCAGTACAGGAACTAGTGGAGCGAGCGCCGTTTTAGGCGATTTAGCAGATCGCAGCGTATAATTGGCCGCCTATTAAAATGCTCAACCAATCCATTCAGGATTCACCCTACAAGATTGATTTCACTGCACAACTCGAATAGGCAAATCCATGCTCCATTAAGTTTTTGGCTCACGTCGAATTCTCAAAATATAATTTCACTTCAGCTGTCGCACGAAAAATCCGAAATGCAGCAATCACATTGAACCCTAGACCATGCCAAGTTATCAATGATAATTATTCAACAACTTCAATACCTCCTATATTTTATAGAAATCTTTATTATGAAAATAAAAAATGAACTGTTTCAAGAAGTGGAACTGTTTTCCACTAAAACAAATGCAAATGTCATAAAACCAAAAATTTAAAAACAAAGATTAGGGGAGTTTGAATTACAATAAATTAAGATTCTTCAATAAGGATGAGTTTTGAGATTCAAAAGAGATTTTGAGTAGTTATTCAAATTATTATCTTTTACTATAAATCATAATTATAAATCATAATTTAAAATTTATAAATTATATTATTATAAAAATTATAAATTAATATTAATAGTATTATAAATTAGAAATCTTTTACTGGACATTGGAAAACAAATAATTAGATTTGCACTGAGTCAAGTTTGGTTGTTATTTATTGAAGTTTTTTCCAGTTTATCGATAGATAATTTCATTGATTCAAACCCGAATAATAATTTTAGTAAAACAGAGGGCGTAAAAAATTTTCAAACCAGTAAAATTTGCGTCTTTAAAACTGGTCTGGATTAAAAGATGCTGCCTGTGTCTTGTTTCTTTTGCTCAGTGTGCTAAACGTGTGATCAGATCATCCCACCTTAACCCCTTCCACGATATCGGAACTGGACAGAACTAGTCCTTGTCCTTGTGCTGTAACCCGTAATCTGATTTGCCAGTAGAGGTGGATTTTCTTCTCCAACTCCTATTCCTCCTTCCTAGTCGGCATTTACCAGTTTTTTTTCTGTCTTGTAGCAGACGCTTTTCTCGTTCGCCTTCTGTTTACGAGAGAATGATTTCAGTCTATAAGCTGAAGCCGAAAGCCCGTCACTCCGTGCAGTCGGTCGATTCGCAATATTCACCTTTCGACTCCTTCGCAACTCGCAACTATTCATCTCCAGCAACACATTCAGACTACAGAACTGTGTTGTAACCATACAAAAGTTCATCCAAACTGATTGTTCAGTAATGATGCCACGTTCATCAGTCATGCTGAAATTTTATGCTATTGCTAAATTTATCATTATTTCTCTAGCTAGATTATACAAAGAAATGTTTTATAGAAGATTATGTAGGAAAGTGCACACTGTTCATTGAAGACTGATTTTCCATGTAGACGAACGTAAATATTTGAATGAGAAAATATTGGTATGATAAACATTATTTCAACAACCATAATTAAAATTGTTTTATCAAGTCCATTTGGCCAGATTCGCAAGATTTTTATTTAAAAATAAATTTTTCAACTTATTCAACTCATCAAATACAAAATACAAGTATAAAAAAGTTATAATCAAAGTAAAAGTATACTTCAAGTACAAAAAGTAAAGTTTTCATAGGAACGACATGAATTCAGAAAAGATCTTACTCATATAACCAAACATAATTGAAAATCACGATAGGCTAACTACTGAAACACATTAGCACTCTCTTATTGCGTAAGAATGGCCATTGTGAGTTCAAAAACATGAATCAATAAGTAGTAGAATGTTAAATTGATCTATCAGTACAAAACCCTGTCACCGTATTTTGGAGGAGACGTTAAGCCGTCTGTCCCGGCTGCCTAAAAATTAGCCATCTCTCAAGATCAACCGTCCCATTACCCACGCACAAGCCTAGAGCTCATGTTGACATCACCCTCAAAAACGGATGTCGCAATGAATATTACTATTTATTCTACTCTAAAATTTCTGTAGACCGTAATACAAGACCAATGCTTGAAAATAAAGTATCAATCACTGTTGTACCCAACCGCAAATAATGTGAGTAGACAAAGTAGCACAGACAACTAGCGAGAGAGAAATTCAATATTGTACTCGAAATTTGTGATACAGATGACTAAATTGTGGAAAAAGTGGAAGGAATATTGTCGGTTTCATTCATCATATACTAGATAATACAGTACTCGAAATAAAGCAGTTATTCATGCTTTGATATGAGCTGATGCAGCCAATTTGAGGGGTCATTTAATTTTCTCTACGGTTATTCACCCTTTTTATTCCTTCACTTCTTTTTGTCTTCCTATTCAATGTTGCCGTTAGCTGAACACACGGAGAGTGTTCAACCTGATGATTATATTTATGTGCGGGGACTCACAATTAGGAAGAATTGGCTGACGACCAATATTTAATATTAATTACATTGCGGCCTGTGACAAATTCTTTTATCAATTGCCCAACAGACAGCTGCAAAACACTTTTCTCTTGCAAACTTCATTCATGGTGCTCCTTATTACATCTCTTTGTTTAGGATGTGTCTGACAAACGTGCTAATTATTTGAACTCATACTAGTGCATGTTCTAGACTACTGGTCATTACTATCAACTAAAATGTCACCATTCCAACGTTTCTTTCGGTCACTCAGCATGCATTAATGAGAATGAGAGAAATTATTTATGAATGAACGTTGAAAATTACACAATTATAGATAGTGATCAACTTAAAATGACTCAATCAACTGTCGGCATTCAAAAAACTTCAAAGCACACGCACTTATTCTTTCCAGACGTATTTGTAGAAAGCTTCCATCCCAAACTCATGTTTGAAATGTTTTGGATGCGCAAAAATAAAAACGAGGCGATAACTTCAGCTAGACCTCACAACATAGTTTGTTTGAAAGAAATACTGGATGATCTGAATGTTCAAAATTAAATAGAGAAGGAAACAGCAAATAGACACATAGTTGACTCCTTTCCAGAAAATTAGTTATTGATATGGAAGAATCAATGATTAAAAATATGAATGTGGTGTAGGAGACATCGAAATGTTAGCTCTTAATGGAGGAGATGTTATGAAGTGGGCTGTTACTTCCTACTTTGAATATTTTTGGACTATCACACGTTTTATAAATAAGTTATAGTCCGTCTCTGAGCATATCCTCATTCACACTCTCTTTCACCTTCTCACTCCCACAGCTTACAGCAACCACATCTTTCACTTGCAATCGCAAACATCATACGTGCAATACAAACACAAATACTGCTCTGCGACACTCTATCTCACTCCCCTCGCCAGCTCACTTGAATCGTACTTCTAAATCAGTTACCTAAATTCATGGGCCACAACTCGGGATTTATTGAGATGCATAGAACTAAGTTGCCTGTAAAATTTTACTTTCAGTAATATATTATACTTAAATATGACTTCAACTCAATACAAGTTCCATGCATTTCAATAATACCAACGACTGTAATGTTCCAATTAATATCTTGATAGTCATTTCATATGCAATGGTGATAATTAACAACATATTTCAAGAATTGTATTAGTACCAGAGATTATTAGGCACTCCCTATAGGTCACTTTCAAAATTATAAGAATTGTTTTAAAATCACATTTTATAGTGAAAGAAACACTAGATAACTTGTGAGTTTATGGGTTTAAAATAATCTTAATGGGTTTAATCTTAATGTAGAATAATTCAGTCAACAATAATTGGAAATTATTACATGATGATTTAGAATGTATAATGTAGAAGTCATCGTAAATACCAATATAATTTGCTGTGACCTCCGGAAAGATTGATTTCTCACAAGAAATCAAACAGTTCATTTTGAATTACGTGCTGAGATTCTCAATCAAGTGTTTCGGAGGTTAAATCCCGTCAATAAAAGTCGATTATTACGTTCTACATTCTTCCCTCTAAAATCAATGGCGTTATCACAGAATTATTGTTTTGAAGACCACAATGAACTGATAAAGAGGTCTAATGAAAATATTGTTAGAGCTTCACATTTTGGTGCCGTTCAAAATATGGAACCATGCCAGCCAGCACAGAACAAGCGATTAGTTGTTGATAAGCAATCTAGTTTATTGACTTTCGAATTTAGGTAAAGACCGTTTGATGATAACATAGATTGATAGTTTACGAGTCTCAAATAGCTCAATACAAGGTTATGTAAAGGTTATAGCTTATCTAATTTTTTTATTAGCGATTGCATCCATTTCTGAATATTTATAGGGAATTATTCTTGATGGATCCCATTATTTGCTATCTATAATGGAACCTTGATGAGCTAGATTCATAAACGAAAAAATCTACAAGAATTTGTGACTCTCAAAATGAGAATTATTTTTACTTATTTGTTGTGAAAATACTGTCGTGAATTTAAGAAATTCATTTACAACACTGACATACAGAATTAAAATGATAAGAAATTATAATAATATCAGTATTATGTAAGAAGATAACTTCATTAGCGTATAGCTGCATTGAAGTTCTAACTAGAATCTAGACTATAGTTCCAAAAAGACATTAACTTATTACAAGAGCGAATTACCTCAATAAAATGAATAAATCAAGTCTTTCTCAATTGCCAGAAAACACTTGAAAATAACGAGCACTCAGAACATATAAAAAATAAAAGGAAAAACATCAACTTATGCTATCAAAGAACAATTATCTAAGAAAAAAATTATACACAGTTCAGAAAAAATGTAGAAAAACTCAATTAACTACGGTATGAATTAAGAAAACAGGAAACATGAAAAAATTGAATAAAAAGACTGGTTCGCATCAGTATCGAAAAATTTGCCAAGTTGCTTTCATTCCTAGAAAAGCAAATGAAGTCTTGTAAATTGTTGACTAATAGCATTAAAATAATTGAATTTTTCATTACATGCAGTTCAAGCTAGTGGAGGAGAGATAACTAACCAATCAAATAATTCAAATGATTTAAATTATATTTATAGATTGTTATTGATGGAGTGGGGGAGCTACTAAACTTTCTGTGTGGAGTGTGGGTATGGGGTGAATTGAATGATTATGTTATGGAAAACTCTTTGCAAGTCAATAGTTGTGTCATTCCAGATTAAGAGCAATTACAAACCTAGTTTATCCGATGGATCCAAAATCATCTCGCTTCTCGAAATGAATAATTCAACAAACATGATCAGCACCACTTTTTAGAGCCTTGACACAGTAGTGTTGACGATACCAGCACAAAACTATAACTGAACTGTCATGGGAGGGAGAGTGCAGTTGGAGCTTCCAAAATACCTGGACACCTCGACAGGCTCATGCAGTCCGGGACAGAGGATTAAACTCAGCTGAAAGCCTTCCAGGAAATGACGAACCTGTTTAGTTGTAGAGAATGGTTTCGAGTATTGTACTACCCATCAACTGCGTTGAATATGACAACAGTTTTGGAACAATGGCCTGCTTCAACACTGCTTTCTAATAATAATTCCAAGACACAGCATAGGCTCAGAAAACTTATCATAGCTATCTCACTGGCAAGCAAGGGTCAGAGAACTTCTATTTTTGGTCGAGTCCACTTTCTCAACGTAGGGTTGTTGGCTAATTTAGTTAACAATTGAGTACAGTGGTGGAAAGCCATTATCCTGCTTCACTCTTCTGCGAAAATCGCACAGTAGATAAAATAATGATTTCAAATGACAAGTTTTTTAAACACAAAATTTCCAATTATGAACACTTCAGTCACAACTGAAATGGCGAGTTTAATGTAGCCTTATCACACGAGAGCCTTTGGTTTAGTTTTATTGTTTTAAACGAATTATCAGAGATAACTTTTCACCGTTGTCCAAATTACATCGTTGTACAAATTAGTCCTACACTAGACAACTCAGTACTGCAAACTTCCCGAAGAAACTGAGGAATTGAATAATCTGAATAGTTATAACTGTTCCATTCACGGGCTTCATTCGCATTACGCCTGGAGTTTCTGTATCATCCCTCACCTCATCTGCCACGCCCCAATTTGAAACACATTATCATCAAGCAGCATCAAATTTACCCGGTTTTGTAGGCTACTTTAACAATCGTGATTTCATAGGTTCATTGCAAATAAAATATACTTTTTGTGTAGAAGGGAAGGTGATATTGAGGTAGTTATATAGAATAGAAAGACTCGAAGTTGTCATAACCACGAATTTATTAAATTCCAGTCTTTTTATTCAAAATAAAATTTAGAAGCAAAATTAATATGGAAGCTAAGATTACCAAACATGTTGTACCACAGTACGGTAATAATATAATTGTGGTTCATGATAAAAGTGTAAGAGGTTGGATAGCCTACTTACTGTATGAGGATATAGTTTAAAATATAAGTCCAAAACATAGGCATATGAATTACAGTTGTACGAAATGAGTTCCACTGTTTGGCAAGAGTCTAGAAAAGTTGCTATGGTAGCACGAACGTGCACAAAAAGGTATAAATCGTATTTAGAGTACGGTACAACAAAATTCGCCCTGGAAACTGGATGACGTTGAAAGGACAAAATGGAATAACTGAATCGATAGCCGCTGAAAATGGCGAAGCAGGAGTGATGAGTTATAAAACACGGTGGCGGACACATAGACAGCAGGAATCAATCAATCCATAGCCAATCATTTATTCCTCCATTCGCATTCAAATAGGGGCACTCGTTTTGAGCTTTCATTATAATTTTCGGGGGAACACTTTTCGCGTTAAATTAGCTAAATGGATAATAATTTTGGATAATAGATTGTTAGTTCAACTAAATGGATAATATTGGACGATAAAAATAATATTATGCTAAAGTAATATACATGAATATGTTATCGATAAACATTGATGTACATTACTTTCCAATGAGTAATTGAATAAACATCCTCCAAACAGTTCGAGCCATTACTTAATTGAGTCGCGAGACATTTTCTTCCAAGAACTGGCAGCTCATACGTTTGAGCCAATTTCAAGTCGAATTTTGTAACACTTTTTGAAGTTAAATGCAATGCTATCGCTTTTTATTTGTGTTACGTAAGTAGCCGCTATGCTTTACTTAGATCACCTATTGTTTCGATCTTTTGCTTCAAATACATCATTAGTTTGTACAAAATTTCGGTTATTTCTCTTTTAAAGAAAGGATAAGCAAATCCATGATTGCAAAAAAACTAAATCAAAATTGTTTCTTCTAATCACAATCACCTTACTATACAGGAAGCTCTCACTATTCTTCAGTTCATCAGTTTGTACCATTTCTTCATCAAAGAAACGACAAGCAAATTCATGATTCCAAAATTGAAATCAAAATGATTTCTTCTAATCATCATCACCTTACTATGCAGGAAGCTCTTACTATACTTCAGTTTAAACAGTGTGATCATGAAGTCATTCCTCAGTAGTTGGTATATTGTGTTTTCAATTAGTAACTGTACACAAATTGAATTGTGTAGTACAAAAAAAGAAGTCACTTTCAACATTTACTGTAATGAATTTCAGGTGTATTTTTAAAACTTGTTCAATGAACTTGTGATTGACTGTTTCATTGTACAGTATATTCCACTACGGAAGATTTTTTGATCAACCTGTATATTTGGGGAAAATGTGGATTTCAATATTTGAAAGCTGTATAATCAACATCGGTTAACTCACATAAGAATAAAAAGGTAAAGAGAGAGCTGATCGAGCACAACTCAAATACAGTCAGTATTCGGATAATTCAATTCACGAGCAGGAAATTGTGACTGTAGCGCGAGAAACAGACTATTGAATGAAGGAAGTGAATGCGTGTTCAGGAAAAATTGGGAAACCAACGCAAACCGATGAATTTTCTGGATTATTCAAGCACGGTGAATCAACAAGCGAGACAGGAGAATAACATTAATGGAGTGTGCTATACAGGCTTCACGAGGATCGCTGCCACTTGATGGAAGTGTTCCTGCAGCATTAAAAGCAAAGTAAAGGTTAGAAGAGATGGAAATGCTCTTCAAATAACTCGACAAATATTCAAGTTCTTTCATTGCACAGTACATGTACTGTGTTGTTTGAATTGAAAAATTCGCTCTCTCAAATGCGCCAGAACAGAATAATAAAATCTAAATGATAACTCCATGTAAGTCTTCTATTTATGAAATAGTAGTATTATTTGCCAATAATTTATTATCCTGGTCTTCTCTTAGCAAGGTTGCAGATGCAGGTAGGTTTCAAAGTAATCACAAGCAGCATGTAAGGGAACTATATTCGTACTTGCACACTGCGATTTAATCTACAAAAACACTTCATTTCATAAACTCACACATATTCATTCTAATGAAACACATAAATATTGTCGGATACATATCACAAGGAATATTGTTCTAGAATTTAGAATCTACGTCCCACGAATTCAATACACAACCTTTCAATTGGAAAATTGAGAGAATAATCATCTTGAATCTCCTCTATCTATGGATGGTCCATTACCATTAAATGTAATGGATGTGTTCTCAATCACAACTGATAATAATGAAACTCGGTTGCTAGGCTCAGCCAACAATCCATCAATTTATATTACTCTATCATTGTATCTATTAGAAAGAGTCTACAAGTACTGTATTGATTCAGAACGGAATATTTTCCTATCATTGAATTTATTATCACATGCTATGAACTACTATATTCAATGTTGAGCTGAGGAGAATAAAGAATAATAGACACTTAATAAATTGATGGGAGAAAAATAAAAGGCACTCAACATCCTCTAAATGTCGAGCATTTTCTTATGATGGAAAATCATTGAACTTCATTATAATGTATCAGTATAGCCTCCTCTAATACATGTATTAGAAGGGGCTATGGTATCAGTCATTATCAAACGATAATCTCATCGTTTCCTAACCTATAACAATAAACGAACAGTTTCATCGACTTTATCGAATAGATAAAGAAACTACAGTATCTACTTATGACAATAAACGAACAGTTTCATCGACTTTATCAAATAGATAAAGAAACTACAGTATCTACTTTAGGTACTAATTTAGAAACGGAAGTGAATATTAGAGCAGTGTGCATTAACATTCAATTGAATAAAACAACTAGGTCACTGGGTAATGAGGAGGAGATCTACAGAATAAAATCTATGTCTTTACGTAATACTGAAAAGAGGGGATTAAATTATAGTATCAATATTATGGCACTCTCTCATACAGCCATAGATGATATCGTATGAATAGTAAATTTCTTCTGTCAAGATCAACAATTGCAAAATAAATATTATTCTAAATCCAATATTTCAATACTATGCCACAAAATGTTCAAGTTAAAGTGCTGGAATTAAATGTTTAAAAGAACGACAAGCGTGAAATTGTGCTGTTGCTAGTCTAGACTACATAAACGAAAAAACATGGAAAAATTGATACGTATTACGATCAGAAAACACGATCTCCGAGTTTGTTACAGATAAACCGGTAATCATGGATTAAATCCATTCAATCACGGTATTTTTTGTGCGTAACCGTTTCTCCGTAAAACAAATTTAGTAATTGAGTTTACACGTCCAACATGGAATTCGTTTTGAAGAGATCCGGCTCTTGAAGAGATGATGAAGAAGGCCATCAACTACGAAAAGTCAGGGTGACGTTTTCAAATGGATAGCGCAAGTATTTTTAGAGCAAGGGCGTACAACCCCGCAGAAAAAAGACAGGGCAAGACACACCCTATTACAGCCTCAGCACATCGTGATCAATCACACCGCAAATCCTTAGCTGCCATAGAGCGTCACTATTTCATATTTCACCAAATATTCCATACCTTTATTGCGATCTACACTGATTAAATAATCAACATTTCGGAAGAAGTACTGAGGTTCCGGGCAAATCACTATAGACAAGAGCCCGTAAATTAAATGAAAACCCAATATGATTTGACCTGGCTTGGAACTTACTTCCACAAAGCGATAGCCAGATAACATTTTCAGGCCTACCTACTACAATCCATACTACTTGAAAACCTAGACAAACCAATCAATTTCCCTTCAATTAATAGAGTTGGTTCTGAAAACATTTCAACACGAAATCTCAATGAATTTTGAAGAATCAATTCCAACAAAACCCTTTTTCATACTGTAACCAACACATCGATTCACCAGTTTTTTGTTGGTAATTTGTCGATTATTTATGTATATTTTTGCTGTAATGTATTTTTATGAGGAAATAAAAAATTTCATTTCAATTAGGAAGGCTGCATGCATTAGAAATAGGAAATATATACTTCAAGTACCGTAGCAGAGTACTTCAATTGAAATGCTAAATAGCCTGATTAATTAATGTACTTTCAATTGATGCCTATATTTTGGGACTAACACAATTGCTAGTTTGTACCTTCACATACATCAACTTTCGTGTTTCGTTCTGAAGAGTGATTACGCTAATGAGCATCTGATGGATAATTAGGCCGTGAGTTATGATATAACTGAACTAACGAATCAATTTTATAATCAACAGCTTGTCATTACTATACTTATCTTACCGGTGCAGCTCTCTACTAAAATATTTCAAAATTAATAACGTTATTTGCAAAAACATAAAAACAATGACCGGAAATAATACAATGAATTGAAATAATGTCGAACAAAATTGAATTTCAAGATAATTTTAGTTACAAAATTAAACTTTTCTCCAACTCAGAGAAATCGAAGAAACTACAGACGACCAGAAGAATAGCAAGGCAATACTTGGTAGTTGCAGGATTATCAAAACGTTCATCAGAGGTGCGGAAATAGTTAGATGCCAGTACATGAATTTGAATTGATTAGTACAGTATCAGAGTGAGTTATGAGTGTGTGTTTCCCAACAACCCTTCAACCATTTGTTACACTACAAAGATGTAGTTTAATAGAAATAAATTCATTAATTCACTCACCAATGCCATTTAATGCAGCTAACAGGCTTCCACGAAACATGGCATCATCTAAAACAAAAATTTAATCATTTAGGGGTTGTATTGAGAAAAAAGCTGCACGATGGAAAAATAAAAGTGATAACCATTTCCTCTACGAAGGGTTTCAAATTGGATTGGAAAGGTTCATTTCTAAATCCATGTTCTAGAATCCAGTAAAATTTAAAAAGTGACAGGGGAACCATTGAGAAAAAATTGTATTATCAGTGCAAATGTAGGAATCCCAAGTGGAAATGCCTTGGTAATAGTTGCGATTACTAGCCTCATAACTTAAAAATCTGAATAATTGAAGTCTATAGTAAAATATGAATGTGTCACAATGAATGGTCAGAAAACGCTGCAGACTGCAGCTACGAAGCATGCAGGAAGAGACAAGGTCATCAAGTCAAGGTCGCCTCTCCAGCCACAAGACCTACTGGCCCGTTGCTTCTTCCACTTTCAATTTCTGTTATTTCACTCAACTCTCTCCCTCAAAATAAGAATTTAAACTACGACCCTTATTGGTGTTAACGACTGGTTTCCAAATAAACCACCTCTTTTTGAAACTACAGTTGTTGTAATTAAAATAAATTAATTATAATTTATCCAATATCGTGATCGATGACCAGGCTTCCCTGGATAGATCGTGTCAATAATTTAAAACTTGTTTATTTACATAGATGACAGCGTCACATACCAGAGAAAAGTTGTCATTAAAAAAATCCTCCAATCGACAGAAGCTCCTCCCAATGATCCACCTTGATAGGGTGTCCTTAAACACAGTGACTGAGCGCCCCTTCTCCGATTGTGGCAGGAAACCAATTCAGTTACAGGATTTAGGAGTCAATTCAAGTTCCTAATTTGCACCATTTTGGGTGGATGTATATTGAATAGTATATTTTTTGGATTTTTTCCTTCCTTTCAAATTACAATGAACCATGGTTCACAGAGTAAATTCAACTGCCAAAAACTATAAGAACTCTTAATTTTAAGAGGGATTCCAACATTGGATGAACGCGTCCATAAGAACCTTACAATTATCATCAATCACTAAATAGATACAGAAATGCAACTGTATACTTCGTAATTTGGCCCCAAAGTGCCTAGTAAACAGTCATCCCACCTTCGTACCATAGCCTATTATCACACAATCTATCCAACCATAAAAACCATTATTCAATAATTGGGTCGTTCTAGTTACTGGAGATCTGAAGCGGAACTGATAGACGGAGCAGAAAAAACATTTCTCCCAAGTATTCAATCAATATCTATCTCATTTCAAGCCAATTAATTACAGACCAATAATGGGCTTATTTTTACCTAGTTCCAAATACTAAAAATCTCATACCATTGAAAAAATCACAACTGATCATAACAAAATTTAACCTAACAAAATACTAATTGAACTTCCATTATGGAAAGTGCAAAAAATCCTGTTTTTTTACTAGGCTTAATTGAAGGTCAATAGCCATTTTTCTGAGTTATCTGGCATTGCCTGCACTATAACCAAGCAAGAAAAAGAAGAGAAGTTATGGTACTTAAACATAGCTTAGAAATTATTATAATACTATATCAGTTTTATTATGGAAAGAAAGGCAGTTTTTTTCATGATCTAGGCTATTTCAACTTTCATAAAACATTCATCGACAAGCATTGATTCAATTTCAATTATATAGCAAGCACTTCCCAATAATTGTGAGTGCATCCCTAGATTTATTAGAAAACGAACGTTTAAACGAGCACTAGAGCAAGCTAAGTTAGTGGGTGTAATCAGATTGGCTCATGACATTTATCAAGTTTCGACCCCCTTGATGGCCATCTCTCATAATGTGCATCACAATTTAATTGTTGCATAAGAACGAACAAGCGTAGGGGCGTAGGTTGTAGGTTACATGGAGATGATGATGATGATGATGATTTGAAGCAGTCTGTGGTTTGGGTCATTAGCAGTTTAGTTTGTGTGTCGGTGCAGCTCCCACACTTGTTGACTGTAACCATGGCAACCAGGCTATGCAGGCAACAAAACAGCATCCCTTGATAAAATCAACAATATTCTGATTTAGAGAATTTAGCGATAAGCGGCAACCCGAACTATTACTGAGTTTTAGTTCAATGTATGAAAAACTATGAATACTGTATTATGTAGCACAATAAGTACTGCATAATGATAATGAGTACTAAAATAAAATGTAACACTAATTAAAATGATAAAATACAGCCAATGAAAACTTCTTTCATTTCATAACACTTGCAGTGAAGGTTCATTGTTTATGTGCATACAGTAATTCACCTGAACTACCTGACAGGTTCAATGTTCAAATTGAGAAGAATAGGCCTACAGACCATATGCCTGTATGATCACTCCTCAAGTTTAGAACAATTATTAAAATCGTATTTTTGTTTTTTGTTTCTCATAGGAATGCATTTAGATGAATAAAGAAGGCACTCTATTTTGATACTATATTATTCCTTCCATTTGATCTCATCCAAAATGAAATCAATATCAATGTTCTAAACAAGATACCTATATTAAATTATGAGTATCATGAAAAATTGCCCTAGTTTCACATATATCATGAAATTAGTTTATTCGATCTGGTTATTAGTCATCATTCTAATTATTTATTTCAGTATTCATCAAAGTTTATTATTCTGATGGGTAATGTAAATCACAACTTTTCTCAAGGCAATATGCAATCCACATTCGCCGTTGGTAGGGATGGGAGAGAAGATATCCGAATAGAATAAAAGATCAGAGGTTAGTTTAGTCTATCCAACCAGGAGGCCATCTGATCTGACAATCGATGTTGAAGAAATGCGACCTGATTACACTGCAATTGTCGGTCGGTATTATTTACGTTTGATCACTAGCAGCAATACAATGGTGGAAAATTCGGCTAGCTATTATTACGCAATGTATTACTAAAGTGTTGTATTGCATTTGGCGGACTCAAGCGGCGTGAAGTTGTCGAAAACCACCGTTTGATGGCTTCAAACAAGCGAAGACAGTGCTCCGTTCACGACGACAATTTCTTCTTACATCACCAAAATAAAATCAGTCAGTGCCGTTTTACAATTCGCTGTTTCAACATTCAACCACAATGAAAAATCGGCCTACACTCCACAAGACCCGACCTGCTCGCTCCAAATTCAATCGTCGAACCAATAATATCCTGAATTTTTCAACGAGATAGCGTGCTACAAAATCCAAACAATATTCCCTGGCTTCGTTCATCACGAACGTTCCTTCGATCGGTCCCAATTCTTTCAGAACTTGTCCATTCAGCAGAACCTTCTACCGTCACTCAAACAAGCGAAGCACCATGTTCCTTATATAAAGAAGAGTTAACATGTAGGATGTAGGCCAGTAATAACTTTTCTATTTTGCGTTCAGTGCAACCATCATGCTTATGAGATGAGTAACGGCAGGTTGAATTTTCCAACATTAAAAGCATCTAGAATTTTATTGATGAACACACCAAAAAATAAAGAACACAAAAGCAATATAAAACAAACAACACACATAATGTATTTTGAAATATCTTGACAATAATGTTTAGAATATTATAGCTGCAGTTCAATAAACCAATATTCCAACATACTACTTTATACTGTAGAAAGATTTTAGGATTAGGTATGAAATATGGAGCTGAAACTCTGCTCTGAATCACAAACAATAGAAGAATCCTACCATTATCAGTATCTGAATGCAAACCAATCTGCTCCACTAATTTTTTATTCTAAATTGCATTAATTATGATCATTATTGATCAAGATATTAAGTTAATATTCATTACAATGACATTTTTGGTATGAATTCATTCAATCCTATTTTGTGAATTCTAGAATTTGCTGTGTACTGTGAAAGCTAATTCAACTCACAGTGATCATACATACAAAGCAAATTATAATCATTTGAAAATTGAATTCATGAAGAATAGTCATTACACCCTTTTAAAAAAATAATTTGAAATCCGATGTGATGAGTAACATTGTTGTTTTGCGCAGAAGACATTCAGGTGTAAATTAATGAATGAATTGAAACGAATGATTTATCATGGTACGCTACAGAAATGATTGGATGAGAAGGGGATGATAACATCACAGTCGCTCATAAATTAGTAAAAATTCAATCTCTAATTAAAAATTCCTCCATTCATCAGCCACTCACCACATTACCAGAGGCAGATACTGCTAAAATTAATTAATTAATTATACAGCGATTCAATATTAATGAATGAATAAAAAATTACAGTCTTTCTGGAATGAATGAACAGGTGTTTTCCGATACACCCATGATCCATCAGAATATTTACCTACTGCGTTCCTTTATATCAAATCAGGAAATTTATTTGAATATTTGCTTTCATTGGCTTCAATAACTTAATGGAATTTCTATTCTACTATAAATTCCTAATCCTTCTCTCTAATCTAGTCAGTATGAACACCTACCCTCACTGATAACAAACAACAAATTTGAAACACCGGTATGCACACAGAATAATAAATAATGCCATGAACAAGAATAAAATATTATTCAAAATTGTACTGCCAAACTGTTTGAAATATTCTACAAGTCAACAGCCTTGACTTATACAAGGTCAAGGGGGAGCGACAATCAATCGAAACTATTTTCGAATCAGAACCATAGCGGACAAAAATATCTTTCACAAATTAAAATAAACCATTTGTTAACCTTGAATTGTCCACATGAAAAATATCGATAATAACTTAATTGTTTTTAAACGAGCTCAATCAATTTATTGACAGCAATGCACGAAATTATACGACTGAGTACATTGATTAGTATAATAGTAGATGTGGTTTTTCATAGAATGAATGTGATAACATGATCCACAACCGCACAATTTATAGAATAAACAGTAATCTAGCAAATAATCGTAAGTGGAACATGGAAGTTTTATAAGAGGTTCTAAATGGCAATTCTTTTTTTGTAAGGTACTCCTTGTTCAAGTTAAAACAAAAAACACCAGCCTGAAGAGACAGGAGTTTGTAGTTGTAGGCAAGTGGGTCAAAGCCAAGCGACCGTTCTCAAGGGCGACTGGGTCTGGCCAGACAGACGAGCAAGTATGCAGTTTCAGAGCAGTCGCTCCAGCTCCACTAAATCCATTGTTGGATTAAAATGTTTGCAATATAAGCCTCATTTGAAGAGCATCACAAATATTAGTTCCAACAGTAAAATGTTTACTTGATGCTGTAATTGCAACAGTAGCAAAGAACCGCTTCATTCAAATTAAAATGAATATTATAAGTTGTAAAGCTGTACATTAATAAATCTTAAATAAATTTAATATATGAGATTAGTTTAGTCATCGAGAAATTTTGATTTACCACACAGTAATATTGACAATGAAGGCGTAACATTATTATGTATGGTGAGTTCAATTGCGAGTTGAAACAAAATGTATCTTTCTAATAAGCAGTTCTGGCTTTGACATGTTCAGCAATTATTTAGATTCTCGCTACAAGAGTCTAATCAACAAGTGTTTTCATCGTTCATTCTCAATCAACGAGAATTCTCAAGAGTCTCATCAAAAAGATTCTACAAGACTCACCCGAAGGTGAACAAAGATGCTGGTGAAGTGTAAATGTAAACATGATTCTGGAGTCTTGTTACTGTACCCGATTTTAGATTTCTCTACAAATGCGTTCGGTTGCAATGGATTCGTTGAGAAGAGTTTTTAGATACATCGAGCGTAATAAAACATTGCTGAGTCCTTTTGAAACATTGTTATTGAATAAAAACAAAAACAATGTTATTAAAATTGTAAAAATATGACGGAATTCAATCCGAAGTTTTGAATAATTGACCACACCAGTAGAGATGAAGAGTATAATGGCACAATTGATAAATTCTATGCAATGAGTATACTGTACCAAGAAGACTCATAAAATTGTTTTCGTCTTAAAAATAAGAGAATTCGCCAGAACGAACAAATAAATTCTAAGTAGAAGTTAACAAGAGATGGCAAGGTATAAAAATTCCATAGGTGAGTTTTACAACCCACATGGAGCATGACACAAGTAGAGGAAAACAGAGCTCTATGTATGTGATGCCTGCTGGTTTGAGCTCCCGAAGTTTAAATATTCAAGTCCCGAGCCAATCTGACATTAGGGAAAAAGAAATGAGAAAGCAAGAGATGAAGTGAAGAAGTGCAATCTAGGTGAAATATTTGCGCAACTCCACTGTCTAACGAACTTGGGGGGGGGGGGAGGTTGAGGGGGGTACAAAAAAAGGTCTCTTGAAGATGAGCACAACTGATACGCTTCCCTTCTGCCATACAGCCAGACATGAAAAGTAAATGGAAAAAAGCGAGTGCTTCTTTAACGGGGAAGGCAGTTCTCCCCTCAGGAATAATGCGAAATTGGATTCGCATCGAACGCTGGCGGTTCTTTCTAGCAGCAGTGTGGCGGCGTTAATTAAAAATCGCTGCGAGTTCGCAGATTCATTACTGGAAAATTTGCAGATTTTCCACTGGATGCAGCGACCAAAGAAGGAAGACTGAAAAGAAAACAAAACTTGCCGCGAGTAACAACTTACCATCTCCCTGCTTCTTGGAGCTCTCTCCCTGATTTGTTTCTCTTACTGTTGTGAGTTTACACCCATTTCTCAAAATATCATTAGAGATAATTGAAACATAATTTGGTCAAGAATTTCATGGTGTGCGGTGGAATACTTGTTGCTTTTGTTACCCATCTCTAGAGCTTCCTCAAATTAACATCACACTCTAGCAACAAATGCCTTCAGTTTTATTTTCTGAATATACTTTATGCAATTGCATCAACTGACAGAGATAAATAATATAATAATATATATTATAACTATAATAAGGATGATGATTTCTTGACCCTTGAATCAAAACTATAATAAATTTTAAAAAAATCAATATTCCTTAAATTGATACAAGTACATTACAATGAATGTATTAAATTTCTTATAATTTTTTCTGTGAATTCCATAGCTCAAATAATGGTAGCGAACCATTGAACATTCCCTCGCCTATTAAAATACATCAATTGCTAGTCATGTGTCTCTAAAGAATGATATCAATGTTATAAGAAAGTTTTCAATAATGACAATTTATTAAAGCAGCAATAGACTATTTCTAAAACATAGACAATAATAGACAAACATAGGCATAAACAGCACAGACATAACAATAACAAAATTCGTCAGAAAGAGACACCACACTGAAACTAGCATGACCCAGAAATTCCGAGAAGAGGGCGGCGGAGTTTAGATACAGGAGAGTTTGAGAAACAACTTTTGGTTAAATCTTTGAAAAAAATTTAAACTATAAGTTTTTCTGAAAATACAGGACAGGTTTAAGCATAGCGTAACAATTCCCCCCTTTGAAAAATCCAGGATTAGGGTACGGTAAGTAAGATGCACCCTATCTACAACAAAGAGATATAAGTCCAATGTTTTGGCGAGGTGGAACTACCTTCGGGTCTCCCCACCAACCAAAGCCATACTCTAGATAGATGGATAGTCCAATGTTTTAATGATGAAACTTTATTAATTAACATTGAAAAACTTTTATTCAACAACATTCTATTACGATTTCAGCTGACCTACAATACTTCTACAGTAATAGCTATTCAACAAGTGTAGACAGCAAATTCAGAAGATTGTAGGAGAGTTTGCAACAAGTTGCAGTCAATCTCCGTTTTCTACTGGGAAAAAAGTATGTACATCTGAAGAGACGCGGTCAGCTTGGGAAACAGTTTCTAATCAACGTCTCGATGTTGCCATGGCAACGGGAGGTCGCGTAGGGGGGGGGGACGAAGGTGCCCCCCATCACTTTTCTCTCAAACCCAAGAGCTCGATTGGTGGCGGGCGGAATTGGATACCACCAGGCCAGGTTAAAACACCTCCGTCTTACAAACGGAAATGAATTTCAATTTGTCACCAGATTGCTAACACTTCTTGCTATGCTTCACAGTTGACAAGCATTGTGCGTCATTAGAAATAAATGGGGGAAAATGACAGAAGAATCTGTGTTATAGAGAATTTCAAATCAGTAATGTAATTAAATTAGTTTATTGTTCAAATATTATTAGCAAAGAGGAATCTGTGTTATAGAGAATTTCAAATCAGTAATGTTATTAAATTAGTTTATTGTTCAAATTTTATTAGCAACAAACTTCTATTAGCTTTATTCAAAAATTAGTCACTTAGAGACCTCTAAAGATCAGATTTAATAGATTATTATTTTGTTCAATGTGGTTACCTTACCAATAAGGCTAGGCGTACACCGGTTAGTCAAGACAAGACAAGACGACATTAGTCACGTTTAGTCACAGTAATTCACTTAGCTGCTTATGAAGCAGCACACACTGTGTTGCGTGGTGTGTTCTGTATGGTGTATGGTGTGTTGCGTGTTGCTTCATAAGCAACTATGTGAAGTACTGTGACTAACGTGACTAATCTCGTCTTGTCTTGTCTTGACTAACCGGTGTACGCCTAGCCTTACAACTAACTTCATCTACGACTACCCAAAAATTCATAAGTTTTTTTAGTATTGAGAGAGGCAACATTGTAGTTACAATCAGGAAAATGAAACTTCATTTCCATCAGAAAAAAGTTAAAAAACATGGTTTTGGCAGTTAAATTGCTATCATACCGATTATATCAAGTTGCGTTTCAATAAGCTATTGTTTCCCAGATGTCATTTGTAGAATACCTTTCCAGTTATTTGACAACTAATCAATAGGTAGGCTTGCATGATAAAACAAACGATTGCATGACACACAATAATTATTGGTATCTAGATGAATTATATAATGTATCAGAGAGCAAATAGACCGGAAAGGCGCTTTATATCACACATGACATGAGAATATGTACAACGAAACTGGACTTTTTCCACGAGAACTGTATAATATTGATTATGATGTAAAACAATTTATTGCAATTAATATCGAAGATAGAAATTTCGTTTGAAAAATTTCATCTGAAGAGAAAATTTCAAATTCTAGATGAGAAAATTAGTAGAATCACATTTAAATTTCTATTTTTCACAATAAGGATCTGCTCAAGTTTTTTAATCGAATGTATTTTGGAGTAAGTAATACATGGAATGGGTTCTTAAAATTATAATAAATTAATGTACTTTACAAATAAAAAAATTCAGTAAATGGAAAGTATTCAACACAGTGACCACACACAGTACAAGTGGTAATGTGTGGTCGCTGATTAAACAGAAAACAAAATATTTGAAATTAAAACTGGCATTGTTCTTATTCTCAGTATTCCAAAGTAAGAGGATTACTCAGCAATAAACTGAATTTTAACAACCGCTCACCATCCAATTCGTGAGGAAGACGTGACAATGGAATAACAACAGTATTGTAACATGTACTAGCATAGTCAGACATACGGCTCTTAAAAAATGAACTGCAAGTATAGGTACCAACGTCAACGATGGCGAGCACAAATGCACTTGAAAAGTGAACACAGATTTGTTAGTACGGCTGGTCCTCTGATCAAAATAATCCAATTATTCGGGTAATAAATTTATGTCAAGAGGAGGAAGCAGTTACAGGCAGGAACAGATGGACATTGAAATCACTTGATTTGCAATAAGGCGATCTCCAACGCAGTTTGAATGGTACTGCACTTATCTAAATTAAAAGATTGAAATCAAATCCGGATATCTAAAAAAAAATTGATTCATCATAATTATTCATAGAAATATTTGAAAAATAACAATTTTCGATTTAATGAGTTCAAGAATAAAATCAGGATTGAGCGGAGTGAAATTACCAATTTACAAGAAAATTTATAAGAAAACCAGACACGATCTCCGAATCAATGCTGCTGATAATATTGATTGTTGGAAGTCTAAATATTGCCATTATTCATATAATTTTCTTGTCAAACTCATACCCGCTGTTTCCATGATGTTCCCATTAAAGTTTGGGACGAACGCAATAAAGTGGAGAAAGACACAATTTTTGCCAGACAGAATTGGAATTGAACTCAATACTGGTGGGAGCAGTGACAGTTGCTAGGCTCTAGGCCACTGAAATTAATTCAGGCTCTGTTAATTAGTTTAAAAACTTTCGAGACTCAAAAATAATATGGTAATATAAAAATACTACATATTATAAAAATTAAGATATTAAACTTTCAATTCCAACATTAAAAATTACGTTACAACAATATTATAAATTGTGTTTTGCTTGACGAAAACATAATATATAGCATTAGAGCTGTATCATAATGTGCATATGTTTCAATAGAACCTTTTCTGAGATACCATAAGAATGAAAGCTATTTCTCGAAGAATACGTGTTATAGAATATTGGCTATTTATTAAAACGCGACTCTTTTGAAACAGAAAGCCCAGAAACCCTTCATTTTCTGGTTACTCTATGATTATGATTGAGGAGGATGAAAAGGTCTCAAACAATACAATCAATCGATTATCTATTTCAAATTCAAATTCGGTCATGTAATAATTCAAGCTTGGTGACAAACTACTGTGGTGGGCCTTAAATCGTTTGAACTGTCAGTATAGTCGGTTAGGAAGCCTGCTGCACCATTACTTCACAGCTATCGATAGATGCTCACTGTTGTTACATGGGTCTGCGATTAATTGCAGAGCACAGAGAGAGGTAAGGGAGAAAGTGTACAGTTCTATAGTGATAGTGGAGCGCGGGTGGGGGCGGGGCGCCTTGGGCATTATGCTCTTCCGCGGCCTTATCAGATGCAACGGAATGCGGCAGCACACCACGCTACGACACGCACCTACCAATTATACATCCAGCATGCGTCAAGTTAGGCCAACATCCATACACACAATACAATGCATTCAACTGTGGGTGCGAGCGGCTAAATTAATAATTCCAAGTAAATAATAATTCGGCTACATAATAATTCCAACCTAGACTATTCCTTCACTTCGGGGATAGACATATCACGTCAAAATTGTTTGACGTCCAAATAGACATTCATAATATCATATCCAAATTGTTCGATCAATCAATTCGAAACTATATTGGATCGATAATAATTTTTATAATAACGACTATTTTCAATAATCTATCGGCTAGTTGCACGAAAATCCAACTGAATTCAACCGCGGTAAAATGATATTATCTAAAGAACCAATAAACGAAACTGACCTCTATGCGATGACGTCTTTTAAAGATGGTTAAGGTTAAATTCAATTGGATTTTCGTAAACTGTCCGTATGACAGTCGAAGAAATTGAATACCGCTTCGATTATTTATAGTCTACGCACTTATCAACCAATAGAATGGTTGAATCTCAATCATACCACGCAATTGGATAACTACTGGCTATAAAATTTACGAGCTCGTATCTGGATCATTCAATATTATCGCAGTACATCGAACTTTCAAAATTTCATCATCTACTTGGATGAACATACATGAAATTAAAAGCCTAAGAATTGAAACTGAGAATAATAAATTATTGGTTGGAATTATCATGCAGTTGTCTTCACCAAATTACACATGTACCAAATTCACATGAGTGAGCAAATATTAGTAGGTAACTATTAAATTTTCGTTGATCTGCATAGAATTCAACACCTTTTTCTCTTTGCAAAATGAGGAGTACGATTAAAATCGACGTGGTTCTTCACAACCGCCTACTTTCACAGCCAGTCATTCAATCTCCTGTGTACACAAGTGTTACCGCTCCGAAACACAGGAATAGATTGGGCCGAGGAAAAATCTCCCCGATCCAACTAAATGATTCCCTGGGCCATTCCCGGGTATCATAGGGCAATTCAAGCCGTCGGTCCCGGCTGCCTAAAAAAGCAGTCCTTTCTCTCATCACTTCCTCTCCCTTTCCATTACTCACGCACAAGCCTAAGGCTCGTGTAGGAATCATCCTCAGAGGAAACAAGTTAAAATACAGTTGTATAGAAAATATATTAGCAGTAGCGTGATCGAAATATATGAAGTACAGTATAAAAATATAGTAATTTGAAAATCCATGTTGTGAATCTTGTGAATAATGAAGTCGAATGAAATGAAACGTAAACTTATGTAGTGCACTCTCTACTTTGTCGACTGTAGAGAGCAGAAATTCACAGCCAACAAACAACAGAGCGGCAGATCTTTGATGGGAAAGTGTAGACAAAAGACAATAGGAAACCTGAGAGCTTGTGAGAAGAGAGCCTCCGATTGAACAAGCACTGCAGTATGGATTAGGGCGGTCTGAAGCTCCTCCAAATGAAAAGAACCGAGATTTCCATTTTGCATAGCGATGGAAAGCATGGCGTGCAACTGTGCATGTTGTGTTCCTATCCAACATCCATGTTGATGGCAAGGCGGAGTTGCAAAGGCCCAATAGAATTATTACTGTACACCATAACACAACTATTACCTTTCTTTAGGTGCTCCAGTTTTTGAAATCATCTTCCAACAGCCGTCTACCCAATTCCACCGTACAAGACTGCAAGCGAAAAGTGAGAAAGACGTCGGGAGCACTCTAAAAAATTGATGTCGAAAGGTCACTGAGACAAGATGTGCTGAGTTCAACCAAAAATCCTGACTAGTTCCACCCTAACTCAGGGATGTTTTGGAAATTGTACTAAATAAGATGAAAAAAATCCCTCTATAACAAGGTTTCTATAACAATAATTTCTCTATAGTTATGGATATTGAAACTAATTTTTGGTCTGCCTTAAGTGCTACAAAACTCTTTACATTGATGAAAACATCTTTGGATATTGTTATTTAGGTCTACTGTGTCTGACTACACATTTTATAATGTACAAAACGGTATCAAATGACCTGACGTTTTCATCGTTTTAAAGGAAGATTGTACATATTTATAAAGTGTCAGAACCAAACGTTGATGTCAATTAAATAAATCTTTAAAGATGAATTATCGTTATAGAGAAATTCTACTGTAGTTCGAACTGTAGTAATTTTTTCCTCCGTTCTCATAGTATTCTTAAATCGTTCTTTCATATTTGTGTCATTGGCTCTGCTATCTTATCAGAGGGTTCATAATCATCTCAACAGATTGCATTCAATTAGCTACCGGTATTAGCTTATTTATTTATTCTAACTGTAGTTGAATAGATATAGTACGTATAAGATACAGAAGTTACATCAATTCAACTACATATAATAATCAAATTTGGCGTTGATTTAAGATAATTACTACGGTATTTTTGTGTTTCAAGTATTTTTAAACTTCGATTTATCACGTTGTAGTGAAAATTGAAGTAATGTAATGTACTGCACTGAAAGGGTGAGGATTAAATTCAAGATTGCTGATTTCGAAGTGTCAGAAAAACATTCAATTGAAAATATTTGGCTCGAGTATACTGTTATCCACATAAAATCTAATCATATCATGTTCGCATAGGCGACGCGCGATTAAAAACCGTTGTTGAACTCAAGTGCCGTAATTGAACACATTATTATGGTAATAAACAGCCAAGCAAAGAACATCAATCATGCAAATCACTAGCAAACATGCCATGCGAGATTTAATTTCCTTACTCCTTATCCCATAAAAATTACCAGCCCTGAGGACTCTGAGGAGGAAATTGAAGAATCATCGTAAATCGCCAGTGACGTGGGATCTAACTTCCATGGAGGAAAAGGATACCAACCTCAGATACGTTTCTAATTTTTTATCTATGGTAATATCGTTTCTTTTACAAATTCTAGGGACACCCAATTTTCCGAAAAATGTTGTTATACATCAGCTATTTGTAATAATGGAAAGACGTTAAAGATAATTAGAATACGTTAATAAAGTTACTATTCTTATTATTTTCCTTTTTCTTGTTCTTCTTTTTCTTCTTCTTCTCCACATCCTTCTTCTTCCTCTTTTTCTTCTCCTTATTAATTATTATCATCAATTTCAAAGGGCATTAACATGTTCCGACTCACAACTTGAACAATAATTTCCATCTTTTCTTTGCAAATTATATGATAATATAATATTCATGCAATATTGAAACTTATTTGTTGATTGCCACCACTTTAATGGTCTTCCAACATCCATTCTCCCTAACGACCTACATTATAAGTTTAAGAGGAAGTTTTCTCTACCCTATAAAATGTACCAGCGATATTAGAGGACTTTGAGGAGGAATTAAAGAACCAACTCAAACCGTTGGATGAAAATAATCTGGTTCTGAAATTCAAACCAGTATTGCATTTTACAAATCATTTTACAAATGCATTTTAATTAGTAATTGGTTAGGAATTTAATATTAAATTTGTGAAAGCCATGAACAAAATGACAAGGTACCTGTGAAACTAGCCAGCACTCATCCATTATTATGGCTTGCTGTTTATCGAATTTGTAGTAAACATGAGCTAGCCAAACATTTAGTTAACGCATTATAATTAGGAGCGGTATTTGGGAAATTTCAACGTGATAGGTGGGAAATTGGGTTGCCAAACTCCCACACAGATATGAAGTGGGGGGGGGAGGGTGCGTGGGCTGAGGGGTGGTGCTAGCTGAGCACAATACGCTTATCGGTACAGGCCGGTGTCCAAACACAATATTCAAAAGGCAAAACAGCCATGACGACAAAGCACGCCTGATGCTGATATCGACTGTGCTCTTGAACAGAAAACTCAGCAATACTGCTGTTGAGTGCACCAGCTAGCTCTCTCCTACCCTGATAGGATGAAACCACAGCAGTGGTGCTCGGTGCTTTCTATCAGCGGCGTGTCACTTCTCACCCTGCCACACCGCACCGCACCGCACTGTTTATCTTGCTCTTACTCGGCAACATCACTTAAAAACCACCACTGAGCGCAACATCTGTTACAACACTCTGAAAAATGAAAACGTTCAAAACCCTAGTAAATAAGGAGCCCACTTCCTGTCCTGTTTATTTCTTTTCTTCAAAAGATCGGACACATCGCAAATAAATTAATTGAGAAGTGCGCCAGAAAGCCGCACTAAAAATAGACGCCGCAAAAGATGTTCGGCCTAATCGTTCCTCACATAAAACCTGCTACACAAAAATTCCATGTCTGAAATATAGATATGCGAACGAGACGAGTATTTCCTCCTAGCTCACAGCTAATTGGATGGCGATGCTTGAAAATATAATATTCATTTGAACATGTTGCCAATACTTTGAATTCACACAAGCAAAAACAAAAATGTTTTTTACATGCATTTGCTTGAGAAATTTGAAAATCCAAGCCAATAAAGTAGTTTGAATTACAAAAACCTAAATGACTCTGAACTAAATATGCTTCACCAGAAAACTAATGGGTATTTTAACTTACGTTTTCATATTTATGCATTTTTCCTCATTCAACTCATTCATAGGATTTGAAAGTAATTGAAATGTAACGAGTGGCAACAGGAAAATTGAAGAATTGAAAGCCTGATTCTTGTACTTAATTTTCTAGTTTCAATGATGATGCATGTCTTAGATTAGATTGATAACTGTTCATTACACCATCAATATTTTAAATTGAGCTCTTCAAGTATCTATTTCATAATATACGTTGAATTATTCACTTATTTATTAGTGTATGATGTATTCAACTCGAGTGCGGCACTGAAAGCGCACTGCAATGAGCTTACAGAAAGCCCTATGACAAATTGCGGAATCAAGGCAGAGGTCATGGTTGGATTTGCACAATGCTGCTTTTGTTCTACAAGTGTACTAATTTGAATAATATTCAAGTAATGCCGGCCATCTGAGTACATTGTGAACAAATCAGACCTATGCATCGTGTAAGGGGCAGTTACAGTGGCGGTGAATTAATGCTAGGTTTTCCATGTTTCAATTCAATTAGGATGTGGAGTAAATTATTGTGCTGCCCACGGCATGATTTGACAATAATAATCAAGCGCACCAACATAATGCAGGTATCAAAGCAAAATGTCAGTTGCAGGACATCTCTCTCACACATCCATAGCCTACCCACTACACTCGGTCTCTCTTTCGCCAAATCCATCTCTCCAGGCCGTAAGTCAACAACAAATAGGCTATTTATATATTAGACAGCCTCCACCACCGAATGTTGGTGAGGTCTGCGAATGAGGAGTGCATGAAGGTGCACAGCAGAGCACAGCACAGGGCGAGGGTGGGGCATGCGCACAAGTCTGTACACCGACGCAGGTTTCGGAGTAAGCGCCTACAGCGGATACACAGGTGAGTATCTGATTGAGAAGCTGCCAAATAGTGTAACAGATCCAATTTCTTCGGCAATAGCGCCGTGTCTTCGCTTTCATTTTCCATTCTTATCTTGCCTCTCCACTCGATCGAAGGCTGCTGCCGCCACCAAGCAGAGCAAAGGTTGCAAACCGAGATAAATTTTATTCCAAACGACCACCCCCGCCGCCCACCTCCGCCCATTTAAACACTTCAACGTGGTCATTACGACTCGTTTCAACTAACTACCTTGACATAACGCAACATAAATTTTGGCAACAGCATACAAACCAACTAATAAACGAGTTGCAACACACCTATTGTGAATCAATCGTGTACATCGAGACAAACAAATTAATGAATTATTCTACTCACCAATGACTAAGATTTGATCATATTACCTGCAATTGAAGAGAAACAACATTAGTATTTGTATTTCAGCAATAATGGCACTCATATAATGTGTTATTTACTGCAAGAGAAATTCGATCAATATTTTAGCTAGCAATAGTATTAAATACAGTGTTTAGACCAAGACGTAGAATTGTTGAGACAAATTTTGTTTTCATTTTTATTCAAGTGATCCATATTTTTAACGAGGTAATAACAAAGACAAAACAAGAGAAAAGAATGAAAATGGTATTATTTCAATAGTATTTCTGGTCGTTTCATCACATCTAAAAATCAAGTTTTGTTGACGTAATTTGAAAAAACTGTTCATGAATGTTCAATTATTGTAATAATAATAATTATTATGAATACAATTCCAATTTCTCTATAATAAAATTAGTGTAGAATTCAAAATGGGTTTACTAATATGATATTGCCGAAGGCCATACCTCCAACATATCACCACAAATGACCTCTAATCAGGTTACAGGTTAATACTTAGCTCATAAGGTCAAGTAACTAGTAACAAGTAACATTATGAAGCTGTACTGACTGCTGCTATATATATTTTAAATATTTTGAACTACTGTACTCTACTTTATAGCGTCAGCTTCTCCACAATCAATTTGGAATCTTAATGAATATAAATTTGGGATAGTTACGGGCGAATGCCTGTTGTAACTTACAACTTTGTAAAGTATAGGCTTATTGCCAATAAATTAATACATAAATTCCAAGATGTATCCAAGAAAATATCGGTTCATGAATCTTGTGAATACCTTGAAAATGTAATATTGATACCAAATATACGAGAAAACAAATCAACTACTGTATTTCATAACATTTCATTTGATACTTCCATTGAAATATGATTCCTAAGCTGAAGGTTATCAGTATTCGAGAAAAATCTGGATCTGGATGAATATAATCTCAAGATACAATGTATGCGTAGGCTTTTAGCATTCAAATTCAACAAGGATGGCCTTCCGAAGCGAAGAGCGAAGGTTGCCTTCACTGTTGTCTGAACAGGAATAAGATAAGACCAGAGCCAGACCTGTTCAGGCTTCAGGCACGTTGCATTATTTCCCAGCATTGGCATTCACAGGCAGTCAACATTCTTCAACTGCGATACCCATACTATAACTAAAACCATACTTTCAATTTTCAATACTGAGACTGAGACGCAGACGTGTACAGTCTATACTCAAAGGCCACTTTCCTGAGAACTGCAACAGATCAGCAATATTGCCAACGCCACGATGCCAGTGTTTCTCGATAACAAAACAACGAACCAGCTACTAATATATTCCCAAATGAGCTCCTGAACTTTTCACGTGACATTTTTCATTGCCTCACACAGTTTATATCGAGGGCAGAATGGGGAATTTTCACTAGAAATGTAACTGCCGTCCAAATTTTTCCGAAATTCAAAAGAATATGGTAACATTAATTGGATGTGACAGCACAGTACTGAACATACTTTTCCTAATACAACTTTCAATACCGGTAATACCTTTCAAAGCTAACAGTGAAAGTTGACAAATATTTGATTGAAATAGAACAGCACACCTGACCAAGACAACAGTTCTGTATTCTAGATTTATTCATATGCTTGCCTAACCAATTTATAACCCGATTTATTTATTTATTAAGCGTATGGCTTTTAATAGTGGGGAGACCCGAGTAGGGTTGTTCCACTTCACCAACATAACCAATTATCCCTTGATAGGGAACATGGTGAAAGTTTGTTTTCACTTAGAAAACAGACATCAGCATTTAAAAAAGTATTAAAAGTATTTCATAACCCGATAAGTGTGATTCTGAATCGCATAGTGTGTAGAATGAATTCTCATATAAATTTATTTATTCAGTAATGTACAAATTTTGTTATTATTTAATGTTACTTGATGAACGGTCCAACTCCTACAACAATGGTTATGAATTCCTTTTGTAAGGCAAGAATTCCTGTTGATACAATAAAAACCTAAAACACCTATGGTGATGCACTAACTTTTTCAGTAGTATGTAAAAATGTAAATGTATAATACTAATAAATACTGTTCCTCAAATCTACTATTAATAGCTATAATATACTGTATAATATACTATTAATAGCAACCACATCGTTCAAATTGTACAGCCATCAATATTAAAAACATCGCCAATATAATATGGTATATTTTTATTGAATAGTTCTAGCGTTAAACCTTTCACCCATTCAGATCGATCATTTTTGAAGCCTTCTACACAAGCTCCTTAGTTTGGGTTTTGTGTCTGAACTACGATGAGGAGTAATATGAAGAATGCATATTGCATAACCCTAGGGCATCGCTGTAGATGCCCACGCAGATATATTTTTCCAGACAGGTCTTATCAGCACCAGTGATAACGAGGGATGCGTCCGCGTCCACGCAGCAAAAGGTCAAAAGTCAAAGCCGCCATATGTCTCGGGCAGCGTGAGAGCTGAGAGGCCGACGTCAAAGCTAATATCGCGTCGCAAAGGGTTGGCGTTGTTTGAGCAACATTAATTTCGAAGCACTGCAGGGTGTGCGTGTGTATGCTAGGAAGCACTCAAAGCACACTCTTTGCTTAGTCAGTTGCCCGACGTGGGCACTCAGCGTCAAAGATAGTCAGTCCACCAACAAAAATGCTTCAACATTTAAATTCTGTATTATTTGTTCGTGAATTAATCATTTTTCAAGACTGATCCGTGTAAAAGATTTCACAAACTTTGGGGGTACGAGTGTATCAAGTTAGCTTTTAGCTTTGGGGTCAAGCTAAACACTGCAACTCGTAACTTGGTTTTTTGTTCAAGTTCTAAGCTTGTGTGTGGGAAGTGGAAGAGGTAAATGATGTACGTATCTACTGTTTTAGATGGGTTCCCAACCAACAGAAAGCTATTTTAAGCTCATAATTGTATTTACGGGGCTAGCCTCAAGTGGACACCCGTCCAACGAGAATAGCAAGCAAACGTCTCTCATCTGAGCGATTTTTGTATGATTCAATAGTTTTGAATGAGAAAATCATGGAAACTCCTTTAAAAATATTATTATTTTAACCAGTTTTTCCTTCAATTTTTTAAATTTGAATTTCTATTTTTTAGTGAGCCTCCCCATTAAATCACCATTTAATTCACCATGAACTTCTCTAATCTTCATCAACTTCATCATAAACTTCAAGTAGAATGGACATGGATTTGCGGAATTATTTTTATTAATTGTTCATGAACCGTTACAAAAATATAATCAAAAAGTTATTAATGATAGAAAACATAGCCTACTGATTAAATCGGCAAAAGTAATCTATAGAATCGGAAACAAACATACAAACAATCTCAGCGTGTGATGAGATGAGAAAACCTGTGCGAAGCAACAGGTGCAACCCGCATGCAGATTACGAATTCAGCGCAGAATTCAGTGAGACACGGGACAGATTCAACAAAACCAGCGAGATTAGAATCGATTTTGTCGCTGTTTCTCATCAAGAATAAATTTTCCAATTCCCCGAAACTCTGGAAAATTGTGAATTTCTTCCAAAAGCAATTAGCATGCTAAATTAGAGCTACAATCACGAGCGAAACTAAGGGAAATGGAAATCGGTAACTTAATTTCAGAACCCCATCTTTCAGAAAGTTGTGGCACTCTGCTGTGAAGTTTGCCGAGTTCCCGACAAAGCCAGACAGAAAATTGAAAGGTAGATGGGTTGATTTCCAAACGTTTCTAGGTATTACTGGAAATTAAATTTAAATTTTGGTCAGGAGTAATGAATATAGGTTTCTAGCCGTAGTTTTATAGGTTCATAGTTTTCTCATTGCAGTAATTAAAAAAGATTATTCTATGAAATAACCTTATTTGCACGTGACTTCGATATGATACCTATTTGTACAAGTGAATACTTTATTTATATGTACTTTATTTGTATAGTACAAGTGAATCAATCCAGGAAAGGGAAGTTTTGGGCAATCACCTGGTTTTTCGTAAATAAATTAGCCTACTGTATTGTTATTGTATTTGTTCAACTTATTTATAAATAATGAATAAATACAACCAATACCTTGCATCAAGATATATGAGAGCTTATGTAGCTCCAGATGGAATTGTCATCAAGTAATCTACCTTAGCATGTAAATCACAGAAAAGTAGAGAATGTGGCTCATCCAGATTTATAAATCAAGTAATATCAATTTGAAGTAGAAAAGTGATTTGGTGTATCTTTTCTAAGAAATGACTCGTGTTAGAAGTGTCGGAAAAATGTAGTCATTTCAGTGGAATACATTCTGCAAAAGATGGAGATGTGGAAAAACAAATGGCATTTCAAGATAAAACAAACTTGGCATCGTTACAAGATCGTAATAATGCATCAAGCGGTTGCTTGACAAATTGAGAGGCCTCACCGTCGTCTCCTGCCACTCACCTTCTCCTCACTCTCTCTCTGTCTCTCTTCTCACTCTCAACCTCAACATTCTGAAAATACTCGGCTTTTTCGCTAACGCCACATGAGCTTCTAACGAGATTAATATAACGTGCAATCCCGCTAATTAGAGCACTGTCACCCTATAAAACCAGGAGCAGGCCTGATTAAGCCAACAAAACAGCCATTAGGAGCAACAAAAATTATTATTTTCAACTATTTTTTGTCACAATATTCATACTGGATTTCGAAATTCATAGAGTACACAAAAAGGGCCTCAGGTGAACATTTCCTGATCCGGTTTAAACACATAATGAAGCCTCTCATACATATCAGAATCGGAGTTCTATGTGAATTAACCCGAAAATTTCTATTATTACCGAATTATCGGACAAATGAATTAGTATCCTAGCTCGTTAATTTAGCTGACTTTTTACGAGAAAATCCTATTAATTCAGCTTTCCACAAAAAAATTAAATGTTTGAAGTGAACTTAATTAATGATCATGTGCACATGCAGCATGTAAGAGGCTTTTAAAGTTGGGTAGGTTTGTTGAACCCAGCTATGAAAGAAATAAATGAAATGTGGTGGGAAAGTTTTAGGATTGCTATTCACTGGATAAGTGATAATGAATCGGATTAGTGGTAGCCTCTAGACAGAATTCATCAACTTCTCACTAAATAAACTTTTCCAAGCCCATTTGATAACAAACTTATCTGTATTTGATGCTACTTTGATAATACTCGTGAATAAAGTTTTAGAGACTCCACAATCTGTTCTTCCTGGAAGTGTTTTGAAAAATTCATTGAAGTGTCTAATTTTCCAGAATATTATCCCAGTCAAACTCAACCCATTTTTCAAAATTGAATTACTTTTATCAGACAAGTTCATCAAACTTATCATCATCATACGACTGAAGGGGTTGAGGAGAAGGGGGGGGATTGAAAAGGATAATTATCTCTGGAAAAAAGTTGTAACTAGATAGATATCATTATCATCATACTTTATCATGTAAAAGATAATGGACGAAATTCTATTTTAAAGTAAGTAACATCCATACAGCAAAGCCGAACCATAGTGAAGTAGAGGTAGCAACCAACCTTTTCCTAGTGCCCTAGGTAATAATCCAACAACACAAATAATGACATATTTATTTCAGGAGTCGTCAAAGAAAACTTCTTTGCGTTGTATTCGGGAAGTGAGAGGTCTATTTTCTAGGCCTGCCTAGTAGGTATAGGTCGTCCAGACACGGGCAAAGAAACAAACAATAAAATTGAATGTAGCTAGTAGTAGTAGGACATAGTACAGTAGCTGGAACTTGGAACTTTATTCACCAGCCATTCAAGTTGGCGTGCAATGACATTCCTTCGTTATATTGTAACGGGAATGGAAAAGGCCCTGAACCGAATATTTATTCAAGGCGTTCTACAATAACAACACGACTACCAAAACCGATATAGGACAAAATAGTTCACAAACACAGACACACGTCAGAAAATACTGTACTAGTCCAAAATGCGATATTCCTATTTCAGTGCGTTACACGTTTCCAATATTCTATCAAGCTATATTCTGCTAGCAGACTGACACAGCCAATCGATATCGCGACTCTTTTGTAAGATACAAAAACTGCGGCCATATTCGGTACGGCTTGGTACATCATATATGACTGAAGGGGTTGGGAAGGAGGGGGAGGGGGTAGTAAAGGATATTTCTGGAAAAAAGTTATAGCTAGATAGATAGCTGGCAACGAAGAACCGCCCTTCTAATAGCATTATTCGAAACGTGTCCGCGTGAATCGTCGAATTCGTCAACCAAAAAGCACACACAGAAGCGACGCCTCTAACTCCCAACACCCAACTCGTTCCAAAGCTAGCCTCGTTTTGATTCGACAACTATTCAGAACCGAGCAACTTCAAGAATTGAATTTCCCTCCTCAACTGTCACTTCTGATTGAATGTCATTTGTTTCAAACAATGGACGAGTGGTGTCCGAAATCAAGCATCGCAATCCTGAGAGGCAGTAACGTTAATTGAGTTTTCAGTATTTCACTATATTGACAATACAGTACCAAAACCTCGTTCATCACCAATAGAAACACAGTACAGTATATGTATACTAGAGTTGACTAGAAGTGACTTTCATTTATGACTTTCATGAAGCTGGGAGCAACAACAGAAGATAGCATCATAACTTTTGATTAAAAAAAGAATGAGCTCCCAGTTTCATTTCAAAGGAGCTTTCCCATTACTTAAAAATTGAATATCTCTCATGGCATTCAATATTTGAAAAAAGAATAAGCTTCCATTTTCATTCTAAAAGATCTTTCACAGAAGCGACGCTTCTAACTTCAAATCCCAACACCAAACTCATTCCAAAGCTAGCCTCGTTTTGATTCCCATTATTCAGAAATTGAATATTTTTTGTTGTATTCAAAGTTATTAGCATGAGTTTCCAATATTTTCAACCCATTTATTGCTCAGTTCCTAATACGGCATTTTTCTCAATCGGTTCCTTAGATCAGTTCATATATGAACAGAAATAATATAAAAGTGTCTTAAAAACGGAATACAGTACGATCAATTAAGCCTCATTGAGCCGCCTCGTACACGCAGTTCACTTCTATTAACTGGGTTAGGAAGTTGGAAGATGAATTTCGAAAGAATTTCAATGAATGTAATCACGCATATTCACACACACGAGCGTTCTAGTGAGTATGGGCTCACAAGCTTGCTCTCATGACAAGAAAGACACATCACTCTCACAGCCACAACAGTTTCATTTCAAAGGCACAATAGCTGTGTCACGATGAAAATGACAATCGAATAAAAGAGCACATAAGACAATGGCTTGGAAACTGCCATATGCCAAACGGCCAAATGACACATTTCAATGAAAACGCTTTCTAGATGACAATAGTTTCAACAGGAATCGGAGGCCGCGTCGGATAGACCGGCATTACCTACTGCGATCAATTTCAAAGCTTCTCAAATGCAAAAATTGAATTCAGGCAAGAAGGGGGTTTCACTTTGTGGCACGATTTTCAATGGAAACTGAGAAAAATAAACCACAGTAGTTGACTGAACGACTTTGAACCCTGATTGAATAGGCATGAAACAGCAAATACTAATTTCATTTCAATAATGCGATTTTCTATGTATCATTTACTATCAAGTGTGAGAAGAAACTAATTGAAAACTTGGAAGTGAATGAAAGAAATGAGAAAAGTAAACTACAGTAGTTGACTGATAGACTTTGAACACTGATAGAATAAACTGTACGAAATAGCAAATATTTAATATGTTTTTCAAGATTCTCATTAATGTCGATTTTCTATTTTTTCATGTACCATCAAGTGTGAGAAAAATCTTTAAGCTCAAAACTTGGGATCGAATGAATTTTCCGTATTGACAGGTGGAGACAGAATTCAAGTTTAGTGCAATTAGTTGCAAAAATGCACTCCTAAAAGGAAGTTGTTGGTTGGTAATATATTAATATCATTTTTAATACAGCAGTGGAGTATATTATGGCAGTGGATAATTGATAAATAAATGCGTACGGTATTCCAATGAAATTAGATGAAACTAATATTTATGATAATGATATAAGATTAGAGAGACGACATTCAAAACAATAAAATACAAAAATTAGGTACTGATCAAATTTGATTGAAATCACGCAATTTGCCCCGAGTTACATAATAAGTCCATGATATCACACCCGCGCTCATAACTTGCACTAGTTAGGAAACCTTGTAAGTTAATGTTATAGTACTGCTATGACATTAGAGGAAAATCATTGTTCTAGTAAAATAACAGGAAATGTTAGTTGCAAAGAATGCAATTAGATTGAATTGCCGATGGAAAATCGTGATCAGAGCTCAAGTTACAATGGATTTCAGCTTCTTGAAAACTATAAAAAATGTTATTCCATTTTATTGGAAATATCTACATAAACAGAATTATCAAGAGATGTTCCTGGACAGTAGGCAGAATTAAAGCTAAATTCACTTTCTTGAGGATTGCTGCCAAAGTAGTGTACAAGTATGAAAAAACCACATTATTTAGTAAATATAGTGTTGTGATTCCACTTTACATTAATGTGCTTCATGATTTACTTTGAACGTTTGAACACAGATTTCAATGTGTTATCTGCACACAACTGAACTAGAAAAACTATTTGGTAGAAAATTCATAACTTTATCAGAGCATCAACAATGATAATGAAACAATTTTAATGATATAAGAACGTCAATACTGTAATCAAATAGAATTAATTAATTTCCTATTGTTTATCAGCGCCTGAAATAGTTTGAATTTCTCAAAAATATGTCGTACTGAATCATCAATATGACTTAATTCGTTAAATAAAATTGCGTTATCATTTTTCAATCATTCAATTCAATCCACTAATGCGGTTCGTACGACAGAATAGCAAAATGATTAACAAGACACTGATCTTTCTTTCTTAAATTTTTTTGATGTCCAGTATTTTGTTAGGAGAAATAATTATTTATGATGAAAATAATAATTATTCCCAGACTTGGAAAATTCAATAATAGCACCAAACGTCCATGACATGTTACAATTTATTAATCAAATACTGATGTTATTGAAATAACTATGAGAATTAACCACTTTACAAATAAAAATATATACAAGGACAGGAAAACGATTACTCGTATCATTCATATCGCTTTCTTATTTTAGCAACTATGTTCATTAGTGTAACAAATAAATTTCAAATTTCTATCACATTTATTGAGCCTCTCCAACCTTGCTGGGTGCAAAAAAACCATCATCAACCCTCAACGAGTATCGAGAAACCTTAATAATGAGCTTCTACAAAGAATGATTCATCTGAATTGAAACTTGCAGTAAGCTGTTCGAAGAAAACTTCCTTTGAGGAGAAATGTATGTCAAGTACAAGAATGTCACAGAATCAATTGAAACCCAATCAATGCAAGTTAATAAGACTTCTATCGAACTGAATTGAGAGTGTAGCTACGATATACTGTACTTTATTACCCTACATACAATACATGGGAAATTCAGTGTCTGACAAGAATTTCAAAGTAATTTGTTACAGGCAAAAAATGAGAAAGGAGCTGAATCAATAAATCTGCTTGCTACACAATGCTTGCTTGCATGCATTGAACTGTAGCAATGAGACTTGGTAATGGATAGTTCTAATTTTATTTCTCTCAAGAAATATTGGTTGCTTGAGAACAGTGTTGTTAGTTACTACAAGTACTGTAGAATGTTTTTAGACAATTTTCAACGAAAGTTGAAATCTTTCAAATAAATTACACGATTTGAAATTTATGTAGTTTATTTTTGTGTAAATCTCATTTATAATTGGTTACACTTGCTCTGCATCAAATATCACGTTTCTAGGTTACTGGAACAGCTCAAGGGAACATATTTATGGGTGCACCTAATTACTACATAAACCATGCACCTACACTTAATAATTACAATAGTGTAGTTATAGACGTGCTGCCCAATAACCGTTCAGCTTCTGTCACTTGAGTTGACATATCAGCACAGTACGGTATGTGATATGTTAACCGGATCTATAATGAATTGAGTAAAGCTAGAATTACCGATTTTCACCAGAGAAGTGATGTCAATACAAAGTTTTCAATATGGCGGTTTGAAATCGTCACTCAAGTAATTTACAGTATTTATTTTTAGTATTACAGTATAGTATTTTTTATTTTTCATTTACAGAAAAGTACTTGCAATCCAGAGATTTCAGTTGGAACTATTATTATCGTTTGAATTGCTCGAGATTGAGCAGGATTATCGTTCATCATTGAATTAATACATGTTAATCAACATATTGATTCAAGTGAATATATTGAAAAAATTATAAGGAAGTAATTCACTTATAAGCAAGATTCACTTTGAAAAACAGCAAGAGAAAATTAATATTAAGGTGATGAATAATTCATGAAAATGAAATAGGAAAAAGGACACTTACTTTAGATTTAGAAAATGTTTTACTGGTTGAATCTACTTTCCCAAAAATAAATAAAAGAAAGTTATTTAAAACGTTTTAAAAAAAAATTGGGGTTTTATTAGGAGTAGGCCTAACAAGCCCTTTGTTTTAATTTGTTCAAACCTGTTGAATATCAAATCATGGAAAAACAAATGTTTTTATCATGCAGAAAGTCTACAATGGATCAATATACAAAGTCTACAATTCGATTTTTTAATACAGTATTGTGTCTTTTGTTCAGATTTGTAAGCTGTATATTTCAACGTAATCAAACATTTTTATAAGAAAATTGAGTGAGCAATCGGAAAGCTTTGTAAGGAAGTTTCACATTAGATGTAAAACTATTCATGCTAGGGTAACTTATGAAAAAAATAAATTTAGAAAAGAGGTATGGACTAAAGAAAAAAATCAATAAAACAAATCATTCTTTCAAACAATAAATCTTCTGGTGGCACTTTCTCTCAATAAAGGCACCCTTAGCCAACAAATTGAGAAAATCTAAAATTTGAAGAACAATAGTTTACTAATAAGCTCTCAGACTGCAGTTCATTGGAATAGAAGTAACTGCATCAACAACTAACTTTGTTTATCATAGAGTAAACAAAGAATTGTCATGTCGCGACAGTACCCTAATTAAATAAGTTATGACAATATTTTCAAACAAGAACGAGAAGTAGGCCTTATCCAATTTCCGGCCATGAATTGCAGAAAAGAATTTTAGAATGTTATTTGTAGCAAAAATGTCATTACTTCCTCAATTAAGGAAACAGTTTGATAATCAAAAAGCCAAAGAAAACTATTATTTGACAATGCATCAAGAATGACGAAAAATGACTCATCAATGCATCAAAATTCCAGAGTTTCTGAAAACAGTCAGAGACTCCTATACTTTTATACACTGAGCTGAATATCAAATGAGCTAAACATCAGATAAAAAAAGCTTTTAACTCAGTTGAATAAAAGAAACCAATGGCCTACGCTAGTGAAATCGGATGTTACTGTGAAAATCATACAACACTTGGAACAGGTCGCCCAAAAACTTACATTATAGACTAATATGAAATCGAATAGTCGTGTAACTGCAGTGTGGTGAGAAAATAATTTTATTTCTGAGGAATCAATCAATTCCAGAGCCAAGACAATATTGCAGCATCATTAGAATTTTATTTTACCAACTGGGAATTTTTTTTAGGGAGAATCCAAGCTCTATGAACAATTCATAAGATGAAGATAAGGAAGTCCAGGATCTTTGTACAACCCCGCATTTGTTTGTAATGATTTCACTACATAATAAACCTATATTTTAAAAACATAAGACCCAGTATCTTACTAGAAATACACTATAATAATAAACTTTTATTTTTCATTAATAGACATTACTTGTCATCTGGATCAGCAAAAACTGTACAAAATAACCAATTAATATGAGACAGATAAGACAATAATAATGATAATCTATAATTTCCAAAACCGCACAAAATATACTATACTGCTGAATAAGAATCATCAAGTAAAAAGCTGCTTGAAAAACTGAATTATTTTATTAAATTAATAAACACCTTTAAACCGGTGAGAGCGGTTGCTAAGTGATTATGTGGTCAAGTAACAAACATTCAAGACTGCTCTTGGATGGGTGACCGACACAGAAAATTGTGCAATTAGGTGAGGTGGAACCTACCCGTAAATGTCTCCCCACCGATAACAAACCCTGTAATTTCCATACTTTTTGTGTTGTAATCAAAATACACTCATTCCACTATCGTGAGTGCAAAGGTACCGGTAACTTACATTTGGAATGCTTATATTTTTTTCTTTACGGCATGATAAAAATTTCACGGTATTTATAGAACGTAAATGATTTTGACCGGTGTATCATTGAGTAATGCTACCAAGAAAATCTTCAATTGAACAAATGCGAATAATAATCATCGTCATAACTTGAGCAAGTTGTATTTAATAATACAGTTAATAAAGTACCGTACTCAAGTTAATAAATTATTATAAATTTAATTAAATATATAAGTTTGAATCATCTATAATTATGAAGCATACGGGCCTTAGCATTATATCAGTCATGAATATCCTACAGTACCTAGGGTACAGTTCCACCAAATACTATTATTGTTATGAATACTGTACGTTGAAAGTTTACTTTCAGGCAAATCGACCTTCATTCTTATCAATATTGTTATCAGAACAATAATATTTAAAAAATAAGAAAAGAATATCACGCTTCTTATGGATATATTTCTAGAAGATCAATGTTCGTATTTGGAGGAATTGGAACAGTAAATTTGGACAGAACAGTACACAAAATTTTCAATTTAAAAAAGGTTAGGTTATTATTATTAGCAAGTTGACAATACAATATGGAAATGGAACACTTTAGAACCAAAAGATCTGAATGTCAGTAACTTGATTGTATTATATAGAATAATTTAAGCAATTTTTCATAGTATACATTGAAGGAGCAAAAATGACATATAATTTGAAACCAGTAACAAAAATGAATAATTTATCTCGGTTGTTAATATTTTCAAGGTAAAGGTTCGCGTTAGAATTGGATTGCCAAGATTTCCTGTCTTAAACAGGATCCAAGAAAATTGCACTGAAACAGAATCTGATAACAGACTTGGAAATCATATTTCAGCTCATCCAGGCTCCGGGTCGTGTGGGCTACGAACAGAGCTATATTGACAGGGGTGATACAAGCCATGTATACGTCAGATCTCGAAGCTACATGCACATTTGAGGATGAAATTTTGTCCTTACCTTCGGCATAATGAGATCTTTTGATGGTTCCATTTTCAATATCGCCATCCAGAGGTCTTTTCCTTGAATCTGGATTTTCTGGAGAGGGACACGTATCGATTCCCGAGTCGGCCGCCATATTTACTGCTTATTGGAAGCTAGAGTCGTCTGTCCACCACATGCGAAGATAAAGATCCGCGCGCTCCCCACCTCTAGCGTCGAAGTGAATTGTTGCCAACGACCTCTAGCGGCCAATCCTCTTACTATTAACTCGGCACTGAAAAGCAATTTCTCCATTTTAAAATTACCCACTTGTTTTGAATTTGGCGCAACCCTGACATTCTGTTATCAGTGTTGAACAATATGAATCGATAAAAAATATTTTTTTTAACAGATATCCTATGTCACGATTTATCTAGATTGATATTTCGATCAAAATAATATTACATTAAATTTACACGTTACCGTACGAGTTACGGTACGGTACAGTTTATTGACCGTTATACGAATTTATTTAGTACACACCTACCTAAAAGAAAGCTAAGAGAAACAAAATTAATAAAAAAATGAAAATAAAAGCTCTTAGAAAAAAAAATTGAATACAAAAAGATGAGGTATAGTATATTCATAAACGCATTATACTTTTCATATTTATTTGAGTCAAGTTCAGAATTATGATAGTTGATAGATTATTTATATTTAAACATGGATTATTCCTATCTGGTTGTATTTGATTTATTACAGTTTATTAGGCTAATTAACACTCAAATTTCAAACGGATCAATTAAAGAAGGGAGCTGATGTGAACTTCTATTAAACGTGTTACTGTATTAATATTATCACCTACCGTACACCAACAGTCCAAGTTTTAATGCTGTCTCAAAAAGAAAGAGGTTTTTGCGAATCAAATAATTATGTGTAGGAGCCGTATCACTGCTTTCATTGAACTGAGAGTCAGCGTTGCTTGAGAAGGTCAAAAGAGTGACAAGCATTCTATCAATGATTTCATTCATGGCAAACTAGTAATAGCCTAATTACAGTAACTTTGAAAATAAGACCTTGCCCTACAAGAAATCAGGTCTAAATTTGAGAAACCTTCAAAGGTCAATAAAAGTTTTTATTTTATTATAAATTATTGTATGCTAGTAATGTTATAATTTGGGTCTACAAAAATGTTGATCTATAGGCTACTCAAACTTCTGAACAGTTTTGATTTTGATTTAGAAATATGTAAGGCATATACAGTAATATAATTAATTAATTATTATATGTAGTAGAAGAAAACATTTCCTTCCAGCTTTTTCTTTGCCTCCTTTAATATCTTCAAAAATCCAATATAGGTGGGCTTCTAGACATTTCATACAAATGAATATTTTTCTTCGCTAATTGAATAATCAAAATGGTAATTAGTTGTAATTTGATTGTTCAATTATTACTTTTTTTACTCTCTAATCATGTTGAAACTGGATTAATTTTATTCCTGGCGTAACTTATATTCTTTTGACACTAATTTACGTTTCTACTAACCAGATTCTTAGAATGCTCAATATTACATCATGCCAAAACTGAAAAGCATTAAGTATCAACAGAGCTCTGTAGGTTTTAGTAGTATTAAATTATACTAATCTACAGAAAAACACAATCTCGTATAGGTGGGGTGCCGTGGCCGTACCGGTATGCAATTCACTGTCTCCTACAGCAGCCACAAAAATGTCCACTCTTCATTTATCAATCTCATAAGACACCATTTCTTTCTTTTCAAAAGAACTTATGCCTAGCTGTGCTTTACTCAGAGTAAAGGTCTCAACGGAATTCAGTGGAATGAGTTTCAGTTTGTAATATTTTTACGATACTGGATACCTAATTCCTGTAATTTACCACGAAACTAGGCAGGGTGCCAGATTCATTATCTCATTCTCTGGGGAAAAATGAAAGAATTCTTCTCCTTCTCCATTACATTATTAACGAATATAAGTCACTAATTTATTTGTCATTTATTTGAAATGCGTTTAAGCTGTTAAAACGTTGAAAAATTTATTATCACATCACAGCTTGAGAACAATTTGAGTGATTAGTGAATGGTTTTCTAGTTAAGATAAACATAGGTAACTTATCAATGGTAGGCTAATTACATTCCTGATATTTTTTCAGTAGATTATCATCAATAGATAAAAAAGGAGAGCAGCTTTGAGAAACAAAAATGAGAATATAAATTTTAGGATACCCTTGTATATGATTACCTATGTACCTGTGTATAATCTCGTTTTTAAAGAAAATTGCCATTTATGTTCGATACGATGGAGGAGGGGGGTAGGATTGGTAGAATGCCAAACAAAAAGCGAGTTCTGACTTAAGCAAGCAGTTCTTAATTCATACTCGTTAAATTATTTGGAAATATAACAATGTATGATTTGACAAGTAATTTAAATTTCAGAGTATCCCTATTCTAGAGTAAACTTTGTATAATCCTGAAGATTTGAATTGAAACAGGGAAACAGCCATAGAATAATTATTGCTCAGAGTATGTTTTCAACCAGCAACATTCATTTCCTATTGTATGATTTCAAATTATAATACAGTAAAGTATTTTCATAGATGGAATGTCAGAAGTGATACTTTGATCTTGAGCGAATAATCCAGTAAACCTACATTAGTAATATTTTATGTATCAGTAGTAGATGGAGAAATTTACAACACTGTTCACAGAAATGTATCATATTTCTTGAAAATGAAATACTTTTTTGCTATCAAAGACAATATTAACTATAATATAAACATTGTTTATGTAATTTTAACAATAGTTTAAATATTGTTATAATATTAACAATATAAACTAAGTACGGTAGTTGAATTGTTTTTAAAACCCAACGTATAGTTGAGAAGCGTTGGGAAGAACTCAACTCACTGAGTTTAAACGAAATGAATTTTATTATACAGAGGAATGAAGTCATGACTGAAAAATGAGCTGTATAATTCTACTCGTCATAATACAGGCAATTTCCATACTTCCGAACATCACCTTTATGAATACGGAAATGAGGAAAGATAAAATGACGGTACGATACCGCTACTGTTGAAATTGAAAAAAAAATATTTTGGATAAAATTAAAACTTCACTATCTTCATCTTTTACAGTTTATCTTTTTTGTATATACTTTTTTGCTGCTCTAAGATGACTTTAATAATTGGGTTATACTAAGACCTCCAACAACAAAATAACAATTATTGTTATCGTCTACTGAGATATAAACAATCAGAATTTGAACAGGAATAAATTGAAAATTTTTGTCAATTATGTATAAGCTCTCAGGAAAGTATAGGCTACAGTTATCATTATCAAGTTATGAAACAATAATAATTGGATTTGAAATTATTCTGGCAATAATATCTATAATTATATTATAGAAGTATGCGAATAGATTTAAGATTATGAGATCAAAATAGCGAAAAGCCTTGAGAAGATTAGATATTTAATAATTAAAGTAGGATTGATCTGGTGATAGCTTGTACTCATTGATACAAATTACAAACAGAATCATAATTAAAACGAAAACATAATTTTTGATGACTAACGATATATATGTTAGTCATCAAAAAGTGATAATGGATATTGCAATACATTATTATTCAATTTACATCAAATAAAAATAATTAATTAATCGAAAATACAACAGAAACTAAACCACAACAAAACTGAAAACTAAAACAAAAACACTCTGGCTCTCGCTCTGAGAGAGTGATTAAGGTACCTATATAAACATTGTAACAATACAGTCAATATTGTTTTAGTGAAAAGTTCAATTCTGTTTTCTTTAAAATATTTTAATTGTCAATTTTCCTGAAATAATGTCACCAGGGCTAAAATACATCTTTATTATTTATCAAACCACTCTGGAGACCAATGTAGTGAATAGTTCGCTTTGACTTCATCGTCTTCACATACTATGGTAAATTTAAGATCTTGAGTCAAACTTGTTCAAGAGAAGATGAGATAATAGCAGAGCTGTGAAAAAATACCACAAGAAAATTATAAGTCTAGGTCTAGATCAATTCTAATATCTATTACATCAATTCTAATATCTATTACATCAATATTAATAACTTGCATCAATATTTTACAAATCAATACCATTCCTTACATTAATCCAATACATCAATTAACGGATCTCTCCCGACGGGAAATGTTATTGCTATTTCCAGGGAATGAAGAATACCTGAAAGAAATTAAATTCGTAGAGAAGAAACTTTTTGAAGTTTCATCGAATTCTCATTTGTGGCTGCAATAAGCGAAGTAAAGAAGCACCGGTGAGAGGTCGATGATGAAAAATTCATAAAAAGTCCACCTCATAACTGACGGCGACTGACAGGTTTAAAATGAGAGCTCTAAAGGAGCTTATACATAATAGCTGACAGCAATTGCTTACCACCCTCTGGATTGGGGCCAAATCCTCAAACTATCGCTCCTTACTCTCTCTCACTCACTCTCTCACTACTTCCATCATCCCGTCTCGTCCTCATAGCCAGCCGATTATCCTTTCCTTCATCACGTTCGTCTTTCCTCAATCATTTACAACCGTCTGCCAAATCATCCCCCTATTGACTCCTGAGAGCATCATCCTATGTACAATGGTGTCTCATCATTCTGAAGATGTGCCTTTAACTTCAACTTTGACCTTGAGACTACAATAGTTCATATTTAAGTAGGAGAAATCTCTTGAGCTGGAAAAAATGGAAGAGTTAAATTTTTGTAATACTATTTTCTAAACAAATATCGTAAACCTATGAACTATGTCATGAACTATAGGTTCATAATATAGTTCTATTGTGTGTTTCCAATTGTGAACTAGGCTAGATCAAAATTAGTTATTTGAAAGTAAATAAATAAAATTTCATATAATTATTACAAATAATTGTTAAAAAATGTATATTATTATAAATTTTTAGAATATTTTTAAGTATAGTTATATAATAAACTACATTACATGTTATAATTATTAGAAATTAATAGAATAACAGTACAACTCTTGACTTAATGACAATATCATGGAATAATAGTCATGTTATACCTATGTTGTATCTTGTAGCTATGAATTTGTTATGAATACAACGATTTCTGGAAATAAATAATGCTCCAAAACTCATTACAATAAATTCCAGATTAATTTCAGAAAATTTTATTCTTAATTGACCAAGGACGTGCAAAACACTAATAATTTATTACAGTTGAATTTGTTGTAGGTACTTTGAACCAATCCTTCAAGAAGAGTGATTTCTAAAATGCAAAATTGAATGAATAATTACTCTGTATGAAACAGTGAAGACACAGATTTTAAAGGTAGAAAATGTGCTATTAGTATAAATTGTTAACCAAAGAGAAGAAATCAAAGAAAATATCATTCCAATTTATTCATTAATCAATTTATTTTGAAGAAAAGAATGATTGAATCATAACTTCATTTTATTATTTGATCAGGCATGACACTGAACAATGCTTACAGTAGTGTATTTCTTCATAAATCACATAGGTAGTCATTGATTTAATTTTATCTCTAATGTCGTAGTGTGTGTACTCTATAGCCACTGCTGTTTTGTGAATACTGAATACCATTTCTGTATGTGGCAGTGTTTGCCCTCTCAGGACTATTGGATGTCAAAAAGGTCTGTCGTTACGAAGCTATATCAAAGGCGAACAGAATACAAGGCCCGCACTTTAATTACTTGCCAAATATCCTCCTACTCGGCTCAAAGTGATGCGAACGCGTTCCTCACCCCGCTAACTGTAGCATAGTGAACTACTATTATACTGTTGCATAAAGGCCTTTTGTCTTCACAAGCCGATATTCCACAATCAATTAGTAGGCGATTAAGCCCTTATATAAATTTGAAAAAATTACCTATTGTAATTTATAAAAATAAAGCAAACTGAATCTACAAACTGTTTTGAATAACAGAGTGAATGAATTTATTTATAATATTTTTTTATCACAGTATGTAGATAATAAATGTAATTGTTGATAAATTAGTTTTTATAATTTGAGAGCTCTAACGGAATTTAAATTGCTTACAGAGTACGAGGCTTGAGAATTGACTGACTAATGTTGCCAGAGATGTTGTAGAAATTGGAAATGTTGTTCTGTAATAATTTGTTAATTTTAAAGACTATTTTCTCTTAGAATGTTAGAATACAGCTATTTAAAGATATCGTTATACCCATAAAATAGTCTCAAATTATTGTATATTAATATACTGTAAGCATAGGACAAGAAACAGGAATTGATTTGCTCCTAGATTAATAACGTGGATTTTTGTAACGTGTTTTTAAAGTGTGTCACTAAAAAATATTTTTTGGTGCCTTCATTCAGGTACCGGGTATAGAAAATGATAGGAAAGGAATGGTTTGACGTTAAATTAGCTAAATTAGAGTAGGATTTAAATAGAATAATGTACCTTCATTATTGTAATAAATGTATTAGGCCCTAAAGTACAACATCGAATTAAATGAATTATAATATAGGCCTACTAATACTTTTTTGACTTTTGACTCCGTGTTTTTAATTCCAAAGTGACTTGCCTCTTAGGCTTAGGAACAGTAGTTCAGCTCTGAAAATAGAATGATGTCTAGTCATTCAATTACAAATTACAAAGAATAGTTAAATAATTATTTTCGTAATAATAATGTCATTCATTACTTCACTAATGACCATTGTTTTGACATGAACTAATTTTTTTTTTCATAGACGAGTGACAATGCTGACACAAGGGTCTAATCAAGATTTAACAGATCGATAACATCAAGGTTTAAAAATCATGTTTCCTGAATCTGATCACAATGGATAGATTTCCATAAAAGTTTCCCATCTATTGCAATGCCAACCAAGCGTGCTTTTACAAAGGAGTGTAGAGAATGTGTATTGGAAAAATCAATACTGTTGTCCTGATTTCTAAGGCCTGTCTGCTATCTGCTGATAACGAACGCAGCTATTGCCTGCTTAATTAATCGATTAGGTCCACGTACAATTCACTATTAAGGAGGGGTGTGTTCTGATATGAGGGGGGTGTGTGGGAGGTAATTGAAGGGTGGAGGGTGGTTGAGGGGGGACAGTGATGAGCCAAGTTGAAGAGCCTTCATTCCAAGATAGTGTGCAGCTTGCGTTTTACACTCTTGAGGACTCTCCGGTTTCAACAACGCGATAAATGCCTTCGCTATCGACAAAACTCGGTTCCCCTGTACAACGCCCCCCCCCCCCATCTCTCGGACCCCCTGACAGTGATATAGTCGAGTGGAAAATCTTATCAGGGTGAAAAGGGAGCGCTTAGAGCAGGAAAACCTTAATCCTTTGGGAAATTAAATTCAAGGAAGTATAATAATATGGGTGACTATATTGTTGTCTAGTAAAAGTGCACCCGTAGCGTTTAACTATTTTCAAATATACCTCGGGCCTATAATTGTTTTGTTTTCAATTGAAATTACTAAATATCACAATGATTCAATATTCAAAGTTGAATACTGGTGGTATCATTATTTTAGATAGATAGATAGATAAATGATTCGATTTTTCATCTTTCACAATACAAAAGTGCTGTGGATGAAGTTGAGGCATACAAGCCCCCTCTTCCACATAGCCCACATTTATTGAGAAATAAAATTTATTTATTTATTTTGGAGTCTAGAGAACCAATTCTCTCAAATCAGTTTGGCCCAGCGCGGCGGTGTGATGTGTGTAGGCTACGAGCGAACCAGCGTTTATTGATTCCAGTTTTAGTAGCGCGGAAATTCAAACCTGCGGGTCGTTAGGTGACGTTTTTTACTGTCGAAAAGAACAAAGCAATGCAATCAGATCGTCGAATCGCTGCCCAACCACTGTACTAGGAATAGAACTGATGGCTCTGGCATTGGGCGACTGTCGATATATTTATTGTCTGTTGATGGCTGCGAGGTGGGGGGGGGGGTGTGGGTTGGTGAAGAGATTTGATGAGTTGGTGGTGAAGGGGGGAAGGGGTCGTTATGAGAATTTGTCGAAATAACAGGCTGCGGACCATTGAAAGTTGAACCGATAACAAACGATCGTTTAGAATGCAACGGATCGTTTGACCCGGAGAACGCGTTATTTATTGTATTTGCGTTGGAGGTGAGCGGCTTTTGGGGATCGACCGATACAATTCAATAAAGCATAGGAAAGTGGAACAGTGGTATGGGTATCTGGCTAAAAAACAGTAGCAGCAAAAAACAAACAGAATTTTCTACTTGACAGTATTTTAATTTTTGGATTTCAATTTCATGTTTCAATTGACCCGTTATCATAATAATTTTCAAAATAATGCATTGTATTGTGAGAGATACCTTTTGAATGATCGCTGGTGAGTTATTTATTATTATTGTGCTCTTGAAAGATCCAAATATAATGAAGACGAAGAGAAATGTTTGTCTAGCTTACTGGCTATTAATAATTGATAGCAATTTTTAGAGGTAACTTATATATAAGTTCTCCACTTATTATATAGGCCTACCGATGGGTACTTTACTGATTGCGATCACTCTCACATTTTTCACATGATAAATTCAGAAATTCTATCTATCTTTTTCTATCTAGCTTTTTTGAAGCTTCATCTTCATTTTCTTTCTGGGCTCCATCTTTATTGTATTTATCCTAAACTCTTTCTAGTTTCAATGCTATCAGAACGCTCAATATAATTTATGAATATTATTGGCAAGTAGAAGTAGGCCTACACCGGATTCGAAAATTACATGATCGAGAGTATCCTACTTTCAATCTGATATGCATGCCATTAAATAACCTGATGCAAATAATATTAGATGTCTGATAGTATTAAAACTATACAATCAATTTAAGAAAAATACAGTATTCTATGAATTATAATTTCTCATTTAATATTGAAAATTTATTTAATTACAAAGAAAGACATTACAGTATTATTGTACTTGTACAGTTGTACTCCTCAGAAAGGAGCTGAGTAGGGTAGGCCTATGTGTGTACCCCGCATCTTGAATTAAAAGTGATTCTTATCCGATACCAAAGTTTTGCATCTTGAATGCAGCTTAGCTTATTGCATTGTAATAATTGATCAAACAATAGAAAGTTAGGTACGGCACTGTGTAAACAAACGGAAGTGCATGACCGGCTAGAATGTATAGTTGACTATGCGGTACCGTATGCACGACTTCATTTGCACGCGTTAAATACTCACCGCAAACGCTTCTCAAATATTAGAGGAATTTGTCGCAATTTTCTCAGGAGCGTGGAAAACGTGTGGTGAAGATGCAATTTAGTTGGCTCGATTATTTAGAATCTCTCTTCCCGTGTACTTCTCTTCCGTTACGGAGAGCGAGACACAGAACGAAAGTGACTATCTAATCTGGTCGGAAAGATGTGTAAATTGTAGAAGTAAGGAAGTTAGCCTGAATTCTAAAAATATAACTTGAGAGAAAAAGGAGTAAATACGAATGATGTGGGAGGAGTGCGTAACGCAAGAGAAGAAGAAGCAAGTGAGAGAAATCAAGAGTGATGTTGCATAATGGTGGGAATATAGAGATGAAAAAAATGGAAAGAGCAAGTGCGTAAATATGGGCCACGGATTTGAGAGGGAGTGATAGCCTTGCCTTGATCCACTTCCGTGGAAGTTCAGTGCCTTTCAGCGACCAGCAGGCAGCATTGCTTCCCGGTCTTCATTCAAATATTGCTTATTTCTCACTATTGTACTGCAATTTAATATGAATCTAGTTTCTTATCCTTTAAATAAGTTGAAGGCGAGAAGAGAAGAAAAGCAGTCACCTAATGTGTGGGTGCATACATTTCATTCATAGCATACTCGAGTAGGTAATTGGTAGATATCTTAACCACAGTGAAGCCTGGTTTTCGTTAGTAGAGTTAGTGATAGAGTAACTAGCATACTAACTCTACCGTACTAACTCTACTCTACTTACTTGGTACTTAAAAACAAGTACTCTACCATCACTCTACTCTACTATGAACGTTTTCATTTGGAGCAGTGGCGGCGCTTGACCTGAACAGTAGGGTGGGCCCGTGGTTGGACTTGTTGTGGGTGTGGCTGGGAAGAGGGGGCGTGAAGTATGAAGTATATTCAATTTAACAAGTTAATGTAGTTAAGATTAAATCTACGACTATATATAGTTGCGATTTTGAACAAAACTATAGGAATCGACCTGCTGAAAACTATCTACAAATACATACAGTTAGCCTGCGAATTTACTACAGTATTAAAAACATGCCAAGAGCTGAATGGGCTGATTCGTTTATTAACAAACTCACAATATTATTCTGAAGATTGTACCGTTGAAGTAGGCCTAACCTCATTTAAATCATGATCACTTTCACACTAACACAGCACTTCACAATAAAATCACAATCACTACAATTGGATTATGGCTAATCTAATAAATCTATATAAATATTAGCACAAAAGTGACTTAAAGTATTAACTTATTACTTTATAAAATAAGAAATTCGCATGACAGGATGTAAACAAAGCTACTACTAGCCTAACGCTCAGCATTTCGAGCGAGAATATTGAGAAACAACGTCCAATGGGCCCGCTGGAATCGGCCCATAATGCTCATATACCAATGCATTGCTCTCCGACTAGCCAGCGCCGCCGGCTTGCGTAGCCTTGCCATTACGTTCTTATGATAGCTAGAAGGGCCCAAAATCCGTGGCCCTCCAATGTGTTACGTGATGATTTTTGACCCGTTTTACGAGAGTTTTGACCCGCTGACTGTTCATAATTAATTTACATTGTATTTTATTGAATATTAAATAATATTAACCACAAAACGCATTTAAAAATGTACCTAAATGTTTCATTTGGGTGGGCCCGGCCCACTTGGCCCTTATGGAAGCGCCGCCACTGATTTGGAGAGTTCACAAGATAGTTAGTACTCGCCCAGGGAACTCTACCACTAACTCTACTAATGAAAACCAGGCTTAAAAGCACAGAGAAATTAATCAGAAACCACACACATTGGAAAATTGTAGTGTATGAGTAGCTGTGGTGAAAGAGATTAGATGACAATTAAAATCCAACAAAAAAATTCATTCAATACTTTTTCCACTATAGAGCTTTTCATCCTTGAAGACAACTGAGCACAGAGACAGTCCACCACCCGCTAGCAAATCATATGCCAGCACCGCTGCCAATACTAACGCACACCATCACAGATATTGATGAATAGATGTGCGAGGAAAAGTTCTGATCATCTCTTCTTTTTGATAAAAATATTTCGGTCTAATACGCGTGCGTGCCCAGGTGATTGAACAGCACACAATAAGACAACATTGCCGGGCATTCTGATTGGGTTATGCACCAAGCTGGCCAGATGTCTTCAAGGATAAAAAGTACAATTATCAACGTTCACCAGGGTAGTTTTTGTCAAGATGGGCTTATACAATATAAATAAGCGGTATTACTACTCCTATATATTATAAACCTTGATCTTTGCTATGAATGAATAATGGTATAAATGAAAGTAAAACTTTATTTCAATCTGTTTGAAACTTAACAAGTTTTCAATTCATGAATATTGTAGCTGGAATTGAAAAAATAACCTGGGCCTGAAATTAGAGGCCCTGTAAAACAGAAAAAGGCGGACACACACTAGAAATCAATAGCACGGAGTACTGTGACCTCCTGTTTCCTATTTTACGATTTCTAAAATTTATGAAAGAGGCCTCTATGGTCTCGATTGAAATGAGTAAAGAACAGTATGTTTCTAAAAATGAAAAACGAGCATCAGTCATTCTGAAAATATTTTCTGATCATTAATCATCATTAGCGGTTTTTTTAAATGAAATAATGAGTCTGCTATTCCAAACGTACGGTATAGAGGATAGTGTAGGAATTGCACTTATATTGAAATAATTTTTTGCTTCAACTTAGTATGAACAAAGACAATTTAATCTTCAAGTAGAAGGATTGTCTTTGGTATGAAGGCGGTAAAATAGGTATTAGAATAGTTTCTAGTTAGGTTCCACTCACTTTAGGTGGAATTTTGCAGAATGTCAGCCAACCCTAAAACAACCTAAGCTGCCATTCAATTATTTAATGAATAAAATGATAATTCTCATTGGTAATGATTCATTCAATACTTTTTCCACTAGGACAATAAACTCAGGATGAGGATGACTTAAAAATTGAAAAGAGAGAATTGATGACAATCTACGAGTATATGGTTCAGAATGATTTCTTCTTGAAACGACTTTTTGGGCCTCAATGAGTTTACAAGACTTGAATGAAGGCGAATGCCCATTCTATCTGATTCTCATTTTCAAAGAAAGCCTTCTTTTATTTGTTTGAATTGTGACATGCAACCGAGTTTTCTTGAATGAAGAACAAAATAGAATTCTATCTGACATTGACTAGTAAATAAATAGAAGATACATATTGGTTAGCAAGGGTTTTGACTCAAAAAGTCAATAAAATGTCTGGCTTTCTTCCAAAAAACCAGAAAAGTGAAATGCCCCAAGTTGTCAGCAGGAAATACAGAATTAGTAACCGAGAAAGACTTTAAATGTTTTTTTCATCAAAGCTTGTAAGTTATCCTCGTCAGAAACAAAGTTGTAATCTTTCTGGAACGAAACACGAAAGGAATCACATGCAAGAATGATTCAACGTTTATACAACATTTTAGTGTCCAACGTTTTTGTTTTTGAATTTATTAAACTACAGAGTAATAAACTATTATGTCTCATTTACTATGAGGTACCTACTGTATGGCAATATAGCTATAGGTATATTTATATAGCTAATAGCTTATGTATATAAGATAGCAACGCCATTAATGATTGGAGTATGAGACACTCTTATGTTAAGTACGAGCAATATTAATATATCGTATTATAACGATCTGAAAGAAAATCATTGACGCTTTAAAGGACAAAATCAATGAATTCAACTCAAAACAATTTTTGTTACAAATTTAAGCGAATAGAATATAGGCTAGTTCAACTCTTATAACAATGGACAAATATTGATCTTGAAAGTGACAAATATAATTGAAAAATATTTCGAATATACACTGTCCTTTTATGCTTTTAATATTGAAGATTAGACTGTATCTACATTACACGCGTAATGATGGAAATGGGAGAATAAGGTTGAAAGAAATAATCCAATCGCTAACCTGAATGGTTTATTCACTTGAATGCCACATAAATAACCGATTACATTACGAGAATAAAACTCTCATTACAGATAAATTATACAGTTGTCATTATGTTTGGGGTTAAATTGAAATTTGTTAATAGAGAATGAGAGAAACTAACATAGTCAGAGGCGACCAAATTTATTTTATTCAGTAAGAACAATGTTTTACCTTCTAATTAATAGAAAATACTTTGCAAAGCATACATTTCTGATGTAGTAGAAACATAAAATGATGTCTACTCAGATAGACAGTCTCATCTAGTCTAATCAAGCTATTATTAAAATATTCAATATTTTACCTTGCAAAAATAAATGGAAGAGAATTTATTCGAAAGCAGTTCTGAATGTTTTGAGGATGGAATTAGAAAATGTTGAGTACTTTCCTATTTTGAATTTTCAGAATATAATCTTAGGACAAAACTAAGAATACTTATGCACAGCACAGGCTTATTTTACAGTATTCTAATAAAAAACCACATAATCTCAACAGAAACAATAATAAGGAGAAAACAATACAATTATTATTAAGATCATGGCACAGATATAAAGATGAGCAGGGACCAATGAGAAAAAATAGTATCGACTGATTATCTCGCAACTCATTAAAAATTATTCAACTTTTGATGGAAAGTGCTTACAACTAAGCTATTATATTTATACTCAACTCTTTTTCAAGCTGAAAAAAGAGAGAGAAGCACTTTATCTGACTTCCACCAACAGTCATGAAATTCTGTTTTCTTAATTTCTTCAATTATTAATATTAATCAACTGATAAATAATACATTTTCCAAGTTAACAAACTAACAACCTGTATTAAATGAAATTTGGCATGACCATTTGACCAAATAACATGAGAACAAATGAAATATAAACACTATACAATAACATACAACATAATAATTAACAGTTGAATTAATCATTAAACATAATATTTTTATATAAGCGGAAAATCTATGCTACGTGTCAGAGTGAAATAATTAGAGAGGAATGCAAGAAAGTTAGAACTGAATATTAGAAGATATTGAAGATTTTGAAGAATAGAAAAATATATGGAAACATTTCTTTTTATCTCCTATGAAATACAGACCAAAATTAGTTTTAAATTTGAGGAACAATTTCTTGAAACTGTGAAAATTGCAATTTTGCAATGACAAATTTCCGTATTAAAGAAACAATCTTTCAATTGCTTCGAATTGCAAGTAAGCATTGGCTGAAAATTTGACTTGGACAGAACTTTCATTGTTAGTTGAGGAATATTGTTCCATTCAATAGATAATTTGAAACATTAAAACCATAGTATAACTAGAAAATGAAATTTTAATAATTTTAATTAATGAGTAGTTTGGAGTATTTTCTTGTGAGCTTTGGCAGTTTTCCACTTGAATGATTAATTGTACTTTGAAAGCTTGGGAGCCTGAGCAAATTTATAAGTATAATAATATTTAATATTCTCAAATGAAAATATATTCTAAAAAATAAAAAGGTGCAGCTGTATTATGCTGCCAGAGATTTTGAAGGAATTAATCAAAGAATTGGTGAAGAATTCGATAGCTTCATTAATTTACAGTTTTTATACGATAGGATGATGAAACTAATAGCAATTCATTCAAACAAATAAGAAAAAATTAATAATTCCTGTAAAAAATCATGTAACAATGTATAGTTTTTTCAGCCGATTTTGACTAAAAAAATTTGACCGATTTTGACCTAAATAAATTTGTAATTTTCGGTCCTCAGAGCAGACAAGAATAATTATTTAAAACATCTGGTAGTGGGCAAACAGTAGTCATTGGATCAAAGCATACCGAGCAGACAAGGCAGATAACCTTAAGCAAAAAACACAAATGAAGAAGAGAATAATTAATGATTCAAATCCAAATTAGAAACTAATGGTTCTCTGAAACACCAACAAGGACTATGCTTTTTAAACAAATTTAGAAAGAAATTGCTCTAATCCAAAGTATAAGGATATTGTACATTATTGGCTATTTTACTGTACTCACAGAAATGGAATGTTAGAGAAATTTTATTGCGAACTAAAAAAGCTACAATTACTCTTACAATTTTTTCATCTTACAACCCATCTGTTGATAAGAAACATATCTTGTAGTTAACTACATACTTATCATACAAACAACTACAGTACATTTTTATATATAAAAATAATATCGACACTGTTAAATATTTGTAATAATGGTTATGTAGCTATTACAATATAATAATGATAATAATAGAGTCCTGTTCTATAAAGTAGTTTACGCTTCTTTGTCTAAGTATCTAATATCTGTTAATATTGTATTACTCGTATTTGTTAGTAACGCGTTTATCAATATCAACTATAAGAGGTTCAATTCATATAGAAAGATTACATAGTTATCAATCGATCATTTTGACAATAATGCTTAGCATCTGAAATAAGTATAGCAGCATTACATAACAACAGCTAAACAATACCAATAAAAGGAGAATGGAAATGCGTATCCCTGTATATTTTGCATGAAATAAAACCGAGAACAGCTGCATCCTGTATGACTAAAATAGGTTACACAGTTTTCAAAAGTTCAAGCCGACCAATTCTTCCCCATTCAATAGATTGATAACGGTTAATACAATATTTCAAATTTTAACAACTTTAAATAAATTTCTGTGTGACAATAAATTCTATCGAATTCGTTAGACAGAATAAAACGTTACATACCATACATCGTAGTTATTTCACTAAAACAATGGTAAAATATTACATTGACACATATAAAAAATAAATTTTCAATAATTGATAAAATTGGAATTCACACAAAAACGCAGGTTTTAAGGAGCCTTGGCCAAGGATAATGTGGCATAATTAGTAGAAATGAAACTTTGAGGATACATATTCATCCTAGAAGTTATTCTGTTTGAAGTTTCACAACTTCAGCAAGGCGGAAGACAATATTAAGACTATCGGATCAAATTTTATTCCTTCATCATAATTCACTTTAATTTATTTCTTTTCTTCTCATTTCCTTTCGTTCACTTTAACCCTACCTTTCAACAAATTTTACTGATAAGTTATTTATAAATTATTTTAATTTTTAAATCACCGACTTCTGAAAGTAAAAGATGCACAATAAAATTTAGCTTCCAGTTTTTTCAGAATAACAAATAGTATTTTTATATTCATAAAAATCACAGGTCTCACTGAGAAAATGTGTGAATATTAAAACTCTTTGACACACGACATAAAATGGGGGAATGATATAACTAATTGAAAGAAATGTGAGAAATTACTGTAGTGGAAAGGATTATTTGAAAATGAAAATAAATTGGTAATTATGTTTACAATGTAAGAGCTAGAAGTAGAAGCCATTATAAAATACGATTATGCAAAAATAAAGAATTGAAAGGGGAGTTAAAAATACGGATTTTCCGTAACCTTTTCTTTGGAATATCACATTGCCATTCAAGCAATCCTATCGGGACGGTTTACAAAAAATCTCAAGATAAATAATTCTCAAACAAAATGAATCGAGGCAATTCCAGGTAATTATTGCATAGTGAAAGTATACTACAGCTAATTGATATAAATTTATTTCCGTAGCAGTCCATTAGACAATAATTTATCACTTGCTAAGATGTTGAGAGAAGAGGGCTTGCTAATTAAATTTATTTCACTCTTAATTACTGTAACCATGCATATATCATGTATACGATATACGCTACGGAAAAGCATTCTATTAAAGCCTTTTTTGGATACCTTATTGTATGTACGTCTGGTCTATCGATACATTATTCTTATTAAAAATCTCCTCAATTGCTATAAAAGTGAAGCTGCTTGTTCAAACAATTAAAAGTGACAGAAATTCATAACATCATAATTTAGAAAAGTGTGGAAATAATACATTTTTACATTTTAACCAGATTTATCTTGACACCCCCCATTTCCCAGAAATGGAAAATCAACATAATTTTCAATCGTAGAAACAACTTACTTGTGATATAGTAATCCTTAAAATATTTTTACATCACTGTAATTAACCATAATAATCAATAGCAATAACTGACATTAATAATTTCACTCTTTATTACAGATCTCAAACGAAATAAACTCAAGGCAGCAACAACATTATAAAAATATATTCAAAAATGTAAAAATAGTTATTCTTTGTACATTTTTAAAAATATGTTCAGAACATTTTTCATCAATCCCAATTTATCGATATTTGTATTAGCTTTCATATTACAGTCTCCGATTCACTCTTCAAAACCAACCAACATACAACCATCATAAGAGGAAATGTATTGCAACACTCTAAACATATGAAAGTGCACACAACATAATATTGATCAACTACCTTTAAAAGGTTCTAGTGGTGTAAAAGGGACAGTAATCATTATGTTGACATTCTCCCGTGTAGTTCTATTGGTATTTATCAAGAAATTCCTGGTACGGTATTGCTAACATAATTTCAAGCACGTATAATATTATTTATTCAAGACAGAATTTTTTGAATTTATTTCATTGTTATTAAAAATTATATAGAACAGCCATTTCAATATGTTTCTCCATTCAAGCAAATAGACTAGGAAATATAATATTTCCAATCACTAATATTATATTTGATCTAGATTTGTTTCAATATCATCAATTTTAATCGAGCTATATAAAAATGACTCAAACAAAAGCATTTATGGTTAACAGATATAATCAGTACAGAGATTTGAAATTAGTACAATTTTCTTATTTATGAATCAAAACTAAAAATTAATATTAGTTGTATCTATGTACAAATTGATCAAAGATATATTAACTGAAAAAAATATCTCTATAACGTATCGTAAGTGTTATAGATTTTGTTCATCAAATATTACTAGTTCCATTGGAAGCACTGCCAATACACGTACAAGTCCTGTCTCTCACTCATTTTCAATTATTACTCATATAAGCAGCAGGCTTCCATAGCATGAATGGGATTGGAAAACACAATTGAGTGAGCAGGAAATTCTATTCTGAAACTACCAACTGCACAAGTCACCCAATCTGCCAACGAGCAAACCGAAGAAAAGCTGCAATGGGAATAGGGAAGTCGAGACCGTTTCTGTTCAATAACATCTACATCATACCAATAACCAAAACAATTTCTAACATAGCTTGATTTATTTAAACCGAAACTCAGATATTATCAAGGATATTATCATATAGCGTATTATAACATTTCAAAATAAAATAAAAAAATATTATTCCAAAACTCTTTCTCATTTTATAATTGTAGGCATCAACACATTTTCCACTATCAATTTTCGAGTAAATAATTAATAAGTAAGTATGATTCACAAGTTAAGTTTAGTTCTGCATTAGTACAGAAACAATTCATCAAGTCTATTATAGCACTATAGATTTTGATATGCCCAATAAAGAAAGAAAATCATAAGTAGGAAATTAAAAAATGGGATTAAGATGACATAAAATTCCATACACCAAAAAAAAAGAAAACTTGTAGTAACCTGAAAAATTTGGAAGAATAGCTTTACATTAGCTTTATATGTATTTTGTTTTTTGAAGAAATAAAGATTATTATGGCTCTACTTTAGGATTCGAGTCACCTTCTTTCGATAGGATATTCCACTTTAGAAAATGTGATTTCGCTCAAACAAACACGTTATGCTTATTGTACAATGGAGACTCAACTCTGTTAGCAACTCTAATTTAATTTTACCAACAAAAACGCAATGCGTTTTTTTATTGAATACGACTCGTATGTAACAAAAATCAAGAGGCAAAAACCACCTCCTCCAAATTCAAATTTCGACAACTGTAAACCTTTAACTGTAATTTAAGTATCCACACTGGTATCTTGATGCTGTACATTAAACAATTTCAGCATCTTAATAAGCATCAGGAAGTAGTGCCACATCTCCTAAAACATTTGATGAAGGGATGTATTCGTTAAATTTTTATTAAAGTGATACCACTCAGGATATCCTGTACGGTAGGGAAACACACATTTAAGAATAATTTGATTTTGTAATTTATTTCCAATTTTGCTTTGAAATTTTTGAACAGTTTTAGGATATGAAAAATACCTAACGCAATGAATTTCTCAAAACATTCATAGATCAAATTTATTTCAAGTTAAATTATATATTGAAAAAACTAAACCAATTTTTCGCTCTTTAGACCCGCATTGATGGACTAAAAAGCTTTCCTACAGCGATAAACAGTATTCTGTTCATATTCTGTAAAGCAGAAGCATTATAAGGTACTTCCGATGTATGGTTGGAATAAAAGTGAGAAAGAGTTTTTCGAGTTGAATAATTGAACTAGAAACGGCCCGGGTAGGTGGTAGCACCGTTGGAAAAGGCGAGTGTGGAGAGGGAGTGGGGGGGAGGGGGCTAGCACTTGTTGACGTCGGGCGGGGTGGGCAGATACTCGTCAGCGCGCTTGTGGTCGTTCAACGCCTTCACCGTGTACGTGTCGTACAGCAGTTCAGACTTCCGTCGCAGCAGAGGCTTCTGGATCTTCTTCATCTGCCAACAACAACACACATCGATCAAATCATATTTAATCAATGAGTAACACTTGTTGTTAAATCGACAATTATCTGCAGTTATGGGATATCAAATAACGTAATACTTAAGACCAAAGAAATTCAACATAAAATTTGTTTGACAAAAATCAACCTTGTTCAATGAAATATTACATGAAATTGAGTCAATTGGGAGAAAATATTCGTGCAAATCCAGAAGTTGTATCGAGGGGAAAAATCAATGAAATTTCTTGAATTAACTAAAAAAGTCAGCAATAATCTTGGAGCCAGCTTCCTAGGCCTTGCAAGAAAACTCCCATATGCCAGAGATAACAGGCAAGCTCAATTTTTATTCGTTCACCACTCAATTGAAACATTTTTAGGAAATATTCCAAACGGTTTTTAATGAAAATGTGAGTTGGAAAGCGAGAAATAATTCAATCTTTTTAGTTCTTCTACTTCCTAGTGTCTAAAATTTCAAGTTCCAATAACAATAATTAATATTAGTTGTGTTTGCTATGTTTAATATTAGCTGTCTGACCAAGACAAAATTTTTCATGGCACATGAAACACCAAACTGAAATGGCTCTTCAAAATACTTTTCTCATAAAGGTATTTAAACACACATAAGTTGCAAGCTTATTTGGGTATCAGCAAATTAAAATGTTTCCCCAAACACACTATCCAATCATTTTTCACATCACACTTGATGCCAAATGCAAAATGGAATGAATAATAGAATATTTTATTGTGAAGATTAGAATCATCAATTCATGCCAGAATAGCTCACATTTGGCAAACTTCATGGAGTAGAAATGCAAACACAACACTCATTGTTAAAAGACTAGCCTGTAATGAATTGCTATACCACTGAATGAAAGAAGCTTATGTGTGCATTTCACTTGGATCCCACTTCAGGATAGATCTCAAACATCGAATGATGTATGGGGTAAATCGAAACAGAAGTTGTCCAAGTGTAAACGCATCTTTTGAAAATAGAAGAATACAAAATTTTATTTAATAACATTCATACATAAATGAATACTAAATTTCAAATGATCAATTAAAAAAATAGAATAAAACATTGAAAGAATAGAATAAATGAAGGCTTTTAAATAAGCATGATAGGTAACACTGGATTGGAATCGATTAGAAAGTGGGAACACCTCACATCATACTGTTCATGTAATACGATGATCTATAATTTAAGGTTAAATCTTACCCAGAAGGCAATAATATAGACTGATAACAATCTACTCAATTCTTGATAAATGCTACATAATATTCATTTAGATTCTGCGATTTCAAGTAACTACGAATCCAAAATTAAATATCTTTATACCGATGGGTAAAATGAAATTTTAAAGTCTTTTTTCAGTAATATGTTCGTATGGCTCTTTATCGGTGAGAGACCCAGACCCTTACGGGTAGGTAACCACCCCGCCTTTTTTCATGACGGTTACCCATCCAAGAGCGGTCTTGAGTATTCGTGACTTAACCTCATGATCATTCAGCAACCGCTCTCACCAAACAGCCACTTTTCTCAGTATGTTCAATGAATACCCAACTTATAACAATTTTCATTTGGATATATTTCATTCAAGAATATACAGAGTGGTCCAAAAAAATGTATCCACTGCTCAAAAGTCCATAATTTGCAAACTAATTAATGTACTTGTCTCATCTTTGGTGAAAGTGTAGCTTTAAGTCCAACTTAAACATATTTATCACTTCAGGTGTTCAAAATGGCCACCATTCACATCCACACACAAACGATGCCAACGAACCTTAGCACGAACTACAATGGATAGACCGTAGAGGTGCTGTGGAGTATCCACCATGTTCCCCAGACTCAACTCCTCTAGACTTTCAGCTGTGGGGAGCACTGAAGGACGTCGTTTATGGCTGGATTTCACGATTCCAGTAGACGTTCAGGTTACTGGAGGCAGGTGAATCATATGATTGTCAACTCTATACAAACAAATAGTCCAATGCACACCAGTCAGTGGAATCGTGAAATCCAGCCATTATCGACAAAAGCCACGCACATTGGATGAACTTCGAGCATCCATCGAACATTCATGTGCAAATATCCAACGGAACACCTTGCAGAAAGTAGGTAGTTTGTGCTGCAGTTTGGCGGCATAGTTTGTGTGTGGATGTGAATGGTGGCCATTTCGAACACTAAAGTGATGAATATGTTCAAGTTGGACTTAAAGCTACACTTTCACCAAAGATGAGACAACTGCATCAATTAGTTTGCAAGTTATGGACTTTTGAACAGTGGATACATTTTTTGGACCACTCTGTATTCTTTAAACACAGAAAACCTCTTTTATGTTTAAAATTCTATAATAATAATAATAATAATAAATAATAATTTTATTTTTCAAAACTAAAACCTAAGAATACATTAATAAAATTGACTACAAAATATAAAAGAAACATATAATTTTTATCAAGAAAAACTTCATGAAATTAACCCACCAACTGTGGAATTCCATGTACTAGAGTGGTGTGAGTAGTATTTGGGTGGGGGTGCAAATATACTTGGTAAGTGAGCTCACATACTATTATTTGAAATGACTCGTTCTATACGTCGTCTTCCTGTACGTATTATCCATTTTGAACAGCATTTTTGAATTTTCTTTGGTGAGGTATTTCCTTAATATTTACGGGAAGCAGATTGTAGAGTTTTGTATCTAAGTGGTTGAACTTTCTGTGATACAGTGCCTTCCTGGCAACGTTTGTGATGAGAAGGTTCCTATTTCTAGTGTTGTGATGGTGGTTCCTATTTTGGAAGTTTCCTGTGTTTTTGTGTAGTCTGCAGATAATTTCCTGGGAGTAGAGCTGTCTTGCATCCAGTACACCAAATTCATTGTAGAGCTGGTCTGATGGGTAGCGAGGTGGCTTCTTGTTGATGATTTTCATTATTAATTTTGAACTTTTAGAAGTGGGTCAAAGTGCGAGTAGCTACATCCACCCCATACTACAATCCCATAGGTTAGTAGTGACTGTACCACGGAATAGTACACCATCTTCAAGCACTTCTCATCTATCAACGGCCTCAACATCTTAAACTTGTAGATTGTTTTCCTCAGTTTCTTGCAAAGATCATTTATGTGGTGATCCCATCGCAGAAAACAGTCCAGTGTAACTCCAAGATATTTGATTGTTGTTTTTTTGTGTATGGTGTATGATGTGCAGTTGGTAAGGTTGACTGACAAAGGTTTTCTGTGGGTTGTCCATGCTGTGTAGCCGAGAAAGTTAAAAATGTGTCTTTTCATAATTGAGGGTTAACAAATTCTGGTTTAGCCAATGTGAAATTTTCTGCAATCCTATTTCAGCCCTTTTCCATGTTATTGACCATGTTGGTCCCGAAAACAAAAGTGCAGTATCATCAGCAAAAGTGGTGATATTTCCTTCAATTTCCATACTGCAAAGAGGGTTTATGTAGATAAGGAAAAGTATTGGACCAAGAACGGTTCCTGGGGTACTCCATATTCAACTTTGAGCTTGTTGCTTGTATGCCCATTAACTCTGACACACTGTGTTCGGTTTGATAAATAGCTTTTGAATAAGTCCCATGCTACTCCTCTGATTCCGTAGTTATAGAGTCTTCCTAACAGAATATCATGTGACACTGTATCAAATGCTTTCTTCAGGTCCAGGAATATTGCCAAAGGTTTCTCCTCACTGTTGATTTTCTCTGAAATTTGTGATATAACATTGTGGATTGCATCATTCGTACTACAGTTTGATCTAAAGCCATATTGATTTGGTGACAGAATGTTATTCTTTTCAAGGAAGCTAATAAGTCTTGTTTTTACACATTTTTCAAATATTTTAGTTAAAATGTTTAATAATGATATTGGCCTATAACAGTTCAAGTCTTTCTTATCTCCCGTTTTAAAGATTGGACAGATAACTGCTTCCTTCAAACACTGAGGGAAAACACCTTCACCGAGAATTTTGTTAGCAATCAGTGTCAGCGGTCTAGCAAGAGCTGTACTGTTTCGTTTGAAGAGCTCTGGTCTGAAGTTATCAGGGCCTGGCGCACTATCTGATTTAAGGCTATTGATTATTTTTATTATTTCTTCTTCATCCACTGGTGTGAGAAATATTGATTGGCATACTCTATTGTTGGTGATTATAGGTTCATTTGCATGCTGTTGACTATTTAATATATTTTGTGCTAGCTCAGATCCAATGTTTTTGAAGAATTTGTTGAAAGATGTAGCAATTTCTTCATCATTCTCTCCTGATTTCAATGCTCTCCCTTGTACATTCAGTTGTTTTATTTGTGTTTTTGGTTGCTGGGCTTCAGTTATTTCTCGTATCACCCTCCATACATGTGTGAAAAATATTGTTTTTTTGCTTCTTCTATAACTTTAGTTAATAGGTTTCTGAATCGCCTATAATATTCACACAGTTGTACATTTGCCACATTATTTTTACATTGTCTGTGCAGTTTGTCTCGCTTCCTTATAGATGTTATTAATCCCAATGTGATCCACGGCTTAATTTTCTTCTTCCTATGTGGAATTCTGTATGCTTTTTTACACTCTACCATGTGTTTTTCAGTTATTGTCACAAACTCCTTCAATGCACCTTCAGTACTATTCTGCGTGTAGACAGAGCACCATGTTTCCTCCATAAGCAATGACGAAAACTTATCTTTATCAAAATGTCTTTGTGCTGATTCTTCATTTCATTATTCAAAACTTCAATGCTTTTTATTCCCAGAATAGTAATGTAGTGATCTGTTATTGAATTTTGAAATACTATTGGCATAAGATCTTTTTTGAAATTCACCAATATGTGATCCAGACATGAAGCATTGTTGTTGTTGACGCGAGTAGGCAGTTTGATGCAGTGAGCAAATCCATATTCACTGAGCAAGTTCTCATACTCATCCAGTTGTCGATGCTTGTTTGGTTCTATGGTGTTTATATTGAAATCTCCAGCAACTACATGAAAATGTCCACTTGTTTCCTCAAATAGTTGTCTCAAACTATCAATGAATTCCGTCAAATCTGGATTGAAGGTGACCTATATATTGCAGTAACAACAAATACGCTTCCTTCTGTTTCAAAGCGGAGATTTAAACAGTTAGCGTGTTGAATTTCTGGCTCCTCAACTTCGACGCTAATGCCGGACTTGACGTACACAATCACTCCATCATTCTGCAGCCGGTTCTTCTCTGTCGCATACAGGCTGTAGTTACTCATTATACGTGGCGTTGTACCACATGAAATCCAGCATTCCGTTAAAACAATTACATCAAAATCACATTGTAAGTCTTCTAATTGGATCAGGAATTCGTCAATGTTCTTGTTGTAGCTTCTGATATTAAAACTGATAATTTTCAAGTTGAACGGTTTCAAGCTATCACTGATATATTTTGAGTCCAGAGTTGCAAAATCATTGATGTCTACTAAGTCAAGCTCTTCTATCAGACTATTCATCAAGTTTACAGTGTTTAGTACTTGCTTCTCCTTCTAAGTTATTCCTGTTCCATAATAAAAGCTCGTCTTCCGTCCTGCTCTTCACCCTATCAATAATATCCTGTACTGCATCATTGTAGCCTGTTGTTAGATATCTGAAGCTCTCTGTATGCCTGGATATTGCGACAATAGCATGTGGCACACTGTTATAAATTTTATTGTCTCTTGCGTCAATCCTTACTAGCACTACGTCCTTTGATGTGAGCCCTTGCGCTTCATGAATTGTGTTAATTCTTTGTGACTTATATTTCTTCATAGAATCAGTAAGAATTTTCTTTTCTCTGTGTAAATGTGAGGATCAAAGTATCTTCCTTAAGCTGATGAATTTCGCCATTTTTGAAAGTCGGGAGTATTGATCTTACTTGGACGTTCCTTGTGCTGATTCCTTGATAGAATGGTTCAAGTGCAAAACAGACATCTACCGGACACCGCTTAGTTATATTTATGTATCCATCCGGCTCACAGAAACTGAAATTTTATTCCATTTTGTAACTACAGGCGATCTTTCTATGTATGGTATTTGGTTGAGTCGCCAACTACTATGATTTCAGCTGCTCCACTCAGTTCTGCAATAAAGCCAATGTAGCCCGCATGCATCATTAGCCCCTCATCTATGTATACTTTTTCATATTTCTTGCCTGAATTATTGATAATATATGATGCTACAGTCCCATAGTCTACATTGTTGAATGGGAGTGTTACAACTGGTGTATTGTGTTGCAACTGAATTTCTAATATCTTTTATGCTTGCTCTTGTTTGACTTAGTACTAAATCTTTTCCTGGTTTATGTTTTCTTATTATATACGTTGATTTTCCACAACCAGGCACTCCTTCTATCCAACTGACTTTTGGGAATCTAGGCCTATTTATGTGAATTTTGTTTATCCTATTTATCAATTCACCATCCAGCATAAGCTCTGTATCTCTAGTGACTAGAATGTATTTTCAGTAGTTTTGAACGTGTTTTCTCCTTCTATGAATTCAACGTATTTGCCTCCCTCTTCAAGACTGTAACCCATTCTGTAAAGCGTATTTGTTCTAAACAGAAATTTTTTTCATCTCATAATCAAATATGTTCATATTTCTCCTTTTCACTTCATCAATTGATTTGCCTGAGACATCCATGCATACACTTTTTAAAATTTCCTTGTAAATTTTAGAATTTTCAGCATCAGCCTTTTCTAGAAGATTACGAAGGTCTATCATTGTATTGAGATATCTTTCATAGTTTGACACACCCTCGAAAAATCCTGCAGGATACTCTGTAGCGCTGTTGTTGTATTGGCTGGCTATTTCTAAGTAATCGATATTTCTAATTCCTTGATTGTAGAATACAAATCGTAGAGCTTCTTTCTCCAAGACAGAACTTAACATGCTTATCGCCGGTATATCTTGAATTGGATGGTTGAAGATATCAATTCCTAGTACTAAAGGGTAATTACTTTTACTCCACTTGTTTAGAATAGCAAGCATATCATTGAATCTTTGATGAGCTTGTTTACTTGTTTCTATAATGAAGACTAAACGATCAGATTTTCCAGTGAAAGCTTTTATATTTTCTATTTCAGTATTAGTGAGCTGTTCCCATTCCTTTAAATCAATTTTGGAGCATCGTAATAATTTTGAGAACCCCTTAGATAATATCACATGATTTCCTTCTTTGCATGCAAAAGAAATAACTAAATCAACATATTCTCCATAATTATATACAAGATTAATTCTACTTTTGGCGTTTTTACAGTCATGTTAAAATTTTTAATTTGTTAAGCATTTCACATATATTTACATTATCTGCATTATTATTTTTTCTGCTACTACAGAAACTTTCTGTCTACTGAAATGTTGCAGGGTGTTACGAAAAATATTTTAATACCCATAGTCTGTCTTTTCAACTACTTTCCTCAAAGCCTTCTCGTACTCTGGACAGCTTTTATCACTGACTTTGTGATTTGATGGGTTCCATAGTTTTTTACAATTTACACAAACTTCTTTTTGTTTCGATTCCGGACACGACTTGACATCATGGCCGGTCTCTGCACAGTGGCCGCAGGTATTTTGCTGCTGAGTACAGTGACGTCAATATGCCCCAATGCTTGGCACTTGAAGCATCGACTTACCGACACGTAGTCCTTGACACCACACGCCGACCAATCTATGAATACTCTCCTCATATTTTTAAGTTTGGTTCTTATATCAGATCCGCATTCCACAACCCAATTAACCTGCTTTTTTCTTTTGGTCCTATCTTGAAAATTGGTTTAAACGAATTTTGAATTGCTCGATTGTAGTTGAATCTTGAAAATTTCTATTATAAACTTCGTTAACTACGTTTTCTGGGCTCAGCTCTACGGGAACATTATAAATTACTAATTTAGGCTTAATCTTATGTGGCTCACTTACCTCAAATTTAGCATTTTGAAGCGTAGTATCACTGAAAATTTTATTTTGTCCACACTAGAGTCCATTACTAGAAGCACTCCCCCACCCGCACATTGATTGCTTTTTTTATTTTCAAAGAGTTCTCATTAGAAATAGTCTTTTTAACAATTTTTTTGAGATCCTCACTGGTTTGGGTCTCTGTGCCGTGGATTTCCTTCGGTTTTATCAACACTACCTTCTCCTTCGGGACTGGCCTGCTTCTCTGTTCTGTTCTGTTCTATATTAACTTCATTTATGTTTTTTTAAAATACAATTCACTTGTCAGCTGAGCCGATACGCTATCGCAGATTGCTCACAGACTATCTAGACAGAGCTGAGCATAACATCAGCTGTTTATTGAATAACAATCATTCACGTCTGTGAAGTTGTCCCGCTCCCGCATGATACAAACCCCCGAATGAAATTGTTATAAATCTTTAGTTTAGCGTTAGTTTTGGAAATTTGACGTTTATTTAGGTTTCCTAACCTAATCTAATAATAACCTGAGGTTAGGTTAGGTTTAGAAACCTAAACAAACGTTAAGTTTGCCAAAAGAAACCTAAACTAACGATTTATAACAATTTAATTTGGGTGGCTGTATCATGTGGGCAAACTTCACAGACGTCAATCATTCGCCATCCGCCAAATCAAAACAATTCTACGTCTCTTAATTTTCTCTGAACAAGCTCTAGTGTTCCACAGATAATCTAACAATAATCGAAGAATATAAATATGAGAAAAGTGTAAGAGTGCCACACCTTTACCTCTCTAGCTTCGGCCTCGAGCTCCTCGTAGTTGATGTCGCCGGCATCCTCGTTGTCGCCGCCGGAGGGGGAGGCGGCGGAGGCGGAGGCCGGGGGCGGCGTCAGCTGATTGGCGGCGGTCGGCGTGTAGTGGGGGCTGCGCATCGCCAGACCCTCCATGCGGCCCCACAGCTCTTCCCTGGTGCGCTGCCGCTCCTTCTCTCTGCACAGCCAAACATCAACACTCGACTCAATTCGCTATCTTTACATCAAGTACACCACTTGAAAGTAAAACACTAATGCCCAGTTTTCAGTCGTTCAATAAACTTATTGAATCAATAACTTTTTTGCATTTGAAAACACATGGTTATTGATTCAATAGTGCTATTGGATCCATAAACTGTCTATTGAGCGACCGAAAAACCGGGCATAAGTAGAGTAAATAATTAGTAAAATGTCGAAGTAAAACACTTGAATGTGTAGCAATCAATGCAAGTCGAATTTGTCATTCAACAATCTATTTTCATCAATTATTCAACATTTGTTATCAAAATGGAAGCCTTTTTCATCACTAAAAACTACTACTGGGATCTGCTGAGTTTAGCGTTGAATAATACCAGTAACATAACACAACTTGCAAAACTTTTCTAAAAGCATAGAACTAAAGTCCAAGAGATATTTCTTCCAACACGAAGCTGTTCTACCAACCCCGTTCTCTGTAGTCAGTCGAAATAGGGGGTAGAATCTGGCCTGCTCAGAAATGAATGAGCGTTGTCACTGCATTGGTCATGCATAGTTTCAAATAATGAAACAAACTGGTGTGATAAAGGACAAAAATATTGAAAGGACCCTGATTGGTCGAGGGTGGGCAAGGTAGTGGGTTGGTGACATACTTTAGGAGAATGGCTCTATTAAAGTATTGTTTGAACGGCTAGTAGGGCTGAATACTGCAAGCGTTGTGGTGGGAGTGAATAGTATAGCTTAAATCTCTCACTGTTTTTGCCTGTCATGTAGAAAGAAATATCTCTCGGACATAATAGTCCAGTCAATGAGTGGTTTTTAGGGGAAAAAATTCATAACAAGCTGATTTTTTTACCATCGACTACTATCATATAGACAAGTGTCCTGGCAAAAGTCCTGACCCCTACCCCTCTTGCTTCCCCCCCAGCACCCCTTCAAAGTTTCAGTTTGCAAGGGTTTCGTATATCGTAAGTATCTCGACGTACAATGGAGATATCGATTCAAACTTTTTTTCATTGTTTAGAAAATTAATTTTTCTATAATTTGTTCCATTACCATTCTACTCTAACTCTACCAGTTCCGGAGTTATTTGTGAAAGAATGAAGAAGAGTTGAGATTTTTTGCTTAAAAATTGTTTACTTCTGCAAATAAAAGTTTACATGATTGTTTTACAGAAAACTGTTACATACAAAAAATGTAGAGCATTTCATTATCTTTAATTTGAATAATCACAATCTATATTTTACTTCACATGAACGTGAGAAAACGTCCATTAAAGTTCAATACGCATGATCACGCTAGTGCACGGCGGCTATGTTAAACAGATGGCTTCATGAAAATAGTCCATTCATTGAAGTTTGACACGTGAACTTTTTCCTTACAATTGTGTATATCTTGGAAGTCCTTGATGATAGAGAATCTTGATTGGTTTCAAATTGTAGATCGCGATTTCTTTCTTTCTTTCATTTCCATTAAAATTTTTTTTAAATATTCCATCTTATATAAGATAGTTAAGAAGAATTCAACTATGTTTTATCGTGCATTTCTAAAAATACACACAACTTTTCAATTGAAACTCTTTTTATCTAGCGAAAAATAATGGAGTTCAGCAATGAGACGATAGGCAAGACATAACACAGTGTGCCTTCTTTCCTTTAGCCGGATCAGAGGCCATTACCCCCTCTTGAGACCAAGAGAAAACAATAAGCTTAGCATAAATATTATAGGAAAATATCTGAAAAAATAATGCAGTTAGAGAATTTTGAATAGCTGATCAAAATGTAGAAATTATTCTTTACTCTTCAATTATCAATATAAAATGGATATTTTTTTTATCGTATGGATTTTATTGGTGGCGAGTCCCTCACGATTGAGTTCCTCATATCATTGCACAATTTTTGTGTCGGTCACCCATCCGAGAGCGGTCTTGAATGTTTGTTACTTAACCACATGATTACTTAGCAACCGCTCTCACCGAGTGACCATTGATATTATTATTAAATGGATATTAAATAATATAAATGTGGATTTTGCTTCTTACTTACTTCAAACTATGCTGTTTGGTTAGTTTTTGATACAAGGAGAACTTCTAACCAGATTACGCCATTTTATAAGAGAAACTGCAATGGCTCCAAGTTGAAGGAGAGAAGCAGTGGCGGATCTAGGAGGTGATTTCAGTGGGGGGGTCAATCAAACGCACCGGTTGTTTGGAAGTATGGAGATACCCCAAGCAATCAACGGGTCCGAGGGCCCACCCCTGCAAAACTTTTCCCAGATTTTTAACAGAAAATGGTGTATTTTGACGTAGTTTAGTGCCCCTCATAATGTTTTCATGGATAGCTCTGTTATATTAATATGTATGTTGTACAAATATGTAATGGTATTTTGCATTCCTTCACACCGTTGTATTCTTTCTTATGAATTAAGTTTTAAAATTCTTACGTATCAAAATTTTAATGGGCTCACATCCAATTTACTAAAAAAATTATTAAACACATTTTTTAGTTAAAAAAAATATCAATATGAATAAGGTAATAATTAAATAAAATATAAAGCACAACCATTCTAGTGGGGGCAGTCGGAATAATATTCGGTCGAAATATTCAACACGGTCTTCAGTCTACTCCAGACGGAGCACCCACCTTCCAGCGGGTTAAAGATCCCGTGTTCAGCATCTTGAACAAGATATTAGAGAATGCCCTCTGCACAAGTAACATGGATGGCTTTCCACACATAACCCAAAAAAGCCAAATTTTGTTGTTTATAAAATTTCGTCCTAGTTTCTGTATTAGATTTATGCCGTTTTATTGTTTTTCTCTTGGGTCTCAAGAGGGGGGGGCAATGGCCCCCCTTGGATCCGCCAAAGGAAAGAAGGCAATAATTCGTGTTATGTCTTGCCTATCGTCTCATTGCTGAACTCCTTTATTTTTCAGATAAGAAGAGTTTCAATTGAAAAGCTGTGTTTATTTTAGAAATGCACGATAATACATAGTTGAATTCTTCTTTTATCTTGTAAAATAAATATTAAAAAAAATTCAGATTGGAAATGAAAGAAGAAATCGCGATCTACAATTTGAAACCAATCAAGATTCTCTATCATCAAGGACTTCCAGGAAATACACAATTGTAAGGAAAACTTTCACGTGTCAAACTTCAATGAATGGACTATTTTCATGAAGCCATCTGTGCACTAGCGTGATCATGCGTATTGAACTTTAATGGACGTTTTCTCACGTTCATGTGAAGTAAAATATAGATTGTGATTATTCAAATTAAAGATAATGAAATGCTCTACATTTTTTGTATGTAACATTTTTCTGTAAAACAATCATGTAAACTTTTATTTGCAGAAGTAAACAATTTTTAAGCAAAAAATCTCAACTCTTCTTCATTCTTTCACAAATAACTCCGGAACTGGTAGAGTTAGAGTAGAATGGTAATGGAACAAATTATAGAAAAATTAATTTTCTAAACAATGAAAAAAAGTTTGAATCGATATCTCCATTTTAAGTCGAGATACTTACGATATACGAAACCCTTGCAAACTGAAACTTTGAAGGGGTGCTGGGGGGGTAGAGGTCAGAACTTTTGCCAGGACACTTGTCTATATGATAGTAATCGATGGTGAAAAAATCAGCTTGTTATGAATTTTTTCCCTTATCGGGGGTTTTTTGGAACTCATTGACTGGACTATAAGCTGATAGTATGCCCTAATTTCTTAATTTTCTTTGACAATTTTCAAGTACCCGAGTGCAATCAAAACAGTGGAGTATTCATAAATAGAATTGTATAGCATATAAGAGGGCTCACCATGAAATTTTGTTATTGAATCTTTGAAACGCACAAAATATGGAAACCCTATCTTGCGAAATTTTGTGGAGCTCCGTTGCGAAGGACAATAAATATTATTGATAAATTGCCTAAATTATAATAATTAATTGAATACATGTCAATTCATTATTCATCTGAGCAATGAAAAACTCTCACTTGAGCAATCAAAATAGATAAGAAATTGAAAAATAAAAATGAATTTGTTTAAAGGATGCATTTAACTTGTTAAAATCTTAGCGGTGAAATACCTCTTACAACTTTATCTGTATTTTCCTGGCTCGATGTTAGTGTGATATAAAATGTACAATATTACTCAAAAACATTAGCGGAATGGACATTGATTTAGGAGAGTAAGATTTGATGGCACTTAGAAAATATCACAATTTTCAATTGAATCACGTGTTCAAGATGAAACTTGAAAGAACGTATAGTCTTACTTAGCCTAACTCTCCAAAGATACTCTAGGAATCATTCTCATATAGAATCTGAAAAGGAACAGGTAGGGAAATAATTGAAACCTACCTTTGCCTTTCTTGCCTGTAATGCTGCGTACATTCATCAAAAAGTTTCTGGTTCATTTCCATGAACAGCTTCAGCGCATTATAAATCAGACCGTGTATTGTTCTGAAAAGAAACATAAGAAAAAATTAATAAAGATTGAGTCATTTAATATGTTTTCAATTTCATTTTCTTAGTTGTACAGTATTCCATTTCGAACACACTCAAGTAGGCTTATTCAAATTCAGATTGAAACACGAGAAATTTCGAGAAAAGATATCAAGACATGTGGAAGGATTCAATCACAAAATAAAAACGTTAACAAAAGCATCGCGATTCAATTTAAGGTAACTCGAAAAAAATAAAAATTGACAATGTAAGAATCAATCATTCGTTTTTGTTTGAAATCTCAACACAATACTAATCTCAAGCAATGAATACAGATCACTTCAGAAGTGTTCTGTATTCAGTGTCTCAAGCCACAAAATAGCACCTCATTCGATGACTAAGTACATGGAGTGACTTACTTGTTCCAATGAGTTTTCGAATTCCTGTACAACGATGGAAACATAATTGGTAGTATAACCGGAGCATTATCACTCATCAGAGACATGATATATTCGTTGTTCCAATAATACAACGCTCTTTCTGCCACCTGCAATGTAATCAAAGTCATTGCATTAAACATTATTGACTTGATAATTGGAAATTTCAACTAGATAAACTTGGTAAAACCTGATTACAGGTACCAAAAAAATAATTATATAAATTATAAATGGAAAATAAAACCATGGTACAAAATTGAATACATATTGAATTACGGTATTTAGGAATTACTGAACACAGATGCACATTTTATTACAGCACTTTTTAATCAAGTAGACCGCTTTTAAATTATTCTGAAAAGCATTCCTAAACGTTTAGGCTTCTTAAACCGTTAAAAATCGCCACAAGATAGGCGTTTTACTACTTTCCTTACAGCACTTATTTCAAGTATTCAAGTACAAGCATGTATCCAAGGGAGGATAAAGGGAGTGAAATGGAATAAGCACAAGATAGAACTTTGGAGTAGTTGCCAAGATTTCGAAAAAATGGTTCTAATAAACGGGTTTTAGATGACCTCTTTAAAGAAGACCCCGGACCTCGAATTTATGACGGAGCATGACATTCAAAATAATTAATATTATATTATAAATATTTAAAACAAATGTTTAAAATAACAAATCTAGCCAGTGGTTCACAATTAAAAACACATCGTGCAGATTTCTTGCTTACAAAGTGTAGTTCAATACATAGTGTATATCTGTTAGTATTGTTCATATAGAATGCAATTATTATTCTAAAATAACGATTGTTATTTATTAAGAGCAGTATAGGAAACAGAATGATTAATTTTAAACCATAGTATGAAACAAGTGGACTTCTGGAGACATGGATGTTATATTGGTTTAATAGCGGAAATATGAAAAGGGTTTTTCTTGGAACGCCTAAGAAAAGGTTTCTGATTTCCAGTTACGTTATGAAAACTTCTTAGAATCCAAACTCACTGCCTGAGTGACGAATCAAGTAAAAATCTATTCTAATCAGTTCTATTGTAGTTATAACGCAAGGTATACGGTTCCATAAATTCGAACGTAACTGGAAATCATAAGATTGAAATGAAAACATAGTAATTCAAGTTCACTACAGTAAATTTCATGGCTAAAGATCACTGGCCAGTTTGGTGCGTAATCTAAATGGAATGCTCGACAATGTTGTCATATTGTACTATTTGATCAACTGGGCACGCATCAGACCAAAATAGCTTTGTCTGCTATCATGATTCGGTGAGTTAACTTGGATAATTTACAAGTAGAAGAGATGATCAGAAATTATCATATCACTATCATATGATAGTGTTCGTTAGTATTGGCAACACTGCAGGCGTGTGATTTGCTAGCTCGGGAAGTTAGCTCGTAAAATGGTGGCGTACTGCCTCTTTTCTCAGGGGTCTTCAAGGATGAAAAGCACTGTAGGATGCCAATTGTTGTTTACCTGGAAATGTGGACTAGATACACATTTAGCCAACTGCACGAACAAAGGCTCCATAACTTTTTGAAACTCGGCTGGTTCGATGACATCAAGAATCTCTTCCAGCTCGTTCAAAAACATTACCTAGAAACGAAAACATACCAGTTAATTCATTATTCACGAATTTCATTGAATCTTAAACGTCCTCTCTTAAAAATTCAAGTTTACCAACAGAGGGGGCTTAATATTTTTCAAATTGTTATTTTATAAAAATTCAACTGTTTGAATAATATTCCACTTTTTAAATGATTACTTATGAGCAACGTAATGGGTTGGTACCAGACAAAGAAGGCCTGATGTGATTGTTACTGTGCTTGAACGAGGAAAAATTATTGAAAAAGCGTTTCAAGTTTATTACCTATGAACTAAAAATGACTCACAAACTAGTGACGTCTGGAACAAGATTAACTAGTGACATCAAACAACACTAGTGAACTTAGCCTAACATATTCCACTCTTTTTGAAGAAGCAATCCGATGACCGTCTTCTGGGGAATGATAATATTTTGATAGAAGGGTTAAAATATGTGTTTTTAGTATCCATACTAGTGCAGTTCATGCCTAGTCGACCACTGGAACCGTTTTTGTCCGAAAACGTCTGATGTCCGAACAGCTGGCCATTTGATTCAATGTTAACATTTCGGACGAAAACGGTTTCCGTGAACGACGAGACTCATGCGGTTAGCAACGGTACGCTTTGACAGTGGCGGCCCTGGAAATTGCGGGACCCAAGACAAAGTTCAATAGCGGGGCTCTCTGAATATCTGAAATAAACCTAAGCTAGTCTAGAGTTGGGGCCAGTAACTCTATAGATACTGAGGCATGCAGGATCGTAGTTTTGCCAATTATTTATGATATCATATACATTTTTTCCTATTGCTAGACTGGCGTTATTTCATTTTGCAAGCCATGGTTCACGGCTGTGCGGGGCCCCTGAAAAACGCGAGGCCCCAGGCTCCGCCTTTTTTTCGCCTTCATAGGGCCGCATCTGCGCTTTGAATGTGGCCGCACCAATTAAAAAACTTACGTTTTTCTCGATAATATGTTATCCCTTTGGACCTTTTTTTACAGTACCGGGTTCAAGTACAGATAAAGCTTTCACCGTGGGCCGCCCTGCAGGTCGGTAAATGATGGATGGTTGACCGAGATAATTTTCTACATCCATTATATTAAACACTTTTAGCCCATTCCTTTCAACTGTATGCTTCCACCACTGGGAGATTTGATGTGAATTCTAGAGGAAACTCACACTGACACAAGTCTGTTGCAATGATACTGTATTCCCAAACGATACAGTACTGAGCAAGCAAGTGGCACTTTGCGCTGCACGGGGTAACCTCGTGTCGTATTACAATGTATTTTGTATGAGAGAGCTATAGATAAACCATTCAACATCCAGGTAAGAACCCAGCAGTGCGGCCTCAGCTTTAGAACTACAGAGGTTATAGTTGACTCACTTCTTTTGGTGAATGCGTTTTTGGCCAGAATTTGAGCAGGCACTTGATGACAGGCTCGGTGAGCGAAGGGTCTTTTTCGAGGAACTGTACAACGCAGTAAGCCAGTTGCGGGTGGTAGACCGAGAGCGACTTGGCTTTGTGCAGGGGCAACAACACCTTCAGCAGAAACACTTTGTGCTCTTCCTTCAGTGGAAGGGCGAACCCGTTTATAATACTGCAATACAAACAAAACACATCATCAACAACACCACAAACAAGCATTCGAACAATTCATTCAAACAGTACTACCGTTAAGGTATCAAATATGAGGCAATAAGAGTATTAATTTGATAATAATCTTGATATTTTGTCTTCTGGCGGCAGATTCAGAGTTCAAGTTAATTCTGACAATAGAAGGTATTCAACTTGGGGCCGTATTTATTAACTTTCCTTTCTTAGGCATTTCTTAAGCTGACGAGATTGAATTTCATAAAATGGCGATCTCACACTGAACACCCAGATTAGCTATAGTAACTCATATTAATTTTTTTCAAGTTTTATTCAAATATTGTAAATATTTTCAATATTGTTCATTTATTGATTGATTATTGTTTGTTCGTTTATTTTTACTGTTCTTTCTTCTTAATAAAATTCCTCATAGGAGAAAAGCAAAGAAAATGACAGGAAGTAGTCAAGAAGTATAGTACTATGGAAATTAAAAAACATGTACAGTGAATATTAGTTAGTAATACAGAGACTGTATAATGACAGTGTGGTCATTGGTTTGCTTGGACAAATCCACCACACTTTTGCCAATTCCCATAAGATTTGCATTGAAATGATAAGCAAATTATATGATAAGCTGAGTGATTCACTTCTTACCTAAATTTGACTTTGCCAGTGTTTAGTTTTCAACATTTTAAGCTTTCAAACAGTACCAAGAGCATAGATATCATTTATAATCTTGGAAAAGTTATTTTTGATAATGTTTCTATTAAAATAAGTTTGACAAATGCGTGTATAGGTTCATGTTTGCCTGTAATTCAATATCGAAATTAAAAAATTTGGCAGAAGTATGGCGGTGGCGGGAATAAAAAAATGTTCCAACACACTGTTATGGATCTTTTCACACCAATGACCACACTGTGATTATACAGGCTCGGTAGCTATTACAACGTCATTTGCAGTCAACCTCTTCACTGATTTAAGATGATTATAATCAATGCAACAAAAGAACATTTCTGTTAGATATCATTTTTATAAAAATACTGAAATACAATATCATCAACTCTTGTCATAAAACAAACAAAAACACGGTACATACCTTCCTAAAATTTCTAGAAGTTCGGCAATTCCATTATGGTGCTCGGTTTCATAGATAAAGCTGGAACAGAAAAAAAGAAAGATTTATTGAAAGGCAAGTCAACTAAAAGTTTGCCCAATAGGTTACTAAAACACATGCACGCTTAGGATGAGAAATTTTTCATTGTGATTGGGTATTCATTGATTTCATATTCAGCATATTTTACATGATAAATTCTTCCAAGCAGAGCTTAGTTCATATTATAAATACTAGAGCATGATACTATAGTCAAGAAGTCAGCATTGTTTATATGAGGAGCATTGATGCCAAGTTTCATTGAGAGAGAAAGAGAAAACTGCACCAAACGTGTTTGTTGGGACTGTGTGCGACAACAATGCACAGTGCGGCAACTATGCACAGTGCGAATAGGACAGAGACATCAGCAACTGCCTTGTGCTGAACCATGATAGCAAACTCCCATCTAAGCAATGCTGACTTCTTTACGTGAATCGCACTGATTGCTATTTAGCATGTTGTAGAGTTATGCGCTATTGGATCTTCCAAATAAACAACAAAATAAAGAAAGAAAGTAAATTGAGACTACTTGTTAACAGGTTCTTGAAAAGAAATTGAACCGAATTATAGGTAGTGCAATTCGAATTGAAACCTTAATCGCCTAAAATTCGAAATCGAACTAAACCATTGGGAGAGTGGATTTAATTTTCAATTGAATCAATACATGATAATAATAAATTATTTTAACCAACAGAAAACACTTCACAGGCAACACAGAAACAAACTTTTCCAGTAAATAGTTTTTTGTTTGTATACGTGAAAATACACGAATAATGGATTACCATAGAACTCTTTACAAAGTCGCTGGAATAGATTACAATTGAAATAATCGTGAAATTCTTACCTATAAAAAATATTATTGATCTGTTTCCTTATATACGCTCTCAATCCGAGAAATTTGCCATAAATCCTATGCAACGTAGTTTTCAACAAGTCACGCTCCCTCGGGTCTTCAGAGTCGAACAACTCAAGCAGCTGCCAACATACACAACATTTTCATTAATAACATACAAACATGATAAACTTAAATTTCTCTTCATGCTTCTACAATAAGAATGTATAAATTGTTCAATTACAGTTTACGTTAGTTTCAATACGTTTCAAAGATGGAATTCGCCAGCTAAAGACTACGGTAGACTATGGCTTTGTGCTGTGGATTGAATTTTTTTTTAATTAATTCTTTAACCTTGTTTATCTGCTCACTTGAAAGAATATATAAATATACTGTAATATAAATTCTTGTCTGTGAATCATTGAGACATAAATGACGTAATTATTAATCCACGCATTGAACTTAAATTACTTTGTAACTTACAATTCTATAATTTCAACTCGACAGTTTGCATTCAATTTTCAGAGTAAAGCGGCTTATAGACGGGGAAAGTAGAGACGGAAAGTTACTGGCGGCCAGTACTTGCTTCTTCAACTTACCGCTTACTTTCCCTGTCTAAAGGGATACTTTCCACTCTAACGGAAAGTAATCACTGTAAAACCTGTTTGTTATCACTTGCAACTTCATGGAAAGTAGCGGGTCACCAGTACTGGCCGCCAGTAATTTTCCGTCTCTACTTCCACCGTCTATATGCTGCTTAAAGAGCTTGTTCAAATTGTATAGGCATACAAAGTTTCTGCTTAGAATAAAAAAGATGGTTTGATGGAGGAAAATATTCTTCAGATAATTATTTGAAGTTTTCCTGTCTGCCTGTTACGTATAAGCCAAAATATAAAACAAGTACCGTATCGTTTACAAGTAAAAACCGTATAGTTTCCTATCCAATAATCAAAATAAATAACCAAAATACTGTATCAATTCAATTTTCTACCAATTATTATTATATTGTAATTATTATTACAATGTTAATTTTCAGTAACAAATATTGATATTTGTTGAGTATTTTTTGTTTTGAGTAATGAATGAAAAGTCTAGTATAAGATGGGGTTATTTATATTTATCAAATGATATAATTGAATGCGTAATAACTTGAGTTTTTTTTACTAAATTCTTGGAATACTTGGAATGAGGACTTCATGAATATTAAATGCGTAATAACTTGAATTTTCTTACTAGAGTATTGGAATATTTGGGATCAGGGCTTCATGAAAACTCTATCATTGATGACAGCAATAATAAGGTGGTGAGAGAAGTCTGGCATTCGCGCGATATTAAACATGCCGTCGGTTCACACTGAATGAGCGATAATATTGCCATTGCATTTCAAAGCTGGATTGGTCAGAAAGAAGCGGCTACAATATGGCAACAAGCCAGATGCTCCGGCAATGTTGAAAACCATTATTCATTGCATTGTACATTTTTGGCATTGAAGTTCGTATTGATAAATCGTTAAATTATCCAAGGAATCATCATTTACTAGAATATTGAACTCAACGTTACGGCCAGTACCATATTTAGAACGACACTATCTAATATGTATTGAAATTTTTAGCTCTTTAATTTCAAGTACAGATTGGAAGCTTTTCAAGGCAGCTAAGCTTGGATTGAATGAAGTTGATTTTATCCAAGCCAATTTAATCAAATATATTGGTTGTTTATGGACAAAAACCATTATGTAGTAAGTGTGATAAAATCTTTCCAAAATTCACGTTCTCACATCCACTTTGAAAAACTGTGTCTTGATCCACTTTTTTTGAAAAACACATTTTTTTGGAAAATATTGAATAGAATACAGATTACGAAATATTCTAATTGAAACACTTTAATACAAATGGATTTTTTTTAGTGGTCCGTAGCCGAGGGCGATAAGCGCATGTCTGATAATACAAAGGTTCCAAGATCGAATACAGCCGGGAGACGAAAGCCGTCGGTCCCCACTGCCTAAAAAATGTCGTCATCTCTCATCATCACCTCTCTCATTACCCACGCACAAGCCTAGAGCTCATGTGGGCATCACCCTCAAAAAAATTTCATTACAGCATTCTACTATTTAACCACTAACTTATAGTTGGTAAAACTCGAGTAACTGACAAAGATAACAAGAAATTCTACAATGTAGAATAGACAGAAAATATAAACTAATTTAAAAGAAAAGGTGTACTGACCTGCAAAACAAACTTCTGATCAATATATCTTTTGGCAATGTTGGGCTGGAAATCGGGCGACTCCAAAAACCTTCAAGAAAAAAATAATTTACATTAAAAATACACATAATCGTAATTCTGATTTTATGGCCGCTACTATAGGCTAAATCTTGCAAGAGGAATTAATCTTTAAGACCTCATTTAACTCTCTACTCACACTCGGATACTTGAATCGCGGCTACTCAGCAACTCGGATAACAAACATGTGTTTTTAAATTATGAAGCTCAGACAATCCTGCAACCGTATTGTCTGAACGTCATTATTAAAAAACACATGTTTGTTATTCCAGTCGCTGAGTATCCGTGATTTGAGTATCCAAGTGTGAGTAGAGCCTGACTAAACTGAATTTTTCAATTGAATTTTCAATAAAGTGGAATGAAATTACGTATTTATACATTCCTTAATGTTTTTATTATTAATCGTACTTATTTGTTCTTCATTATTATTTATTAGTGAACTGCTGAAAAACAACGTTTACTGGGAATAGAAAAAGCACTTCTCACCAGAAATTATATGCAAGTCCGATTTATGTAAGTAATATCGTAGTTCACAGGAAATTTTAGGATGGAAATTGAAAAGGATGATCAATGCTCACCTGAGAAAGAACTCGTAAACTAGTTGCAAGTGGGGCCAGGCAGCTTCTAGCGTAGGTTCATCTTCTTCGGGATCAAATTCGGCTCCATTCGGATTACTCGAAGGCGGAAGTGTCCGGAACAGGTTCACAGCGAACTGAAAACACATCCAACAATTAGATTTTCAATTTCCAACTACATTTTCAATAATATTACATTTTCAAATAGATGTACAATTACATACGTTTTAAACTATATCTTCACTCTATTGAAGATTGTATATAAGAAATGGATTAGTAATCATTGAAAAAACCTAAAGTTTACAAAAAAATGTCATTTACATATTGCTGCTCTATTATATTGTGCTCAAATATCTGTGGAATAGGTGGATTGCATGAGAAAATTAAAGAAAATGAATCGGATGGATTAAAATATATTTTTCAACAGTGAGATGAGATACAGGGGAAAATTATCAATTTATAGATCAATGACAAATAATTGCTACATCAAAAGAATGCAAATAACAGCATTCATCAAGGATGAAATTATTAAAACTTGAGAGGAAACATAACATTTCCGAACGATATTCCTATAACACTTCAATATTTGTCTGAATAGATAATTTATCCATTTTACAATGATGGATCATTTCCATATTCGTTTCAAAGTGATTAATTAATAATAATATTGATAGGACCAAACAATGCAGTGCAATGAGATATAGGGTGAAATAATTGAATACTATACACAGTAATTTCCATTATTGACAAGCTGCTGAATCAAACATTGCTAGGTGTTGGTTATTGGAAAATGAATGCTCAAGGCGAGAGATAAATATTATTATTACAGTATTTCACGCGCGGTGATTGGCAGGTGAACAGAGCGCACGACGGGTGAGGGTGTGGGGGGGGGGTTGTTGTGGTCGAGGAGAGAATTACGAATTACAACGATTGTCAAACTGTCACGTGACATGTAATGAAATGGCGGGAATGTTGTTTGAGAGAGTAGGCGCCGGAAAATGGAACGAAAGCTTCAGCAATGTTTGACATTTTTCATTAGGTGTAATCGATAATCCGATAACCGGGGCAGCACGAAATGCCAGAAAGGTGCAAGACGAGGACAAGTGAAAAAAGACGAGAAGGAAAAGGTTAAGTTTAGAATGAAGAGGGGAGGGGATGTAGAGGGGTGGGAGGTGGTCAGGTCAGAGGGTGGCCATCATTTTCTCATCGTTTACATTATTCATCTACTGCGTAATATTTTATTAGGACTAATAGTGCTGTGTTGGCGCGAAGGGCTGTGGGGGAGGGAGGGACCTCTCTCTGCTGCAGCTGCTGCTACTATTGAACAGTTACAGCCAGCATTTAGCACGCAGTTTAATCTCCCCCATTCAGCCGGTCTGAAGCACGCTAAATCGTTGACATTGGACGACAATAATAATTGATCAGACCACTAAAGTGCTCAGGGGGTGGAAAGGGTCGTCTCTTTTATGCCTTCACTTACATGAGACATCACAATACCACTATTACTATCTACATAGATGAAAAACATGATTTCATCCTCACTTCACTGTAATATGAGTGTCCGACTTTTGAATAATACTAAAGAAATCAAAATAGTTTTGTAAAAAAATCTATATAAATTCAAGAATTAAGAACATCTTCTTTTATGAAAAGTAAGATTAAGCTGAAGGACCAAAGCATCTGGTTCATTTCAAAACCTGAAGTTTTCTGAAGGGAAATTCATGAGTTGAATTTGTTTGTATTTATTTCCTTTCATTTCTCCTACTGATCCTCAACAAGAAGCGTGGTAAAACCTTTTTGAACTCAACTCCGATGAACCTGCTATACAGTAGGCTAGCCTTATTGGAAGAGTTAATTTCCTGAACTTAGTTATTTAAACTAATAGAGGTCTATCGACACATTAGAGAATGCTGGAGAAATACTTTCATTAGGATAGATTTAGAATAATGTTAGTCTTTTGATAAGATACAAATTAGACTCAGTTTTCATTACCACAAATTTGTGTAAGAACATAGTAAATGTACAATATAAATTTTCACTTTACAGAAGAGAAATTATTGGCCACATTAACATGTTGCTACTAATCTATTTAACCCGATTAAGAACAGTTTGACCCAGGAATTTGTTATTCCATTTCAAACAAATCTTATTTTAATCGTTCGCCATTATTCTTACATAATAACTCACTATTTGGCTGTAATTGATTAGTTGTCAGGGGAGCAATTTGTTTCAAATGGAAATTGAATGAGTCGCTGTCCTAAATCGACGCTGTGCCATTGGCCAAGCATGGCTGATTTTAGCTGGCTGTTTAGCGTTGAAAGTTGGGGGAGCCACCCCAACTCAATTCCCCCCAAGAATGCTGCTGCATAGAGCAAAGCACACTCCCCTTCGTTCTTAACGACAACGGCAACGATGAATAAGATGACGACGACAATCGTAATTAGTGAGTCCGTTCTTTTCTCGGCGTCTAAGCTCTCCAACGACAAAGCCAGCCAGAAAGCCTCCGAGGATAATACCTTCTTCTTTTAGGGAGCTTTGCAATTTTTAGACCCTTGGACCGTTTCACTCCCCATGGGTATCGTTTCAATGCGGGATCAAGTGCAGTGAACTCCATTTTCCCCCACTCTACTCTACTTTTACTTACACAACTACTCTTACTTTTTCACTCATCATCATCATCAAAGTCGTCGATTCGATATGCACAGAAAATTTCTACTAAAATTATCGTACGATTGAAAAATACACTACACCTTTGCCCTACATCTCGATCACAACAAGCTATAATGGGAAGGGTCCTTGCATATCATTTTCTAAGAAAGAAATGTATGTGTTCTTATCGACCGAATATGAAGATACATAGCGTATCCTCTTCATTTTGATACCCTTTCATCTTGATACCGTCCACTCGATAGTTCTCTCTAAAGAGACTGCGGTCATTGGTGTGAAAAGGCCCATAACATCGCCTTGGAACATTTTCTTTCCCGCCACTGCAAATTATTGGGATTAGTGATGAACCCATTCACTAATTCGCAAAAGTGTTACATTCAATGTTTACTCTGTTATTATGCAGTCTCTGTAGTTCTCTCATGTTTGTTGCAGAATGAAACTTAATCAAGCAAAGAACAGGAGCTTCAGTTCGATGGTTGACAACAACAAGGTTAGTAAATAGTAAAATTTTGCAATTACTTATGGATGGAAGGAAAAAAATACGAAATAAAGAAAAACTTATTACGACTCCCAATAACTGAAACTAGAGAATCAAGTTGCACCATTCAAAAGCTTGGCAATGGAATGAATAAAGTATAATGGTTTTGAACGACCATCGATACTCTACAACTGCAATGGTATTTGTGACGTATTTACTGCTTCAAATCACGCAAGGGGAAACAGATCTTTTATTATGGGAACATCGAAGCTCGTTATTCAATTCGATGACAATAACTGATTCCTTATTGATCTTCAGCTAGACATTGTAGCTCAACAATATTGTTGGATTCAAGTATTTGTTTCAAGAGTAGTTGGAAATAGAAATAACATGAATTTAATGAAAGAAATCAATAGTGGTTTATAGTATTGCTTGAACTATACGGAAGTGTAATATTAGACTCATATTGAAAGTGAGTGATAGAAGATTACATAGCGTGATAACCTGTGAATATTTCCAAGACAGTACGATTAGACTTTTGAGGTTAGAATGAACCGCATGAATTTCCAATATAAAATGCTAAAACTTCCTATTCATTCAAGTTTTTAGAAAATTGTGTTCAACTTATGCAGATTGATTGACTGGTAAATATCATACTTTTCCAGGTATTGAGCCACCTATTACAAACATAAAATATAATAGAATGTTTTCAACTTGGCGGATGGCGAATGATTATTGAGAGGCTCCATATTATGATTGTTTCCTCATCTGCAAACAGTTGATTCATCCGCCAATTAAAAAAATCTACTATAGCAAGGACGTTGTAATAAACAAATCATACTCAAGAAATTAGAAAATGAGAACACGAATTTAGGAGATTAGATGGAGGAAAAGTTACAAAAGTGATGGAGAAAAGATTTAGCAGAGTATTCATGATATAGCCACATATAAAACAGTTTGAAACCCCGTATTAGAGCAAAAGCATGATGGTAAAACCACTGACACGAACGATTCGTTTTTAAAACGAACCGGAGCGATGTTCAAAAGTTTTGAAAGGAGAAAATCCTGATACGTTAAGTGAAAAGTTAGTGATAGTCCTCTCTTGCGGGAGGATGGTATATTTTTCCAAATGGGAGTATGATTCCATAAATATATCTGAATTTATAATTTTGTATGTACAATATTTCACAGAATAGAAAACAGGTAAATGGAGTAAACTTTAAACATAAGTTGGAAATATGAGCGAAAACGAGATTGAGATTGCATTTGGGTACTATCAAAGAGAAAGCATACGCCAAGGCTTGTATTGTATATGTGAGTGCAAGAAGAACCAGTGTTTCCATTTCTATAGGTTGTAGAAAACCCAATAAAGTTGATTGAAACATCATAGATAGGAGGACTGAGCCGAAAGTGCACAGAACAGCGTAGTATCTACAACATACACTGTAGTAGTAGACTACAGCTGCAGCTAATATTAGCGGTGAATCGATGTGCGTTGGATGAGGTGGGTGGTTGAGGAGCGGGGGAGGGGGTAGAGGGTTGCTGACTGGGTAGATTTCAGCCACTTGTTGCAGCCCTGGACAAAGAGAACTGCCGGATTGATATGACGCAAGCAGTGGCGGCGGAAGGGTAACTCAGACTGAGTGCTTTTCCAACAAAACCAGGTGAGCTAGCATAGCAGGCGACCGGCCGGCTCTGTGACAGAGCGCAGCATGAAGAAAGGAGCGTTGCAAACCCGCTTCCGAGAGCCGGTAAAAAATTGCTCGCCACTGCACTGTAGTCGGGGGAAAAGCGGAAAAGATGTCTTGCTCAAGCGGAATTGAAGTTGTGGTGTCGAGTAACGGAGAGGGAGGGGTTTGTGTATTTTTCAACCATTGATCGTTCATCCCTACCCCCTTCACATCCTAAAATACACTTGACAGCTCCCTCCCACGTTTTTCTCTCTCTCCCATACACACTCTCACACTCAATAAACTCAAAACCTCACGTTTTCAATCAGACCGCTCACAATTCGCCAAACAAAATTTGAAATTGGGTGCCAGCAGAGGGCGAGTTTAACCTGGACATCGATCACTTACTTTCCTTATTCTCTCTTCTTTTTCTTTCACTCTTTCTTTTTTCTCTCTCTCACTGAGGCCTGTAATCCCAACTCCGCTCCAATACAGACATACAACCAATCTCTCTATTACTCTATTTCAAACTTGGAACGTTACTCTCTCTCTTTCCAATGCTCTCTCTTTCTCTCTCTCCCCACTCCTCAACTTTCTCATCCTAAATCATCACTCTTTTTTCATTTTCCCCGAACACTCATTCCATTTTTTCAGAGCAAAATCTCATCCCAATCATACACTCTTCCACGTGGCTTTCCTTTTGCTTTTCTGTACAGCCGCCTCGAAGATCCTTCAGCTGTCTACCTCTGAGGAGCCTATGAGGCTCGAGCACTTTCGTGTTGAAAAGCGACGGCCACAGTGATGCGCAGTCAAGTAGTGAGCGTGATTGTTCAGCCAGAGTCCTTCATGACTCGTTTGCAATGTTGTTCAAGTGTTAAACCAACACTGATTTCAAGGGTGTTTCTACTCTCTTCATCACAACGACGTTTACTTAATAAATTTGCTCTGATCAACTTTTATGTAAACGATTGAGTAATACAAGTCGCGATAATTTGTGAAAAGCGAGTAATTGAAATATAGAGTAGCTTACCAACAAGAGAAGGTTAATTTTGAAACTGATTTTGTTCAGATTCATTTTCAATAAATAGCTTACTATCTAGAGCTGCTAGAGAATATGATTTGGAGCAACCTTGAACCAGTCGATTTTTTGGGACTTTTACTGTATATGAATTCCTCAAGATACATTCCTAGATTATAATATACAAGTATAAGATATAATCATCAATACAAGAGGGGTTGCACGAGACTGTCAGAAGTAAATTTAGTAGGAAATATCTTTGTGGAACTGTAACTGCAGATAAAATCATGAACATACTTGAAATCCAACTCCTAAGAAGTAATAGTAACGTTTATGAACGAAAGGCGATTAACTTAAACAAATAAAAGAAGATTCACTGATTCATGAATAATAACATACAAAGAAAGAGGGGTTCACCGCTACCACTGGATATTTAATATCACAGACTAACCAAATATCTGTATTAATATTCACAAACATTTTTGTTTAAACCTTGTATTTGGAAGGAGTTCTGAACTTAATCCAACTGGGAAAGTAAGTTCACCTACTTGTTCTATGCGAGTTGGAAATTTCTATGAAAGTTCTATGCGAGGGTTGGACATTTGGGAGACAATCAGGTCCAGTCTTTATTTGAATCGGTTGCAGCATTGTCAAATACAGTACACCACCATTCGTGTATATGTAGGCATTCAATCAATTGAATTAATCGATTGATTAAAGATGGTACACCATCAAATCCCACAATCAATCAAATCTAATACCTATCTGAACCAGGATGAAATTCAGTTGTGGCGAGTGAGAAATCAATGAACAAAACTGATGGAAGTGATGATATTGTTAATGATGATGATGTGGGAAGTGAGCAGCTCTCACGCTCAAGTGACACTCGGCCGCCGTGAAGCAAGCAAGCTCGCTCAACTGAGCACCAACACACTCGAATGGGCCGCCGCTTAATCTAAATACACTAACACACTCAGTTCTCGATCGATATGGCACACGCTGTCACCGTGTAGTGGTGCAGGTTGTGGTCGAGTCTACGTCACCGGAATAGAAATGGGGAGAAAAAAGTACAAGAAGAATAATTGGATTGCCCTTATGAAGGGTTGGTTCACTGCTGAAAGTTGGAAAAGGGAAGGCAGCTCCGTTCTGACTCGAACGAAAGGAAAACCAAATTACTTGGGTTTCCTCTGTAGCACCCCGGCTCCAACGCCGAAAAATATTAATGACGTGGAAAGAATTGAGTTGGATGATTACTTGCCGTCGATGTGGATGACACGTCGGCATTAAATTTAATACAAGGAAAATTTTGGTAGTAGCAGGAGCTAATGTAACAAGAGAGTAACTGAAGACTAAAACAGGGTTGAGTTTCCTTAACGGGTTATCCATCCAAAATTTGCAATAATAATAGCTGTGTTTATCACGCACCTATGACACCATGCCTTTAGATGTGCTAGGGATTTTGAATACTTTTTCAACACATTTAACAACATTTTTCAAGTAGCCCGGAGGAAATTCCAAATCTTTATAGGTAAGATTGTAATATAGAATAGGAATCAAATATGAACGAGGGATTAGACAACATTTTGCCAGCAGTCTTTCCCCAACGCTGCTGAAGCGCAACAGCTGATGCTCGAAATTTTTTTTCTATAATTTTCCTATTCTCCAAATAAGAATAGCTAGATGTATAACTTAAGCAGCGTTGGGGAAAGCGGCCCTAAGCGTAACAATGTAAAATATAATTGTTTTTATCGTATGGCTTTTTATCGGTGGGGTGACCCTTACGGGTAGGTTCCACCTCGCCTAATTGCACATTTTTTTTAAATATAATAAGAATGAAATATAAAGAAGGGGTTAGACAAAATTTTCCTAGCAGACCGGCAAATTATTCAACATCACTATTTGTGAGAGTGTAGTACAGAATTGAATTGAATTGAATTGAATTTTATTCTCATTACCAGATATACAAATAAAAATAAATATATATACACAAACATATCAGAAAAAAACAAAGCATACACTATTGTACAAAATAATAAACAAAACAAAATTAATCTGAATGAGAATATACCATCCAGCACATAAGATTAACTTACGGACCGCTGGAGGGAGTCTTACAAATGGGAAAAAAAGAGAAAAAAAAGACCAAAAGCGATAGAAAGTCGAGAAAATTTAAAGGGAAGAAAAACATTATCTTGAAATGAGAGAATTTCAGTTTGAATTGAAACAAGTTAAGAATTTGGTAATGTAAATCTAACAGGAAAATAAGAAGAAGAAGTAAGAGGAGAAGTAGGGCACTTAATCATAAAAAAATTATAATATAAAAGCAAATATAAACTATATGAATTAGAATTAAATGATCAAATAATAATTTGAAACAAACTTTCTAGATTTTCGGGAGTGAAAGACAAAAGCCAAAATTTAATTCTTCCTTTCACATAATTTTTACTTTTAGACGCAGCAATGGCTTGCTTGATGTCAAGCGGTAACGCTTGATAGAATAGAAATCAAATATGAAAAAGGGAAATTCCAGTATGTTCAACAACAAATCAGACACCATTTTCCACCCAGTGAAATAAACCAGCATGTGAGTTATGAGCTTAGTAATGTGTGAATGGATTGACATCATAAAATGCTCAGACCATCTAGGAAAAACCAGTGAATGAAAAATTCGTGAAGAAAGTGTATAATGGTGAATGAAAAATGATGGTGTGCGTGAAATAGACTGACCATGTTGACAGCTTCGGGATAGATTTTCTCGGTGATGACGCCCTTCTGCGAGTTGACATACTCGACCATCTCGTGGAGGGCGGACCGCTTCACCTCCTTCCATTTCAGGTCGGACAGCGGGTCACTCACAAAGTCGAAAAGCACACAGCACTGGCGGATCTTCTGCACGAACAGCTCCTCTCTTTCACCCGAACCGGCCTCTGCAAAACAAACAATACCAAATTAACAATAATTATACAATTAACAATATCAAACACCAGACACAATTCGGCTATAACCAAGCGGTTTAATAATCTAGTGTTATCGATTAGATGTTGTCAGAAGCACAAGAAACTATTGCTTCAAAAGCAAACACCAACTCATCATTGCAGCCTCTTAGAATCTGTTCTGTGTAAATTACAATCAAAGCTCAAGAGACTGTTTTTCAAAATTATTAGTAAATACAGTTGAAAGAGTTGAAGAGGGAAAATTTTGAAAGCTCGGCATGGTAGGATTGGACAGAACGTCGCTCTAGAGATCAAAAACATTTACTAATTTCATTTATTAAACACTATTTAATACTAATCCAAATACAGTATTTAATCATACACTTTGAAAGTTCTAGATTCAATTGATTCGTGATTAGTATAGTATTTTTGAAGAGCTCAAATTGAAAATATGTCACTATGGATACCTATGTCATAAGCAGGAAACCAGGATTAAATCAGGGTTGGAATAGGACTTCTGATTTGCTGCTCCCTATTTGATATTATCCATATAAAATTTGAAATAGTGATAATTGAAATGGGGACACGAAAAATATTTTTATTATCCTCAAAACCGATAGGCCTATGACACTTCATCTATTACAATGTAGTTCGAATTTATACCACGATGTAACCACTGCAAACTACAAGATTATTGACTATGATTTTTATAATACTATATTATATTATAAAAATGTCTCAAAGTATTCATTTCATTTGGCGAATGTCGAATAACTTTCATTGAACATTTCTATGGTAACGGGTGATGTTCTAATGATTTATTTTTTAAACATATTTTTACATGTCCAGTATGAAGTTCTTTATATACAATATGTTTTGTTATATACAGTATGTGGAAAAATTTCAACAGAACCCGTTCCCATATACATGTTGAATGAAAGTTATTCGCTATCCGCCAAATTAAATTAATATACCTATAATAAAGTACAACAATCCGCATGAATTACCCACTAAACTTTTAGGTATGATATAAATTGATTTTTGGTCTTCCAAAACAATCAATATAGCAAGGCCAATTCAAGCCTTTCATTTTTCTTTTTTTTGTCTAATTCCTGTAAATTTTTGAGTCATTAAAATCGGCCTGATGCAGGCGGAATCCAAATTCGTTTCTCTTTCTGTACTATAATAAAATTTAGCTCTTGGCAATGACTAATGGGCACCTATAAGTACAGACAACTGACAATTGAATTGAGTGTGTAACAATAACACTGTAGACAACTGACAATTCAATCAATTTTTTGATAGTTATTTAGTGTTCAAATCAGTTTGGACATTAAATAACAGAAAAATGGAAAACAATTCATCAAAAAATGGAATAATTAAAAAAATAATTAAAAATGGAAATAACTCATCGTTTCCTCGCATCTTCAAAAAGGTACCAACATTCAAAATAGTGGGACAAAGATATTCTCTCATCTCACTACGATACTATATTTTAAAATAATTGCATGGAGTGAGAGTTGTACCGATGAGTGCGGGCAATTGCAGAGGCAGAATGCCGCAGTAGACTAGCTCGTCCTGGACCTGCGGAGGCGGACACGGCGGACGGTCGGAGGCGGCGGTGGCGGAAGCGGACATGGCAGTGGCGGTGGCGACCAGATCGAGGCCGCTGTGGAAGCTCGGACTTTTCGGAATTCCCAGCGTCGAGCTCAGCATCGCTCGACCGCCAGCTGACGTCCCGATGTACACCATCTCAGCCCCCCGCCCCACCCCCCTTCATTCGGCCACCCCCCTATCACGGCCGCCACTTCCAATATTTCGCCAAAATCAACCCGACACTTCAATTTTAACCAATGAACATTATGATCTATCCACTGCCCTATCCACCACTTCACAAAATCATCAACGTCCTTCTGTTTCACTCTCAAAATCAACTCAACACTCCAATTTGTTATTTTATCTTTTATGATGATGATCTACTACTTCACAAAAACATCAACGTTCTCCTGTTTTATTCTCAAAATCAACACAGCATTCCAATTTTTTATTTTTTTATGACGATGACTGCTGCTCTATTCACCACTTCACAAATTCATCCAAGCCTCCTACTTTCAAGTACGAAATCAATTCAACACCCCAAATTCGAATCACTTTTATAATTGATCACTTTAAGCGAGTGATCTATAATTTTGTTTTGAATGAAAATTGTTGAGTTGCGCTACTTTTAAACGTTCCAGCACTGCTGTACAAAAAAATAAGTAAGTTTCTTCCAATACTCTTATGATCACTCAATCCCTATGTTCACAGTTGGTCGATTGTTTGGTGCTGCACAGCATGCTACCAATGCTGTATAAAGCATATGCTCGAGCCGCACACTAAAATCGACCAAGTGTGGACATAGAATGACTCTCAAGCAGCATCCTCACTATCCTCACATCCTCGCCAAGCGGCAAGTCAAGACTCAAGACTCGAACTCCACTGGAACCTTTTTTGTCCGAATCATAACATTGTTATTGTAATGTACGGCAGTTCGGTCGAACTGCCGTACATTACAATAACAATGTTAAGTAGTTCGGCCGAACGTACAATTCGGACAAAAACAGTTCCACAGCGGATGATAGGCGTTGGAAAAACGACATGCGGCATAGGGGGATGCGGGTTACAGTCTTTTTGTGGCACTTTAATCAGGTGAGTTCTGGAGTGATAGATTAAAAGTAGTGGATGGTATGCAAAAACTATGCAATAATGTTTCTGTTTTAATAGGGAATTTTATTTAGAAAAGGGTCTGAAAAGTATTGACATTTTGTGCAAACTCTCATGAGTCCATCTCATGCCAGCTCATATTGGTTTAATGAGAGAATTTCTTAGAAAACTCTTTGTTAAACTATCAAATTTCAGTACAAAATTCATACAATTGAAATTGGAGTCAAAAATCAATGTTGAATTTGTGAATAAACTGATTCGATTCGTTCTTGGTTTACTACATTATTGATAATTCAATTTTTCCAACTACTTCCAAAAACGAATAAATCTCTTAATAAATACAGTACTTTATACACACAGTACTTCAACATAAGAACCCCCGAAAGAGACAACACAAATAAAACTTTTCATTTTCCAAGTCGGATAGTGAGTAGGAAGGTACTGTGAGGACCGACCACCACGTGTACAGACGTGTGTTTACGAAAGCAGACAGTTTCTTTTTGTGAATTGAAATGAGAATAACCACTAATAAGGGAGATTGAAGGGCGTAAGTGCACTTCACAAGCGCATGACAAACAAGCGACGACACAAAAAGTCAATTGGATCACTGTTTATTTGGCCGGGTCGTGAACAGCGGGCGGCGGGGGTTTGCAGGGACAGAGGCGTAAATTGGCCTATATTCATTAGTGGATAGCGTTGCAGGGGAGCACCGCAACAGTTAAACGCGTATTAAATGAACCAGAGGTAGACTGCTATGCAGTATAGGAACAGAAGCTACAACCATAGAGAAGCGATACTCTCTAGTTCTCTATTCTAATCTAATTATTCTAATCTTTTCTCTGTGCTACAACCTACTCAAGCTTCAACATTCCACTTTCAACAGCTAATCTCAAGTGTAATTCAAAACCATTATTATCAGCCCACACTTAATTTCATTAATCAAATACAATAATCGAGAAAATAGCCGAGGACTGACCGGAATAATTATTATTAAATGATTTCATTTGACAGAAGCCTATTTTAAGAAATAGCCAAGTAGAGTACTTATAAAAATACATTGGGGAAGATATTATACCCCTAAAATATTCCAAAAACGTTCATTTTCGATAGAAACACCACCAGTTATTGATATTTCAATGAGATAGCAAAGCTTGCCTGCACTTTAAAATTTCATTAAGATGGAATGTATTCAAGATGTAAAGAAAAATCAAACTTTAACATAAAACTGTTTAAACTCTTGTTCCTAATGTCCAACCACCTGTTGGAAAGACCCGATTCTATCTGCTCCCCTTTGAGTGGCAAACGTCTTCAGTCGCAAGAATCCTTCGTCGCATCGATCCTATAACCTAGAGTGATCCTAACCTAGAGACATTTAATTGCCTCATTACAGTTTCTTACAATATTCAAAATGTATAAAGAATTCATCCATTCTGATGCAGTCATGTTAATATTGTATAGTGAATTTATTCTTATACACTTTGTGCATTGTGAAAAGTTTAAATTAATTTATAATGACAATAGTTCACTTTCAATACAGGTGCGCTTACATGTGTTTCTTCCTAGTAGATTTATATCAAATTCAAGGAACTAAATACGAAGTGGACCAGTTATAACCTTTCAATTATTGAAACCATTTACTTTTACACTTCTACGTCCTCAATAATTAACAATTGGCCGCTCCCGAGATATTCTACAGGAGTTGTGATAAATTGAAACGTTAATTGTTGAGAGTAGATGATGGATTGACCCAGTTAGACAACAATCAAGGTAAGTGTTGGCCGAGCAATGGTGAGACTGAAATGGTCACTGGACGTCTAAATTCGTAATTGAAAATGTCAGCCAAGGACTTTACTATCCAGCTGACAGATAGTGGAAAGCAACTGCAGCTAAATCGGGAAACACCATCGCTACGGATCGAAGATGACAAAAATAAAGAATATTACAACAAGAAAGGGTTGAATATCCGGTCGATTTTACGACTGGCGGCCTTTTTTGCTAAAAATATACTTGTGATAAATGGCAACTGGGTCTGGGGAGGTTGTGATCCGATAAAAGAAAAGACAAATATCCCACCGACTCTACTATTTGCCAGCTTACAAGTCTCTAAACTTACAATGCTTTGCTAACAATTGATTGCCTCTTCTAGTAAGTACTAGTTCCGGAAATCTGCAATACATCTCATACAAATCGATAAAGCCTTAGAAAAGAACAACTTTCATTTATCATGCCCCAATTCAACTCCCTAACCTACATCAATCTCAATTTTGTGGAAGGGAATCAAGGTTTGAAATCATTCTTTCTCATTTGCTAGTCTTTGCAGAAACCAACTTGAATATTTAGACTAGAAGAATAGTTAAGGCTTTTGGTACACAGAGATTATTGTGTTCTCAGGTTGGCTACTTTTAATGACATATAGAAAAATCTTCGCCTGTATAAATATGCAATTGTGGATGTGTAAGTCAGTTTGACAATAGATGAATCAAGAATAATATTGTACATCAAGAATGTACGATAGATTTCACATTCAGTTGAAGGGGTTGACATGAGGTCAAGAGTTAACTATGAGCGAGGTTGCCATTTACATAATTAACAATCATATAGTATCACTGTTCAAATATCTGATAATATTTTTGATACTGTATTAGAAAGTATTTTCAGAGTTTAAACCACTCTTCATATTGACAGTAATTATGTGTTCCAAAGAAGAGTAATTGGCACTCTACAAAAGCGTTGTGTTGTGCATAACATATAGTGTGTAGGCGATTTATTTCATGTATTTTTCTAGTAATGACCTTCAAAATAGTTATTGATCTATAAAAATTTTATGATCATCTGGTATTGTCTTGAATGGAGTACGGTCTGAATCAATACACGTTTTCTATTGAAAAAATTAACGATCGCGAACAATAATTGTTTTTTTTTTAATGGCTTATCCTTTGAGTCTTTTGACATAACTGTGTGAAGTTTTGCAGGTGTGTAAAAAGTACATTATTTTCTGAGAATAATGCTCACATAAATCGTTTTATCTCTGCGTAGTGAGATGTAATCAGTCTTGATAATGAGAGATGAATGGACCTCAAGTTCTAGTAGGTTCCAAACCACCGGGTGGACTGGTCTCCAGCAGTCATCACCAGTGGTGTTCCTATACGTTTTAAGCTTCTATAACACCCTCAATCTAAGCCCTCAAACTAACACAAACTACAACCCCTAATCAAAAACTAAGATTTGAAAACTTTCATGAAGCTTGTATTGCACACATTTATACAATGCCACATCTATCCGAACCACAAAGCCCTGCTCTAGGATTTAGAAAATCTTCTGTGAAAGAGAATAGAACCATACTTCACGTCACGTCTACTGTAATGTAACGTAAGATCAATCCTAGTAAACAAACATGTAGCATTGAATCATAGAATTGTAACATGTAATCATAGAATATTCACAAATTCAACAATGACTATTATTTATTGCCACAAAACCATCTAATGATCTAACCATGTAGACCACCAGTTGTGATTCATTGATAGGAGCTCATGTTGCCTGTGATACTAGCTTGTAAGAATAATCAAATCAAACCACCAAATTAATATAAATTCTGTTGGTTTTGGGAATTGCATGGTTTTATTAAATACGTATTTGAATAACTTCGAAATCCAAATCCAAATTTCTTGATCGTGGACCAGGCCATTCCTGGATAGATCGTGTCATCAAAATAAAACAATGGTCAGACAGACCATACACTGAAATGCTTCATTTTCAATGCATCGAAACCAGGCAAGTGTAAGAAAATATCGAATCACTGTTTTGGTCAAGAATCATCACAAATTATTCAATTGTAGTCCCAACATCAAAGCCAATCTTTTCTTCAGACTCATAACTTCCTCCTTGAATTTGTATGAAGTATGACACCAATATAAACAGATACATGTCAAATTTAATGACACTGCATGAATACAGTACCTACTTAAATCTCACAAACCTACAGCACCTATTTCCACAAAATGAAAACTATAAATGCGTTCACAAAACACCATCCAACTTACTCACTGCCGACAAACATCAATTTATGAAGTTTCAAATTGATAACTAAACCTCATTGATCAAACCCTATTAAAAATTCAAAAATCTACACCAGGAAAATGATAGCACTGTGGAGTTTATAGTACTTCTGTTGAATTTAGGGCGATATGATAAGGAGGAAAGTCGACTATGTTCGATGGCTACAGCTAGCTAGAGTTGATGTAAAAATGATGAATAAATAATTTCGAAAAATCGTTGGCAACACACGAATCGACACCGGTTTTGAAATACGGACACGAAATTCACTCACGTCACTATTCACTGCGTCGAACACTGGATTGAGGAAGCAGTAGTCATACGCGACGTGAACGCCCCACTGCAGGCAGAACGAATTCGAGGCCAATTTCAGCGAACTAGTGCGCGTTCTCTCACCAAGCTTTGCAAACCTAACCGCCCCTTTCATCCAAGTTTTGAAACTTGACAAAGGAAAATTATTCTGTCAGAAAAACAAAAGACGAAATTAAGAACTAATGATCTTGAATGAAACAATTCTCTTCCTTACGTCTCAGTTTCTTTTCATTTACAATAATTAATTCAGAGTAAATGTAAACTGCATTTCTTTCATCATTCTTCGAGTTGAATGCACGTGGTGTTGAAGAACACACACAGATCGAAGATATGAAGCTAATTTTAAAAGCCGGTCATTTAATATTTGGGTTTTCACCACCTACATTTTTGATTTGTGCGTGGGAAATGAGGTGAGTGATAATACAATTAATTTTAGGCGGATGATACAAATTCAATTGCTCAAGGCTAATCAACTGACAATAAATAAAACAGTGAGTGTGTGTCAGTATATGTTTTTTCAGTGATTAACACTCGTCATTTCAACTCATTCATAGAATTATTAAATTTTTCAAAGGATATGTTTTTATCATTACAAAATACTCAAGTACAAACCTTTTACTGAGTTTGACTCCTATTTTAAAAATTGAACAGTTAGTTCTAAATGGCCAGACGGTTATAAATCAATTTGAAGCTTATCAACAGATCATCAAGGAGTTACTCAATTAGCATCATTTGACAGGGTTTCTTTACTGAGATGAAATTATTGATTTCAGGATAATATTCAAATTTTAAATCGCGTGGATTTGATAAATTTTATGTTTTGCACATAGGTCTACGAGGTGAATGTTGATACTTTATAGACTGAATAAATATGTAACAGTAACAGTTAATTATGACACTTTATTTACTGAAGAACACAAGCCTGGATCCCTCACTAGATTATCGAGATCAAACAGACGAGAAATTTCATATCAAACTCAAGAAATGGATTATTCCTTTTGTGGCTTCTCTGAAGGCTCAACTTTAATCAGTGGCGATGACGCAGATTGAAGAAACAAGGAATCCGCTATTCAAGTCGATATTGAGGCTTCTTACAAAGGACATAGCTTTGATATATTTTGTTCTCAATTTAATCGTAGTTGAGCTCTTATTCTGTTTTTGGGAAATACTTTCGTATAGACATTTAGTAGCATCAAGTAGATGCATCATTTAGTAGTCTAGTAGCATCAAGAAGATCTCTATAGTTATCAAACGTCACTTCAAAAAATATAATATTGAGGAAGACTTGACAGAAAACATGATGTGGATAAGATTAGATTACTTGTTTCTTTTGATGATTACTTGATTTTAATTAACAAACTGAAAATTTTATTTAGTTAAATAAGATAATTAATTAAAGATTTGAAGATAACATGCAATTTGATAATGATAATATACATTTGAAGTAGCTACATAAAACGGTAAAGTTAGGACTTTTTCTTGAACAGAGTTGAATGAAGAATATTAATTTCAGAATTATGCGCGCACCAAGTTATTTGTAATGATTTGAACGGGAGTAATTTTCGTTTCATAGATATGAAGAATGTCAAGTGGATGCGGAAGACAAAAATAGGCCTAATAAAACTTTCATCATGAAGAGTGATAACTATGATGAAGAGTGTTGGAAGATAATCATTGTGGGAGAATACAGAACTAGGATGAACAAGATAAGAATCATGATGTTATCAGCATGTGAAAGCTAAAAATAAATCTACCTAACAAATTTTTGATTGACAGCCTTCTGATTGAAGGTCTCTTTCAGTGAAAGAACAAGAGTCTACTACAGAGAAGAACATGCATGAGAATTTATTGAACAAACTTGGAATACAAGTGTACAAGTGAATTTGATAACAGCTTCTTTATATCTTTCCGTTTTACAGGAGAGTTTCCCTCCAGCAAGATTACAACCCATAAATTAATAATGTTTTTTGAAACTTTCAATAGCCTATAACTTGAACAGTTTGTCTTGAATGAATAATTAATTCACCTAACCTAACTTTCATCAGAACAAATAAACACAGTACATAGAAGAATTTACTCTATCAAGGAGGTTACGTCTTTGTCACCAATTTGTGACACATTGAAAACTTTAACTATTATTATAAAAGAAAAATGCAAACATAACAAATGCTCCTAATCTTGAATCGACCTAATCAGATCATCCAATCCCAATGTAAACAAGCGTAGTCTATATCGCGTAGATGCGGTACAAAGTATTTTTGCTTCTTATTCCCACTGAAATTTCATTACTGCACAATAATTATTCCAAGGTTTGACAGGATAGTCTCCCCTTGCGAGTTTACATCTGATGAATGTTTGGTTTGCAAACTCACGTGTTCAAAACAAAAACGTGATCATAACCTATAATTGTTTGAATAACCGGTTTTCAATAATTGAATGAATTCACCTAACCTATATTTCTCAAAAACAACTACAGTACACAAGAAGAACTTACCCTCAAGTTGAGCCACATTGAAAACCATAGCGATTAAATTCTAAAGAAAGAATTCTGAATCATAAAAACTGATAACCACTACTCACTCTACTTCTAGAATGACTGACGCCAGCTAGTCTCTAGATAAGAGTTCATAGTACTGTATGTGCAGAACAAGACGGACATTTTACTTCCAGCTCTATCGCTTATCTTTGTAATCGAATGGAACTATTTTGTGAAAGCTATCTTGAATGCTCTTATATTAGATAGAACAGTATAAATATTTATTTCAATATTCATTTACTTCAATAAACAAATAAATATAATAATATTAATTATTATTTCATATTTTGGTGGAAGATTTTCCCTTCAGCAACCTTATTAAGATGGTATCCTCATTCTTAAGCCCGGTCTAGACGCTACGATAAGTTTGTCAAACTTAAGTCGTTCCAACTAGTTGGAAGCAAAGTCGTAGCGTGTAGATGGCAAAATTAAGAGTTGGTCCAACTCAAGTCGTATGAAAAGAGGTATGACTTTTTAATAAGTCGTAGCGTGTAGACGCGATGCAACTCATCCAACTTTTGCTTCCAACTAGTTTGACAAACTTATCGTAGCGTCTAGACCGGGCTTTATAGTAGCCTATGCTTTCATGTGTTTGGACTGTAAATGTGTAAATGTGAACTATAAATGTAAATGAACTGTGAATGTGTTTGAACAGTAAATCGTTATTTTAATTTTCTGTGTGTAAAAAATAATCTTCATTCTTGCCCAAGGATATTGTTTGGTAAAGACATTGGGCCGTATGAATAAAAACTGAGCATATGCTCATAAGCACGAGCATGAAGCATAAGGTTTTGCTTCTGAGCATTAGGTAGAACCACAAGCATTTGCTCATTTTTATATGAATAATCTTTACCTTATACTCTTACCTCATGCTTCTGAAATCTGGAGCAAATGCCTATCTATTTTAAAGATTTTTCATCAGCTGATTCATCTTACTTTGTTATTATAGTAAAAGGTTAGAATTCCAGATCATTTAGAATTTTACAGCTCATTTCAATAACATAGTTTATTCATACAATTTTGAGCATAACCTCTATATTTTTGAGCAAATGCTCAAACTAATTTTTGGATGAGCATGAGCATAAGGTTTTGCTCGCTTTTATTCATAGAAAATGAAGCATATGCTCAATATTTTAGAAGTATAAGCAAATGCTCAACTTTATTCATACGGCCCATTGTGTATCATTGAAACAATTAATGAGGGAGATTCTTAGTGCATTTCAATATCATGGAAAAAATTATTTGGATTGTAAGCTATTAAACTAAAAATCATAAGAACAAGAAATGGGTAGTTATTTCAGGCAACCTTAGTTTAGGGGACTTTCCAGAAATAAAAAAAGAGATCAAATGAGAGTTCAAATAATCTCAAGGATAAGCAGATAATCTCACCAATGATATTAGAAACATTGAATTTATAGGGTTGAGAGAAATTGGTGAATATAACTGAAATAAATGGGATATTTTATCAAATGAAGTTTGATAATGACATAAATAGCTAGTCAACAGGTTGATAATAGACAGTAGTTATAGAGAACTGGAAATTGAATAGATTTCAGCTAAAAACGACGAAATTCAGGAATTCACCTGAGGCCTGTTCAAATACGGAAGTTCCCAGTTAATGCATTATGACTAACGTGGAAAGCAATCGCAATGTGTTTATCAGTTATGTCAAAAGCGGTCCATTAAGGTCGGTCGACAGTCAACAACAGACTATTCAGGTGCTCGTCAGCAGGTGACAATCAATTGTTTATGACGAATGAGTCGTGCAACTGACACTAATGGCTGGATTTCACGATTCCAGTAGACGTTCAGGTTACTGAAGGCAGGTGGATCATATGATCGTCAACTCTATACAAAGGTTCAAGATGATTCGAGAAAATCGTCTAATCGAGGGGTTCGTTATATCGAGGTACGAACTAACGAGGTTCAACTGTAATTAAAATAATAAACAATTAGTCTTTAAGTTTCTTAAATCAGATAAGTCTACTAGAACTGAGAAATTCGTGATCAAATCTTCAAAACAAGATTTTTCGGGTATTAGAAGAGTTTAGACGAATAATTAACAATTAGTTCGGCTTTTAGCAGAAACAGCAACTAACTTTTCAATAGCTTTGTGCTGAATTTTCAATAGGCCGGCCGCCCGAAGAGTTGGCAAAGTGTGGAAATGAAAAAGGCCCCCTGAGACTTGGAAAAGCGCACGCGTGGCGGAGTGGCGCTCACTTTCGCGCTGTCCGCAGACAGAGGACCGCCGCGTGGGGGCAAATGGCGGACGCGGCGCGGCGCCCGATCAATGAGAGAGGACTTTCCTCCCTCGTGTTGGCATGACAACGGGACGCACACACACACACACACACACACACACACACACACACACACACACACACACACACACACACACACACACACACACACACACCGAGTGGGAACAGATTGCGGGGGAAGTAAAGGGTAAGAGGATTGAGGGATGATTAGGGATGGAATGGAGTGGGTGGCGCCTAGGCAGGGAAAGCAGTGCATTGACAGACACGAGTTGGAGAGTGAGGGAGAACTAAAGAGAGAATGATAACGGAGTGAGAGAGAACTAAAGTAAGAATGATAAGAGAGTGAGAGAGAACTAAAGAGAGAATGATAAGAGAGTGAGAGAGAACTAGAGAAAGAATTGTAAGGGAGTGAGAGAGAACTAAAGAGAGAATGATAATGGAGTGAGAGAGAATCAAAGTGAGAATGATAGAGAGTGAGAAAGTAAGAGATGAAAAGTGAAAGGAGAAATCAGGGAGGCGGCTAGGCAAAGAAAGGAGTGTGAGAGAGAATGATAGAGTGCGAGAAAGTAAGAGATGGAAAGAAGGGAAAGTGTAAGAACAAGAGGAAAGCAGTGATCAGGGTGGAAGATATTGAATGCTTTATATGGATGCGTATTTTCATAGACAGAGAGAGGGTTGTGATTATTCAAATTCATCAGGTAGCCACAATACAATAGAGATCTATTACGCCTACATAGCTTGATGAGGCAGCTGAATTTAATTACATCACCTCTTATAATAGATACATTGTATCATTTTATATTCAAACAAAACGCTCAATTGAAAAAAATGCAGAATTTAATCAGTATATTAAAAGTATATTTTCCTCAATAAATTCGTAATTACACAAAAACCGAGGGAAAAAAGGAAAATACTGTTTTAATTTACCATTGTTAATAGAGGGCTCGGTAACTGTAACTTATTTTAATTCGACTTTGGAGGACCGCGTGTATTACTTTGAGAAGTAGACTATATTTGAAATAAAGTGTATTAAACTCACTGAAAGGTATGCGGATGCCACGATAGAGAAGAAATGCGGAAGCGACAAAAGAGAAGCGGGGCGACATGAACGGTAGAATGTCTGGGAGACTACTGCCGACTGCTGGGACAAGATGAATGGATAACGATCCCATAAGTCTTCTTATGCATAACCTAGACAATCATCTCCTTGTCAGCAGCCAGTTATGGGCAAGGCAAGGGAAGGGGAGGGGAGGGGATAAGAATCGTAGTAGCGCCGTATTTAAATTTCAATAGTTCTATACAGCACTTAATTCCTAACATTCCGCCCACCTTGAAATAACATATTTCAAAACTTAATTGTCTGGCGACGTTTTATATAATACACAAAAGAGTTCGTATGCACGACGCATGATTTGATGCACGACGAAAACAAACAAACAACAAGAAAAGCGGAAAAAATTCAAACAGTTGAAAATCACGAAGTAGGAAAGAAAAAACGAATATGTACAAATAGCCCTTTTAAACCTTTTCTAGTTTATAGGCAACGCCACGAGGCGATTCACTCCTCGCTTGAAGGTGCTGGTTGATGTGCGTACTGTGACAACCCTTATCACACCATCAACCCCAGGATGGACTTTCTCAACTCTAACCAGACGCCACTCCGTTGGCGATGTTTTCAAGTTTTGTATTAATACGACTTGACCAATTTTTATTGGATCACAACACTTTGCCACTTATTTTCTGTATAAGGGTGTGTTGGTATTCTGTTGACTATTTGTGCCATAATCCTTGTACAATTTGACGTTGATGTTTCCATTTTTGTTTGACGGTGGTTTTTGAATTAATTGGAATCTCAGGTACTTGAAAATGTGTCTACCAGTAGTAAATGACCAGGTGTTAGAACGTTCAACTCATCTATTGTATCTGACGTCAACTCAATGAGCGGCCTGCTATTCAATATAGCTTCAATTCTACAAAATACAGTGAAATATTCTTCCATGGTTAATGAGTTCTCACCGATCTGATTTTTAGAGAGTCTTGGCTGACCAAATACTTCTCTCCCATATGCCGCCAAAAGTTGGGCTACCGGGAGGGGAGAAATGCCACTTTATGTCGCGCCGAACGAATTCGGTGTCTAGCTTAGACTTTTGATCTGACAGAAATTTGTTTACTTCACTTAAATGACGAGAAGCGCCGACGAAATTTGTAGCATTATCACTGTATACATCGGAAGGACAGCCTCTTCTAGACGCAAACCTTTCAAACGCTGCAAGAAATGCATCAGTTGTAAGTTCAGAAACGAATTCTAAGTGTACTGCTTTGACTGACATGCAAATAAATAATGCCAGATATCCTTTGTACACTTTGGTATTACGAAGGGGGCTGGCCTTTGTATTAAAGGGTCCAGCAAAGTCAATGCCTACATGAGAAAATACTGGTGATGGATTTACTCTATATTGCGGTAAATCTGCCATAATAGGCTGACTTGGTTGAGCGCGCATGCGTGCACATCTTACACAGTTTTTAATACAATATTTGATTGCATTGCGTGCAGAAATGATCCAGAACTTTTGAATAATTATAGCATGTGTTAATTTCAATCCAGCATGCATATGACTTTCGTGAGTTTGTCTACACACTAGCGAACTTAAATGCGAATTTTTCGGCAGTAACATAGGATGCTTTGCATCATACGAGAGTGATGAATTTCTCAATCTACCCCCCACCCTCAAAATTCCTGATTTATCGAGGAAGGGTGTGAGAGGCAACAGACTTGAGTGAGCAACTTTTCCTTTCTTTAATGACTCAATTGAATCATTGAAATAATATTCTTGTGTAACTTTCACAATGAAATTGAGAGCTTGTCTGTACTCAGAAAGTGATAGTGTGATTTCAGACACTGAGTTCGAGGACACGGGCCTGGAACGCAAATTGTAGATTGGCTCATGAGAAGCTCTACATTTTTTTATAAATCGTATGCAATATGCAACGATTCGAATTGCTTTATACAAATTTGATTGTCTTTCAAAACAAACAAGAGAATGTGATTTTTCTTGAATCACATTGACAAGAACGGTTGCTTGCGGCTTAAGCTCGCTTAAATCTTCAATTTTGTCGACTTTAGAAACAGGAAAATTTTGAGGAATAACATGAAACGAATCTGGGCCATGCCACCATAACGAATTTTGAACAATATCAGTTGCCGAAAGACCTCTTGAAGCTAGGTCGGCAGGGTTTGATTCGGTAGAAACATGAAACCAGTGTTCAGGTTTTGTTAAATCGAGAATCTGTGTTACTCGGTTGCTGACAAATATCTTTAATTTGTGTGCAGGAGTTTTCAACCAGTTCAATACAAGTTTAGCATCAGAATACAGTCGCACACGGCTGATGCACTTTTTGAATTGAGGTAACAAACAGCTATACAGTTTAGATAGCAGAAGAGCAGCACACAATTCCAATCTCGGTATTGTGTTTACTTTGACTGGTGCGACACGAGTTTTTGATGAAACAAGTTTCATAGAAACAAAATTATTCTCAGAAGACACATGAATATAAATACATGCGCCATATCCTTTCTCCGACGCATCTGAAAATCCAATTAGAGATACATGGAGATAGCTTGTATCGATGTGACGAGGAACTTTGACTTGAGCAATAGAGGTAACAGTACTTGAAATTTTATTCCACTGAATAATCAAATCTTTTCCTAGCGGATCATCCCAGCTAAGATTTTCCAACCAGAGCAACTTCAAAAAATATTTGAAACTGAAAACAACAGGACTCAATAAACCAAGAGGATCATACAATTTGGCAGTGTACGACAAAATCGATCTTTTTGTCGGTTCATCAGTGAATGGTGATACAGAGTAGAAAAATTCATCAGATGATGGGTTCCATCTGAGACCCAATACTTTCAAACTTTGAGTGGAATCAGTGAATACCAACGGATTTTCTAAAAAATCATCAGAAAATTGAGCTATGGCTTCATGCATATTTGACGACCATTTTCTCAATTGTAATTGTCCTTCTGACATGAGAGCATTCAATTGATTGATCAATTCTTTCACTTCTTCTAAACTATCAGCTCCTGTTAAAACATCATCAACATACATATCATTTTTTATTGAATGAGATGCGAGAGGGTATTTATTTTCATAGTCAGTTGCTAACTTGACCACTGTTTTTTGAGCAAGAAAACTGGATGATGTTAATCCATACGTGACAGTTTTCAATTCATATTCACTGAGTTCCTCTTGAGGCGAAGGCCTGTAGAAAATATGCTGATATTTTCTATCTTCTGGTCTTACTGAAATCTGTCGATACATCATTTTTATATCAGAAGTGACTACAACTTTGTGTGTTCTGAAATTTGTTAAAATGTGAATTAAATCCTTTTGAATTTTATAACCTTTGTGTAATACTTGATTCAATACTTGGCCATTTTTGCAAGGTGCACTGGCATTGAAAACACCACGAAATTTTGTAGTTGAACTGTCTTCTTTTCTTACACACAACATAGGAATAACATATGAGCTCTCAATGTTTGTTTTAGCCATATGATCTAACTCAATGTATTGTTTCATGAATTCATGATATTGTTCTTTCATATTACAATCTGAAGCTAACTTTCTTTCTAGTGCAAGAAATTGATTCTTTGATGATTGACGATTATCGCCCAAACATACGTTTTCGGTTGTGAAAGGGAGTGCTACTTCATAGCGACCTGACGGCAGACGTACAGTTGTCTCCGTGAATAATCTGTCACAGTATTCAATAGAAGGATCAACAGGTTCACTTACTTTTACTTCTTCCGAAGCCCAAAATTTTTCAATTAATTGATCAACAGGCTCTATGCAAGTTAACAGGCTAGAAATCGAATTTTGCGCGTTTTGAGTATTGGTTTGACCTATTATTACATAGCCAAATACAGTTTTCAGTGCGCCAGGGGAATTCTCAAACTTGATTGAATTACCTTGTTTACTTTCAGACAGGGTGTGTAAGAAAACATCAGCACCGAGAAGTACATCAATTGGGGCTGAATGATAGAACTTTTCATCAGCTAAGTGTATATCTGACAAATATTCGAAATCACTTGGGTTAAGGACACAGATGGTTGATTACATGTTATATTCTTCAATACCGTAGCTGAAGTTTTGATATTGAAATTTATTTGCTTAGGCGATGAAATATGGAGTTGTACATCACCACAACTTTGAGTCGTATGAGAACCGATCCCAATTAACTTTCTCTCAGAAACTTTAGGCTTTAGATGCAGTTTATCAGCTAGACTTTTATTGATAGCTGTTATCTGAGAGGCCGAATCAAGTACTGCTCTCGCTTTGTGCGGTCTACCATAAGTGTCGTACACTAGTATAGTAGCGGTACCTAACAGACAAACTGAGTTTACACTTTGATTAGCGATAGCCAGACTAGTATTGCTTACAACTATGCTGGAATTTTCATTTGACTTGTTTATGGGGATAATATCAGATTTTTCAACTGATGACTTATCAACGTGAAGCAAGCTATGATGCTTTGGTGACTTACAAAACTTACAAGTTTTAATAGACTTACAAAGATTTCTGTTGTGTTTTCCAAGACATTGAAAACACAAGTTCATCCGTTTTGCGACATCATATCTGTCAGAAATTGACATTTCAATGAGTTTTGAACAATTATAGATAATATGTTCACTTGATTTACATACATTGCACGACTGGCGAGAATTAAACTTATTTTTGTCTAGAAATTTGCTTTCTTGACGAGGGCTTGAAATCTGACTTGTAATGAGACTTGTTTGGTTTTTCTTAGGGCTTTCTTTAACCGTAGAAGACGAAGTGGATGGTTGAACTAATTCAATTACTCTTGATTTGTTTGTCAGAAAATCAACAAGATCCTTGTATGTAGGAGCATGATTTTGAGCTAGACTATTTTCAAAATCAATTCGAGTTTTCTGATCAATTTTCCTGAGAAGAATTGACAGTAATACGTAATCAGACAGGTTTTCAATATTCTGTAATTTGAGAGCTTCAATTGAAGTTGAGACAGTGTCAATAAATTCGCGGATAGATGTGTGATCCGGCTTTGTGATAGATTTACAGTCTATAATTTTATCCATGAAATGATTACAAGTTAGACGTTTATTGGCATATCTATTGGTCAACTGATCATATGCTATTTTGTAATTTTCGTCAGACAACGTTAGAGCACTTATGCAGGTTAAAGCAGAACCTTGTAAACACGACTTGAGATATTGAAACTTTTCTATATCTGATAAATTTTTGTTTTGATGGATTAATGAGTCGAACAAATTAATGAATTGACACCATTGGGAAACATCTCCATTGAATTTGGAAAGTTGAACCCGAGGAAGTTGAATGTTGCTAGCTTTTACAATAGGTTGTGCAGCCACAACTGTATCTGAACTTGACGGTAACCTTTTGACACTTGGATGTACCTTGAGTACGAAGATTTGAATTCTTTAGACAAAGTTTCAAGAAAATCATCATTTATTCCCTTGGAAATACAAACGGATCTTATTTCATCACGAATGTCTTCGTAAATATCAAGCTGATCACTTATTTTTGCTAGGATAGCAGTTGACGGTTCATTGCCTACAAGATCCAAAGTGAGAGAAACTTTCTCTAAATTAGAACAAGCTTTGTGCAAAAGGAGTTTTAATTGTATCTTCGCTTGTTCAATTGAACTACTTTTACTCTCATCTAGAGTTGATTCGGAAAGAGAATAGTTTAAATTTGCGAGAACTAATTCGTAGTTCGACATATTAACTTTGGTTGTGTTTACGTAAAACAGACGATAAACAGCAAGTGAGCGTAGATGTATTGGTTGCGAAAACCAGCTGTTCACAACGATACCAACCTAACAGACCTATATACTTTCACTTTCTAACGCGAGAAAGAGAGGGAAGGGAGGGAAAGAGGAGCGGGAAACCTTGCCCATTGTGACGATCCTGAAGTGGCGACCCTGTGGTAGATTCTGCGCAGTGGTGAACTACGACGATCTGCGCATGCGCATGGAGATGACGTTGACGAACCAGCTCGAACAGGAACGCGAACCGAGATGCGCGCAACACGCGATGACGAACGACAATTTTCCGAGAATTACCGACCGACGCTAAACAAACGAACAAAGCGAAACAATGGCGACTTCATTGCTTACTGCGTAATAAAAACTTTAATTTCGAAATTCGATAACTTTTAATTCGATAGGGTTATAGACTTGAAACAAACGGTAATCTTTATCGAATTTTATGTTCTTTCGAATATAACACGATTGGATTATCGACACTGACCGATAAAACTTTGAAACTTGAACTCGCGTGGTCACAAACTGACGCGTACACGCTCATGACATGAAAACTGAACAAACTTATGAACTTTTTCAACAATTATGCTTAATAACGAGGAAAACAATACTTGAACAAACTTAGATTAAGCATAACGAGAAACAACAACACTTTTCACGAGTTTAAACACTTGAAGTTAACACAAACTGATTCATATCCGAAACCCGGAGTGACCAAAATGTTAATAGAGGGCTCGGTAACTGTAACTTATTTTAATTCGACTTTGGAGGACCGCGTGTATTACTTTGAGAAGTAGACTATATTTGAAATAAAGTGTATTAAACTCACTGAAAGGTATGCGGATGCCACGATAGAGAAGAAATGCGGAAGCGACAAAAGAGAAGCGGGGCGACATGAACGGTAGAATGTCTGGGAGACTACTGCCGACTGCTGGGACAAGATGAATGGATAACGATCCCATAAGTCTTCTTATGCAAAACCTAGACAATCATCTCCTTGTCAGCAGCCAGTTATGGGCAAGGCAAGGGAAGGGGAGGGGAGGGGATAAGAATCGTAGTAGCGCCGTATTTAAATTTCAATAGTTCTATACAGCACTTAATTCCTAACAACCATTAAATATAATTCAAAAAGTTTTGATTATGAAGTATAGCAGGATCCTTTTAACTTGTCAGAAATCAGCTGTTTTGGTAATAATTAAACAGTGATTTCGACACAATAATCAAAAGGCTTAAAAGTCTTAAAGACCTTTAAAGTCTTTAAAAGACCTTTTTAAAGAAGACCTTTTTAAAGAATAACTTTTTGAAAGACCTTTTCAATAATCTGCGAGATTCAGCATTTGTAGGTTAAGTATTGTACTGGTGGCCGAGTAAAACATATGTTTTCTGACAAGTTAAAAGGATCCTGCTATATTTTTAGCATTCATTCGCTGCTTCAATCTTCAATTACCATCCGGATTAAGGATTTATTTCCCTGTAGTTGGGTAGCTCCCACAAATTCTTCAACTGAAGCTCAATTGCTCAATCCAAGATATTTATCAATTCAAATCACATCAGGGACAACTTACCAAAATAAGTTGAAGAGGAAACAACAAGTCTCTGCCCCAAAGTTCTCTTTTTTTAATAATAAATATAATTTTATCATATCTGTACCAAGTCAAAATCAGTGATAGAGTAATGTCATAGACATAGACAAGAGAGAGGGTAGTTTTATACTGATAAATAACAAAGGTAGGTATAATAACCACTTCTTAATTATATTAAGATAAAATAATAATGAATATTTTAGGCTCCTCTATAAAACAATATTCAGTAAAATTTGCATGTCTGGGCCTCCTACCCATCTTTTTATTAAATGAAGCTTAGAGTGTTCGGCGACAGGATATTTTGCTGAGCGAGGAGAAGATGAGATAAGACGAACGCATCCTACCTCAACAAACCTTTTGGGATATGAATGGGAGCGAATAAGGACGGCGGAAATTTCACATTACTACTTGATCGATAGCTTTAGCAGACCAGAAATTGGCACGGAGGGGTGAGGGGGAGTTAGATCTGTCATCACAGATCCACATCCAGCTAATCAGAGAAATAAGATGACTGTCATTGGCCAAGTGGCTGAGTGGGGATGAGTGATTGAGTGAGTGCCAAAGGAAGTCAAATAAGGAATATAGAGCATCGATCTTCCCTCTCTCGCACACACATTAATCAAATACATTTTCTTTCCTTCTTCAATACGAAGCTACAATGAAGTTAGTATAAGGGTTTCAACATTTTCTACAACCATAAAATTCTGATTATAACACGAAAGTCAAATATAATAGATATTTAACTTCAACGTTGAATAAACATTTATTGATAAGAAATATAATTATAAATAATATCAGTATCAGAATATAAGAATAAGTACAGTATCAGTAAAAGAAAATCAGAAATAACAGTATTAGTAAAAGTATCTTAGGTCATAATAAAGTTAGTTTTACAACAAAATACAAATATAAATATATAGCCCAGTAACGTACAAATATACATTGCATCGGACAATGTTTTTAATAATGTTTATGGTAGTCCTGGGATGCTAAATCCAAGTTTTAGACCTCGGCAAACTATGGGATCATCTCCAAAAATCATTCAAAATGGCGGAATTTTGCACTTTTTTTACGTTTGGCCAATTTTCACCCTGAAGAATCACTTTCTCATATAGGACATTGTACATATTTTTCAAAGTATATTAAATTACCTTCAATTTGAGACCAAATTTATCATTGTAGGCCCAGCCGTTTGCGAGATACAGCTCTTCAAAGTTCATCAAATTAACGAAAATTCACCCTTTTTTTCAATTTTTCGCAATTTTGACCCTGTAGAATCACTTTTTCATATAGGACATTCAACACAGGGTTGAAAGTAAATTCAAATACCTACAATTTGATACCTGATTGGTTATTGTAGGCCCAACCGTTTACGAGATACAGCTCTTCAAAGTTCATAAAATTATCGTAATTTTTCACTTGTTTTTACATTTGGTCAATTTTGACCGTGAAGCATCACTTTTTCAAATGTGACTCTAGCAAAGTTTTGAAAGATAATTTAAAAGTTACAATTTGAGACCAAATTGATTATTGTAGACCAATAGTTTATGCGAGATGTATGCCTTCAAAGTTAATCAAATTGTAGAATTTTTCCACTTTTTCTACATTTCTTCAATTATGTCCCTGAATAATCAATTTTCATATGACATATTCAACATAGTTTTGAAAGCTGATTTAATTACCTACAACTTGAGACCAAATTCGTTATTGTAGGCTCAACCGTTTGCGAAATACAGCTCTTCAAAGTTTATCAAATTATCGTAATTTTTCACTTGTTTTACATTTGGTCAATTTTGACCGTGAAGTATCACTTTTCGAATAGACATACAACATAATTCTCAAAGTATATTAAATTACCTACAATTTGAGACTAAATTGGTCATTGTGGGCCTGATAGTTTGCGAGATATAGGCCTTCAAAGTTCTTAAAACTTCAAGTCTGATTGAATACGCCATAATGAATCTAAGTTCATTTTTTTAATGGGAAGGTGGTCATGTTATACATGATTTCGATACAGAATTTCAAGAGAAAACGAATGGCGAAAACCGCAAAACGATATGTCAAACCGTTTATAAGATATTTCAATTCTAAATCAGACATATTTACACCTAAATCAGTTAATTTCTCAGAAACAGTTTGTGAGATATTAACTGATTAGTAAAAATATCTGGTTTATATATTGTTATTCAGAAACAAGTGTTCTTATACATACGTGTGATTTTTCGTGCGACTATCTATTTTCGTCCAATTGTGTGTGGGCATCGAATGATCATGGAAAACATGACCACCTGTCCCTGATTGGGCACGGTATCGGATTCAATATGGCGGACGTAACTCATTTGAAATTTTAAGAACTTTGCAAGGCCCATATCTCGCAAACTATCAGGCTCGCGGTCAGGTGACCAGATTTGAGGCAGTGAGCGACAAAATTGTAGGTAATTTAATATACTTTGAGAATTATGTTGGATGTCCTATTAGTAAGTGATACTTGCCACAAAATGACCAAACAAAAACAAGTGAAAATATGATACTCTGATAAACTGAAGAGTTGTATTTTCGCAAAACGGTTGAGCCTACAATAACGAATTTGTCTCAAGTGGGCAGGGTAATTAAAAAGGCAGTGACCTTATAAACTTCAGTCTCAGGCGTGGAAATCGGCTGGCTGTTGATGAATGAAAATGGTGATTATCCAGAGACACCAAAATTGAGGTGAGAAAAGTGGAAAATTCTACCAAATTTGATTAACTCTTAACTGAAAGGCATACATCTCGCAAACTATTAAACAAGCAACTAATCTAGTCTCAAATTGTAGCTTTTAAATTATTCAAAATTGCCAGAGCCACTTGAAAAGATGCTCACAATTAATTAAACAAAACAAGTGGCAAATTACGATAATTTTAAGGAACTTTGAAGATATGCTCAGGTGGCACGAGTAATATACAACTACAATCAAATAAATTGTATTTGAATTTATTAACCTGTGTTGAAAACGTCCAGGCCTCAGTGATTCTGTATTAGGACCAGGAAAGTGCGAAAAATTACGATATTATGAACGAAGCAGCCATCAGGCAGTTAGACCAACAGCCAGTCAGGTAATCCAGGTGTAATTACATCAGGTAACTTGACTGAAATGAGTATGTCTGGTGCAAACTATGTGAGGCTGCCACAATGATAACCGATGAACTGAGCAGCAATAGCTGCTGAATGTCGGTTAATACTTGAAAAAATAATTGTGCTGAAAATGTCCTATAAGGAGAAAGTGATTCTTCAGGGGGGTGAAAAATTGGCCAAACGTAAAAAAAAAGTGCGCAGGCTGAAATCCCGCCGACCTGAACGATTTTTGAGATGATCCCTACAGTTCCTGAGGTTTAAACTGATTAGTATCCCAGGATTCTACCATCTTCATTATTATTAAAAAGAAAACCGATCACTCATTCATGCAAGGGATTTTGATGACAATTTTACTGGGCTAATATTTATGGATCCAAGAATTCAGAACAAATATAAATTTCATCGGACAATGTTTGTACTTAATAAAATGCATAATCTGAAACATGTAATTCAGAGGGAAAAATAAGATGATCATTGTGAGATGGAAGTATTGGAAATTCACTCATTATGGCCAAGAGAGTAAAGAAATACTGATACACTGTACTTTAATGAGATTTGTACATTCTCTGCGAAGCTTCACTCTTTCACAAGGAATCTCCAGTATTGACTACACTGAATTGTTATTATGCAAAGTTTCAATGTTATTATGCAAAGATGAATTAATGTTTTGCAATTTACTTCCTGGACTGAACAATATATTGGTTGAAAGAATTCAAAGTTGTAAAATCGAAGGAAAAGCGTAGTTGGGGTAACCTACACCTTGAAATACATAACCTATCGGCCAATGTTGGTAGCCATTGAACTGTGAAAGAAAGAAAATGCTGACCTAAGCTTGTAATAAAATGCTTTCAAGCTCTTGTGGCTTGTGCCGTATTTTGACAAAGAGGCGAGTGACGTTCTAGCAAGGCAGGGCAGGGCAAAGGTGCAGTTGGTGGTTGGCTCTTTGTAAGTGAAGGCAGGATCGACAAAAGCTTTTACTTTTTCCAAACTTTCAAATTACATCATGTCACTTTGGTGAAGCAGCTTTTCCTCTCAAACTTTTATTGCAGCGATGTTAGCCTAGAGTAGGGTTCGCAGCCAGTTGCCACTTTGCTTCCAACCTCATTGTTTACAAACTTTCATACCAACTTTTTCTAGTTGGTCAGAAAGCACGATTTATTACAGTAACAAATCATACACATCGCTGAAAATTACCCAACAACTTACTACTGTACACGGAATTTTAATCATCACAATACTCTTGACCTTTTGTTTGAATTTTATTAGTTTTATTATCAACGCAGTAAATAATTTTATTGATTTCAATTCAAGGTTACACTACACAAGGCTCTTAACTAATCTACTTTAATGACATGCTCAATACAAGTGCGGAAACATTGTTGTGTTCATAATGTGACATTCAGTTCAAATCATGTATGATATTTTCACACTTTCCTGATGATTTCTGTTGGTCTCTGAATTATCAAATTGAGAACCTATGTTTCCTGCCATGACCATAGTGACCAGCTGTCAGTACCACAAAGAGATACCTTATTCACTAACAATGGATGAACAAAACTGTATGATTTGGTTAATCCAGGACTTAACGTACAAAAACAAAAGATTTTCACAAAATCTAGGATATACAGTTACAGGATCGAAGTATTTCAAAGAAGAAGTAGAAAAACTATTCCTGATTGGTGGACTTGTTAGGATCAATCAATTAATTCATCAAATGGTGAAAGTTTGATTAGTTGAAGGATTTATTTCAATATATTCTTCACAGAAAGATCCCGCCAGACAATTATTCTGTATTTTCTAATCATGATATGAAACTGAATTTATGTTATTTACAAATTTTTTTGTTATTTTAGTTAATTTAATGTTCTTAATTTTGAGAGGAAGTACATTATTCTACATTCTCCAAAATACAAGAGATTCTTAAACTTTCAGGGTAAAAAACAAACTTTCAGGGTAAAACTGGATTAACTTGAAGAAATACTGAAGAATCATTGGAGTTTATAAACACTACCCCAGCTCAAGTGAAAGATGAACAATGGATCTCCAGAAATTACAGAACTGAATATACTGAACAGAATAATAATTCATTATATCTAAATGTTGAATTGATTATCAGATGTAGGTGGACCTATCAATAGATACACCACACTGCAACTTAGTTCAGGTGTTGATAAATCTGTATTGGTGGAGTGTGAAGCAATTGTTAAGAGCTTAATTTATGCACCCTCAGTTCAAATACAGCACTTATACTTTACGACCTCTTTTGTTCCACTACTTAACAATCCCAAGAGTGTTTATCCTGCTACCACTATATCGAAACACAACTAGCATACAATGGCTTGATAGGAGTTTGGGAGAGATGCAACAGTTTTACTTAAACAAGTTGTAAGTTGATTAAATTGTCTCATAGCTCTAAGATGAAGCAGTGTCTGGTGACAACTGCCTAGTAATTAGGTTACACAAAGCTCTTCATGCCACAAAAACAAATACCAGTCGACATGACTGAAGGCAAATGTCATTGACATTCAACAAATGAATTTCAATTGATAACTTCATTATTCTTGACTACTTTATCATGGTAGTAGTTATTCATTTACTAAGTTACTAAATTACCAAGTTAATAAGTTACCTATCAAAACTATTATTTAAAATAATACTTCTGAAACCCCTGTTCAATAAATGTCATACCCAGTCAAATTGCCAGTATTTTTCTTTCCTCCGAACAGAATACTATCAAATCTGTACAGAAATCTGTTTCAATTCGAATCCTTTTGTAGATCCTTGAAAACGAATAGACACCACTTGGATACACTATAAACTGCGAAAAGTCCGGTGGTACGGACCTCACCTAAAAGGTCCATCCAAGATAATTAGAATACAATCTATTTACCTTGGGTCCATCCATCTCTCATTATCCTCCCTAGATGATAATGATGATGATGGGTGGTAGATGGTTCATCTATCTAGATGGCTCATACAACATCCATAATAATAGAACATATAGAAAATGATTAAGGCCTTCTAGATAAACCGTGTCAAGCATCCACCATCTACCCACCTGCAGTGCGGACCACGGTAGTGTGCCCATGATACAAATGTGCATCTTATGTGGGAGGATAAAATGTGGGCATCCTCAGTGAAAAAATGACTTTGAACAAGTCCACAGCCATTTAAAGCTTTCTGCTTTGGAAGATAGTTACATAAATAAACGTAGATCAATAAATCGAAAATCAAAAGGAAAAATAGCAACAACTGACCATTGAGCGAAGCGAGATTCTCTAGTTCAATATTCTTGCTGACATTGAAGCGTGAAGAGTTCTGTCTCTTCTCCTTCTTGATGTTCGGCGAATACTTGATCTTGTTGATTTGTGTGGGGGGCGGAGCTGCAGGAGACAGCTGTCCAACGCTTTTAGCTCCCTGCTGAAAAATGAAAACGAAATAAATTTAATATTCGACTATCAACCAACACATTGCATAGCAAAGAATTGATAATTGCAAGTTCAAATCTATCAATGGCATGAATCAGTAAGCGAGACACTGAGATGGTTGAACTAGATACATTGGTGAATAATAATAATAATAAAATATTAGTTTATAGCCTATAAGTTCAATGCTTGTACTGATTTTGAAAAAATACGATTTTCCCATAGACACTCACAAATATGTAAGAATTTTAGTCTTTCCTCAAATTTAAATTCTAGTTATTTATTAATAAATAGCTATTTAAAACGTCCAAGACATAAAAAATAATAATTTGAACAAAATTTTGAACTATTTATCTAATATTCAAGCCGTCAAGTAAATCATCACATAGAATCAAGAAATCAACGTTCACATTTTAAGTTCAAAGAGAAGTTATGATCATAGTGCAATAGTGATGAAAAGTGCCAAGAAATGCATATACGAAATACAGCAACCAAATTGAATGACAAATGAGAGCTTTCACAAATTTAGGAGTATCGGCCAGGAAGTAGGTTTCTTCATAATGAAAGTGATATCAATAATTTACAATGTTGTTTTTCCCACTTGAAAAGAGATCCAATAATCAATTTTTAGGTCAAGTGGGTAATGAAAATTACGCCATTAACATGAAAGCTCTTATTTCGATTCTCATTTCGAATTATAGACAATGCTTTGTGGATATCAATCAATTTTGTAGCCCACATACTTGTTAGCCTACCAAATTTTACAAGTAAAATTTACTTTTAATGTTGATCCATCAACGAGATAATTTGCAAACTTACGAAACAAAAGGCGGATTACAGGAAAACTAAAGAGAATTCGGGAAACTAATGACATTTCCTGTTTGTTTAGGCTTGTAGAATACCCTGGTAGTACTGGAGTCACAATTTTTTGGGACACCCTGTATATGAATCTAATAGATATATCACATTTCCAAGGTGTTTGATAGAAATAATGTAGGCTATTCATTACTGTAGTAAGACAACTAAGGAATAAGAGATTATTTGACACTTGATGAACTGGTCAAAAACAATACCGTACATGAAGGCTCTACTCGCACTTGGAAACTCAAATCGCGGAAACTGAGCGACTCGGATAACAAACATGTGTTTTCAAATAATGACGCTCAGACGATCCTGCAACCGTACTGTCTGAAAGTCATCATTTGAAAACACATGTTTGTTATCCGAGTCGCTCAGTTTCCGCGATTTGAGTTTTCAAGTGTGAGTAGAGCCTAATCTGTATTTACTTTGCGAATGACATCAAGTAACATTTAGAATTATTAGTACAGTATCTTATAAAATATAAGTAGTGTCCTATAGTCAAAATAATCATCGGTTTGAGCGTCACATTCAACAGTTCAATCCCTATGTCCACATTTGGTCGATTTTGTGTGCGATAAAGCATGCTGCATATATGCTTAAGCATTGTCCGCATGCTGTGCAGCACACAAAAATCGACCAAGTATGGACATAAGGATTTATACCCTGATTAAAACTGCTTAGTGGTTGCCGAGCGGGTCTCAATCCTAAAGCAGTTTTAATCAGAGTATAGTATCACACAGAGCGCTCTAAAAGAGGAGGAATACATATCTACATCCATATCTTTGTAGGTTATCATTGAAAAATGAAAGAAATACTGGTGACTCCAACTTGAAAAACTAGTTAGCTATCCATTGAGGGACTTCAAATCAAGATTAAAACAAAAACTTTATAAGAGTCGAGAAAATTGAATTTTGTAGTGAAACAGATAACAAGTCCTCATATACTAACGAGTAAAGTTTTATTAAATTTCAAAATTAGAAATTGCGATACACATCAAGTGACTTTTAGACTCACCCAATTACATTAGATTTTTAATACTGGCACAGTGATTAGAATATTCTTCAATCCGAAACCCCCAATTTTAGGATTAATAATGTGAGCAGAATAGAATTTCATGGATTCCACCTTTCAAATGAACGTACATCAACATCCTAATTAACTAATTGAACTATAATCCACTTTTCAAGTTCCCTATTGTAAGGCAGAGGCTAAATAAGTAGCAAATTCACAAAGCCAAACAGTAAACGTATGAGTACCACACATTCCATTATTTTATTGGAGAATTATAAAAAAAGTATTTTTAACTTCTCAAACCAGAAAATGCATGAGTAAGATGAATTCTATAATAATGTCTTCCATTAAGAAAGTGTTTGGCTTATACTTACAGGTGATCCCAAGTCACCCCAACTTTTTTTCCTTTTGAAGAAGGATAGTGCACTCAAAGACATTCCAACGACAGTAAACGGATGAGGCATTCGTAGATCTCACAAGCCAACACTTCCCAATAAAGTAGATATCATACACAACACTTCAGTACCATAATTTTCACTCAAATCACATCTCACACGCCTTGATACACTTTTAGGATTAAACAACAACCAGGAATGAAAAGTCAAGTTATATCACTGTCACTACTCCTACATTTCGCCTTTAAACTTTCAATATTTATTTCACTTGACACGATGTTATAATAGAATCCTACATGAAACAATATAGGTAAAATTCAATTATGTAGTACAAACACATATTAATTTATTGCTAACAAATATAATCTTACTACATTACTTATTTTTGTGGAGCGCAGTCCCTAATCCCCATTTCTTTGGTTCTTTCCTTTAAATTGCTCGATTTAAAATATTTATGTATCAACCTCTACCTGGACCAGAGAGAATAGAAGTACAGTAAAATAAAGAAAAAAGTAGTTCTTCTTCTATACTCTCTGAACTAAACTCGGCACATTGAATGGGTAATCTCAACTTAGAGATATGTTGTAACTATGGCCAAGTAAATGGACACCTCATAATTGTCACATATACCATTTATTGATTTATATGAGGTTAGAGCATGCATTTTCGAAAAGCTATCCCTTTACCAGACATGGGTTCAATTGTAAATCTGCCTGACATTTATTCTTTCATCCTTCACAACTTAAGACAGTCTTACAACCTTTTTCAATATTTCATTCTCATATATTTCAAATCATTTTTTAATATTTATTTCTCAGTTTATTACTGTAATCCATGGCGGTTCTCATCTCATAGTAGCATCATGAGCGAAAGAAGATGATATATCAAAAGTTAATGTAGTAAAGTTGAGTTTAGTATGGGAGAGTATTTTTTATTGATATTATCATTTTTATATTTAGTTCTCACTTTATTACTGTGATTCATGACGATTCTCAACGACGTTCAAAATAGACAAGGAAATTGTTGATTTCAACTCATAATTACAATTTATAAAATGTCAAATAGCAAGAAGATTGTTGACAAAGTTAATAACTTTCAAGGTCATCCAAAAAAGCTTTGTTCAAGTCTTTTGAGTGATTAATTATAATATCAGGAAAGCAAAGTTATCAATATTTTCCTATAACATGAGTAGCTCAACTCTCAAATTCAATAGGGTTATTTGTGCTTGAGATAAGTGAGCCTACAGGAATAATTGAGCTACTACAGCTACACAAACACATTTCCTAATTCATATCAATTCCTCATTAGAAACATTTGTCAATTCCTCATTGATAATCAGCAATAAATGAAAAAAGTTAATATTGAATCGTTCAACACTAATCCAACCACTCGAAAATGAATTTCAATTAAAATTTCGATTTAGGATGAACGGAATTTTATCAAGTAGTTGTGATATTGACAACTAGTGTAAGATGGCAAGAAATATTAAATTGGATAATTAGAAGGGACAGCTTGAGCTAGCTTCATTCAATTTGTTTTCTAAAATAACGAAGGTGAAATTCAAAGCTAAAAACAAAGGATGTCTCATATCCTACATATCTTACACATTAATAATAGATTATTGAAATTGTAATTTGAAACAATAAAGACAATTGTTCATCTTATTTTGCATTTGTGATAGCAGACGATATTAGCAATAATTTGTTTTACAATATTTTGATCTAAAATATTTTTTTGATCCTACCAAACCAAACCACGATTAACTAACAATTACTTATCTTCCCATGAATACCTAAATGAGGAACATATTATTCGAACTCTATTTTATTATTGTGTCGCACACCAACTGTGATCACGACACAAACACTTTGATTAAGATCATTAATCAAACGTTTTGTTTTGATTTGCTTGAAAACAAGTACGCTAATAAAAAATTGTGATGAAGATACTTTGTTGATGGAAAAAGAACCCTTCCGCAACTGCTCTACAACCTTCACTGAATTTAAATCTTTTGACGAGACGCTTTCCATCAGTTTCCTATGTAAACGGATGCGATTCGCATTGTAATGAACTTCTGAATAACTTCCGAGGTCGAAATACACAGCTCTCAACTTTCATGGCCTCAGTCCAAACACTCACAGACTATTTTCGAGGAGTAGGTCAGCGTGAAATAAACAATATTTATACGCTAGGTGAAACAAGACACAATGCTCATTGGAATATTGATGTCTGAAATAAAACTGAAAGAAAGGTTGTGTAAGGATGAGTTTTATAGTGACATTCGCATCTCACTTCATAATAAAATAACAAGGTATCGATCACAAGTTTGCCTCGGTATCATCAAAACAAACCTATTAAATGATTTTGCATCGACGGACACCACAGCCTACTGAAGAACATCGTTTTTATTGCGAATTTTCATGTAATACATTCACAAATTCAGCAAGTGTAATGAAATGCAATGTTAAGGAAAAAGATGCTACACTTGACCGGGGTCGAACCCGGAACCTAGCGATCAATGGGACAAATTTTATTGAAATTCACTATCAAGACTGCACAAGACTGCCTAACATGACTAGGTCATCAAGTTGGTAATCGATATAGGAAAAATTTTAATCAATGATCGTCACCAATTGAAAAATGTTTCTCACCCCATGATCAATTCTATTGAGGACATACGTACATTATCTCAGGCTGCAGTAATAAAAACTCACAAGATTATACGGATTGAAAATTTATGGTTTGAGCAGAGAGTATTCTATACTCTCTAGGTTGAGTGTTTTATTTCTACACAAATTTGTTTAGCACAATTTGAACAGTATCTCTGTCACATCATGATAATTTTAACAACAACTTCAATCTTTACCAATTTATTTGGGTGAGTATAAAAGAATATATAAAAAGCGTTCATGTCCACATCTCTGTTTTGTTGACTTCACAGCTCAATTTACATAACCGAGACAATATAAGTCCAAGCGCCCACTGAGGTGGAGTGGCGATGGCGTGTCAACACGCTAAACATAAACATATGTAACTAAATAAACCTCACCTCGATGTGCGCTGTTCCATTTAGTTTCATATATGTTTATATTTAGCGTGTTGCCACGCCATCGCCACTCCACCTCAGTGGGCGCTTGGACTAAGACGTTGTACAACTCAAAGCTAGAGGAGCCATTTGGCGTTGCTGTTCAATAATACTCGTTATGAAACCAAGCTAAACTCAACATTAACTCACTCATTAAGTAAGTTCACTAAAAATTAACGCAGAGGCAGAATAATAATTTTTAAATTGTTGTTCCTCCAAATTGGATCAACACAAATCTCAAGGTTGTTGGGCGTTTAGTAAATGAAGTGACAAGACTTTATGCACGTTGATGATGGTTGAGATAGAACTAGACAAGTAAGAAGTAGAAGTGGGAAGCGGCAACCTGACAAGAGGCACGTTCCTTCTCTTCCGTCCTTGGAGCAGGTTGAAGATTTAGTCAATTTTGAGGGTGAGGAGAATGTCAAGTTCGCTCACTCTACAATGTCCTAGATTTACTCACCCGGTGAAGACTAGTCCAAGTTGGAACAAGATTTCAAGCTAGTCATTCTTATTATTTATCGATTGCTGTTTTACATTTGTAAGGAATAAATTGGATAACAGTACTGACAGATAAGATGAAATAGTGCAGTAGAATTAAATTAATATGAACAGAATTCAGTTTCTGTAACATTCCACAGAATAATTTTGAACTAGAGATACAGTATTCTAGAATCATATATGAATATGAGTAGTAACAATTTACTTGCACAATACTGTCGAGTGCTAAAGTGACAAAATCATACAAGGAATTTCAACTGTATTGTGCCATCAATTCTGGCTCCCTTAATTTTGGGCTAAAGATAAAATACTAGAAATATAGAGTGAAAACAGCTGCAATGCATTACCAGTACGTTTAGGAAAACTGAAATAAAATCCAGGTAATTTTATGGCCACACAATCTCTCTTCATGAGCAGTTCGTCACCTAACTTCTAATTTCAATCATGCATCATAACCAGCATTCTAGGTACAAGACATTTTAGAATTAAATCAATGGACTCGTTCAAATCAAGTATAGTTCGCTACATTCCACCTTACAATTTGAAGATATTATAGGTGATGTTATAGATACTGTAGAAGATGGCTTCAGAAACTAGATAATATTCCATAAAAATGAAATGGGGCAACAATTTCATGGAAACTCATTTCAAAAAATATTCATAAGTAAAACACTTTTTCCATGATTCTTTATGGGTATGAAGATTTTAGAAATCAATACACTAGTAGAAAAAGTTTATAGATGAGCTGTCAAGTAGAACAAGAGTTTTTTACTTTCGAAAGTGCTTGTAATCTTTGTCAAAATAGGAGCTATCTCAACGACCGCCACTCTGACTATAAATTAATCGATTTTATAATGTACTTCCAAGCACTTATAGAACCAGATTAGAGCGTAATTTTCTGTTCTTATCACATCAACCCGGATAACGGAGAAAAATAAAATAAATTTGTGTTGTTGTCATATTGTCACCCACTTCTTTACAGTCGGTAAAAATGTCAATTCAACTCTATTATTTATCAGCTCTCAAACCTTTAAAATGATTCTTTTTTAGAAATCAACGTTGTTCCAGAGATCCCAGATATAAAACTTTTCATTGTTCAAAGGAACAATGCGCATCCAACCTCTTCTATTCAAAGTAGTTGGAAGAAATGAGAAGCTTCTATAACTGCAAAATTTTCCTATTCAATTCCTTCGTTCTTCCTGATGGTGGAAGCAGAATTCTCAATTAAACTGGATTGAAAGAGGGTTTTTTAGTGAATGTAAAATACCTAACAATTGTTTAATTAAATCAATTTTTTATTCCGTTCTTCTTTCATCAGTTTCGTCTACTTTATTCCAGTAGAATCAATTGACAGTTGAAATTGAATGAGATAAAAATTGCACTTTATTCGAATTGGTTTGATTGTGAACAGTTTTAACAAATCAATAAAACCTACTTTCGATAAAAAGGAAAATAATGGCTTCTCTATCATATTTTTTGAATGATTATTATTTTTTCTTGGATGACTCAAGTAACTGATATCATTAATTCCTCTTAATTTATAATCTTCAGAAATAAATATTGTGATCTGTCAGTCAACAATATTGTCAACATTGTAAACAAAATTAAAACAAAATTCTGTTTCAAGATTGTTAATTTATTTATATTAACTTGCAATATTACTGTTGAATGGATATTCTCTTCTACTAATGTTATTCCCTCCCAATCTACTATACAAGTGAGTTAGATTCTATGATGAAGACGATAAAAACCCCAGTTTCTGATCAGGCAATAAACCAAGACAATTTTCCGTGTGGCTCATGTTTTCCCACTTTGGTATCATCCCTTCCAAGACTTTTCCGAAAATGGCTTTTTATAGATGAGTGAGACAAGAGTAAGAAGAGAGAGAAAGACGAGTTGGTGACAGGGTCTGGCAGATTGACGCGAAAAGTCAGTCAGACTTGACACAAATTGCTGTTGGACGATTTCCATGCAACACCAGCTATTATATGGCAAGACACTCTGGCAGCACAGCACAAGGTTACCATTATATTGAACCATGCGAACATTGGTCAACCTTACGGCACACAACGACAGACAATACTACACCTGGCTGACAGCCATCACACAAATACTATTGCAATCTAGTCAAAACAGATTAGGAGAAAAGAGATAAATTCGACTGATTCAGCTCATCTAATTGCTGGAAAAACCTAGTGAAAATATAACAAGGATAGCAAATTGTGATATGAAAGATGCAAGAGGTTGTTCATTCATAATGGTGAGTGATATTTCTTAAATTATAAATAAGAAGAAAAATAGTTTCTATTTAAAATCTATAAGCGAGTAAATAGAAGAGAGATTCCACTTCCCTTAGGACCTGGATGGGATAACTTTTAAATATTCCATGAATAGATAGCTATTAGTTTCAATAGACTAAAATGATAGAGTATTAGATGTGTTTTATGGATTTGAATACAGGGTGTCCCAAAAAATATACTGGAGATGCCAAGTACACACGGTATTCTATTGTCAAAACAAACAGAAAATGTCGTTGGCAAAATCCGTTTCTCCTTAGTTTACTTTACCATTTGCCATGTTTTAATTATCATCTTCTCGTTGAAAAACAATTTTCTTCATGAAATTTGGTAAGGAGGCTGATAATTAAGGTGTGGTTTACAAAATACAGGATATCGCGGAAATTTCAATATCTGTTTTTCCAAAATGGCGACCGACTAGGAACCACCGATTTTACTGAGAAATGTCAGCCTTTTGATAAAACTTCAACACAAAATGTAAGAAATTTATTTTGAATAAAATGGCATATAATTGTAAAGAATCGGATGATAAACAACCGAGATATGGCTATTTGAAAGATTAACACTTTCAGTGCCTTTCTTCATTTCAGCAGTGAGACATGAATAAATTTATGAATGCAAAACATATGTTTGCTTCATCTTGGGCGTTCTCAAATTTACTACTGTATCATATTTTCGCATTCATGAAATCTCATCAATTGGTTGTTCCATCCAATAATAAATTGGGAACGTTCGAGTGACAAAGATAGGGCAAACATATGTTTTGGTATTCATAAATTTATTCACATGTCTCACTGCTGAAGAAATGAAGAAACACAGAAGTTGGTAATCTTCAAATAGTCATATCTCGGTTATTTATTATCCGATTTTTACATTAATTATACACCATTTTATTCAGAATAAAATTTCTACATTTTGTATTTGAAAGTTTTATCGCAAAAGCAACATTTCCAGTAAAATCGAATTGAAAAGTTTGATCGAGTCGCCATTTTGGAAAAAACAGATATTGAAATTTTTTGATATATGTATTTTGTGAACCACCTTAATTATAGCCCTACCTTAGAAATTTCGATAAGAAAATCTTGTTTTTCAACGAGATATGATGAAATAATAAAACACAAAATGTGATTAGGTAAACCAAGAGAAATCAGCATTTTGCCAACGACATTTTCTGTTTGTTTTGACTTGTAGAATACCGTGGTAGTACTGGCATCGGTATTTTTTGGGACACCCTGTATACTGTTAACAAGAAATTTTAGGAAATGTTATAAAGAATTTCAAGAGACACTACTGCATCTGAAACTCAAATAACATAATGTATTTTCAACAGTATTTTTATTTTTTTGATTGTGTGATTTGGCGCATAGAAGCCCAGTACAGTAATTCATGATACATATTTCTGTTTCTTCGTGAATATTGTTTTTGTAAGTCATAGACCTCGTACACCGAATTTTATTATCATTTTTTACCAATAAAAATTATTCATTCCTCAATTCATACTGTATTATCATAGAGAATGAAGAGTATTTAACTATATTATTTGTTATTAGATTGCTCATCCATATTCTTCAAATATGATACATTTCAGTCCTGAACAAAGTTTTAGGTGAAATAGTGAGTCTTTTTTTCTTAAGTAAACACTGCACCTCAGATTATAACACCGAATGCACTTGCATCTTCAGCGATAAGCAGTTGGAATGACCTCAAATAAAGATAAAGAGTGTTACACAAGTATTCGAAAAACTCATCGATAGTTCGAGCCAGCCTTTACAAATGAGTACACGCAATGTGCAAATAAACCAGAGAGACGCCTGAAGCAAAAGCATCCAAAGTAACAATTGCAAGCAACGATCCCAATGTGTTTCCAACAAAATTCTTAGTGACAGATTCTCAACAACCGAATAAAACACATTGATCATTTTCTGTCAACACTTTGTCGAACTAGAGAATGTTGTTCTCTATCTCAGTCTCAGGCCAGCCCATCCACATACTTTAAACAACGCACTACATATTGGTTATCTGTTCTAAATGCAGTACAGTTCTCTCATCCTTGTATGTTCTTCCCACTATTTTTACTCTCTTCACTACATTCCATTACAAAGTCTGTGTTCACTGATTCACTTCATCAGCTTGTATTGAATCTCCCCCTTAGCAGTTTGCAGAGAGAAGGACTCTGAAAATGCCTACTGTTTAGATCTGAATATAAAGAGAACAACTTAATATGATTTTCAATGAGTCAAAATAAGTTCAAAAAATTCCCAAAGAAAATGCATGTAAAAATTTGTTACCTAATCAACTGCGAAAGCTATCATCGCAATACAAGTTCAAAAAATGAATAAATTGAATTTTTCTATGAAAATTTCAATGTTTTCCTTATTCTAACATTCAGAATAAACAAGTGACGTCATATTCATCACAGATTCTAATTTCTCGAGGATGGAGAGAATGAGCGTCTAAAAATACAACAACAAAATGTAAACAGTGAGCAGTCATCCTGGAATGTTGTTTATCAGCGAAGTATACCAAATACATTCATAGCAGTAAACAAGAATGGAAAAGGAATATGCTGCAGTGTAGGCTAAATGCTATGAGTTGTCTTTGTCGAATCGGATGTCAGCTGAAAATAGAAACATTCAGTGTTATCGAGTGCGTAGGCATGACACCTCATAAAACGAAATGCATTGCACTGCATAGCACGGCGCAGAGGTCCAGGTTGTTGAACCAAGGCACGGCGACGCATAAATAAATTGCACGCAAAAGAAGAGGAAACTGTATCCCAATTGGGTCAAGGTTGCTTGTCGAGGTAGTGTGTGTGAATAGAGAATAGAGGCAACGAGTAAAAAACGTGAGTCAAAGTGGACTCCAAGTTGGGAGTGACTGACAAAACGACACTTTCTATCTTTGTTCAAGAAAAACTTGAATTCTTCTCAAGTTCCAAATAAAGCATTCATAGATTGAGCTTCCCCAGCTGAAAAGAGTTCGTATAACTTCCAAATGAAACTGCTGTGTCTTGATAGGGAAATTGAACCAAGAAGGTTATAAAAGAAAACGTTAACATTGCTGATTTTGAAACATACATTTGGATTGGGAAAATAGTTAGGCCTGATAAAAAGTTGGAAAATTAAAAATGGGCATGAGACTAAGAATGAACTGAGGACAGTAACAACAAGGTGATAAGTTCTACTGAATAACATGATCGATGACTTTTACACTACTTATGAATTACAAACAGATAATATTATGAACAAGGACACTATGGACACCAATAAAATATTATTTTACAATTGCAAACACAATCAAACTCACTAAAGACAATGAGTGCAATTTAGAATTAATTACTAACCTACCTAGTTTTAGTGCTTAGTTAAAAATTGATATCGACTTTCATGACAAGAGATGCAACTAACGTAATAAACTACTGAATTTTACTACTATCCAAATTAGAATAAAATTGAATTTTATTGCTTCTGGCTTGAAACATGGCAGATTCGAATGAAGCTGTCGAAAGATGGCTATAATAGCACAGTACGAGAATATAAATTGTAATCATAGTCATACCATTAGAATCTCATTAGTAAGAGAAAGAGAATTCAATGGAAAGTACTATAGAAAGCTTACTCATTGGATTCTTCTGAAAGAGAGTCATGTTTGGGCACATGAAATTTCAAGGAACTAACAATAAAAAAGTATAAAATAATCAACAGGATAGATTTCAATCTTATTGAAATAATTTAAATTTTTAAAAATATTTGTAATTGTTTGGGGCAGAGTTGAGCAATAAATTAACACACTAAATTAGTAAACTAGACGAATACAATAAGTTTTGAGTCAATCTATCCTATTCAATAACAAGTATGATCTTCTCCCCCTTTCCATTATAACATCAAGAATCAATAAAACTTGGCACTGACATTTATCTACTGTTAACAGAACATAATCTATTTTCGAATAATCGTCTCTATCTGTACTTATAAATATTATAGAACACCCCAAGAGAAACAAAGGTAAAACCCTACAAACAAATAACAAATGTTCAACTTGTTCAATGCCTCACAGTACAGTACTCAAAATACATTCACAAGAGGAAATTTTTGGATGTCAAAGCCTAAACAAGTATGAGTGGTTAGTGGAGTATATTAATAGTATGGTAAGCGAATTACTTATTAGACAGACAAGCCAGGGTAATTTACTAATTGACGATGAGCATGTGACCCTTGACTAGTCTTAAAACGCGAGTGCATAATTTACTGAGTAATTTCAAGAAAGCAAAAACATCATAACAAGCGGAAATATTTATTCCACTTCAAGGATAAGAAAATCTCCACAGTGCATTGAATAATAATGTTGACAGCCACAAAAATATTTTATCTGTTACACAGACAACCAAAGTACACTGCCATAAATATACAACCAAAATACTTAGGCCTATTTGTTTATGGATGTAAACAAGAAGAAAAACAAAAGTTGGTGGGCTATTTATTACTTGAGTAATCACAAGCTAAAAAAATTTAGTCATTAGAATAGCGGGCAGTTGAGTTTTGATTTATGAAGCATAACTCAAAGCATTACCATCATTAATAATAAATCTTTTAATAGTTATAAAGAGCGGCTGCTAAGTGATCATGAGGTTAAGTCACCATCACTCAAGACTCCTATTGGATGGGTGACCGACACAAAAATAAGGCAAGGTGGAACCTACCCATGAGGGTCTCCCCACAGATAAAACGTCATATGAACATATAGTTATAACATAAACAAAGAATAGGAGTAGATGACTAATAAGATAGGAACGGCTATTTACGTTTTTATTGTACGGCGAAAATAGTTCGTGTCAGGCGAGTTTAGAGGTCTCGCCGATCGCCCATTTGATGACAAACACAGATACTGTTTGAAGTACCGCTAAGTCCCCAGAGATGTCGCCACTATCACGTCGGTTTTCCGTCGTTCAACGTGATGAATCGTCTACTCCTCCTATTCTTTGTCTATGGTTATAATCAATACATTATTTTATGATTGGCAATGCTCAAATAGGCGAAAAGTGCTCGATCAAAAAATTATCCCTTTAGATCCTACTATTCCAAAGGCCAATTTTCTCTTAAGATGAGTCATTCAAGAAGACATATCCAAAAACTGTTAAAAGCTATGATGTTTTTCCATTCTTTCTTTTTTCGATAAGAGAGAGGTGAGTTGTAGAAGACGAGAAAGGAAGAGAAATGAAAATGAAAGGAAGAGGAATGAAAATGAAAGAAAGAAAAGCAAATGAGATGAAAAGAAGTTGAAAATGGAAATCACAATGGAAAGATGAGAAAATCAGGAAATGAAGGAAAATTTATGTAATTTCCACGACAATAGTTTGATAACCTTGTTACTTTCATTGGCTCTGGACTAGGGCCAAAAACTGGTTTCGGCCATAACTGACACATTACAGAATACCAGTGGTAACTAGTTAATCCGAGACACAAACAGTCAACAAGATATCTAATTTAATACCTGCATGAAACCACAAAGAAACCTTCACGAATTGCGTTGAATTCCTTATCAAACACAATCTTCAATACCTCACTCGGTAGGAACAATGAAAGGTGACGACGAAAATATTAACTAAAACCAGAGACAATTGGAACTAAAATTAGTACTAAATTAGTACTCTATTGTCTCTGCTAAAACTAAAGAAATCTGAATTCACTAAGACTCTAAGGGAAGGAACATCATTCAAAAGCTGTTCATATCGTTGTATTCTGGATATCTAATTTAATACCGTCAACAACCTGCAAGAAACCTTGACGAATTGCGTTGCATTAACGAAAATATTGTCTGAAACTGAATAAAATCAAAGACAATTAGAATACTTAATTTCCTATCGTCTTTGATAAAACTGAATTCAGGTAGAATGTGAATACTCAAATGGGGAGGAATATATTTCAAAAGCTGTCCCAAACTTTGTATTCGTCGCAATTAGTGACGTACCTGCACTAGCTGAAGATTGGCTATACTGGCAGCCTATGTAATTTTTGAAAGCATCGTCTAGCCAAAACTTCAAGCCAACTTGTCAATGATCTAAATATAAACAAAATGTCACATGTTGTACTTTTTGTGTTGAGTTGAGAAAAAAGTATGAAACAGAACAAAACACAATCTCAAAATCATATCAGCAATTGATCAATGATTTCTCAACCAACCAACAACTTTCTTGATGATATATCATTAACATCTCTATATAAAATTATTTTGATGACCTGTATAAATAATAAGGAAATACAGAAATGAACGCTTTGATTCAAGCAACAAACAATATATATTCGAGCAGCGAGCACTGAGTTAGCAAACACTAGAATGAAATTGCGTTTTGATTATTGGTGGAGCAACATAATGACAGATTAACACGTTGAGTGCTATACGGGTCTCCCGGTTCCCGTACGGATCGTCAGCCCCTGCTATGCTCAATGGTTGTGAAAATACCAGTGGTGCTAAATGCTTTTTTTGCATTATTTGATCATTAATCACGTTCTCAATCACATTACTGTTCTTTTTTTCCATAAATAGGTATTGTAGGCATAAAAACCAGTACGGGACCATAAAGCCCCGTATAGCACCAGAATGATGAATTTGATTCTTTCATCTGTTGCTCATAGGGATAGGTGAGCATAACATTTTCACATTTCAACTTATGATTTGATGATCAGCTGTTTGTAACAAAAATTCATTTTTCATTGCTCATTGCACCGGTAAGGGCATTATTTGTGCAGAGAGAAAAAGAGAGAGAAAGCGAGTGAGAACGAGGAGGAGGAGAATGAGAAGCTTTAGAACGGAAAGAATGAGGAGAAGTGGATGGAAAAGGGGGAAAAAGAGAAAAAAGGGAAAAGAAGGAGGAGAAGAAGAAAAAGGAGAGAAAGAAGAATGAGGCAAAGATTGGAAAAAAGAAGGAGAAGCAGGAAAAGGAGAAGAAGGAGGAGGCGAATATGGTAGAGAAGGAGAAGAAGGAGGAGAAGGAAAAGTAGGAGAAGGAAAAGGAGAAGAAGAAGAAAGAGGAGAAGGAGAAAACGGAAAAGAAGAAGAAAAGGTGAAGAAGAAGAAGGAGGAAGAGGAATAGATGGAGAAGAAGGATAACGAAAGATGAAGAAGGTGAAGAAGAAGAACGAGAATTAGGAGATCGAGAAGATGAACGAGAAGAAGAAGAAGAAGAACGAGAAGGAGAAGAATGAGAAGAAGATTGAAAAGAAGGACGAGAAGAAGGTGAAGAAGGAGGAATGAGAAAAATATTGAAAAGATGGACGATAAGGAGAAGAAAGAGGAGAAGGAGGAATAGGAGAAGAAAGAGGAGAAGGTGAAGAAGGAGAAGAACAAGAAGAAGTAAGGCTTATTATTTCTCAAAATTCACGTAATATTGTTTGCAATTGTTTGAAGACCATCAAAATATTTTATCGTCTTATCTGTCTCAACTTCCGCTGAAATACATGTTATATTTACTATTATTCACATATTTGCACACATAAGTGGATGAGATGACATCATGTTTCTATTATTTCTCCACGGCAGACTGTTTACTTTGCAAGTATACAAACAAATCAATCAACAGCAGCGTTCTTACATTCTTTCCCTATTACTCATCATGTCCCCACTCTAAAAAATTCATTCATGATTTTCTAAGTACAGTCTCCATGCTTCACAAAAGCTGGAGATGCGTGCTATGGGAAATCAAATCACATATATTCATACTCTTTATAGTACCAGTGTGTTTGGCTCGAAAAAGTTAATAGATTCGCTACCAGATGGTAGTATTGTGCAGATGGCATACGGGAACCGGGGGACCCGTATAGCACATTTGACCAAGCAGTGTACGGGATATAGGAGACCTGTATAGCACATGCGGCTGGCTCTAAATTTTGCTGCCGCGCTTAACGTGTTAAGAACTGCACTAACATGAAAAATCAATTTCCTCCAATTTTTCCTTCACAGCTTACTGAACGGCGTTTTCAAATAATTATTTGTTTTCTCTTCTGGTCTAGGTGCTTTAATAACCGGGAAAACTCATTGGCGTTGAAGGCTTTCAAGGTTATCATGCGTATCAGTCCTATTAAAATTTCAATTATCGTTTTAAAAACTCCTATCACAGCTATTTTCAAGAGGATTTCACTGTGAATTCTTCCTAAACCAAAATATGCGTCTATAGCAAGCTACTCCCACACTTCTATAATTTTACACCGACTATTCAGCACATACAATTTCTATTTCTAACACTACTGGTTCATCATACTTCTTCCCATCATTTTGTGCGGTAATTCATTTTGTGATTTGGTTTCTAATAATTTTTGGGAAATAAATTAATCTATTCATTCATTTAGATCACTACCACATTGATATCATTTAGAAACCACAAAATATAGATGCGCGTAGTAGGGGCTAAAACTGCATTTAAGGTTCGTCTTATCACTTTGACCGTTTAGTGCGAATTGTAATGAACATTACAATTGAATAAACACAATTTCATCTGTACTATATCTGTTCAATCGATAATAGGCTAATACATTATGCTAATGAATATTTACTGATCTAAGGTTTTGAAAAATATTAAATCTGCAATAAACACCTTATTCAACCCAATGACATCTAAAAATTCAAATAAATTTAATGAAGATTGCAAACTCAAAATCAATTTGCTCCAATTGTTAATCTAACTAAAAAAAATTGAATTTTTAATCTATCTAATTAAGTTTTATCAGTTTTTTAATCAAACTAACTAAATTTTCAATCTTATTTGTTCAAATTTTATGACTAAAAACTTTGTGTAAAGCCAGCGATCCAAACACTAGTGTGGTAGACGTCTTTTTCCAATTCTTTTTTTAATATATTCTTTCAACTCAGCAGCCATGAATAACTGAAGAAACACGTATAATTAGTATTGTATTTAGTTATTAATGAATAAAAAGACTGTAGATTTGACAACTTCCAGTCTTTTAATATTTATCATGGATAACTACCACAATATCACCTTCACTACTGCACAACAAATTTAGCTATTACCTTATTAAATTACAATAAAATTTATAAATGAATAAACTGTAGCACTTAATGCACACAATAAACCCTCAACACACTATTTAGATGAAGACGCACACAGTAAACTTTGAAACACGCAGATTCGAAAGAATAGGTTGCACTGGATGCGTACACTGCTCTCGTAAAGACGCGTTAATTTTAGCACGACGCGCGAAGAGCTAACTATGAACAGTTGAAGCGCACTGAATACTCGAATACACCGAATACTCGCTCCTCCACGGCAAGGCAATGCCAGCTCGCACACACACTACTGAATAAAACTGACTGAGTGAGTGACAAGCGATCGCCAGCCACGCTACTCCCACTGCACCACTGACAAATAATACAAACACCAGAAACTGACAGAGAACGCGCCAATGAGCAAGAATGACAACAAGCAACAGAGTGTGACAGATATAGCAAGCGAGTAGAGGCGACTACTGATAGAAAATTCTTTTTACATATTTTCATGCCTACTACTATTTCAGTATACATAGCCTATACATATATACCAAACTTCACTGTTGTTGAGTAGCATCCCAACAAAGTATGGAATAACATAATTTACAGCATTAATTAAGTTTTTGATTGACAATTTTCAATTTTTGTATACATACGTATACCGAACTACACTGTAGTTGGGTAGCATCAACAACATTATGTGCCGCACTAAATTAAGTTTGTGAATGACAATAATTTTAATTCTGTAATTTAATTCTGTAATTTTAATTTTGTGATTGAATTTTAATTCAGTTCTTGAACTTTTTTCTATTAATAAGTTGTACAATAATCGTTAAATGTTGAGTAATATACAGTAATTCAATAAACTTACTTGATTCTGGTTGACTTGAATGAATAATAGATGAATAAACACTTAGAAATAAAAATTTATAATAATAGAAATTAACAAACGAATAAATAAATAACATTGATTGAATGAATAACGATTACCGGGAACAGACACATGTAACTTCTGAATTTATTAACGATTTTAGACAGAAATAGTGAATACTTCTACAAAAGTTCAGAATATGTAATTGTAATGTGATTAACAATTTGAAATTATATATTTCCAGGAATTCATGGGTGAAAAAAGAATTTTTAATAATGATGTAGTCCAAAATAAAGTTATGATTTCACAGCACTTCAACATATAAAAATATTTTCAATATATGAATGAGAATTGTACACATCGAGTTTGTACCGCTATAAGAAGAATACAGGGTGAGAAACAATGGAATACCGGTATTGAGCCGCTCTAAAATCGGAGACGGAAAGTGGAAAATACAAACACTTGAATCAACGTATCCCCTTCAACACTGAAGCTAGTCTGGACCAGTGTGGAAAGGGATACAGTACGTCATATGTTCGATTTTTCCAGACAGGACCAGTCCAGAATTTACGCTTCCAATGTAGGAGCAGCCTTAAGAAAATCTAGTTTCCCAACAGCTCAAGAAATCAAGTTCTACTGAATCACCAAAATAATGGTATTGTACAATATTAATTACACTTGGTCAAGAACTTTTCCATTGTGAATTTCTAGTACCCAATCATTCACGGTTTAGTGAACTATTTGAAATGTGTTGATGCTGAATTTATCAAATTTATGCGGTACTCATATTTGGAATAGAAATTCCAAAAGTTATTAATGAAAGAGTTGGAGTTATTAAGGTTTAGAGTTATTAATAAACAACAAATTATAATATTCGATGATAATTTTGAATTTTATGGAAGTAATATAACGTTATCAAGCCCATTAAGATAGAGTTTACATGATGAATTGGTATACAATTGTATTGTAAAACAATAGGTTATTGTAAATCACTTTTTTAACTTAAGATATTGGTGATCAACTTATAAATTGTTGCGCTTTTTATCAGAGTGGAAAAATTAATTGGTTTATTTTACAAGATTATTGTTATTTTTGGCAATAAATTTATGAGAATTTTAAATCATAAAAGTTGAAAGTTCAAGAAAAATAAAAAGAATTCATAAAAAATTGAAGAAGACAATAAATTATAGTCTATTATGAGTTTATTTTTTTCATACCCCACACAGGGTTTTTTAACAAATCATCACAGTAAATGATCAACAAATCTTTGTTGACAATTCTTTACTTTTCATAAACTACATTCCAGTGTGACACATGTTCAAGAGCCGTTAGTAAATGAATTTTCATTTTTAAAGAATACTTCTAATCTGAAGACTTTAACCTGCTTAGAAATAGTGCTTAGACTTTAGTGCTTAGAAATATATAGCGCAACTTGCTAGGTTACAGTAGTAAATGTCTAGTGTGTGAGCAGTTTATCAGCTATTTTATTCTATTGAATTTCATTGAAAATTCGATAATGTTCGATAGGTTGACATAAATTGCTCATGTTTTTTTTCAAATTAATAAATATTTCTTCAGTTGATTTTGAGCTCATATTTAATCGTTTATATCAAGTATAATTTCCAATACGAAAATATTGCTACAGGTAAATATGATTGTTATTAAAAAAAAAGGAAGGAAGGTTGATGGAATAATAAAAAGATGAGGTGATAAGACCAATGACAAGCGCTAGCACATTAATGTGTTTGCCTTGGTAAGAGCGCGTTTCCATCGATATGATAGAGACAACAATTTGACAAGTAAACAAAACTTTTCAAGATATTTTAATCCACACAACAACAGTTCATTGACAAAATAAGAATGCATATAAATGTTTATAAATTTGATGCGAAACCTCAGAAAAAATTTATTTTTGAGAACCCAACTGGTAGCGAACTCTAAAGCACACATCGTATTTACTAACTTACAATAATAATTGCTATCAATATTACAGAACTTCACTTCTATCAGTAAAAAAAACTTAATTCAGATTGTACGAAATAAAAGACAATATACAACTTAAATTGAGATTCTCAAAAAACCTAAAGCAACTGAAATAACATAAATGCTATAGGTTTCTGTAGGGGCCCGCCTCTTTAATCTATTACCCGAAGACCTGAAGGCCATCAAGGAAAATAACATATTTGCCCGTGGACTGAGGGAGTACCTTGTTGCAAGACCATACTACTCACTTGCTAAGTATGTTGACGAACACACATACCAACACCGAACCTGACTGACCCCAATGTGGAGGAAAATGGACGATTCCCTGGTAGCTGACTATGGAGAAGACTGACAAAGTAACAATGTGAAAGTAAGTTACAAGTTTCAACTGGACAGTCCAGTTCATAGGTTTAGAGTGCTTTATTTCTGAAATTTAAGGTGCGGAACACCTATTTATTTTTATAAATAGTATTATAAGTGGCATTATTGAGCAGCATCATGATATTGTAATTGGAATTCATTTTTATAGATTATTTTAAAAAATTTATATAATATAATTCATAGGAATAAATTTCAATTACAATACCATGATACCGAAATATAACTTAAAATTTTTATCATTAAAATAAATTAGTGTTGGTAGCGAACAAATCATAACACAGAAGAGAACATTCATTTTTAGAAATATCTATGTTGATCGTTTTAGATTTAGTCATGGTAGTAACAATACAGTTATGTCACCAAGAATACAAAGTTTCCAATAAGACGATAACTCAATTCCTAATATCAGTAAATATCAATTTTTGGCGCTGAAACTAGTTTTCCTGAGAAGCGCAAATTGGAATCGATAATTAATTCAATACAGTTCGATTATTGTTTTCAAAGAACATTTCTGAAGTACCATGGAATGGTAAATTACATCAGTGACAAATAGGGTTCGGCCAAATTGTATTTTAAAAAAAACTAAAAAATATTTGTTCAATATCAGTCAAATTAATATCTTTTCCAACTGATTTTCAACTGATAAGATCATGAAATTAACATGATAAATATTCATCAAGGAGAATCCTCATCCTCCGATACCATAAGTAAAGTAGAGCAGTAATTGTTTGAATACAGCTGAACCATAATCTTTGAAAATACGTTTTTCAAGATTAACTACAGTGATATTAATTTAATTTGAAGGTTGGCATTAGATAAATAGATATATAGAGAGATGTTATTTCTTTACCATCGTACTACAGGTCATCAGCAATGTCAAGAAATGATACCTCTCTATCTATCTGTCTATCTAATGCCAAGCGTCGAATTAAATGAATGTCACTGTACAGATTGTCCATACCCTATAAGACCGCGGTTACATCGGATGCCAGTTGAAACTCGTAAGGCTCAATTTACACAGATCGGAAGTGGCGGCTACATAGATCACATGTTCGTCTACTCCATTCAAACAAATACTCCAATGCACACTAAAACAGCTGCTTTATGTGTGCATTGGACTATTTGTAAAGAGTAGACGATCATATGATCCATGTTCGCGCCACGTCCCCGCCCGAGGTCCGTTCTGTGAGAATTGGGCTTTGGAATAGGATTCAACTCGTGTCTACTAAAATTAGCTACATAGTGTTGATCACTAAATTTTAGAGGTGAGCAATATTGAAAATTATTTTCTTGTGAAAAATGTCACATAACCTATATTTTTGGACTATTTTCATACATTGGGAAAGGGACAGTTTTGGGCGTAAGCCTGAAGTACCATCCTATAAGTATTTATTGTACATTGCTGAAGAAATAAATAAATAATATATAGAAAGCCTACGCTGTGATTACATTGGATGCGAATCTGCACTACCTGCAAGTATTCGCTAGCAACTCGCACCAACCCGCATCATCCAATGTAAACGCGGACATACATGAATACTAATACACATTTTGCAAAGAAAATGTTCGATTTAAAATAGAAAGAATAATATTGGCAAGTACCTAGTATAGTAGATTACAGCAATAAAGAATTCACTGAAAAATTAAAGCCAAAGTGGACAAAAAGACCAGGCTGTAACTTACACAGACGATAAAACGAAATTGAATATAGGCCTACTAGAAGTTGACAGACAATTCAAGAAGAGTAACTACAGACAACTCACTCAGACTGTAAGGCTCTATTCACACTTGGAAACTCAAATCGCGGAAACTGAGTGACTCGGATAACAAACATTGTGTTTTCAAATGATGACGTTCAGACAGTACGGTTGCAGGATCGTCTGAGCGTCATCGTCTGAGCTCAGTTTCCGCGATTTGAGTTTCCAAGTGTGAGCAGAACCTAAAACGAAACTGAACGTACTTGAAGTTGACAGACAATTCACGTTTTACATGATTGAACGCATGATTGAACATTTTTTCATGTTGAGTAATAGTGAACATGATTCATTCATATCATTTACCTTACAGTGTACTGCATTTGAATTTTTTCAAATTATTAAATACTAAACGGTATAAAGAGTGGATAGAAAAGAATAATTTCTTCTGCAAGCACATTGATTCAAGGAATGGATTTGCATATACAATTTATACTTCTAAAAGTTTTTTTTGGTCAGTGTTTTCCAAGGGAGTTTTCAATAATTTAATAATAAATTACTGTACGATGAAAACTTGTACATTACGTCGATGAAACTTCCTCATTACCTACAATTTCTTGGATTTCGCAGACTAAATGAATTGGAATTATTGAACTGCCGTTATTATGCAGTTATGATTAAATCTATGATCAATAATCAATCCAACTATCAATTATCTAGTTATCTCAACATGTTGATATGAGAGCTATTCTGCCTTCAGAATTGCAACTATGAACATTGAACAAGTAGGTTATGTTCTATTGCTCCGTATAAAGTAAAATATTTCCATGAGACAGTCTGGACTGTAAAGTGGCTGAGATATCTCCCAGTCGAGTCTCTTAGCCTTTTCTTATAGTTTTATAAAAAGCCTTTATACACATAACAGTTTGGTGAAGAAACCCTATATTTGCGATAGAACAGGACCGCTGTATCTAGCTTCATAGTGTAATCATCATAGAGAAACCTACTAAACTAACCTACAAATCTCATCAAGGATAAGACTTTAGACATGTTCAGCTTATACTGAAAAATCAGTTTGAAGCGATATTTTGAGATAGATTGATTTCTTAATGGAGCTGGGTGATAGGGAGTGTAAAGGCTTAAATAAGAAATTCAATATCTTGTTATGACAAGCGCTTGCTATGACATGGCGTTCAGTTACCTTTTTCAAATAATCAATTGAGAGGGTTTACTATTGACGCACTTGGAAATTAGTATAGGCCTACTAGATAATATATTTATGAATGAATTACATGGGAAGCTATACTGAGATAAACTTCACTGTTCCAGAGCTAGATTTTTAGTTCATTAAATCTATTATCTATTTCCACCATACTCGTGTTAATAGTTTATTCAAGTAAGTCCAATCTTACAAACAACCTGTACACAATAGTGTAGTTGTGGTAAACTTCTTCTACTTATGTGACTTGGACCTTTACTGACCTAAGAAATACGAATTTGCGGTCATTTTTCACTTTTCCTTTTTTATTTACCCTGCGCAACTTTTCAAATGTAGTGGTAGTGATTATAGAGAAACTAGTTCCAAGTTCGCAACGAAACTAGAGATCTAATTCTATTGCAAATTTATTCTTTTTTAATATTAAAAATGGAAGAAATTAATAGAGGATGCAGTTGACGAACTGCTGTAAATACCTCTTGCTATTCAGATATGTTGTCAATATTTGCTGAAGCAGAGGTCTTCAGATCTATTTAAATAGTTTTCTTTGGTTTATCGTTTCTCCAATTATTATTTTTAATATTGTTTACTACAGAGTATCTAAGTAAACTTAGAAGAGGAAATATAAAGGACTGAGAAAATTTTGCAGTATTTAGTCTACCAATAAATGCGTCAGGGTTAAAGTGTCTGTAAATTCGAATTTCTTACTCCTATAAAAGCCCACGACGTCACATATATATCAAACCATTGATATATAAACCATTTGATAAATGGTTAAATAAATAAACCATTATATAAACTGACCTCATCCGTGGCCCATGGTTCCATGTCTTCTTTTCCTGTTTTAGCATCCACTGTTTTGTTTTTTGAACTGGTCTGGAAAATAATACGATATTATAAATATCTTCAATTATCTCTACACAAATGGTTTTTCATCAACTTTATTAGTATTTTATTTTAATAACACAATTAAATGAAAAAATCAGAATACAATACCATTGAGGAGAATAATTTGCCAAGTTGTAAATTTAAAGATTAAAAAAAAGCTCAAAGAAGCTCGGAATAGAATTATGGTTAGCAGATATACTAGGAAGATCTATACACCTAAAAATATAGGTGGGTTTTGAACCATTGGGTATATTAAGCGGGGCAGGCCTCAAGCGACCACCCTTACAAAGGGATTGATGCCCTGTTTTTCAGTCATTCAATAAACTTATTAAACCAATAACTTTTTTTGCATTTGAAAACACATGGTTATTGATTCAATAGTGCTATTGGATCCATAAACTGTCTATTGAGCGACTGAAAAACCAGGCATAAGAGGTGCATGTATCTCATCTAATCCGAACTATTAAAAAACCAACGCAACAACAAAGCCAAACGCTTCTTACACTCTTGGTAAAAAGTAAAAATTACTTGAAAATATAAATTCACAAATCTACAGTATAAGTTAATTATATTTATCCCATTTAATTCACAAGAAAAACAGTGCAATAGGAGCATACAATTTTTTTTCAACACCTAGTATTAAGTGCATAAAAAATCACTTGGATGGTAGCATACTTCCTTTAATGATAAACAAGAATTATCAAGCATAAAAACAACATAGATCAATAATTTTAATGGTTTGAAGCGGAATTTTCAATCATCAGTCCGAAAGCACTGTTTACATTTTTTTCTCTCGTCAATATGGTATACTATCGATAAACAGGCAACCTTCACCCTGGAGGTCGAAGGTGATATCTCAAAATATAGGCTTTTGCAATATCACAAATGAGTAATAATTTTATGAAACGGTCAAAATGATAATAAACTGATGATTTCGGTAAAATCTGAAAGAATCATTGCTTTCTATGTGAAAAGTGAGACTGGCTATAGGAATAATTCATTTCAAATTCAATCAATTTAATTTATCTACCAAGTCATTTATTGGGATAAGTTATCAAAATACATTAATATTATTTATCATCCAACAACTAAAATAGATTCAACTTATATATTGTTCTCTTACTTAATCTATATTAGATTTATATTGATTGTGAGAAGTTTGATTGAAATAGAACAAACAAAATTGATTAATTAGACAGGCTCGACAGTGAGTGATGATTCAATGATATGACATGATGAAGAGCTTTACACAATATTGTACTGAATGGATGAAACTACAATAAGATGAGAATATTCAATTCAACTTTACACAAATGAAGATTACTTTATTCTAACGAAGAGACAAATCTGCATAAGTAATTTGGATACGCCGTAGAGATATAGTAGCATAATTATTAAAAAAGGAAATGTGCTTCTTGAATCGTACATTTATAACTTACTGTACAATATTACAAACCAATTTTACTAGGAAAAACTCCAGACAGCCAACTAGTCAACTGAAACTATTGTTTCTAACTTATTTATTCTTATGGCTTACAAAATACTGTTCTGCCCCTGATAGACTAACATAAGATAAGATGGAACAATTTGCTCAACAGGGGTCAATCTGTTTATTTATCATTATAAGCACACTTTTACCAAGCTGACCAATGGTTGGAATTCAGCTTTTCATGGTCCCTGTTTGATATTGGAAATTGTTTTATTATAACCAAACTTCAACACTGGATAATATTTTTCCAGTAAATTTTTTGTAGATCATATACAGATCATACTTTCTCATTCAATCAATATCACTTCCAATCATTCTAAAAATGTATTTGCATTGTTGAATACAATCCTGTAATTCAATCCAAGTATTATGATTGAATTGAGATTTGATTGGGATCTGATAATGTTGTTGTTAATGTAACTTTCATTTGGGAACAAACAATTCAATATCATCAATTAATATACTGAAATGAATTTATTTGCAAATACTAAGTACAGTGAAAACTAAAAATTATAAAAGCTATACTAAATGAGAGACATAATATTTTTACCTCTACAAACACGAAGGAAGCTAACTGTATATCTTCTTACACACACTCAAACTGGATAACTAAGGTGGTTGTGAAGTGAATTACGGTATATACAGGAACAGCTTGGTAGTTCAAATATCACTTGAAAACCTACAAAAAACAATAAGGAATTTATTAGTTACATTGTGAAAATTATATAATTGATGTACTAAAAGGATGAAGGATAGATGTCAAGTAATACATGTTGTTCAAAAATATAAAGTAACTTATACGAATAATTATGATGAAAATATTATGGGATACGACAAATGTTGAAAATATCTATCATACTTTACTTTCACAATAAGTAGGCCTATAGCTCACTTATCTATCTGAACCAAATGAACGATAAATAAGTTGTTGAATGAAGTGGTAAGTCACCAAGTAAAATACTAATTCAACTTGATTCGGTTCAATACCAGTTTCATCTTTAGAAATTCTGTTTTGATTTCTTATTATGAAGTATATAAATTTCAAATTCAAGACACTTATTGAGTAGAACTATCACCATCAATACAGTTAATATTCTGAGACTTCATATTTTTTACGGCTTTTTGCTACAATGCAAATACCGTAGATTGGTACTAACACAAAGGGTAATTGACAGGTGATTTAAATATATTCAACCACGTTCATCTGAATGACGATGAGAAATATTAATTATTTATGCACTAGAAGAATTAATAATATTCCATATTGATTCATTACATAACAAAATTACAACCGGAATTGATTTATTTCGGAGGAGGTATAAATATAAACAATAATTATTATGATTTATAACAATAAATGGATGTAAAATTATTAGGGGCTGCGTTTAAGTCTAAAGTGTACTCCTTGCAGTACTACTGTAATAAGCAGTGAAGTGCCGGTACTATAATAAATCATGTCCTAATATTCTTACTCCATACAGTGTATTTGGAGCAATTACTACACACAACAAAGAGTCAAGAGTGGAGTTAGAACGACAAACAAAACGTTATCAGTAAAATTAGAATGTAGTGGGCAAGCAGATAGTAGCACACTGAATTTCCTTGTCCTCAAATCTATATCTAAAACGAATTTGGGTTTGTAATTTATTGGTTGCATTAGCAAGTTTAAGGAACCAAAAAGCATCGAAAACTGTTTAAAAACGTGATAGAATCAGGGATTATTGTTAACTTTTCAACGATTACTAATTAAATTAGTGAAAATTCAACACCTTTTAATAATCCAGTAGCAACTAGATTGATAGTTCTATGAAAATAGAAGTTTACCAATGTTTTATGAGAAATCTGATGAAAACGAAAAGTTACATAATTATTAAAACTTCTGTTTATGAATTAACACATAATGTGTTTAAAATATTTTAATAGGAAAAAATAGATGTTTTTGTATTTGGAAAAATGTATGTTAATTATCGAATGCAGAATTATACAGGAACAAGGCTAGCCTACTTAAAAAACACATCTTTAAAATTTTAAATCAATTTTATCAAGTTAGGAACGTGAATTTTACGAGAGGAATGCTAGCAAAACATCCCAATTCACGAAAATTGTAAGGCCTTTCAACTTTCAGCCCAACTCTCTAAACTGCAGAGAAAGGCCTTGAAATGCTATTGCAAACAAACAGCCTTAAGAAATGTAAATTGAAGGCGTCTACAACGGCTAAAGGATCAATACTTTAAAGACTGGGTATGAAGTAAACAAAAGGTAAAGAGAGCACTGCTAAATATGTAGGCTGAACTGATACGCATACGACAGGGTGACTAGAGAGAGAAAGAATATCATCTACTAACAGAATTACAGCACACTGACAAAAATAGGAATTAATCGTAGCTATCAGTTTACCTGTTTCATATGCAATAGCGATAGAGCTTTGAAAATTCCCTGCAAAATAATACTGTACTAAGTTATCAATTTAAAAAACGAATATGAACATTACAAAAAATAGGTAGAGTTTATCACGCCACAATATTTCATTATTATTTATTTAAAAGAAATAAAACTCATTTCTGAAACACCCCTCAATAAGCGTACCAATAAAAATCTCTAAATCAAATGAATCTCGTGTTTTATCATTAATATTGTGAAATATTCTATGAAATTATAAGTATACTATATTATATAAATTGTATATCAATAATATTTTCAATATGAATCGTTAATTTTGCCAGTGAAAACAATTGAAACAGTAGAATAGAGCAATAAAAACAGTGAATAAATAATACGTCTGTAATTTTAATGCAATTCATTTAGGCCTACCGCCCATTTGAAATATTTCAATACATAAAAAACGTCCATTAAATTAAATGTCTGAGGGTCCCGTGAGTGCTTCGTTATCGAGATAAAAATAGAAGATATTATGACTATTTAATGGAGTGTCTTATGAAGTATCTGTGTTGAAGCAGCATAATATAAAAAAGATCTGAAATTCAAAAAGAGCATGTTTCAAGTCTAATGCTGCACTTTTTTATTGAAATAAAGTATATTTTAAAGTTTTTAGTGAGTTATATTTTTGATGTAATTTATTAAAAGTCGAACTTGGAGATTTTGAAAAAATATTAGCCCATGTTGAATCCAGACTGCATATAGACTACAGAAATCTGAGTCAAAACAAACTGATTGTTTTCAATTATTACAATGTTGACTCCCTGGTAAGGGTGCATTTGAGCTCAGGCTATCAGGAGATGGTGACCATGTTCCAGCATGAGAATAACCCAAAACATATTGGAGTTTCAAGTTTAGATAGATTTCAGCTCATTCACACTAGCCTTCTGGAAATACTGTATTAATGAATCTTTACTACTACTACTACTACTATTAAAAGTGTTACGGTGTACAGTTTTATGTGTGTATAATAAAAGGTCCAGTACGAACGAATTATCTGTTTAAGTTCTTTCACTTAAAAGTAAAACTGGAAGAATTATTTATTCCTTCAAGTTTATCTAGCTGAGATGACCCATCTCATATTACAGACTTCATTTGATTATAGACTACCTGAAACATTAATACGTCATACTTTAAGACCACACACTTTTACTTTGACTCATACTCCAATTCAAGGTTTGGACCTCCTAATTCGTATAGTATTTCAAAAATATGTTTCCTCTTTTCAATTAGATAAAAGAAACCTATAGTTAAAACGCCGTTGGATTGATAACAGCAAAAATTATTTTGAATAATATCAAGATAAGATTTTTGAATTTAGTCATTAATAAAAGAACATTTACAATACATACTCATATGCTAATTTATAATAACACTTTGCAATATAAATACAGTACAGAGGTCCAATTGTGATTGTAATCTGAACTTATGCTCAATAAAAATACAAATTTTTTTAGAGTATAATAGTGATTTTGAGTGAAATGAATCATCAATATCTAGGAATAGATCAATACACTCCATTTTAAATTGGTTTCATACAATCGAAGAGTAATCATTGAACATATAAAGTAGATGTCAGCGCTACTAGCAATCAAGTAATAACCAATAAGAGAGTTCTTGTAGCCTACATACCTAACCTGAATCGAGATAATGACTACTTTCTTCTAACTTTGAATATGAAACAGTATATTTTATTCTTGAGCACTTTAAACTTATATTGTGAAACTTATAGTGAAGAGTCTAATTTATTTTTCAAGAGTCAAAAAGTTGGTAGTAAGTTGCTCGCCATGATTTACTTCAAATGATGTTTTTTTTTATTATTGGGAGCTCACCAACGCTTCTCTTGATTGAAATAAATTACATCAATGTTCATTAAAAATAAGACCAATAGGCTAGTTATCAAATTTTTCAAGGTCAATGACAATTAATTACAAGTAGAAATGGAATTGCCCCATTTTAGTCATTTTAAACTGGATTAATTGTTAGTAGATTTATTACAATAATATGAAATATTAGTTGGGTGTTTAACAATCTGTCAATTGAATTCAGTGAACTCTGGTTTACTATTATAATAGTGTGTAAAAAACTGGGCTAGTGCGATATAATTATTCATGTAGCCTAATAAAAGTAACCTACAGTTTAAATCACTGTCAGTGATTAATAAAAACAACATTCTACGAAAAGAATGAGGAACTATTATTGTTTACAAGAAAAAAAGAATTTTCTTTGACAGGGTGTAGGCTATGTTTGGTCGCCGAAACTTAACCTTAGCAGATCGAACATTCGATCACCAATAGTATTATTTATCATAAACCAGGAATACAATTAGATAGTTTCAACAGCTTCAAAATGCATAATTTACAAAACAAGAAAGTTTGAATAATTACATTAGACGAAATAGGATTCAGATAAAACCGAATCATAAAACTTGGCACAGAATTTTAATTTTTCAATAGCCGTACATGACACGGCACGAACTCACGACACAGTTATTTCAAATGAGAAGAACTATGTGATCAATACCTTATTTAGAGCAAATTTTATACAATTTAAAAATCTATTGAACAGTGTAAATTAAATTACCTTAGTCTTTTTCTGTTTATTTAGCATTTCAAAAACATTAACCACCCATTAAAAACACTTTACGCGAGTTACATACACATACACCGAACACTACGACTGTAGTTTGATATGATTGGCTGAGATAATCACGTGGTCTATAACTTCAACATTCATCATCTGTAGAATATTTAGAAATATTTGAAAAATTTACCTCACTCACCTGATAATTAATTTATCAATTCTGAACATCACACTTGAATTAATTTTTTTTCAACCGTTCTGATATCACTTGAATCCTACAAAAGTCTCATAGTAAAAAGTATCATTTTTGTCTTTTTCAATTTTTTCATGAGAATTTGATTCCAATTTGTTAAATAATATATTTTTAATCTCAATAATCATGAAATATGCATTTTTCTTCAACATTGACGCTTTCTATGTATTCACTCAGGGTACTCTATTGGTTCTCTATGAAAGTTAAGCGTCTAAGGTACCTACCATTTTCACTGGGAGGGAATTTCAAACCGTAAATCCATGTAGGCTTCTCCTACTAATAACAACGAAAGACATTAAATAAAAGAAAGTGTAGCATGTAAATTCACTATTAGAATGCATGAATATTGAGCTGAATATAAGGAAATTCTATTATATTCAGACCATTTTCATAATTGTATCCCATCACCATTTTAGACCTAAATATCCTTTCAATATACCGTGTGTTGGAAGTAATAAATTAGATATACCGTACTTTTGTTTAAGAAGTCTAATTACAGGGCATATGCTTTTTTGTGATTGAAAATTATATTGAATGGAGTGTAACTCAAATCGGTACCTAATATCATCTTAAAATTTATTTCAAAGCAGTCAGGTTAACAACAGGCTAGCCATTCAAGTGTTGTAACTATGACAACTTGATAAATAGGCTACAGCAAAATTATTTTGTTGAAACATAATAGCATAATAGGATGGCCGGAATTCATCAAAAAAGTAATGTAAAACGTTTTGTAGAAATGTGAGAGCTCTTTGGCATATCGTGGCATATAATTTACAATATGGTAATAATATTATCTACCGTACCGTTGAATCAATCTGTATATTCTACTAATTTATTTAATTTTATTCCAAGTTTAAACATAAAACTATCATTAATAACTATTTTTCTCTAGTAATGATGGTCAGATCATAGGAATATGAAATAGAAATAATAAATTAATAAAACAAGATTACTTATATAATATAAAAATATATAGGTATAGTCTATTTATTACTAAATAATATTAAAATTGTACACGCACAACCGTACAAATGTAAAAAATATTCTATTATTATTTATATTTCCATGGTATATAATTATGTACTTGCATAATTATTATACATAGCTTGAAGTTCAAATAATCATCATTATTTTTAAAGGGCTAGAGCAGCTCAAAATAAGTTCGATTTGCAAATCATGCTTGACTATTATTTGTAAGAATTTTGAATATAAAATACGTACAGTACCATATCTAGAATGAAATATATACTTGTTTAGTGAGTTTTAGTGACTTGTTTGCAATAAAAAACTTTTGTATTTTAAGGCAAAAGCTTCAACTATTAAAGATGCGATAAAAAGATGGGAAGACAAAACAGGACAGAATTCAGCTGAGGCAAAAGAAATCGGCTTACAATTTCAATGGATGCCGATTGAAAAAATGGACAACTCTCTTGGACAACTAGTGAAGTGCGAGTGAGTAAGCTGGACACTTATTGAATAAATTCAACAGTGATACAAATTGTATTACACCAATATTAGAATTGGATATTGAAATGAAAGAGTTAGTACCGGTAACAAAAATGTGTATTTTTTAAACTTTATAAAAAGCTCATGAATATTTTACCCTGAGTGTGAATGTAATGAAACAAGAGCGATTTCAAAATTTAACGCAAGTTTCAATACTCAATTTAATTTGTTTTTCTCTTTTCTAGGAAATTATCCCTCTCTACAAATATGATTGAAAAAATTGCTGGCCTAGGTGGGATGAAAAACCTTAAGATTCTTTCTGTCGGTAGAAACTATATAAAGGCTTTTTCTGGATTGGTAAGATCATTTTTTACCTTCCTGTGAGAGGGAGAAACTGAACTCAATAATGATTATAGGTAGATCAAAGGTAGAAGTGCAATAATGAATCAAGATTTGTAAAATCAAGCCCAATAAGTAGAAGTAATTCTTGTCTTAAGAGAATGAGTATCAGTGGAAGGAGTAAACTAGGGTGAGGGGGGGTGGTTGTGGTCTTCAAATAATTACGATGAAATAGTTTCTCTTTTAAAACACTAAACGTCAAAGAAAAATGTAATATTGATACGTTTAAACACCTGCTTAACATTAATATATCATTTTAAAAACATTAAAGACCAAAACCTTTCACTTTCATTTTCAAAAAAATGAAAATTGCCACTTATGGGAATCAAAGCCAGGACCTTCTGTTCATCAGTAGCGTGTTCCTCGCTCTACGCTACGGAAGATTTTTATTATTGACAGTATTTGAATAGCTCAACGAGCTGTGACCTAAATAAAAAATTCCAAGGCTAATACAGGCTACCTATTTTTGCTTGTAACTTTTTTAATTCTATCCCCAATGTTCAAATCAATAGGCTTCTTACTTGATCTATGAAGATATTACATTCCAAATTTCAGAATTGTACGATTTTTTGTTCGTTAGATATTGTGCGGACAGACAAAAAGACGGACGGACGGACACGAATACGATCGCATCAAGGCCCTATATCGGGTCCTTAATCATTTTTAATATAATTTTTCCAGGAGCCTGTTGCAGACACTTTGGAGGAGTTATGGATTTCTTATAACTTGATAGAAAAAATGAAAGGCATTGGAGTTTTGAGAAAGTTAAAAGTTTTGTACATGTCAAATAACCTCGTGAAAGACTGGAGTGAATTCAACAAACTACAGGAATGCCCAGAACTTGTTGATCTGCTATTTGTTGGTATGCTACTTTCAACCAGACATATTTTCAATACAATAATATTCAAATTAATAATTTTAAAGACAATAAAATGAAAAATATCCGCTTTAATATCAAGCATTGGTTTTAGTGCCCATTTATTTCAGCACAGTAATAAATCTATTGATTATTATAATAGAATATAACGTCACAGATAATGAAATCATACACCACTGATAGTAATATTTGTAATTCAAACTTTCTTGCTTTTGAGTAAATAGTAATGTAACTAGAACGCTAGTCTATTAATTAAATAGAATTTTATATAGGAGCCAGATAGTGTAATAATAGGTATTGAAAAGCTGTTTCCGACAAATACTGTAGTTTATATTATTAAATAAACTAACTTGTATAATCACGTCTACTCTATCAACTGTTTCCATACTTGAGAATAGAACAATCTGACATTCGCCATATTGGAAATGTATCTTGAAGTAAATATATAAATGAAAAGTTCAGTAGTAAGAAGAAACAGTGATTTAAAATTTTCTGGGAGTGATCAACATATTCAACTCTTTTAGGTAATCCTATATGCGAGTCAATGGAAGAAGCCCAGTGGAGGATGGAAGCAATAAAGCGCTTGCCGAACCTGAAAAAACTAGATGGAGATCCAGTTATAACTGAAGTGATAGCCTAATCCTCAGTTTTTAATAATAAAATACAAGATTAAAGTTACTTTGTATTTGTTCTAAATTTATACGGTACTCGATATTAAGCTACCTTATAAAAAGTAATGAGGTAATAATGCACTGAACCAATGTGTATTTAGTTGTTATTAGCTTATTAATTTTCATACAGTAAAATACACAATAAAGTAAGAATGTTTTAATAATTATTTTTGTTCAACAAAACAAGATACTAAGTTACGATTCACTTTCTTCTTTCTTAACGGGTCCCGCTCTGCATTCCGGATATTTATCATACAAGAAACTTCTCAGGAAACCATATTCGAAACGAAGCTGTTTGCGAACCTGAAATTAAACATGATTACGGTGATCATTTGAAAGACAGTACAAATATATGAATGGAAAAGGAAAAATGCTTTCTCAAATCAGGATACTATTCTTCCACGCAACAAATAGCTCGATAAAGCTGATCTATAAAAGACATTGCTCTTTGTGTAAAGCTTGAAATACAAAAGTATACTAACAGAGTTTTGAATCCAATGAGCACAAAATTACAGGACCTATGTAAATAATTGTGGCCAATAACTTGAATATTCATTTTTATTTTTCTATCATGGGTATTAGTACTCTATGGAAGGCAACAGATACATTGATATCTTTTCCATGACTGTTTCATTGATGAGCCACAAGAAAACTCATTCTAATCCATGCCTATGAACTTATAGATGTTGAATACACAATAAATTATATTCAACCTTATGGGCCGCATTCCCCTTCATCTGAGAGTGCAAGAATTCACTTTGATCAATGTACAACTTCAAAAGTAATATTATTTTAAAAATTTGATACTTGAAATTTCGTTGAATCTATTGAACAAAAAGTCTGTTGAAAAATTATCATTTTTTACTGTTTTAAAACTCTCATAACTATAAATATGCGCATTTAAAAATACATTAAATTCAAAATTCTAGTGAGATGAAAGATATCTCTTTGAGATATCTCAAAAAGCCGGGTTATTTCCCCTACTACAATTGGCGGTAGTTAACGAGATAGTAAGTAGCCAACTTGCCAACTCAACTCTATGAAATCCCGGCTTACGTTCAAATTACAGACGAAATAAAAACACCCTGAAAATTTCAGTCACTAATTTGTTTCAAAGATAAGTAGGTCTTGATTAACTTTCTTATCATTGATTTTCTTATTTTACACGCCTCAAAACAGATAGGCATCCCTCTATTGTTTGATAATCTAGGAAGCCACAACATGAAATTAATAACGAAATATAGTTACTTTAGAATATTGTTATATTGCTACCATTTTAGTGAGCAATTATTCCCTTTTTAAAAAAGTTTGATATTTTCAATAATTACCTTATCATGATTTCTCGCATTCTCCATTTTGACTAAATGGTACAACCATCCAGGTTCCTTTGTATAAAATGGCGGAGGTTTCTTCTTTTTTAAAACAACTTTGTTGTCGAAGCAGTACTGAAAATAAAGCGATACATGGTTTAAATCAAAATTGAAAAAAACTTCTATGTCATAACAGTACTTCATCATTCATCATATAAGCTATCAATATTCGTGAAGATAATAAATTGCAATGAATACTGCTGGAGAGATCATAGAGCAATATGAGAAAGAAAAAGAATGACAGACATTGGCACAATCCTTATCAATATAACATTTTCTTGTAATATTTTCAATACAGGGTACTAAGGTCCACTAACATGAGAGAGTTAAACAAAGATAGAAAACGTATGGAATTAGAAGGATTTTTAACGGTAATTAACCCTTCCAGCACGAAAATTTTACCAAATTGATAGCGAGTTATATGAATTCCTAATATATCCCTATAATTCCTAGTTATACCAATGCACTAATACTTTATACATGAATAATTTCTATCTATGATATCCGAGCTCATATCACATTCTCCGATCTATTTCCACGTATCACCGTTACGTTCAGCTCATTCTGCGCATGTGTAAAACAAGTTCAACTGAAACAGAACAGTGACTAGACTAGAATGTGGGAATAGAGCATTGCAGTTCCAATATCATAGATAGAAATTATTCATATATATGCATTAGTTCCAGACAAGATGAACTGTGAATTTTGCAATTTTAATGAATGTCTGTGTTTATTCTCACATTGTGAAGTATACTGCCAAAATATATATTTTTTTGCTGAGGGTGATGCCCTCAGTTCTAAACTTGTGAGAGGGGAGATTATGAGATATGACGTCAACTCTCATCTTTAAATCTCACCATTAGATAAACTTATACTGAACTGAAGGCAAATTTGGATTTACATAGAAACTTCATTCTCCAGCAGGAACATATTAGGCCTACCTGTTTGTAGTCGGGCACTTCCTTCACATCATCGCGACTGACAATCGGAGCTGCAACAACCTCCGGGTAGAATTCTGTCTCTTGGCGAAATTCGACCACATTGAGGCCTGTTTCATCCGCAAGCTGTTCATGCGATTTCTAGACACATAAAAACCCTCATTCATTAATACAGACACACATCGTAATATAAATAAAATAAAAGACACAAAACATTGTGCAATGAGGCGAGGTTGAACCTACCCGTGAGGGTCTCCCCACCAATAAAAGCCATACGATAAAAGAAAATCGTAATATTTTTCTGGTGAGGGTGATGCCTACATGAGCTCTAGGCTTGTGCGTAGGTAATGAGAGGGTGAGACTACTTATTAGGCAGCCGAGACCGACGGCTTAACGTCTATTTCGAAGGATGGGAGTGGTCGTCTATGGGCAAAATCTGTTGTGGTCAACCAGGAATCGAATTGGAAACCTTTATATTATCACTAGCAAAAAGCTACCTCGGCTAACAACAGGCAATACACAGTACTGTTTTTCTTTCAAGTTTCAATGAATAATATTATGTAGAAGTCCAATATTATGAGTAAATCACAACAGCAATAAAAAATAGATAGTGATGGAATAGACAAGCTTCAACAGAAGCTACAGAAAGTATAAATTGAATAAAAGTAATAGAAAATCTATGGTATTGAAATGTGTAAGAGAGATAGTGAAAAATCTTTTGTCATAAAATTGAAAGATAATAATAAAAATTAGTTGAAAGCCTAAACTGAATAACGGTAATGGAAAATATATAAAGTGTGCAGAAGAGATAAGTGAAAAATATTTCGTAATGATAAAAAATGGAAGATGATAATAGCCTACCTGTTTCATAAGGCCAATAAGAAACGCCTTGACAACGTTCTTAACATTGGTGGAGCCTTCAACTTTGGCATAAAGATCTGTGATACCGATCACCTCACAAACGGTTCTTATTGCTCTGTGACACACAAGGCCATAGCCTTCGGGCATTTTGGTCACAAAGATCTTTGTGTGTCCAAATTGTGTGAAAAAATCGTGGATAACTGAAAAAAGAGAAGTTATCAGAAATAATATTACTATATTCAGAACGATGTGCAAATATACTTTATAAGAGGATAATCAAATTTTATTACATATAATAATCATTTTCAATACAATAGAAAGAAAAAATATAATAAAAAATGGCGTAAAAAGAAATTTTACGCTTTACATCCTTTCATATTATTATAATTACTCTAATGAATAAACATTCACCCCACTGTTGTAACAATGTGATGTGTTGGGGTGTTCATATTATTTTTATTTTCCTATGATATTTTGGGAATTGTTAGTTACTAAGATGCGATTAGTCAAAATTTATTAGGTAAAATTATTATATAGTTAAAATTAATAAAATTCAATTGTTTTAAATTGTTCAATTGTTAAACTTTTAACTCTTCAAATAATTAGTGAATGGTAAATTGAAGAATGAAGCATAAAATAAATGCAATCAATCGATACAAAGAATGAGTCATGAAAAAAGCGTCATAATCTTTGTTAAAAAGTCATGAAATAATATAACCTTTATAACTAACTTACGAACTGATTCATAAAAATAATGAAGCATAATATAATCGCAAAACTATTTATAGTATCACCAAATTTTAACTATTGTTTACTCCGATGTCGATCAGCCAGGAAACAATTTTTAAATTTTTTTATTACGTACATGGAATTCTTCTCTAATGTTCCGCGGCATTATGTTGTTGCTCTTCGGTCTTAATTTAATATCTCGAGTAAAACTAATTAAAGTAACTTTTTGATCCCAAGTATACGTGCTTAATACTAACATTCTGATGATAATAACTTTACAGGAGGCCACTTTAGCAGCCACAAACAACTGCATCGACAGCCACTCTATGCATAGATTAGGCGTTAGTAAAAAGGCTAGTGCCGGTGTGGATTATGTTGATTTAATCGTAATTTAGTAAGCAGTATCTTATTTTGGATTATATTATTATCTTATTAGAGAAAGTGCATTATTTCGTCCCAATACTTTGTATATTTATAATAATTCTACAACATGTCTATAGGATAATGTATATTTCATGAATTTGTAATGTTTTTTTTTTCAAAAATAAGAATTATTTGATTTGATTCGTTCGTAGAGAGTATTTCGTAATAAGCAATAGGCAACTAGCAACATATGGATCATAATGATTGTCTACTCTATACAAACCAATAGTTCAATGCACACCGAAACAGCTGCTTTAGGTGTGCATTGGACCATTTTTGTTTCTATAGAGTAGACGATCATTATGATCCAAATGTTGCTTATTGCCTATTGCTTATTGCTCCGGTGTACGAGCTGCCTAAGCATAGAGGTTCTTTATTTTGGAAAAATAACATTACAAGTACTTAAATAAAAATTAGCCTATAGACATATTATAGAAATAGTGAATATATACAAAGTAATAGATACGTTGTCGATGCTATGTCGTGTCACCTAATGTTACTCTTTCGACCCTATTTTACAATCAACAACAGAGATCATTTATAATCTGTTTAGTGTACCACCGTCAACAACAACTAATACATATTCAGTGGCCCTCTGGGGAGCTAGAGAGAGTAGCCTTAAACAAATTTTCATTTGTCAAAAAAAAGCTCTGCGCACCATGTTGAGATTGCACCCACAAACCCATTGTAGGGATTATTTTATTAGCATGGAAATACTCAGTGTTCCCTGTCTCTACATTATCGAAATGTGTATTTATATTAGAAAGTTCTCACTCCATCTTATCAATAAGAAACACGCTCATAAAACACGGCATAAGAACACTTTTTCTGAGTACCATAGATTGTCTTTGTATGAAGAAATCCCAATTATAATGGTAGGAAGATATATCAGGTAATACAGATTAGGTTGAAGCTGAAACATTAAGTATCACTGAGTTTAAACGTAGATTGAAAAATATTTTTAATTAATGAGTGCTTCTAGTCTAAAGGAGTATTTCGATTACTGCAATGGAGTTAGAAACTAATAATATTTGATTAATTGAGAAATACCAAATAACATAATTCGTGTCTTGCAATTTTGACAGTTTGACTTGTCTGACGCCATTATTTGGCCAACCAGACGTAACGTGTATATCTATCTATCTATCTATCTATCTATCTAGATCACTTATAATATAGTTGGAGATATTTTATAATGTAATATCGCACCAGTGTGTCCCTCGTATCGTTCGACGAAGAGCAGATTCTGCGCGGCCTTGTTCTTGGCCGTCTTCATGGCGGCCTTGGGATCGATGGCCTTGGCGAGGCCGATGCCGCACAGGCCTTGCTTGTTGCCGGTCACCACGAACGCACTCTGGCGCCGCGTCCTGCCCAGGTTGCCCGTCATGCAGGTCACTGTTTTCAACTGAACACAAAACCATTCAATTAATCATTTAAAAATTTTTGATTTTCTTCCATAAAGGTATATACAGAGTGATTCAAAGACCATTTACAAATGTATTTAACGAAAGAACATAATAGAACCGTCTGTTATACTTCATTGCAAAGAGTATTTAAAGAAGCCACTCACAAACAAGTTCAGAGATGTTCAATATGACCCCCTACAGACACTTGAGCAATATCAACCCAAAATTACTCTCAACCAGCCCTCTGTAGCATATCAGGCGTAACAGTTAGGTAGCTGTTGTTATTTCGTTTCAAATCATAAATGGATGGATATTGATGATTGAAACAAGAAATAACAGCAGCTTACCAAACTGTTATGATATGCTACAGTGAGGAACGAGTTTGAGCCTATTCGGTTGATATTAGTCGAGTGTCTGGAGGGGTCATGTTGAACATCTCTGTCTTTGTGAGTGAAAAACTTTTAAATACGCTTTGTAATGATGTATAACAGAAGGTTCTATTATGTTTCTTTCGTTAAATACACATTTTCAAAGTTGTGGTATTCTTTTTGAATCACCCTGTATTTTATAGAAGTACTTTTGCATTGGAAGGACTTATCTTATGCTTTTTTCAATTTGTGGTTTGTAATCTGGGTGTGACTTTATAATGGGTGTGATTATAATTTAAAAATACTTTGATTTCTTGTTTGAGATGATTGAAAAAGAAAAAGTTTCGGCTGTAGAGTTAATTGAATTCATTCAATTACTATACTATGGATCAATGAAGGTAACGTAAGCCTGAACGTGTTAATCATCTTTCATTCAATACAAAATATAAAAAAGACTTTTCAAATATTAAATTTTGATTCCATCTCAGCTACCAACTCTGATTCAACATAATATTAAAAACAAATAGAAAAATTGAAAAGAATAAGAAGTTCTAGATGTGGATAATAATAAAATAAAGAGACCTAGATTTGAGCTTCGAGATAACATTGTAACTTTAATTTAGAACGGTTTTTAAACATTTTAAAATTACACATGAATAATTTGTTCATTTGAATTTTTCTTGTTCAGTACTATACGCTAACCTTATCAACACTTTCAAAGTCTGGAAGCGGAGTTAGTAATGGAATAGGCTAATATTTGAATGTTGCCACTACTATAGATTTGTTTTACAAAATTTCTTACTGTGTAAATGTCATAAACAATCAAAACATATTGAGTTTTGTTTGAGAATGATGAAATACTAGTTTTGGTTGTAAGCTATTAAACCATTATCATTCTCAAAAGAAACAGTATATTTTGGAAAAGTTCTCTATAGAAGTGTGATTGGATAACTGATTTGAAAAACTGACTCAAGAATATGAGCTTACCTCAAGTACTTTGGTATCGAATCCTTCCCACATTTCTGCAATGAAAACGGAGAAGTCACTTAATCATATATTAAAACACAAGTTTAAAGAAAAATTATTGAAAAGTCGAATAGATTATAGACAGAATATTTAAAAGCAAATAAAAATAGCAACAATAATTGTAACAACCACAACACCACAAGGCATAAAACTTACTAAACGGTCCAACAGTCGATTGATTATCAACAAATATTATCTTGAAAGATTTTAATGAATGATTGTTGCTAACAGTTCAAAATGTAAATAATTTATGTAATAAAACCCACAAATGATAGATTTTTTAAACAGTAAATACATTCAAGTAGAGCCTAAAAATACATGTAAGTATGCATGATTTGTCTGAATAAATTGTATTGATTTTTCTCAATTATATTAAATAAAAATAATCAATTGCAAATAAATGTTGGCCTATAACCTATTCCCCAACTATGCTACCAAGAACGTCTCAATGAACCCTTTTTCAATGATTCAATGATCAATAAAGATTATTAAGGTATAATTCAAAACAACAAAAAATAGAAATAACCTACTTTACTTTGTCTTACTCTAAATTGTGTTCAAGTTGCAAGTTATTGTAGTGTTGTATTTTTTCTGCAATAAATTTCTATTTCTAAGTAAGAGAGTGGTTACACGTACATACTCATTTCTAAAGAAGACAGGAAAATAAAAAATTGCACATAAATGGATACCCTATTCCTCAATTATGTTACCAAAAACGTTTCCATGAGTCCTTACAGACTCTTCCAATTAATTATCATTAATCATCATATATATCTCTACCATAGAGTACCCTTACTTAATGAATTGTCAATAAATCTTTCACTTGTTTCTGAATACTGTAATGAGTAAGTTAGTACTCAGATGATGAAATCGAGTTCAAAACAACAGCTACCTCCATGATGAGATCAGGCGATCTACCAAAAACTTTTCCATGAGTCCTTACACACTACCAAGTAATTATCATTAAACCATAGAGTATCCTTATATGACACTTATAACACTTTATATGATTGAATTGGCAATAAATCGTTCACTTTTCTCGAAATACTATAATGCGTAAGTTAGTGTTGAGATGAAGCAATACGAGTTCAAAACAACATCTGCCTCCATGAAGATTGAAGATCAATCTCCTTACATTCTTTCAATGATTGAATTGACAATAAATCGTTCATATTTCTCTAAATAATATAATGCGTAAGTTAGTATTGAGATGAAACAATACGAGTTCGGATCGAAATCTACCTCCATGAAGGGGATCGGGCGGTCCTATACTGCGTCCGGGCATTTTCGATCCGGACCATCCTCTTTCGATGGGCGACAGCTTCAGCGGACGGAATCGGCCCATCTCGTTTCTGATCTTGATGAGCCGGGCTTCGCGATCCGGATCCTCGGGCAGCTTTTGTCTTTCGACCAGTTCTTTGCCACGAATAACCGGTGTGGTCAATCCGGGCCATATTATGTTCGCCTTCCCTGAAAAAGATAATCCCACAGCATTGAAAGATCATTACAGATCGAACCCTTGTCACTTTACTTTCTCGTTGGAAGAGCAATTTCTGAGTACTTACTTATAATATACATTGTAAATAAAGTTATTATTATTATGTTTTATTACTGTGGGTTAAGTGGATGAGGGGGCTTGTATGCCTCAACTTCGCCCACAGCACTTGTATTGTGAGAAGTGAAAAATAAAGTCATTTATCTATTCATCTATCTATCTGTCTATCTATCTATCTATCTATAATATTTTAAAGTTACAAGAAAAATGTTAAATTTTACATAAGTCAAGTAATAAAATGTTAAAAATTGATAAAAATCCTAATTAGTTGTGACTTTTCAAGCACTGTCAAAACCTAGTTGATTAGGAAATTCATGCTAACTTGATATCATTTCTCAAATTCGTTCTGATATGTGATCACTTTTCATAATCATCAAACTTATAATACGAATGCTTTACTCATAATAATTATCCTTTGTAATTACACTTGTATTGTTCATGAATGAAGACTACATTTTAAATTTGTTGAAAGTACCGTACTTGAGTATTGAAACGTCCACATAAGTTAATATTTTTCAAAGAAGTTATTCAAATTAGAAGTTATTTCAAAGAAATTAAATATTGCAACTGAGGAACGAGAAAAGGAAACGTCACAAAATGTAAAGGGATACTAACATTTGATGAACCAACACATGAAAAACAGCAAATAGTAATAAATATGAAGAAAATTTCAAATAAGAAAAAATATGCAGATACTGTGTTTCAGTTGCATGAATGTTTCAGAGTCCGTGTTTCAAATATGAAAGTAGAAAAGAAAGTTACATATGAAATTATCTCATAGTTTCACTCTTGCTGATTCAGTTTCGTAGTTAATATCAAAAATTGAAGAAAGTGGATGTCACAAATCCTGAGAAATTTTCTGAGAGATTTCTCCCTGAGAAATTTTAGTCTCGATTTCAAAGTAGCGTGCTGGTCAACTATAAATAGGCTGTGGTCAACTATAAATATTATGTATAATAATTATGGTAAAATGTCAAGCTTCAACCACAACTTGTCCAGTCAATTTGTCTAGCTATATTAGCTAGCTCTACTATCTTTATTAAGTTCTACATTGAAAAATCATCACATCAGGTACGACTCACCCACTCCAATAACTTGTCCTCTATTAAGATTCTTGGCAAACTTTTTGCGATTGCCTTTTCCTCGACCTCTCTTTTTACCAGCATTACTCACACTGGTCACTCCTTTCCATAGCTGTTCACCAGTTACTGAAAAATGGAACAAAATTTTCAAAATATCACAACAATAATCATATTTTATTCTAAACCTTAGGCAAACTCATTTTATGTGATTTTTCATCATCCCATAATATTAACTTTATAAATAATGTTAAAATCATAAAAATCTGATGCCCTTTACAGATGATAAAAATAATATAATAGGTGATGAAATTTGACACTAGAATTTGACAATTATTTGGAAGAAAACGTACAAATGGAATCAAAAATACTATATTCACTTCAGGAATGATAAGATATGAGCATTAATAGGCATGCTTTTGTATGACTTTTTTACTGTTCGAAAATGTATGTAACTTATTAGTTACAGGCCGCTTTTTCATTCTTCAAACTTATTGCTCACTGCATTGCTTGGGCATAGCTTAATATGTAAGACTATGAATGTAGTTTATTCTCATTCTGCATGAACGTGGCTATGTACATTGTGATTTTTAAATTAATAAACATAAAACTATCAATTTACCCACTGATTAAGTCATATTGCTTTATGATGCAGACTCGTGTCCAATTGCTGTATCTCAAAGCTTAATAAAGCTTAATAAATTATTGTAATTTATGTATTTTTTGTTTTTATTCTATTTTGCTCTGTACCTGACAACTTCTGTATGAATTGATATTTGACAAGATCTTATATTCATGTATGAATCAATTGATCTAATAAATTAATATTATTATTATTATCATTAAAGCCTAACCAGCAGCTTACTCGAACAATCGTTTTATTAAGGTGGATAAACTGATGTGGATGAGCACTTGAAGCGATTAAAAGATCTGTTCTTCTTCAAACAATACTTCAACAGAAGCACGCACAAAAAAATTGATTATATAAGTCAAAGTAAAATTATGATCATGAATTTCAATAAAGCACAAAGTAATTCCAAGCAGTAAGTTAATGAATTATGTACGGAATACTTACATTTGTTGAAAAAACTCGTGAATCTGATTTGTTGATGAACGATATTGGTGGTTGTTGGAAAAGCGGTTTTCTTCTGATTGATTTCCGAATTTATGGTAGCCAAGCATCTTGATCCGATTTTTAATGACGCTGAAAATAAGGTTTTACTCAAGTATTACAGTATTCATTGTTATTGTATGTTTAAAAGCTATGTTTCTAATGATGTTTCAAGTCAATGCAAAACTCCTACAAAGAGCTGTATTAGAAGGCAAGTGGTGTCTATAATGGACGCCTTTTCAAAGGAGGAAGGTGTACCCCACGCAGTGCCCAAGGGTTCTGTACTTGGGTCTTTGTTGTTTCTGTTGAAAAAAAAAGTAAATGACCTACACTTGGAAAACTCCAGCCAGCTGTTTGCGAATACCATCATCATAGTTCAGGGTAGGAGCCCCCAGGATGCTGAATTTCGGGCCCAAGTGCTCTTTTCCAAAGCCAAGAAGTGGTTTTCTATTATAATCTGAGGCTAAATGAAAACAAACCCCAAGAGATAGGCTACTATGTACACTTGCCAAAATAAAAAGTGTTATTGCTGCTCCCGTCACCTTACTTGCTTTTTGTATTGATCTCAATTATCATGGGAGTCTTATATTGTTGGAGTATGTAAGAAACTAGCAAAAGTATCTGCTTCGGAAAATGAGAGGGCTCCTGAGCTCCCACCGCTTGCTGATACTGTACCATGCTGTCTTCAGCAGTCACATACAGTATGGTATTCATTATTGGGACATTCAGCTCACATCAGAGACAAAGGCACTTCTTTTGATGACAATTCGTAGGTTTGATGTACTCTGTCAACCCATATTTCAGCGTCTAGGCATACATTCTGTATACTATGGGCATAGGAACTTACATACTGGGCATATGGACTGTATATCTATCATTACTACAATATGTCAAGAAAAAATGTGTACACATTCTCAAGAAGAGAGGAAGTCCACGCATACAGCACACGAGGAGGGGGAAACTTGGATGTGCCGCATCGTCATCTGTCAAGAGTGAAAGACTGTTTTCCAGTGCTGGCAATGAGAATGATCATCTGCCTGCCACACGCAGTGAAGGGGCGCTTATTTGATGTGTTCGAGAACACAGTGTCAAGATGGTTCATCAGAATAAGTTTTTATCGAATGGATGAATTTTTTGCTCATGACTACAGTGGTCTGTGACGCTGCTATCAGATCTTTTAAAATTACATATTTCAAACCGACTGCTTTTCGTCTTTTAATAAGTTGAATGCTTTTTTAATATTAATTTACTTTCATTGTTGGATATCATTCATCACAGTATCACACCCGGTAAGAATTGTAAGATGGTTGGGTTCTTAATAAAATTAATTTTGAAGAATAAAACCTAATCTAAGAGGGATTGCAGGAATTGCATGAAACGGAACCGCAGGACAGCTTAAAAATATCTTGGACATATTGATGATACTATATAGCCCATCAGGCTACCTTATAGAAATAAGAATATACTTAAAAATGACCTAATTAAAGACAAAAATATGTAAATTTTGAATACCTGTTTGAGCATTCAAGCAATGTGAAAAAATTTTCTGTGCTGCTGGAAGACATCGGAGAGACAACATCCTCCAACAACCAAAATGCTCAAGAGTAAGAAGGGTGAAGGCGAAATTCTCAGAACGTGAGAAAAATATGTATCATTAATTAATTAGTACTTAAACTATCAAATCACAGAAAAGGATAATCATTCATAATCAGACATTTCGAGATAACCTACAAAGCTACAAAATAAATTTCATTTTTATAAGCACGGCCACAGCTAACTTGATCGATCAACTGGAACCGACAATATTCATTCAAAACTTTGTAAATTTCAAAAACCGAGATTGAAATAATATTTTGAGGAGTTTTCAATGAATTTTTTCCAGAAATTTTTTTTCTTACAAAGAAGTTCAATTATTTCTGCAGCTCTCCGGACCCAGCTCTACAGCAGCTGCGGTGCTCCTGTTCTCTGCGGGAGTGTGACATTTTGTCCCAACGACAGTTTGGTCCAGCGACATTCTGTCCCATTTTTGGGACAGAATGTCGTTTCATGGATTGGTCCAACTTAGGCATGTGGGACAGAATGTCGCTGGTACACATTGTCGGAAAGTGAAGGAATGTAAGGAAATTGGACCAAAATGTCGTGCTGGAGCCGACATAATTATTGGTCCAGCTCAGGAATGTGGGACAGAATGTCGTTGGTACAAATTGTCGGAAAATGAAGGAGTATAGATTGGACCAAAATGTCGTGCACGGAGCCGACATATTGGTCCATCACAGGAATGCGTAAATATCGATATTTTCATCGATTCATTCATACTTATCGATATATATTGGTATAAAATTCGTAATTCGGTGAGCCGGTCGGTTGTAATGTAGTGGATATCCTCAAAATAATGATTTTTCTCTTAATTTTGATAGTGGAGAAAAAGAAGCATTACAGAAAATTAAAAATCCAAATACTGACAATTTCAAAAGTCACTTAACCTTGTTTTTTCATCGCTTTAAAACCTACCTTAATTATGACCCTATGAAAAAAGACAAAATATTATACCAATTTTTATTTTTAAAAGCATATTAATCGAAAACTGACTGCATACACTTTCAAATTTAATGTCAGTGTCAAATGTTTGGAAACATGTAATGTCGGATTGGGATCTGTGACGTCACACTTACACTCCTAATTGACTAGAAGTTCAACAGTCGATATTTTGCCTAAATCGATATTGCGAATGAAACGTGGTACAGAATGTCGCTGGTACACATTGTCGGAAAGTGAAGGAATGTAAGTAAATTGGACCAAAATGTCGTGCATGGAGCCGACATATTGGTCCAGCTCAGGAATGTGGGACAGAATGTCGTTGGTACAAATTGTCGGAAAGTGAAGGAGTATAGATTGGACCAAAATGTCGTGCATGCAGCCGACATTTTGGTCCATCTCAGGAATGTGGGACAGAATGTCGTCAGTGAAAATGGGACAAAATGTCGTTTGGAATCCTTGGAGTGGTGGACCAGAATGTCGCTGGGACACTTTTGTACCATCCCTTCTCTGCAGCTCTGTAACCGCGGCCCGCGACAGCCCGAATTGATAATATTATTTTCCAACTCAAAAATCGAAATTCAACTTACAAATTTGTAAGTTTTATATTGTGATAATACATTCTCAAGCACCTACAAAAGAGAACTGGGAGATCGGTTTTTGTAAACTAGTTATTTTTCATTTCTATTGAAGGTATAACTTCTGCTGTCGCAACAGGTTGAGGCTTCAGTACTTTTTTAATATCAAAAGAAGTAAGTCGTTTTTATCAATAGTACATGTATAAAAAAGTGTCATATAACTTGGCGAATTGCATTAGGTAGATAGATATTATTTCTTGGCGTTCTTACTTCGCTGCGTCGCAGTTGACCAGTTGGTGCTGGACTGGCTGTCAAGTTCTCTATGCCAGTGGACGGCCTCTTGTCCACTGGTCCCGGATGAACTCATCCACAGAGTATAGTGGCTTGGATGCCAGCCTCCATCTCATCCTCTTCTTGAATTCTGTTGCCAAAAAATGGAGCTTTATCTACGGTAAATGATGGCCGTAGAGTCCGATGGCAAAAAAATATATCTATCTACATCTACCTAATGCCATCCGCCAAGTTTTACAAAATTTCTAGAATTCTCACAAAAAAACTCCTCTTCACTTGCTCTATTCCTAATATTACCTGAATAGGTTTACCTTTCATTTCGGTAGTAACTTATTCCATTATTATTTTTTCAGTGTTTGGAGTAAAATTGGATGCCTATCATGTTTACTACCCTGTGAATGATGTATGGGGTGAAGTAAATTGTCAAAAAATACTCGCAACAGTGCAGGTGATTGTGTTTTTTCATAATATTGAATGTTTATATTATTTATTAGCTTATGATTCAATACTACACATTACGGAATATTTCTAATAAGTAAAATCACATTTTATAACAAAGGTAATTCAATACATTCCCTGCATAAACAATTGACTATTATTACCATATATGGAATAATTATTATTAAAATATCAATATGGTTCTATAACACAATACTATACTTTTATACATACAATAATTGTAAAGTACAATACTATACTTTTATACATACAATAATTGTTAAGTAATAGGCTACCTACATACTTCAGTTTGAGTTTGAAAGATTTAATTAAACCAATAGATAAGTACCGGTAAGCGATCATAAAATTGAATTCAAATTCTTATTAGCAAGACGACGAATGCACAACGTTATCTATTACTGACGATCACAATAATAACATTATTTATTGGTTTTTACAGGATGGTTTCTTGTATGTAATTGGCAATGATACCCTCCTCCTTGAAACCGTGCTACTAATATGCAGAAATAATATCAGAATTGGTGTAAAGATGGGAAGCAAATTGGTGATGGTGTGCGTTAAAAATCAAGTAAGTTTACATGGTAAAAGTGAGAGAAGGCATCTACACATTCTACTGTAAACTTGCACATTTTGACTGTATTACAGGAAAAAGAAAAATACACATTAGATGTCTAAATTTTCTGCTTTCAAATAAATTTTTAAAATTCTGTATTCACAGGTCTTTTCAGATTTTAATTAATGAAGATACATTTGTTTATTCAAATTATCAGGCTAGCCAGATTTAAATTTAAAACCACGGTTTTTCTGGAATGTTTTCCTCTGTACAGTATACACCACTATTACAAAATAGATTTCAACTGGTGTCATTGGCAACTATAGTATGGATTGAGTTGTGAATACAGTATTATTGATTTACTTCATTTTCAGGATAAACTGTATCAGTTTTGCCTCAAACTACCATCAATCAAACAGTTGGTGATGTTCTTGAAAGCTATAAAAGTATTTTACAAAAAGGAGTTCTACCTCACAGGTGAGAACAATCTAAAATACTATTGTTCAAAATAAATTCAATCAACAGTAATAATAATCTCCATCCTCTCCAAGTAGTCACTATTCCATGCATGACGGTATTTTCTCCACATGCATAAACCTCATGTGACAGTGTGTAAGGAGCTGGTTTGAGCAAAATTAATGTTTTAACCCAATAGCCCAGGCAAATTAGATTCTGGGTCCCAAAACATAAGGCTGGAATGACCAACCACTTTGGGCATCCCGTTAGCAGCCAATTTGCGCCCAGCGTGCCGCAATATAGGCGCCCAGAAACCTCGAAGTTTTGGTCCGTTTCTAAGTCATTCACTTTACGTCCACAGTGCTCGGACAGAGCCATTTCAGTTTTTCTGGGCAACAAAATTTCGGATTGCTCACCATCTCCTCTAAGTTCAACCGTCATCTCCGTTATGTCAACGACAGACCTTCAGCATTTTGCAGAGAACGAAATTCGCATTCTGTTTTGATTGTTCATATCTTCGTATTATGACCAGAATCAGTGAATCATCCTCCGGGGACACCTCTCAGGCCCCAGACCGCAGGCCTTCATCTGTTCACTGCCGAGCCAACGTACCAATTCCTTGCACCTCAGTGACCATATTTGTTGCGCCACACGTTTCATTCACTGAGTGGTCCCACATTGTCCTGAGATCAGCCTCCCTCAGAACATCTACTGGCCCAAAATCATCCCTTGAAGTGAAGAGGACCCGCCTCGCGACAATGATGCCCTCAACCTGGTGACGGATCCAACAAACAACCCCATTTTCCAAGCTCATTAGCGGTTCAAATTCAATATCATATTTATGGTAGAATTCCGGTCAAATAAAAAAATGTGTCCAATGAGTCCTGACTTATTCCCGATATACCGGTCGACACGTCATTTTCTGTTCTCAAACACATCTGCCTTTGAATGTCGTTGATAAAAATTGTGTTGGTCTCAAATCAGAACAGAATCTCCTCTTTCATGCAATCATTGCGACCAAAATATCGCATTTTCAAGTTCGGTACATGCAATCTAAAAAGGGGAGAAAACTATCTGTCACGTTTTTCATTATTTTTCTGTTACTAGTTAGCTTCTAAATTGGGATTAATGGAAGTTAAAAACATGTATCTGGGCTTAAATTGTAGGAAATTTCATTCTCTACGTGTATAATCAGCTCAAATAACCATTTAACTCCTTTAGTCTGGCGAAAAATTGATTTAAACGTGAACAAGGGAAGAATTCTGATGATTTTTCGACTTACAAAACCAAATGTTTTCAACTTGAGAATGCGATATTCTGGTCGCAAATGATTGCAAATGAAAGAGGAGATTCTGTTCTACAATTTGAGACCAAATACAATTTTTTATCATCAACGGCATTCAAGGTAGATGTATTTGAGAACAGAAAATGGCATTATTCTCGGTATATGGGAATAGAGTCAAAGGACTCATTGGACACAAAATTTTTAAATTTTGACCGAATTTAACATATGATATATGAATTTGAACCGCCTTAATGAGCTGAAAACAATGAGTTATTGTTTGTTAAGATCCGTCCACTTATACGAAAGTTAGGGGCGTCCTCATTCTATCATCCTTGAAGGGTCCTTTCTTACCTCCCACTTCTTAAAAAAGTTGATTTTTGGAGCCGAAAAGTAGATATTCTGAGGGAGAATGATCTCAGAGACAATATTCTAATGGGATACTTCAATAGAAGTACATAGAAACGTGTGTTAGACTTCAACACCAAAAATATGGTCCTTTTTGAAATGCAAGGAATTTTGTTAACAGCTCTAGCTCAAATAGTAGACAAGATAAGAAGGCCTACTTGGTCTAGAATTGTAGAGAAGAAAATTATCCCCAGAGGGATTTTGATTCACACAATTCTAATTCATAATACGAAAGATATGAACAATCAAAAACTTAGAATGCTTGAATTTCAGTTTCTCTCCAAAAATTACCCTTTTTTTGAAAAATCATAACTCGGTAGTTATTGAACTTAGAGGAATGAGTTAGGCACCAATCTCTTGGAAATTTTATTTACTAGAAAAAATGTGAAATGAGTTTTTCTGTCCGACGCTTAGTTTGGACGTAAATTGAAGATAACTAGAAACGGAACCAAAATTTCGAGGTTTCTTGGGCACCCTATATTACGCGGCACTCAGAAACCGTCGCAAACTCATATTAGCCTTCTTTGGGATGCCCAAAGTGGTTTGAGATCATTTCCAGCCTTATGTTATTTTTTAGGACCTAGACCCTTTTTTTCGTCTAATTTGCCTGGGCTACAAGTGAAAATAAAATTTCTAATCAACTAAATTGTGTATAGCAGGATGCAATTAACTTGTCATAAATCAGCTGATCCAGTAATAATTAAACAGTGATTTCGACACAATAATCAAAAGGCTTGAAAGTCTTGAAGACCTTTAAAGTCTTTAAAAGACCTTTTTAAAGAAGACCTTTCAAAGAATAACTTTTTAAAAGACCTTTTCAATAATCTGCGAGATTCAGCATTTGTAGGTTAAGTATTGTGATATTGCTCTTTGAAACAGCTGATTTCTGACAAGTTGAATTGGATCCTGCTATATTAATGTATTCCCAAGAGATAATGAGTCACAATCAATGAGTGTTAAAAAACTGGAGAACGTATTCAACACCATCATTTTTTAGATGAATGCGAGCATCTTTTGCACTCACTGGAAAATATTAGCATATTATAATAATCAGTTTTCTTTTCCAGAATAAACGTGGCTAAATCTTCCAGTGTCTTAAAATGATGAGAAATTTTCAACGACCAGAGAATAACGTTGTTTTCAGATAAGTGCCATTCAAACTGGAATGACAAACAATAAAGTTGCTCTATTTCACTACAAGTAATTAATGAATGTGATTCTAGTTAATGAATACTTGTGTTACTAGTTCAGCTCATATCATGATGATGATAATAAAGTATATTAGGTATTTAAAGAATACAGTCTATTAGTACAGTATAATAATATACAGGAGCTGTATCTTGTATATAAGCAACAATTATCTAGGTGCACAGTAGCTACGTTGCGCGAATCAATGACGTAATAAGTCTCAAAGTAGCTCTTCATTTATGGAAACTTCGAAATATTATGACGTCATTGAATAACATACATAGCAACTGCGCATCCACAAATTTAGACCGGCGTCTGTCACCAAAGCTACACAAGCCACTCCAAGTATATAATAATTAGAACTGAAGATAAAGTCATGTAATGTATTACACACATTTCATTCAGTAAGGCCCAGCGCCCACGGAGCAACTGCTATCTGACTGCAGTCGCAAACCCAGCGTTGCCAGATACTATTTGCTGTTTTTCGGGTAATCTAACCTATAAGCCAATGCTATCTGGCTACACTGGGTTTGCGACTGCAGTCAGATAGCAGTTGCTCCGTGGGCGCTGGGCCTTACAATACTATAAAATCAAGTAAAACAGTAACACAAGCTAACGAATGAAGTTGAAGTGTTACAAGGCTTGTAAAATGACTAGGCGTGTGTTTGTTTTCAATTTTTATAAAACATTTTCCAAGTTATAAAATAGTGGTCAATATTTTATGTTTAGTCAAAGAGACCAAAGCCCATGTCGTCATCAGACTGGTCTGACTCCTCCTTTTCGGCCTTCTTCTCTTCCTTCTTTTCGGGAGCTGCAGCAGCTGCAGCTGGAGCACCGCCGGCCGCCACAGCTACGGCTGCACCGCCTCCGGCTGGCATCGATGCCAGTTTCTCCTTGCCTGAAAAACACACATCACACCGATTACAACTAAATCCACAAGCGGCAAACTTACATTCAATCACAAGCAAGATAAAATTCTATCCTTTCAAAAATGGCATTCATAATCAAATGAATAAATGAAATAAATTGTTGGAAAGTCTACTATCAAACTCCAACTAATGGCTTGCGCCCAGTTGGTGTTAGCGAATCTCTCCATTTGCTGTTAGCACTTGTTTTCAACACTCCATCATAATCAACAGAGTGTCTTCTTAAGCGCTTAATAGAATATATAAAACGTCTTATAAACCTAATATGATAATCAAAAATACAGAATGAATTACCAATACAGAATTTATAACAAAATAAATATAAAAAAAGCAATTCAATCATTAAGAAACTACGAGTAGCATAGAGAGCAAAACCACCTTAAATGAATGCCAAGTTATCAGATTTCAAGTCCCATGGTAAAAACGAAACTCGAAACACCATTCTGACAGCATTACGTCACTTTTTCGTTAATTGGTAATTACCACTTTGTTAAAGTTAGTTAGTAACTAACATACCCTGATAAAATTCGAACAAAGCTGACATTGCAGTTCACAACAATATACTTCACAATGTATAATAAAATAATGCTTGATAATTCAGAAATAAATACAGAAATTGTTCTACAGCCATGTGACCTTATGATATGAATATTGTTTCAAGTAATGTTGGAAGGTCTACTATCAAACTCCAACTAATGGCTTATGCCCGATTGGTGTTAGCGAATCCCTCTATTTGCTCTCAGCACTTGTCTTCAACATTCTCAAATACATATCAAGAGAATGCCTTCTTTAGTGCTAGAATTTGTCGACTTAAATCAAATCACTTTCATGGTGTGTCAAAGCTAGATATCAAGTCAGTACTTCAAGCAAAACACGTTTATACTATGGGATGATTAGAATTGCTGACTTAGCAACGTTCATAGTGAAAAATCTCATAAAAAATCCAAGTGACAAATTACAATCTAGAATAGCGAACGTTCAAAACATGAACTCAAAAAAATAAAATCATCTCTTGAAGCAGTTACATATCAGCATGAATTAAAAAACTAGATTTTTAGTCAAGCACAGACTGCCTTCTAGTTGCACGAGATTCCAATTGAATTCAACCACTATAAAATGATGTCATTCTACTAACGTCAAACTCTTCCATTGGTTCCGTTAGATGACATCATTTTACGGGGGTTAAATCCAATTGGATGTTCGTGCAACTGGCTGTAAGAGTTGAAGATGAAAATCAAGATCAACTCACCTTGTTCAATGAGTTCATCGACCGACTTTCCCTTGAGCTGTCCAACGACAAAGTTGAGCTTCTCGCTGTCGGCTTCGATACCAACTGAGCTGAGAATCTTCTCGATGTCGCTGCTGGATGGGTTCTCCTTTCCACCCAGAACAGCGAGCAAGTAAGCGGCCACGTAACGCATTTTTAAGTCTTATAAGACACGAAACTGGTACACTGGAAACAAATCATACAATATTGTATTATTTCAAAAAGAAAATCAAGTCAATATACAAATGAACTAACAATTTAAGCACTGAATAAGCTCTTATAATAGAATTTACACTACTTGACTGAAGATATGTTGTGAATAAATGAAGACTTGTCTATGCAATTATTATTATTTTATGAGAAAATATTCGTCTTATTCATTCACCTTCTTACAATAAATTTTATTGAGATCTGAGGACCTAGAACTAAAATACCCTCATAGAAAAAAGTTCCTCTACATACTTTCTTACTTCCAATAAATTGTATTATTGTACGAGATAAACCCTTTGGACAACAAACATGAACGATTGTAGCCATACACACACTCGTATGATTTATGTTCCCACCGTTAGCACACCATGACAACTCTTGGATGCTGACATGGCCGGCTTAATTGAATGGGGTACACCTTGAACACATCAGGGACCTGTTTCATAAATTTAATAGGACCTGTTTCATAAGTCCTATAATACAGGGGAAAGGCGGTCACACACTCAACTTGAATATGTAATAATTATTCATACGTTCAGTGTGTGCGTTCACTTTACACGTATTACGGGGCTTGTATTTTTTTATAAAACAGGATCCGATATATGTTCACGTCAATTACTACAACGTGATTTTCATTGAATATTATACATCCACAGACAGATTACTCCAAATTTATTGAATTGAGAGTAAGAATCCTAGTACTATATTAAAAGATGTATCCTACTGAAGTATCAAGTATGTATGTAAAGAAATTTGTACAATATTACGTTATCATTAAAAAGTTTCAAATAACAACTTGCTAAGTTGAGGTAATTATTCCTTTCACTGATCTCAACTGAAATGAAGTTACAGTATCAAATTCATGTCTACATTGGTAACTAAATATAAATCAAGTTGAACAATTTTTATTGATAACTACGATATTAATCGGAAATTGTACGAGATAACCCTTTGGACAACAAACATAGACGATTGAAGCCATACACACACTCGTATAATTTAATGTTCCCACCGTTAGCACACCATGACAACACTTGGACGTTGACCTGGCCGGCTTAATTGAGTGGGGTACAGAAGTTACAAGTTAACATAGTAACAAGTTATTGTTATCGATCAGATTAATATTCAGGTTATCATTCATTTTTTTTTAATCAGATAGAGATTTAAATATAAATTATAATGTTAATAATAAAATACTATTATTTAACTAAAATTCAATTATCAACAAATACATTACTAGTTCAGCATTTACTAAAAACAAAATATTACTTTGTACAAGATAACCCTTTGGCTAAAAAACGATGATGTTGATAGCCATACACACACTCGTATAATTAATGTTCCCACCGTTAGCACACCATGACAACACTTACACGTTGACATAGCCGGCTTAATTGAGTGGGGAAAATAAGTTAGAATCATGGAAAAGTTAATTTAATTTATTAATCATATCAAAATTAATTCATTTGGAAATAGATGATAGACTGCAAAAATAAATTAATACATTCCAGTTGTTTTTAATAGCTTAAAGGGGTGGGTAGAGCTTGATAAGCAATAATCATGGAATTATAACATGAGGAATAGATAGGCCTAAGTAATGAACATGATGACAAAAAAGAAAAATATAAGTACATTATAGAACAAGAAGCTCGTACCTTATTATTGTTTCGACAACAGCACATAGATTCATTATTTGGAAAAATAATTCTTGATAGAATTTTGTTTTGCTGATTTATCTTTTTTAGATTTTTTGAGTGGAATAGTCTTAGGTAGTACTTTGGACTTTTCAGTCAGTTTGAAATTGAACCGATTGCACTCTTCATGTGAGGAACAAGATGACACAATTTCTCTTCTAATATCCAAAGGTAGTTCAGACCAAACCGACGCATCAACCGCGGGACATCTGGGTATTGCATCACAGTCATTATTGGTTTCAGTACCTGCTCCCTCTTCAGCAGCACTGGATTGCGTTTTTTCAACCTTTACCTCTTCACTGGTACTACTACACGAAGGGTATGAATTAGAAGATTCATGAAAAGAACGCTTACGAGATTGGCTGCCACTGGAGAACACTTCACAAGAACTTGAAGACACACTTTCTTCAGATTTGTTTGTCGAATCAATACTGCCAGTTGTTTGATTTTGGAAGAAGTTTATAACTGATATATTAGAATCACAAAAGTTTGTGAATCCTACGCCTACTAACGTCAATAAGAAATTTTCAATAGGTACCATTTTGGAGAATAGTTTCATTACAGTTTCCAATATCTTATCCACCCTATTCGCCTTATTTTTCAGAGTTGTAAACCACAATTTGTCTGAAGGCTGTTGCCGTGATTCACGGCTATTATTAGTTTTTATTTCATTATTATAGGTTCTGACAGTTACCTTAATTGTTTTTGGTATTCTTCCATCCTCATCTACTTGAATCAACAATTTTTTAATCAAGCTTGTGTACTTTTCTCGTACCACACTCATATTTGTGACTGACTTGATGAAAGCATCTTCAACACTAATACTTTGGGGTTTTCCACTGACTTTTACCTCACTGTTATCAATTCCTAAACTAGCATCCTTCAGCCAAGAAGCAGTGTGTTTTTGAAAGTGTTTCTCTAGTAAAACCAAGTCACAACTTTGCAAATCTTCAATAGAAGAAATACCAATACTGTTCAACGTTTCTATCAGCTTATGGCCAATTCCTGGGATTGATTTCAATTCCTTCTGACTAAGCATCAACTGTACCGATCTCGAGGGAAAAACAGTGGTTTGCTGGTTTGGCTTGTGAACGCGACACGCTAGTTTTGCAAGCAGTTTGTTGTGAGCTACACCAGCACAACATGTGAGACCGAGATGACTTTTCACCTTGTCCCTAATTTCTTTTGCGATAACTGAACCCATCTTTAACCTATTTACACAACCACAAACACAGTTTTGAACTACATCTTCACCAAAACAATTGCCAACTAGTTCCACATCTTTCAAACTTTCCAACCTTTGTAAGCACAACTTTGTGACATCAACGTGGGCTTCATCTATTCCTGACCTCTCTACAATAGGACTGAACGTTCTAAGAATGTTAGAAATTGACGAAGAAATGTGCTTGTATGGAGTTAAATCTTCACCATTCACTAATATCAATTCTGGACAAACCTTCTTCGCTTCAGTTACTGTCATACACTTCTTTACACCACACTCCCTAGCCAAATAGTTACTTGTAATTACATAATTTTTCTGTTTGATGCCAAGAGGTTTGGTCGTGAGATGAGGACTTTTTAGCATTTCGACCTGTGCATAAAAGCAATCAACATCCAGATGCACAACTACTCTGGTGTGTTGTTCCGAATCCAAAGTGGATGCACCAAATGATTCGAAATCTTCCTCCATCCTGCAATAGGAAACGGCCGTCACTAACTCACATTCAATTTCAACATTGAGTGGTGACAACATTGAATTCTAATATAGGTAATCGACCTTCTCAATTCATTTCAAGTAGACCAGTTGGATCGATGAAGGCATTTTCCGTCACAGCAAAAAGTCAAAAAATAACCATCTCCCATAATGCGAACAGTTAAAAAAAATTATTATTTGCAACTATTGCAATTAATAATTGCCACAAAATTAATTTTATATCACAGTCGATGAAATAATCAAGTTGCTGAGTTCATTTCAAATAAAATCATCCATGGGGGAGGGCACTGTAACTGTCCCCGAATTTGAGATTGAACTTCGACTTTTTGAAATGAACTGATTGAATGAATATAGAGAAAAATAAAGCCACATAATACTGACTAATCAAGAGGGACATGAGGGGATCCCAAGTTTTTCAAATTTTCAAGGCCTCCAAATACAGTACCACAATAAAATAATAATGAAAGTTCAAATTGATTTTCTTTCAACATCCTCGATAAAACCCCATAATTATTGAACACAGGATTAAAATGACATTAGGTATCTATAATATAGAACTACACTCATCTAGAGATATCGATGAGCTCGATAACCTATAATAACCAATACGGCTACGTTAACCTATAGGTTATGTTAACAACCTATATTTTTCTCATATCGATGAGTATCGATACTTTTGAAGCTAACGACTATTGATATCTCTAGATGAGTAGACGTGTCCTATAACTATAGAACTACATAGAACAACTTCTAGCAAATCATTCAATCATGTGATCATGTCACACTAAATGAAAAAAATTAGTCAAATACGTTTTGGAAGCATTCCCAACCAAGTAAACTCTCCTTTATGGCATGAGTAATAATGGTGAATGATCAAAAAAAAAAAAAAAATGGCATTTAGCTGGCAAGAGAACAATAGCCTATGAAGGGCAATTTCAACATTCAACTCATAGAAGGGCTGAAGTGTGACAAAACAATTTTTGAATAAATGATGAGCCAAGCCTAATAAATTCAGAATACAGCTGACAAATAAATGAAGAATGACATTAATATCCGGCTGAAAGCATGGTGGTCGTTATAGGCTAGGCTACTAAACTGCATTTCTAATAATTGATAATTCCGTCATTAATGAGTAAAATCAAATAAGATTCAAGATCAACACCTTTCTAAGAAAATCCCTTCCGTAACCCACGTTTTTGATCATTTAACATAACGTTTTTGTCTTGCACATAACATAACCTACTGCTCTACTCTAAACGAGCCTTCGCATCTAATGTATGACGTGTGCACAACTTTACAATCGAGAGAAAAAAAAGAGATAAATTATAAAAGAAGTGTTATTCAATATTTTAACTACTGTTCAGTGAATATACTCTTAAATAATGTTTTGAAGCAAAATCAGTAATGAAAATTAATTCATGTTGCTATGTATGAATGGCAGACATATAGGCTAGACTGAACTGTCCCGAAAGAATTATTGTGTAATCATGAGTTATTCAGCTTAATTTATTACAATAGTCACAATATTAATTTGAACTAGTTAAAAATGCACCAAAATAACAAGTATTTGAAATGAAAAGTCATGATACTTGTACACGCTGACTACATAACCACGAATGAGACATAGCGATGAAATTTCAAAAATCTTCCTAAATTTTTTGAGAAATTCATGATAGACTATGCGAGTAAATGTATAATCAGTTATATTTTGTAATAAAATGCGAAAAATTACTGGAATAGTATGAAATAATTAGTTCTCACCTTACGAAAAGCTGTTCCTAAACGGCTACAACTTCCACACGTGAAGGATTTTGTGAAGTGGAAGTGGTAGAAGAGCTTGGTTGAAACGGATGTGGAGAAAGGGATATAATGCCAACAGTAGCATTTTTAAACTTTTCATTTCCAGCAATCACTTCATCCCATAATTAAGATTAGATTTATATTTTTGAATAGTGAATTATTTATAATTTTCTTACAATTTTTCACTACAAATAGGAAAAAAGAGATACTTTTTCAATGATAACTTTGGCTAACGCAATGTTGGCTCGCCTGATACCGCTAGTTTTAAAAATTAACATTGATGTACGGGCAATGGACATTAATTGAAAATTATTTTTTTTAAACAAAGCGAGTATGAGCTTTTGGATACATCGATAATAATTATTAATTTTATCAAGCAGTTTCAAATTAAATAATATCATCGTTTCAAATTCGAAACAAGTATGCTAGCTTATTCTTGAGGTGATCTAATCTAAACTGAAATTGAATTTTTCATCGACGAATGATAGGTTCACATAACAATTATTAATTTATCCTTATTAAAGACCCAACAGAACCTCATTATTTGAAAAATATCAAAGATTTTCTTATTTCACTTATCTTATAAATTGTTATAGCCTAATATTACTTATTGGGTGGTTTGGAAACCACCTAGTCCAATTGTACATCACTCTCAATTATTTTGGACAGTCATAATGTCCAGTTATAATGCTCTCTTTTTACAATCAGTAGTTGAAAAATTCTGTCCTTGCTCCTAGGATATGTTTGCTATTTTCAATTGTGTATTAGCTATACGTAATAATATTAATTTGTCTCTCATTAATTTATGACCTTTCTGTGGCTCTCATATACACAAGTCATTCAGTTAACAACCCTATTCATCTATTTTTTATCATTTCATTTTTTTTCTTTATTTAATCTGTCGTGCAATAGTTGTTGACGTTTTTCAACTGTAAGTTTTTCAGTTTTTGCTTAAATCATGTTTGAAGCGCACTATTCTATTATAGAATAACTTCAACATCTCTCATTTTAAAAAATCCTACCAATATTTTTCAATACCGTAACACAGGTAGCTAGGTAGGTAATACTAAAGTTACAATATTACAAGGATTTCCTTGCTGAAGGGATAAGATGATTCCATGGATACTCAGAAAAGACTATGAATATTATCAATTGCCTCACAACATTCCTATATATAGGACAATTCATCAAGAATATTCCTAGAAAAATCTAAACTTTTTTGTTTGGAATGTTCTGGGATCATCCTTGAAGGTTCCTGGAATTCTCTGTAGCATAGCAGCCTCTCACAATATTTCCAAGGTGGGACATAGAATATTCAGAAATTCTCTGAGTGTTCAAGAATATACTTTTTATATTACCAATATTCTTGGAAAACATTCTGATAACGCTCCCAGGACTTGCGAGTGCTGTCTGGGTTGCTGGCTTGCGGCCTATTAGCATTTTCCATATTCCCATTAGCAAATCCCATTCAGGTCTAGGGGTTTGAAGTTTCACCGAAAACTCTAGGACAACCTGGTCCAATAAAATAAAAGTGCCCTTCAACAAGATCCTTTCTGCAGTGACTGGTGAACTGCTTCACCTATTCAAGTACAGTATAGTGATTCAGTTATTGTTATTATATTCTGTTAGATGTTTTTCCTGTTCTGGTAAAATGATTTTTATATAAATAAAAAAGTCATTAAGAGCCAATAATTAGTATATTTCAGCTAATTAAATTAATATGACTCGAAATTCTCCATGTTTAAAAGTACAATTATATATTTTTCCACTCTAGACTTTGCCAGTATTCCAGCGCTTGGACCTGAGTCTGCCTTCCATTGCGTAGTCAGGACTCATCATATCACATGGTGGACTCTTACACAAAACTTTAGGTTTTGAAGATATTCCTATGGGTTCCTGAAAAATGAAAATAGAATATTTTACTTGCATCCTATTCCCTTTTTATGATTTCTCTGGTTATAGCTAAATATACTACAAAAGCAAATCGCATGTATTAATACATTGCGATGTTCACAAAATTGAGTGAAAATTATTGTTGAGAAGAAAAAATAACAGTGAAACGAGACCCGTGTGTTTTGAGGCGTATAAGCAATATTGTGCCATTTTTGTCAGTTTTGATAAAAAAAGGAGTCGAATTCTTCAAGATTTGAGATTTCTGAGGCACTACATATTGGTGAATTTTGAACCAGAAGGTTCTATCATTGAACCAGAAGGAATTTTATAAAATCTACAGTAATTTCATACAAAGTTCTATTATATACGGGTAGGCTGTTTAAATAATAACGTTTTTGCAAATATCTCGTCAATATAGTCACTGCAGTTACTGGAAATTGGTTTCATTAAATTTCTCAGAGAATTTTACAAAAAATCAGCCATTTTCATGCCGAATAACACAAACATTACTTAATAAACTTGTAATTTAAAAAAAAAACTGCAATCTTCCGCTTTTTCGTCTCGATAACAATAAAGAGTTTCCGGAAAATTTTGTAGGGACCTTCAAAATATATTCATTTTATTTTGATAAATAAAACACTACCTTGTTTGTTAGAGAGGTACGAGACATTCTGTGTAGGTAACTCAAAATTCAATAGCAAACTTTGACACAAACTATGATATTACCGGTATGGAGAGAATTTAAGTACTGGTGATAGATTAAATTCGACTATTTAAACATAAAATCTTTGATTATGTTGAATTATAAAGTAACAGTAGCCTTCTACTGTATTAATATGTATAAAATCTAATGTGAAAATTTGAATGTAACACGCAAACAAAAGTTTAATTTCTTAGAGAGACAGGAGCAAAACAAATGGATTGAGAAATATTTCAAATTATACAAAACAAGAGATTCAAAAGATTTTTAATTCACTCACCGCTGATACGAAATTGCTGAGTGCAATCATGCAGAATGAAAGAACTGCAAATATCAAGTAGCTGAAGTTCATTTTACCAAACCTTTTTTATCCTGTAGAAATAAAATATTATAATAATTGACGAATTTTGAAATTATTATATTTGTATTATGTGTAATTTTTCGAATGAATTTTACAAGCCCTACTGGAATATCCTATGCTATCATTTCACATTTTTTTTAAATCTATACACTATTTTAGATTATTGTTGAATACTGGAGAATTCCAAAAACACTTTCCCCCCGCCCAATTTAATTATATTCTGCTTTTTATAGAAACTAAAATTTTAGGGTCTAGGTCTATTAATAGGGCTACATTTAATCAAGGGTTTGAAAGTCTACCTAACAAAGGATGTTGTAATAAATGAAGTATATGAATATGAACGAGCACGGAAAACTCTAGAGTACCAATAAAATAAAATACTGTATTCAGTAATAAAATTGTGCATCTCATTTGGTAGCTTGTCTAATAAGCCACTCCAGAAGGAGCTCTAAAAAACGCCACTCAACAATACTAAACCCGTATTTATAGCGACATGCATAATATGCATATAATATTATTATACATGTTGTCTCCTACGAAAGAATAGTTCGATAAGTAACCTATATTGTCATGGGAAACATTATTAGCCTAATAGTATATCTATCTTTAACGTAATTGATTACGATTTAATAATATTCAATAATAATATTACTGTGAGCTATTTATCATCAAGGGTTCGATAATATTATTATTATTATCATTCTAAATTGGAAATTCAGCTATTTTAGAATAGATACTCACTCCAAGTACAGAAAATTCTTAGATGTTACTGTCTTGACGATGGCGGTCTCTCGAGAACTGTAATTTCTTCACAAAACTGCAATAATCTAACATCCAATATTTATTTTGAGCCCTTGTTTATCTATGACATTAAATTGTTTTCATGACCTCCTTTTTGATCCCAATGAACAATTATTATCCTCATGTTGTTTCAAACGATTAAAAACTATTTCAATTATTATCTCGGTATTCGTCATCAATGTAATATTAGCTTGGAAGAAGCATTCTTCATTTTAATTTACAGAATTGTTCGTTTGTTTTGACAAAACATTTTTTGAGTTAATGGGATTGTTGAAGAATGAAATGAAATTTATTTTTCCAATGCAATATAAACAATAAATAATTTGAGATTAATACACGAGTAACAAGGAAAAGTATTTTATTAAACAACCCCTGAGTTAAGACAGTTTGGGGTCGATCATGTTACACTAGGCATATTACATAATCTCTTTATACAGTATGGATACAGTTGTGAAAAGCATTTGCTTATTAAACAATAATGAAGCAGCAGAGCTCCGCATGGAATAAAAATTGAATGTAGGTAGACCAGAAAATGCCTGTCAAAACAAAAAATTCCTGTGAACTGATCTAGTTAAACTAAAGCTATAAAAACTGGTTCAAACAAAACACTGAGGCACTAACATATTAAATAAATCAACTTAATTGATACTAAAGCTTGAAAACTGTCATATAAAAAACTAAGATTAAGTATGCGGAGAGAAAAAAGGCTATCTACATTTATGGTTCAATAAATTACTAAGATAGAATTTCTTGAAACAACAATAAATTTACTTCGCTCCTCTCCAATAGCCAACCCTTGCTCAAGTGTTTGAATCTATTCGAAGTACCCTTTTATTACATTCGGCAAAAGGTTGAAGAATCGAGGAGCAACATATAGAAAAAATCTGAATTTCTCTTTTCTAGGTCCTAGAGGAATAAAATACCCTCCTGTACGTAGAATACTATTCATTGTTTATTCTTTATACCGGATTTCAAGAATTGGATAATAAAATTAAATATCTATTTTATCAAAAAAATCTTATATATTATGAGGCATCTCCATAATGCATATTATATATTTTAACAACTGTATATTATGAGGCATCAATATTTAACATTTCCATTCAGCACCTACTCTTCCACTATAATTATTATTCTCTGTTAATTGCATCCAAAGGATTGCACTTATAATATAATTTTGAGTCAGTGGCTCTGATAGTATAACTACTGGACTTATCTTGTTTGTGCCATCTATTGAACAAAGACAGACTTATTCTTCAATGGCTCTGATAGTATATAACAGGACTTATATTTTTTGTGCCATCTATTCGAAAAGGCTGAGACTTATTCTTCAAGTACCCATTCACTTTAACTGGGCATAGAAACATATTGACTTATTCTGTTAGTGCCAGGTTGTAAATAAAGCACTATTTACATGAAAAACCGACTTATCCTATTTTTGCCAAATTTTGACTTATATAATACTCTTTTTCCCCGCCCACCCTAGAATTATCAGTACCCACTATAATGTAATAATGACCAAAAATGATGTTCTAGTCTATAGTCAAGATAGTTCAGTAGCTGCCAAAGAACTTTACACAAAAGTACTTTCTGCATAACTTTAAACGTTAAAATGCAATTATAATGGTGAAAAATTGAATTTAACGTTGATTTGTTTCATTGAGACACAAAAAATTCGGCTAGTTACACAAAATCCAATTGGATTCAATCGCCGTAAAATGATGTCATCTAACGGAACCAATGAATGAGTCTGACGTCATTTTACGGTGGTTAAAATCAATTGGATTTTCGTGCAACTGGGCGACAGTCTGTCAGTTGAGAGGATTTGACTCTCCAAAGACCAAAGTTATTCATATTTTATTGTCGCCTGTAGTTAGGAGTGAAAGCTCAAAAATAAATTAAATGACAATTGAGGTGGATAAGAAAGAACAACTAAATCAATATCCAAATAAGTTTAATATATTTTACAAAATAATACATTTACATTATTCAATTTTAGAATCAACCTTGCTCATATAATGGAAGACTTTAAAATTCAACTTCTCACAAAATACTGAAATATACTACAGGCTTCTACTTTGGATGATTCAATAATTGACTTATTAATTGGCAAATTAAGAATTATGAATAATGTAGAATTTTTCATTTTCTATTGCAAATGAAAATATACTAAATACTACTGTACGAGAAATATTTTTTCCTCAGTCTTTATCATGATATTACTGTAGTGTATGATAGTAATTGAACAAGCAATCATTGACTCATGTATATTATATGCTATGGATGTCATAAATGCTAACAGAAAAAGTAAATGTCAGTAAGCTGGAATAACTTGTCTGGTAGAAACAAAATCTATCAATTACTCTGAATTTGTTCACGTCAAATATATTTGAAACAACTATTACCGATGACGGATTAGGATTTAAGAGAAGTTATTTTCTTTTAAAACATAAAAAATATTACGTATATTCAACGGATTGCTTCATACGTTATGCAAATACGGCAAATAAGATTGATAAGGTATCGTTAACCATCAAAGTGAATAACGGTAGTAATTTATCCACAGCGCAAAATAATCAACTTGAGATATGGTGATATGGTCGAAATTTTTCAAGGAAATATCAAAATGTAAAAGTGAGAATAAGTTCTATAAGTATGAATAGTTCAAAAGTTGAATAAGTATGATCAATGACGAAAACAATTATTGCTTTCCGGTTGTATTTCATACTAGTTTTAAATACTGGAACCTTAATACAGTATTATGAATTTCTCAATACAGTATTTATATTGATAAAATATGACGATTTAACATACAGTAAATTTCCTCACAAAATTATAACATCACAATCTGTACTAACTTTCAAGTTCAATTGCCTTTAAGCATTCAGTCGTTAATACACGTATACACTATTTAAAATTATTTGTCTTTCATGATTTGCATGGTATGGAACACAAATTTAAAACTATTCCACAAAATCAAGCAGTAGAACCCAGTAAAAACACAAAATCGGTGTGGGGTCTCCGGTTTTCAAGATACTACAATGTTGTATACTATTGTCTCTTGAAAGGAATGTTTCAAATTGATAAGTGTTTATTTTTTTAAAAATAAAGAATGGTATGATAAGCTCAATTATTCGACCACACGTCTTCAAATAAAAATTGAATACAAATTAAAAAATACGCTATTGAAAAAAACTTTATTGATACATATAATTCTTATCAAGTACCACGTAACAATACTAATTGTTACTGGTATAATTGGTATATGGCTGAAAATTTCAACCATATGAAAAAAGATGGGCAAAACAGAATAATTTTACAAAATATCATAGCTAATATTACAGTATCAGTCTTTTTTCAGGCCCTGGAATGCAGCATTTAATCATTTAATTGATTTAAACTTGATCAATTCTATGATTATTCTCATATAAACAATAATATGAGAATGATTTTATAATTCAATAATTATAAAATAATTGAATCATTGATCAATAATTTAATAATTGAATGATCAATTATTGAAAATTAGAACCTCTTAAAGCTATTACAATGATTGAAAACAAAATATAATCTTAAACACAAAAATCTAAATTTAATCACACAGCATTGAGGAATAAGCATGCAATTTAATGATTTAATGATATAGATAATCGAAACTAAAATTAAACTACTGCATTAATATGTCTGAAAACATTAATATTAAAATGATGAAAAATTACATTCATTTACTAGGCGAATTTCATGAAATAAATCTTCGACTTATGCTTTCAATCAATGATACTTAATTTACGTAAAACAATGCATCAAACAAAGGATAGAAGACTGAATAAGATATAAACATTTTTCATCTAAATTTAAAGACTTGACTTCAATTTACGATTTCCAAAATCAGAAGAAATAAAGTTTAAATCCGTCAATATTCTACTGGATTCATCTTGTCATGCAGATGATTATATGAGCATTATTGTAAATCAATTGATCAGACTTTCAGATAAAAACTAAAACTAATTTGAGGTAAAGTGCAAGATGAAAATATATGATATTTAGAAGTATTAACACTATTGAAATTTGGAAATTAAGCTTCACACAAAGTATACAATAATCAAACTAGAGCTTAGTTAGAATAAGACATCTATTTTGTATTTGGAGGATATGTTTTGGTATTCCTTCAGACCAAAAATCCTGAATACTGTTGGAATTAAGTATATTCTGGAAACTAAATTGATTAGTTCAGGGTGAATGATGAATTTTATTCCTAAAAAAACATTGCTTGATACAATTACCAGAGTTCAATCTCCTTGAGGGGATTGCACAATACAACAGAAATTTTAGAATATGGGCAGTATTGTAAGATGAATAAAATCTGTATTTTTCTTGAGCCATTTTCTCCGACATTTGAGCAAAACCTACAATACTATTCAATTCACAAAGGAGACTACAGTATTGAAATATAATATTCCATTATGAAATTTATACATTTCAGATGGCAAACCACGAGAAAACCGTTTTTATTTGAAAGTGGAAGTAAAAAAGAAATAAAACACTGAAAAATTTACCTATGTTGGGCCATATAATAATATAGAATAATAGTTACTGAAAAAATACGACAAGTATGTAGCATTCATGGAGCAAACATTAATCCTGTAAAGCCATACGTACAATATAAAATTTCCCATCAAATTCCATCCAATAAAATAATCTTGAATTGAACAGCTGCTTTGGTAATGCACCCTCACAATAGACATGGACTGTTATAACACAGCAAACTATGATATGGATGTCTACCGTATGGTTACTTCAACAAGTAGCTATTCAATTCAAGCTTGTTTTATTGTATGGAGTTGGTTGAAAACTTGTGATCATGCACATACGGCTTGAATAAGGCACTTTATGCAAATGATCAAGAAATCTGTTGACTCTCGATTGTTAACTGCTGGAATGTTAAGGAACATCGTACAAAAAATTTCATGATGAATGTAGAATGTAGAGAATGATTAGTATCACAATACGAGTACTTATAAGATAAAAATATGTTATCAGTATCAAAATTCTCACGTCCTTGTAGTAGTAATAATAATTACAAAAATGCTCAACATCAAAATTATAATCATGATATCAACTATTCTTTGTACAAGTCACACTATAAAACGTAGAATTTATTGCCGTATTACTTGATCAATACGATTCAGTGATACATTTATAAACAGTTTATAAAAATACAAGTCTTGACCACTAAACCAGTAGTCGACTCTAAATCACTCGGATTATAAATTCACATGTTTTCCTTAGTCGAAGTATAAAAAATTGTTGGTCCTCAATTTGCAGTATCAAAACATGAGATGATAAATACATCAAGTCTGTAATAACAAACACCTCCAAGAAGTCACAAGACCTGGGGCCGTATTAATGAACGTTACTTGAGGGATTGTTGTTCTCAAGTTTAAATCAAGTCATGCATAAAAGGACGCTCATTCCCTATGTCCACATACTTGTTCGATTTGTGCTGCACAGAATGCTATTGGTAGCAGCACAAAAGATCGGCCGAGTATGGACTTGGGAATTGATAGGTGGGGGAGTTGCCTCTATGAGTTTAGCTGACCTGTTGTTTGTGGGGGAAGTAGTTGAGGAGGGTGATGGTGGGGGGGAGGGGGTCGTTGTTGGAGGGAACGCTGACGGTGAATGCGTTGCTGGTGTCTATGATGACGTCATCATGGCCCGGCTCCTCGTCGGTATGCACAGCTAGCACCAGCCGGGCCTTGGTCGACTGCGGCTGCGGCGACGGCGGCTGCAGTCGACGACTGTTCTCCTTGTCGAGATCAACGGCAGGCGGCGATTCGCGGGCCCCCTGCCCACTCTGCCGCTGGCGTGGATGCGTGCGCACCCGTTTGAACTCCTCCTCGCTGAGCAGTGTGATGCCGCCCGTCTGAGTCAGCACCTTTCCATGCCGAGTCTTCAAGTGACGCTTGTACGTGTTCCTCGTTTTAAATCTGAAAATTAAAATATTGCTTACAAACACCCTTAAACCAGAAAATAACGACTGTACTACATTTTATAAGATATTATAGTTACTTTAAAACTAAGAATCTTTGGTAAATCTGAGGCGTGACCCATCCATTCCTTCCAGGGGGACCTCAAAGAGCTGCAGGAAGCCACTGATACAACATGAACTGCATAAAAATTTAAAACGATATTAATTTTATTTTTTACAGTAAATCTTTGGTAAATATCCCATCCATTCCACGAAGACCTCTAAGAGCTGCATAATGCCACGGATATAGCTATTGAATGGTTAAAGCAGCTCAGAATAGGCGTACAGGATTATTCACACACATCCGTGCCGTGTGCGATCATCTCTGGTCCGTTTCCAACCATTCGTCCTGCCACCAATGCTTTGACATTGGTCCTTCGCAACTACACACGGCACGGATGTGTGTGAATAGTTCTGTACACCTATTCTGAGCTGCTTCAAACCATTCAATAGCTCTCTCTGTGGCTTTATGCAGCTCTTTGAGGTCTCCCTGGAAGGAATGGATGGGATACGCCTCAGATTTGCCAAAGATAAAAATCAGAATTATTAAAGACTTGAAGCAGAATTTATTACTAAATGTTTTATTAATTTTATACCAATGATTAGTATGTTTTATTATTTTAGTATTATGTTTAATATTCTAAATACTCTATAATCTGCGTTAGATTGAACAGAAAACATAGAGGAGCAGCGAGGGCAGAGTGTAGCGGAGAGCTTAGCTTAGCTGTAGATGCTCCACCCTTTATGACTATGTTTTAGCGCATTTTCCTACATGCATTTTTTCAAACCCTACAGTACTTGCCGCTTCACTATCTTTTCAGTCTTAGGCTGAACGCACGTTGAAGAAACAAACTTGAATCAAACAAGCGTCTCAATTGGCTGATCTTGTCGGACACCTAACTACTTCTGCGTGTATTGCAATGGGTCAACGTACTAGAGAAGCGAGTGCTAGTGAGAGAAAAGTACACGTAGCTCTTTGAGGAAGGTATTGGTTGTTACCTGAGCGAGCAGTCGTCGCACTGGAAAGGCGATTCGCCGGTGTGCCGCCGCTGGTGCTCCTTGAAGTGCGAGGGATGCCGGAACTTGCGGCCGCACACCTCGCAAGTGAAGCGCGTCTGGTTCAGGTGAATCAGGATGTGGTAGTTGAGGCTGTGCTGGCGTGTGAACACCGACTTGCACAGCGGACACTCGTACGGCTTTATACCTGATCAAACACACCACAATCAAAGTATTCGTTAAACCCCAATACGCAATGGATAAGAACATGGGTAAGCGATAAGTTATTTAGTAATTTAGGCGTACGGTATTTTTTACTATTGCACCTAGCGAATGACATGTTATTTATTTATACCTAGTGAATAACGTTTCATTCATCAGTCTAGATTTTTCTACAAGAGCCTTCTATAGATGAAAGTATCTATGTAACTAGAAAATGCTACAACCTCATTAATTCTTTCACCTTCAACAATTGCCAAATTAAATCAATTCTACAATACTACGAAAACCATAAATGTATTTAATTTTAGGGAAATGTATTACTTGTATTTCAAAAAAATTATCCAAGATAATTGCCAAATATAATTTAAATAATGCCTATTAAGAATTCATTTAGCGTATGGCTTTTAGTGGTGGAAAGACCCGAGTAGGGTTGTTCCACTTCGCCAACATAACCCTTGATAGAGAACATGGTGTAAGTTTTTTCACTTACAAAACCAACACTAGCATAAAAAATATTGTTTGATTTTAGTGAAGGTGGGTTTTCGTTACTGCGACCGAGTGCCGCAGCGGAGCCCGACCCAGCGTTGCCAGATGCAAATGATGAGAAATCCCCACTATAAATAGTTGGGATTTTTCATCAATTGCATCTGGCAACGCTTATCTATGATCGAAAAATTGTTAAGAATTAATTATATTCAACAAAATAAATAGCCTACAAAACATTGTAACCTATCTCATCCTAAAGCCAAGTTTTCATTAGTGGTAGAGTATACTGAGCAAGTACATGAGTAGAGTACATGGTAGCACCATAGTAAAGTAACTCTACTACTGTTTAGTATGCCAGCTACTCTACTTCTAATTCTACTATAGTTCGAATAAAACTAGTTGTCCCTTGGCCTGGTGCTCAAGAACCACTCACTAGAAACGTTTTTGTCAGAAAGTCCGATGTCCGAACAGCTGACCATTTGATTCAATGTTAGCATCATTGACTTTCTGACAAAAACGTTTCTAGTGAGTGGTTCTTGAGCACCAGGCCAAGGGACAACTAGTTTTATTCGAACTGTAATGAAAACCCGGCTGTAAGGACTATTCCCACATATCAGTTCGGTCTCCGTCTCGTCTTAGTTCAGCTCGTTCTGCGCATGCGTCTATTCGCCCAATGATTGGTCCGTCGTTATTGACGCAATCGCAGAACAAACTGAAATAAGACGAGACGGAAACTGAACCGATAAGTGGGAATGCAATCTTATATTCTATTACGATATTGACAGAGTTTCATTTAGACTGACCTGCATGACTGCGATAGTGGCTGATAAGCGTTGTGGGCGCGGTGAAGAGGCGCGGAGGCTTACAGATCTTGCACTCCAGTTTGTCAGAGTCCATCTGCTTGCGTCTGACAGCTTTAATCATCTGCATGGCCATCTGTTTCTCGGCGTCTGATTGGCCGATGAATTTGGCCTTGCCTTTCGGCTTCCTCTCCTTGTTGGTGTGCAGAACAGCCACTGCTGACTCCACCTGGCTTGTCTCAACCTCTTCTTCATTAAAGCCAACCACCTCCTCGTTGTATCCAACTTCTTCCTCATTGTATTCAACTTCTTCTTCCTTATATCCGACTTCTTCTTCGTTAAATCCAGCATCTTCTTCCTGATATTCCTGTTTCATTTCTGGAAACACCCATAAGAAAACGTGACACTAAATTGAATTACAAATTCACTCTTCAAATAAGAATAGTATTGGGAAATGAACAGCCAGTTGCACAAAAATCCAATTAACCGTCGTAAAATGATTGATGGCAACTAACGGAACCAATGCAACGAGAACCAATGGACGAATTGGATTTTACGATGGTTTTATTCATTTGGATTATCGTGCAACTGGTCGCATGATTTGGCAAAGTCATCTATTTCAGTCATCAGTCATGGTAAGAAAACCATGTTAAATCCACAGAATCCAATAAAGACCCATTGGTTCGGTCTACTTCAATGCTTTATGACGTTTAGAGAAATGTATAATTATTACATCGATATCAAGGGAAGTGAGTATCTGAATTGGCTAACATGTATCTGGTGACAGATTCGGAAAATATGTCAATGGTTACCTTTTCACTTGGTCAATAGTTCTAGTGATGAGACCAGTGATGCTCACTTATATAACATACTTATTCACATCTACGGATGCCAGACCTGCACTGTGAAACTCTATGTAGTACATGTAATATTTAATATAGCCTAATGGTGTTAACAAGTATGTGAACAAGACTTGAAAACTAACAATAAAATGAAATAGAAATCATGACTTGCGCATTCTGTAAGCTGCTTTTTCATACATACAAATATTGCGTCAGTTGATGTAAAGAGGACTGAATATTAAACATGATATAATATTAAATAGAGAATAAAAAAGATAAATCACACAGTTGATAAAGTCTTCTAGATGGTTTACTATAGTTTCAGCCATGTGACTAACAGAAGTGACTTACCTTTTTCTGGTGTGAGTTTGCATAAATTAATAGAAAAATGAAGTCTGATATATAAAATAAAATAAAATTATTGCTAGTTCAATTCATTCAAAATTACAATAAAATACTGAAAACTTGAGCAGTAACAATATTGATAACAGAGTTTCCAAAAGTTATTAATTCAGTAGACAACATTGAAAGTCTTCAGGAAAGCTGTTAGCATTAAAAATTATTTTAGGAGATACCTTTAGAAAAAAAGTTATTATAAAGAAAAGAAAAAGTGCACCTACCAATGAAAGCAATATTGCACCCTTCAGGTTGTTGTTGATCTTGCTCTGTTTTGACAAAAAATGGCGTTTCTTCTGTGCTAACAACAACCTCTTCTTGACAAACAGACAGCCAATCATCAATGACTTCTTGGTCAAATACATTACTGGCACCGTTCAGCTGTAAAATAAATGCATTTATTAATATCAGACATCATTTCCGAGCATTAGTAAATTGAAAAAAGTTGGAATATGATTCGAAAAGGTTTCATGATTACTTACATTTGTACAAATAGTATTTCGGTAATTTGTAAACACGACAAATGTATTCAGATGAAGTAGGCCTACTGATTTATTAGATTCAGATTCAGCTTCAACCATGACACAAGATGCTATTCAGTCTAACAGTAGTATTCAGTCAATGCAGTAGTAATTCGATCAAATTTTAAACTTACGATGAATTTCGACAAAATTCGAACAATTTTGGACAATTCGATCAAATTTTATACTTACGATGAATTTCTTATTTTACAAGTATGCAGCCTACACAGTAAATTATCTGATGAGTTGAAAATTAACAACAATAACAGCCTATAATAGTACCCATGGTAGAATTTTTTCAATAGCCTACAAGGAAAATTAAATTCATTTTAAAATTTCCATATTTCAGTTATGAGTTATGAAGCACAACTTCATTCGAAGAAAGTTAAACTGCATAATTATGAATTTTGAAAGTTGCAAGTTTTTTCAAGATGAAATTTGGATAATTCATCTGATAGCCTAGTATCTACGATTGAATATGATTCATACCATTTGTAACTAAAGATTTAGTTGCTATTAATCTCCATAAAGCTGATAAATTTCTGGAACAAATATTAATTATTCTGGAAAATTGAATAAATAAGATAACATTTTACTATCAATGAAAAGTGTAGAAGTTTTTTTAGTTTATCGATAGATGATTTTACACCTTGTGAGACTGGACTGCACTCAATGAAAAGTGATTGAAATGTGATTGATTAGTGAACTGTATTTGTATTTGAATAGTTGATTAGTGAACTGTAGTTCAACTTACACGAGTGTTGGCAGCAGGATCGCGGAGAATGACAGTCTTTTTACCGGCCTTCAAGTCGATTATCACAGCTTCGCTTGGAGCGGAGTCACAATTATTGAAGTAAGGCACAGACAGGCCACAGTTGTAGTCATGGTCGTAGTCACAGCTGGATGCGCTGGCGGAGAAGGGGGGGAGGGTGGTCGGGGTGGAAGGCACTTGTAATGGCTCGGGCGAATGAGGCTCATCGCTCACCGAAGTATCCACTATCTTCACCTTATCGACTCTCTTCAGAACCCGAACAATCTGCTTTTTCGGCGAGGCAGCTTTCAGCTGCTTCTTTGGCGGAGTGTCAACTTCAATATCTGCAAAATGGATCAATCATATTATCAACTCATACTCATTTCGTAACAATCTAAGTATAGCAAGCCATTGAGCTACGCATGGTTACTGCTTTTTCATATTCTGGGACGTGAGACAGCACAAGCTCTCTATGCTGCTACTTAGTAGACAGGTTAGTTGTTAAGGAAAAGCTTAGGACCGGTGCATAGCATAGAGAGTCTGTGCCGTCTCACGCCCACGATGTGAAAAACTGCTCATCAACGCAATTGGAATGTATTCTAAATTGGAATAGGGACAGTTTTGGGATTAAGCCTGTTGAACCTTACCGTTAAGTATTATTTGTAAATTACTGAATAAATAAATTATAGCTGAAACAAGTCTTGGTGATGGTTACTACTTGAGCTTGACTCTACTTGTTTAATAGCAGTGCTGCCAACACTATAACCGTTATTAGTTAGTTCTATTCATGAGAAGATTTGTTCCATATGATAAATTTTAATTTGACTTGTTGAGTATAGATCTGATCATGTTTTGTTCGCACCTTACGTACCATATTGAATAGTAGGCTTACCGATGAGTCTTGCTAGGGAGTAGCCCTATTCCTATGTACACACTTGGTAAATTTTGTGTGCGACTCGAGCATGCTGCATATACTCAAGAATTACACGCATGTTGTACAGCACGGAAAAATCGTCCAAGTGTTAACATAGGGTATTATTGTACGCATTGTTGGCATCTCTCATCCACCACCGCTTCTTGTTGGGCGTACTACACTTGAATGACTATGGAAGTGGAGGTTGGATATTAGCTTACCTGGCTTGAGATTCTGCACATGCTCGAGCAGGTGATCCTTGATGAGCAGTCTCGCCCTATCCTCACCACCAAAGCTGTGGAATCGCTTCGAGCACATCGGCGAAAATCGACATTGATAATAGAACGTCTTCTTCATTTCATCACCTTCCAGTAGAGCGAACAGGTTGATCAGTTGATTTGCCGACAGCGATTGCAGCTGTTTCACCGACATTGTTCTCAGTCTGGTCCGATGCTTCTGCAATCAATAGAAAGGAACAACTTAGAGCTTGCTATTCAAGAACGAAATACAGTTTTCATAAAACAATTTTCTTCAGTCATTTACATACCATTTCCGAAAAAAGATGCAAAAATTATATTTGAAATTTTTATTCAAAATACTCTCATATGCAATTTTCATACCTGAACAAGAGGCTATGATTGTGGATAAAATAATTTACGGTTGTTCGAATCTTTCAATGACAATCATTACCTTCTTGTGATTGGGTGTAGATTTTCCATCGATAACAATTTCATTTTTGTTGGACTTCTCTCCGGATACCACTGCGGCAGCCGCTGCCAGCAAATCAAGCATCGCTCCTTTATTATCCACTGAAAAAAATAGAACCATTAATTAGATTTGCATCAAAAAGCTAACAACGATCGTTCAAAAACCAACTATTTTTACGAAAGAAATATGCTGGTCGGTGAACATATAACATTTCTACCAATCAGTTCTCTAGTCATCAGAGAATAAACTTCAGTCATAAACTCTTCCGCTGATATCATTTCTTCTGTTACCAAGTTGAGTACTGCCTGTTTTCAGAGTTTAGCAAACTAGTACTTTGAGATCTCTCTATACATGAGATGAGCAATAAGAAGAAAAGTTGATAGAATATTATAATATTGGACATTTTGGAGTGGTCCGTAGCCGAGGGCGATAAGCGCCTGTCTGATAATCCAAAGGTTCCAAGATCGAATACAGTTGCCGGAACGGATTTTGACAGAAACGGCCACTCCCGTCTTTCGGAGGAGACGAAAAGCCGTCGGTCCCGACTGCCTAAAAACAGTCGTCATCTCTAATCATCACCCCTCTCATTACCCACGCACAAGCCTAGAGCTCATGTAGGCATCACCCTCAATTTTTTTTTTATATTATATCAGTGGGCTATTAAGACAAACTTCAGTATGCAATCAAGATGCCACAGCACAGTTGTGTTTACAATCATTCTGTTCTTTCCAAAATGTGACGTCAATGGCTAATTACAAAGAAAGCTAAACTTCTGTGATTAGTTTGAGCTGTAATTTTTTGTGAGGGTGATGCTCACATGAGATATAGGTTTGTGCATGGGTGATGATGAGAGATGACGAATATTTTATAGAGACAGTCTCTGTAACTACAGCCTGGGAAAGTCCAGTGTAATTAAGCCTATTTCAACACTCCTTTCATAGTTTAAAATGCACATTTAAATTGTTGAAATTGTTTTAGAATAGAGGAATACTAATCAAGTAAAAATTATAACAGACAGTTATACCCAAGTCTACCATAACGTAATTACGTTCCAACCAGTGTGAATTAAGTGAGGTTAATCAAGAATTTAAAACTCAAAGGTGGTGAAATCTAATGTGCTAAATCAAATTTGAAATGGCAATCAATAGTCGTTTTGCAAGTTGAGCTTTTATAAAAGTATGTTGCTAATAAAATAAAGTGAACAGAAGCGTCATCCTGAATAGAAGTTAATGTACTGCTTGATAGCGTCAGGTCAAGGATGGCATATTCGAATTCAAGTAAAAAGTAAATATTACTATGCGTAATAGACTGAAACGAACCATGTAGATATGGAGTGAAAACATAAATTAACAGATACTTGTTATGACTTGATGTTTTACCTCTCTCTTTGTCAAATAACAGCCTATTCTCAAGTTTACGTTGAATGGGTTGATCGCATTGAAAATAATCAAACTAGCAACACATTCAACTTACTTGCCTGGAATCCTGGAAGGCACAATAATTGACAGTTTACAGTTTAAGATTATGAGAACAATAATATTTATAATCAACATCAATTAATACTGAATCCAACAGTTGGTCCTGCTTCTTGGCGCGAGCTAGCAGACGCCATGAGCATCACGTAGCAGCCGACAAAGTAATAACCTTTGTTTCAGTGACAACCAACAACTAATTACACAAAGAAAATATTGTCACACAACGTAAATATGTCTAATATAATAAAATCAAAGTTATATTACCAGATGAGAGAATATTTCCAACATTTCCTGAGGTTGAAAACTCCATAATCAAATTAATAAAATTCCTTCTGCTTACAACGCGGTATTCATGGCTGACAAAATTTTCAACTACAAAACTCCCAACTTTTTACAAAAGAGGGGGAAAGTGTTTACAATATATTTTCAAAGTTTGGTTTGAAATATTTTATCTACATGCATGATGGAGTATAAAAAATTGAATAAAAGAAAAAATAATGATTTAGTTGATAATTTGCCTTTTATGATTGGATTCAGTCCTTTTAAAACAATAACTCAAAAATTTTGCAAAAGTACCGATATCACATTCAACAGAAAAATATAATATCCATAATTTATCAATGATTATAGTGTATTAATATTTTCAAAAATTATGGCAAAATAATCAAGCACAAGTAATTTACTGACTGATGACAAAGTAGATCGACGACAGAGTAGGGAACGACAAAGTATGCCTATTTTCTTATGAACGACAGAGTAGATCACATTCTTGATTAGGCTAGTCGTCAGGTGCGAGCAGTGATAAGCCCGGTCTAGACGCTACGACTTGTTGCCCAACTTGTCGTACAACGACTTGGAAGCAAAGTTGGATGAGTTGCATCGCGTCTACACGTTAAGACTTATTCTAAGTTTCCATAAGCTGATATATCTTTTGTGGTACGAAAAACGTTGGAGAAACTCTTAATTTTGCCATCAACACGCTAAGACTTGATGTACAACTCAAGTCCTAGGACTTGTCGTACAACAAGTCGTAGCGTCTAGACCGGGCTATAGTCAAAGTGAATTTGATTAAAATTTCTGTACTCCCCACTTTTCGAGTCCCAGTCTATCGGTTGCATGCATGGAAAAAAGAAAAACGGGAAGAGGAGTGGTGCCAAGAAAGACAAGATATCACTAGGGATACCCAGCTACTTACTATTTCTTCATTTAATTAATTACGTTTCAACAAGTCAATGTTGAACATTCAAAATAAGTTTTGACCAACAACATTTATCATGTAAATGATTGTAGGCTGACTACTGTAAAATTTACAGCAGGACAGGCGAAATACGTCTTGACTTGAGACGTTTTGTCTTATCCCGTCTTACATGTGCGTCCGGCCGAACGCAGATCCATACCAAGGTTATTAGAGAGTCTATCTAATAACCTTGTATCCATACAGCTAGAATCTTGAATAATTGAGTCACAACATTGCATATTGCGCAAAGTAAAAGAATAAAATGAAATCTTTATTGTTATTGAGCTTTTATTCATCCTGTAATAAACTTGTTCAGGTTGGAATCAAAAATAAAATGCCATTTGTTATAACCATCTCTTATATTCATTTAATAACTTATTTATACAGACTAGAAATTAAAAATACAGAAATATAGTGGAAGTAATTAAATTGTTGTAGATACAGGAATAAAAGTATATTAAAAGATATAAATATGTATAATATGGATTCAGTGTAATATACTATTTCATCACTGTACCATTTGAAATAATAAAATAACGTTGATGAGGTTCAATTATTTAGATATTTGCTCCAAGAAATGCAACTTTCCTTTTTTTATTGATATGAATAAAGTTGATGAGGTTTAATTTATATATCTGCTCCAAGAAATATACCTCTCCTTTCTTCTATTGACAAATTGTAATCTAAAAATATAACAGAATTTGTAGTATTTATTTTTATTAAGTAGCAACTAAAGTTCGAATTCAGTTTATTAAATTATATTTTAGTGAGTGAACTGTTCTTAAACCACGAAGAGAGGAATGATAGAAAGAAAAGAGAAGTTGAGCAAAGGAAAAGGAATAAAAAAATCCAAAGAAAGTTATCCTATCTAAACTTTTCAAAGTAAATCAATTACTGAAACCGCAGAATTTTGTACATTAGGATCAGTTATGAAACCAGTCATATCAGAATTTCTAGCAATAACAACTTTTGATGGATCAAATTTGTTAATTAATTAAAGAAATACTAACATTATGCGGAAGCACGGATCTAAGGATCCATCTCGCTCCTATAACAGAGATTACAATTATTGTTCTATACAGAATGGTGATTATTAATTTTTCACAATGCCTTAGCCTATCTATTCCAATACTTCGAAGAGAACGGTTGAGTATAAATTACAGACACGAAAATACAGGGCCAAGGTAGGTGAGATTCATGGACAGTTCAATGTACAGTCCGTTCACGTTGCTAAGTAAGGTGGTAAAGCCACTAAATAACCTGGACTGACAATGAATCTCATTAGAGCGTTTATAATTATGTAAGTGTACAAAAATTCATCCACTATGATGCAACCATATCAATGTTGTATAGTGAATGATTTTTTTACATACTTTCATTACTATAAAACGGTGAAAGGCTGAAAACATAGTGGAATGGCGAAGACAGAGTGTAGCGGAGAGGGATTGAAAAATTGCATGCAGGTAAACGCGACAAAAAATAGTGATGCGGGGAGCATCTACAGCTACTCTCAGTTACCTCTGTCCTTGCCACTACACTATGTTTCAGCCTAATGAGTTGCAATGACAATAGATTATTTCCAGTCCAGATGCCATGGCTAGGTGAACTAGCTATATTATCTATAACGAAAATCTGCAGATTACATTCTTTGAGCAAATATCAAAGCTATAAAACAAAAATAATTTACAATATAAATTCTATTACAATTTTCGACGGGAGGGGAAAGAACCCATTATCACGCTTCACTCAGTTCTATCGCTTGGTTATCGTGAGTTAGTGTTCAACAAAAACACACAATAAATATTAATCGGAGTCGGAACTTAGAATTCGTCGGCGGTAGTTTCGATTTGAATTGGATCGCTTTTTGAAGGAGCCGTTAGTAGTCTGCTCATCGGAGAGAACATAGATGCCACTATCGGGAGTTTCGCCCTCCCGAGTTGAGGCGGGTGCAGCCTGGGCAGGCGGTGACTTGTGCGACGAGCTGCAAGCGGCTGCTTCAGTGGTGGTGCAAGTTGCATCAGAGGTGCGTCGTCTCAGTTTGGAAGGCGGGTGCGCACTGGAGGCGGCCGCGGTGGAGGCGGCTGTCTCCTCATCTTCATCCGATGAATCATTGTAGGCCGTGTGCATTCGTTTCCTCAGTCTCATTAATCGTTTTTTCTTAAAAATCACACAATTTACTTTACTACTTCCCGCGTCGCTGTTATTTCCATTGACATTCGAATCGGCTGATGAACTATCATCGCTGGCACTAGCTGTTGACGTTTTGTTACTAGTCGAACAGGAACTACTCAACGCTTCTTTTTTTCTTTTGGCCATCCGCATTAGTTGTGCTCGTTTCCTAGCTATCAACTTGACTATGGGGTTCGGTGAATGCACATCTTCCCTTGATTCTTGTGGCAATCTTCTCTTACGCCTTACTCCTTCCTCTCCATCCTCCTCCTCCTCCTCCTCTTCTTCCTCGTTCTCTTGCACAACCACTCCGCCATCCTCTTCCTCTTCGGTATCTTCGTCGTCGTCGTCAGTCGACATGGCACCATTCAGCAGCATCACTTTCACGGCTTTGCTTTGCTGACTGCGGTCCGAATCATCCGAAGTCCAGCACTCGATCTCGCGCTGTACAAGCGAGTCGAAAAACGCCATCATTCTAGGATCCTCGTCCATTGACTCGTGGCTGTAGTCGTGGTCTATTATCTGCAAAACACAAATTATTATTAGCTCGAAATATTTTCAGAGGTATGTTAGCTTGATTGTAGAATGAGTGTGCCTGATGTATTTACAATGTACATTACTATTATTCATTACGTTATTAATTAACATTATTTATTTACACATTATAGTATACTATTATTTATTTATGCTTATGCACTTTCAGCCCATTCTAGTTATGTTAAAATATAGTGGTGAGTAATTTGGTGTCAGCTGAGTGAATAATTGACCAAGCATAGTAAAATATACGTTTCAATAGACGGAATTTGATTTTATCTGTCTTTCTGCGACACATCTACTGCCTAACGAGATACAGTGGAACTTCGATAAGTCGAATGGGAACGGCAAAAATTTGATTTATAATTATTACGAAATACCAAGGTTCGAATTATTAAGGTCTTAAAATACTTCGATTTATAAAGGTTCAAAACACTTACCTTTTCAGATTCATAAATTCAGTAAAACTATAAGTATTGTTTTAAAACTAAGTATAAGTAAAAGTATAGATAAAATCAGTTATTCGTGCCACAGAATCTTATCCAATAGCATGCAACTTCGATTTACTAAGGTTCTCTTATTACAACTTCGATTTATAAAAGTCCAAAAACTGCAAAACTTCAAATAATAAAGGGGTTTAATAGATCAATAGATCTATTAAGGGATCTAAGGGTTTTGGCTCAATAGATCCAAAAACTTCGATTAATCAAGGTAATATCTATGAAATCTTCGATTTATAAAGGTAAAATAACATGTGGTAGGATAACAAGTTCTAGGGGAATTGAAAAAATTCGATTTATCAAGGATTTCGATTTGTTAAGGTTCGATTTATCAAGGCTCTTATTTATAATTCAATTTTTAGCAGGAAATCTGTCCATTGTTAACTGCATTTTATATTAAAATGGAATAGGCTAGTTGAACTACAACTGATGAGTTTATTACGATGAAATTAAATCAAATTCAATGTAGATTTTATAGAAAGGTGCTTTCTAGAGGAAAGTAAGATAAATTAATAATCACATACCTGTCCACCTCGATATACAAGACTCAGGTATTCAGAATGTGAGAAGACTTTTCTCTTCTTTTTCACTGCTGATTCTTTAGTTAGTCCTCCAGTGCAATAAGGTAGTGGGAAGGGACTCCATACCTGGGTGAAAGAATATTATTTTAACTTGAGTTTCATTTACTTGATCAAGATATGTTACATTATTTTCGACAATTTAAAGCGAATTCACAAGAAAATTTCTCAAGTATGATCTGTGATGACGATTCATTTTACAAATAAAATAAGTAACAAAAATACGTACAAAATTCTGTAAACATTGGAGGGAAAGTATGATAGGAGAAGAATAAAAAATACAGGTAAATTAAAATTTAGTTACAATACAGAACTTGACATCAGATAAAAAATACTTTTAGGAATGTGAAATAGAGAAAAGTTACTATTAATAATTTTAAAATGCTCTCCAATCAATACTGACATAGATTAATCAAATAATAACAGATAACAGGAGCACATTTTCATGATTTCTTCCAATAAAAGCAATATTAGCAACATAAAAGCAATATTCTCATGTTATGGAGCAAAATATCTTAAATGAAGTACCTTGATAATTTTTTCTACACCAGATGAAGCAATCAAATTGTTTTCCGGGCAAAATCGCACTTGATTCACAATAGATCTATGCCCAACAAGTACAAGATGAGCGGATGGCACCCATACACCTGTGAAGAAAATTAACAAGTTATCTACGAGAACAATTATTATATTGAAATGGCAGTTGAGTTGCAACTGGTGAAGTGAAGAGTATTGGAAATGATGTGAAACAAAGAAGAGTAGCTGAGAAATAATTAAATACCAAGAATTGAAATTTGATAGATGTTTTTCAATTCTAAATTGTATAATTTGAATCTATGGTCTACATGGAAAAATATGACAAAGCGATCTAGCCTCTGCTTTAAAATTTTACATAAGGAAGCGTCCTTACACAATTTATTCAAACCACCTTTGAAACCGTTAATAATAAATGCGAAAAGCGGCATTGTTTAAAATGACAAAAAAAAATCAATAAAACTTTGCAAAGAAGTTGAAAAGAGATAAATAGAAAGTATGGAAGCGTCCTTGGGGTAGGAAAACTAAACTGTATTCGATCCTTTGAATTATCAGACCGGCGCTTATCGCCTTCGGCACGGACCACTCCAAGACTATTACTCATGTAATATTTGTGCAATACTGTAGAGTTCTAAATTGTAGGCACAATATTGACTTTGCGGATTCTCAGTTCAAACCGAAGAATTATAGTTTAAACGAAGATGGTGCATGGCCTATGGCACTTAAGCCCGGTTTTCATTGGTAGAGTTAGTGGTAGAGTTCCCGGGGCAAGTACTAACTATCTTGTGAACTCTCCCAATAAAAACGTTAATAGTAGAGTGATGGTAGAGTACTTGTTTTTAGTAGAGTAGAGTGGGATAGCACCGTGGGATAGTACTCTACCACTTGCCTTCCCCCACCACCGCTACTCACTCTACTCTACTACCACTATTCTAATGAAAACAGTCTTGCGCTAGTAGAGTAGAAGTAGAGTAGAGTAGAGTAGATGCTGAACGGCGACATTTTAAGGTAAGATCTGTTTACTAGACAACACACTTTACCTACTACTCTCAATTGTAGTGAAAACAGTTACTCGACCAAGTAAGTAGAGTAGAGTTAGCTCGGTAGAGTTAGTATGCCAGTTACTCGACCACTAACTCTACTAATGAAAACCAGGCTTTATTCCCAGTTACACAAAGATTTGTCAAGCTTAAAACCACTGTCTTATCTGTCTAACATGAAACCACTCAGGAGCAACTGAGGACATGAACTTTCATATTTTAATGATTGTAAATAAAAACACAGATGTTGAATACTTCTACTAACTTTCTGTATTTATAAACATGTTTCAATGCTAATGGCATCATTTTTTTGGATGTTGAGTCAAAACAGTTTGACTCAACATCCAATTTTGATGAAATGATGCCAAGTTTGAAACATGTTTTCATAAATAAAATTAGTAGAAGAAGACAAAATCTGTGTTTTTATTTCATTATGGAGAAATTCTACAATATCTCTGAGAACAATGTTAAATTTTTTAATGATTATATTATATATTCATTCATTGATTTACTGAAAATAAACATTACAATGTGGGAAGAATCAACAGATATTCATGTGCCCCTAGGCATAAGGTGTGGGTGGATAGGATAGGATACCTTTCTGGTCGCCAGAAGGCACCTTCCACATGTACAGATTGAAGTCGTCGCTGCCGGACAGCACGTACTGGTCGTTGAGGCCGGCAAAGCAGCAGCTCTTCATGGTGCACGAGTTGAAGTAGCCGGGGTGGTCGAACTGGGCGACGTGGGCGGCCGAGTGCAGCGCGTAGAGCACGGGCGGCAGGCGACGGCGCAGCGCCACCAGGCGACAGCCGTCGCCGCTCCAACGCACCGCCATGCAGCCGCCGCTCCCGCCCCCGCCCCCGCCGCCGCCGCTGCCGTACTTCAGCAGCGCCCTGCAACACAATCGGCACTCAAGTAGTCTATCTACTGGCACCGCGACTCAAGGTACTAGCTACTGATAAATACTGAAGCTACCTAAGCTGATGAGATATGCTCGTGTATCCTTCATATGCCTTTTCCTCCTTTTAAACGTGTCTTTAATTAAATCCAATTTTCATATATTCATCGTATCAATTACATATGAACTAAATAAGGCTAGGCGTACACCGGTTAGTCAAGACAAGACAAGACGACATTAGTCACAGTAATTCACATAGCTGCTTATGAAGCGGCACACACCGATGCAATGACTAATTGGTGTGTGTTGCTTCATAAGCAACTATGTGAAGTAAGTACTGTGACTAATGTCGTCTTGTCTTGTCTTGACTAACCGGTGTATGCCTAGCCTAATGGAGCGGTCACACGTTGCCAATGGAATTGACTACTTTTTAGGTTATTTATAAAATTTTAGACACGGAAATGAATATGTTCTTTAATATCCAAACTTTTTATTTCCAGAATTTCCATATTATAAAGACATATTACATAATTACATATCTAATATATATATACCACATATATCTGGAACAAGCTAGCCGCTCTACTCCCACTCCCATTTCTTGTTCTTCGTTTTTAATTTTGTTATCATATATGTTGTTGATCAGAATAACAGTTTTTACAAGAAGATAGAGTTCATACATATTAAAATGTATTAATATTCATAATTGACATTAAAAATCGATTTTCTGAGTTACTGAAAATCTTTTTGTTGATTATTATTTTATTCCTGGAATTTGAAGATTATTATATAGGTATCTAATAGACTATATTATACCATATATATATATGTCTATATCTAACTCTAGAGTCTAGAACGATGAAAATGCATTGGGTATTGCTGTAGAAGTGTACTGTAAATTCAGCAAATTCATTTATTCATTTCGTCAATAATACGAAATTAAACTCAAGTATGTTACGATGAATGTAATCTAATTATGTGGAGCTTTTCTTTCAACAAGTCTTCTACTTAAGGAAGCGATTGTAACAGTGGTAGCAGGCGAGTCTAATCGGTGAGATTAGATAGGAGACGGCGCCTACCACTCTGTACGCTGAAATTATAAGTTCCAAAAATTCATCACATCTTTTCTTGAATACGAGAAAACCATCTCGTAAATGAAACTATCATGGTTAGTGCAAACGACTTCAAGTTGGCAACACTGCTATTACATTAGCATTTTTAGAATCACGCATGCTTTTTAAACATTTCCCTCCTCACACCACTGGCAATCCATGGCTATCCTCGTGGTGTTCTGACCTTAGTAGGTTTCTTGTCCGTTAATGTGTCGATTAATAAGCATACAACTTCAATATTCCCTAAGTACCAGTATTGAACTGATAAATCATTCTGTACTATTAATATTAATATATTACTACACCTACTAAAAAAATTTGCTCAGAAACATACTTATTGGGAATGCGACTATCCCACAAGCAAGCTCCTTCTTTAGCATTGGCTGTAGCTAGCAGTCTCGGTTCGACCGGATTGTGCTGAACTCCATGATAAGCTGAACTGGACTTATTCAGTAGAAAAGGGCCTGAAAATTCAAGTAAAAATCACTATATTATATGAGTTGTAACTAGGCGTTATATTTTGTATAATTCAACATCTAAGGATCAGTTTATACATATAATTTTTATACAGCCAGACATACTGATAAAAACAACTGGAAGGTAGTGAAATCACATTACTGAGTTGTGTACATGTAAGATTCCCTTTCAAGTAGGGAATTGTATTGGGAGGAATTCTGACATGGCGTCTATTTAGAGTTTAGACGGAATAATACGTGTTCATGTAGTAAAATCTTTAGTAAGATTCTAAATAGTTTCTCTAATAAGAAAACCATTTTTTTAACCAAGTGATAGCGCAAATAATGAAGAACTATTCTACTTCATTAAAGAAAACTCAATTTTTCAGGACCATCCATTTTCTGAAATGAATAAAGGTTAATCGTTAAGCCATCTAATTGATTAATATTGAAGTTCGAACACTTGTATCAATACTATTATTATTATGGGGTTAAATTACTATTATTAACCCCACCAGAGTAGTTCCATGAGTTTGAAAATTACATATGAGTTAACATTCTTTAAATTAGCCTATAGTATAGAATTTAGATTCTTTGAGAAATATTGGATTGAGATTGAATGCTGGAAAATAAGCAGATGATAATAAAAATCATTAGTTACCAGAGCTAGCAGGTCTCCTGATATCGTAGATAGAGATGCTGCCGTCATCGCACGCACTAGCAAAAACAAAATCGTTGGTTGGATCCACTGATAAGCCATAAACAGGGTTGTGATGGCGAAACACATCAACAGGATCACCACTGAAACAAAATTCAAATGTAAAATTCAGTGTATAACATTTCAATACCCAAAACAGAGGACTTGTTCTTTTTGGAAAGTGTTTAAGAAGAGTTTAAAAGAGAAACAGTGATTCAGTATTTAGAATATTAAAAGAAAATTATACATTTTCAAATAAAATTTATTTTGTATAAAATAAATCCAACCTTCGAAGCAAGTCTTCAAATCTATTTCAATTACAGATAACCTGGTTTGTAATCATATTTACAACTCAATTCTGTAATACCGTCATTCAAAAGTAATCATAATTTTTACAGTTGATTCACGGCTATTTCCATAAGGATCTAATTCCTTATAAGGATCAGGATACCTTCCTGAGAAATATCACAATAATTTTTCAAAATATCAAAGCAATAATCCCGTTCATTACTTTTATGAAGTTGAAAGTTCATCTTTCAGGGTACTTCTATTTTATTATGATCATTTAACAATCAATTTAGCCAAAAACAGGTTGTCAATAATTGAAATAGATTCAAAGACTTGCTTTAATGGTTAGATTTGTTTTATTCACAGTAAATTTTCTTTGAATATGTAGCCTATATCGATTATAACGATGATAAAAAGTTGACTATATTCTTACGTTTGAATGTCGTGAATGATGACTTGTTCATCATTTCCAGAAGAGAAGAGTCTTGTGTTTTTACTATCGTATCCTAAGCAGAATATGTTGCTGACATGTTGAGCACGCATCTCTTTGGGCTTTGAAATGCCCTGCAGTGCCTCCTGTACATTCCATAACAGCACCCTTTGGTCGTCACCCCCTAGAACAAAAATATCCAGCAATGATATAGAATAGTATATTCAGAAGAGACTTCATTTAATACACTCCATTAATTAAAATCATTAAATCAACATCCACTTACAATACATCAAATCATAAACAAAATATCAAACCAGGAAAGTACAAGATCAGATCACAGTAAAACATTAAAATGGGATACTTAATAATATAAATATATCATTCAAAAATAATAATAACCTATTTATAAGTTCAATAGACTCTGCCAGCTATAAAAACAATCTTCGATGAGCCATGGTTTCAGTCTAACCTTGAAGACTGAAGCAGAATGGAGCCCTGAGGGACACCCTAGTTTATCAATTCAGGACATGACTTGAAATTATTGTTGGTGATCTGACCATCAGTGCCACTAATCTCAACCACCTGGCTTCTGTCCTTCAAATAAGATGAAATGAGACTCAGAAACTTTCCCTGAACACCATAATAGAGTACCTAGTTTTCTTATCAAAATATTATGGTCAAGGCTGTCAAAAGCCTTGCTGAGATCAACAAAGAAACCCATAACTTTCTCAACCTGATCAAGGGAGGAATAGATCTCCTTCACAAAAAACCCAATTGCATCAACGGTACTCTTGTTTTGCTGGAACTCCAATTGAAAGTGGTCAGAGAGAGCCTTCTCCCAAACTTTTGAAAACAATTCAATTGAAAACAATTTTTAATTAACACCACAAGTGAGGTGGAATGAACTCAAAAATGAGGTGTCTCTCACACAATTCTCAAGTGCTGATTTATAATAAAATGATTCATTGATAAGTCAACTTGAAACCTAGATGCCTAGAATGAAAAGTTGAAATAGCTAAGATTATTTCACATCTAAAGCAGAATATTCAACAGAATGTAATGTTCTTTATCGAATGAATTTAAAATAAAAAATTTGTAAGTTATGAGGATAGAATTAAAAGATTCTATTGAAGTACGGTACCAATTACACAAAAATTATTTCAATTATTCCATTAACTTATTTCATTGGTTCAATTATTCAACAGACTTGGGATGCATTTCACCCCCTTGAAAATAACATTGATTAAAAAATTCTTCTCAAAATCTCAACAGTATTATAAGACTATACTGTAACTTGTTCAATATTGATTGTTATTAGCCTAATTTCAAAATTAAAATTCATATTCTATTACGATGAACCTTCAAAACTACTTGAAACATAATATTGTGAGGAACATGGTAGTATATTATTAAATGGATATGATATTGAAGTCTTGGTACAAGGTAAAACTTTGATGAGCTAGTATGTTGCAATCTAATTATTTCATTAGTTTTGCAAAATTGTAAGCTAACAATATGACACCTCACAATTTAAAATCTCATAGTAAAATATCCAATAATTAAAAGAATACTTTAACTATTGAGCCAGATAACTTCAAACTTATAAATGTACATAGATTAAAAAAAAGAACCTTACCCGAGACAAGATATTGTCCTCCGTTCAAAAATTCTACAGCATTAACACAGCCATAATGTGATACCAAATCTTTATTATATAGATTTTGAGCATCTCTAAGTCTATCATTCACGATTTTGGCATTAAGTTTAATATCATCCTTGTATTCTCTTCTCAATAAACTATCAATAAAACTGGACGGCATCAACTTGTGCATTACGAGTGTTGGAAATTAAACAATGAAAATTTTTCAATAGTGCATCACAGAGATTTGATGAATTAGTTTTCATGAAATTCTCTGTCATCTGTCAGTAAATTTATTAAATATCCAAATATGTAAAAGCAAACTGAAAACACAAATATCAAATAGCGTTCAACAGATCAGCCACTGAAATCAGTACAGACAGAAACAGAACAGACGTTTTCGTTCTCCCTTCAGACTTGTCCAAATCATATGGCGATCGCCGGACTGGAGCATACTGGGAAATGGAAGAGCATGACATTTTGACAGATACAGTGATACGGACCAAAAAGATACGGAGTTTTATGACGTTGCAAAATGATTTTTCCAAATTTAATCTTTGAGAGAAATCACTGCTCAGCTTTCTGGAAACCTTTTTTTCGGCTGAATAGGATTGTTCAATATCTATCTTTCTTTTTAAATAATAATTCAAATCATTACTTTAACCTCACCTTACTGCAAATTAACACCAGCGACTGAGTGAATCATTGCCCAGTTTGTCATTGATCCACTTTGTCGTGGTTCTTCCGAAACATACTTTTTGAAACAGCTGATTTTCATTATTTCATATTTTCAAGGTTGTTTCTTTGTAATGGCATTTCAGCAGACAACATTGACGAAGTAGAGAGATGTGTTTATTCTAAAGACTAGTTACTGTTATTTAATTAATAATATTTTCTCAGTGATAAAGTTGCCATTCTAGTGTGTGGTTTTTTTAGAATTTTGTTTTCAATTTTAGCTGTCTGCTGCCTATCATTTCAAATTGAGTTAAAAGATAGATAACCTATTTCTGATGAAGGATTATCATTTGCCAATTTTACCATCAATGTAGCTCATAACACAAGTTGAAGCGTTTAATAATACATCAGGTATATTATTTCAGTAATTTATATCTTTAAACTTTTATTTCATATGATCGTTTGAGCCAAAGACGACTTCTGTAAAATTTTGAACTCAGTACGGTACCAGTTTTGAGGAGTTACCATTTTTAATGTAGTGTTCATTTATGCATTTCATCAATATCCGAAAATTAAACTGTCTTATTTGAGTGAGTTGAATCTAGTTTGAGTGATTTGAGTCTATTTTGAAAACTCAACTGTCTGAGTTGAGTTGGTTTTCAATGGAATGTCACAGCTATTTTCATTACCATCCAACAGAGAAATTCATATATCGTACTGTAATTCTCACCATACTATTTACTGTTTAACATTGTCCAGTATATTACGCCAACCGAGATACAGAGGTGGCCAGTATTGTTCAATTCAACCCCACTGCCTATTATTCGCGAAATCATTTCCATTGCTATGTTAAGATGAACATCCTAATTGCTCAAAGATCGTTCACAGTGTTGTACCCTAAGAAAAGTGATATGATAAGCTCAAAATACCTCAGCAGGTCATTATGCCTGTAAGCTGTAAGTTGTCTACAGTACCGTAGTCAAATTTGAATCTTATAATGTTGTCACAGTTGCAGATGATTGTATTGTGTTGTTAATAGGTTACATTTTGATTGCACAGAAATGCTCAACCACCCGTACGTGGGTCGCCGAAGACTGGCGTATCCAAAGGGCAATGAGTGCAATTTCGTTGCCGCCTTCTTCCACTTGTCCAGCATATTGTTGCTGTTCCTGTCCTGCATCCATTTCGGCTGGTTTCGCGTCTATAGCAGCGCACGGTGTGCGTCGCATCTCTCGCTGCATCAGTTCTTCACCGTTGGCTATTTTGAAATTAATTCTCCAGAGACCAGCAAAAAATTCCCGAGTGGTGACGTCTTAGTCACGCCCATGAACTATCACACAGCAAGCGCAGGTAAGTCTCATGTTTTAGTGATGATTGTAATATTAAATAATTTTCTTCTTGTTTTTGGACTATGGTTTTAGAAACCGTCGATAATTGCTTCATTAATGTCAATGTCTGCTACATGTGGATACACAACTTAATTATTTTATTAACCTTACGAGCAGCGAAACTTCGTTTAAAGATATGGTATGCCAATAATTTCGGAAGGGGTCCGGACCCCCTCTGGCTACGCTACTGAGCACCCTTAAAGCAAAACAGGTTCTAAAGTTTTCTGAACTCCAAAATCTAATCTTACTGCATGCTATTTTTGAAATTTCTATCAAATTTAAACAATGCTCAACAAATAAGTATTCTACTGTATTTGAAATATTCTTCGAATTACTGTATTTCAATAGTTGTATATATATATATTATAGTGATACTAGGCAGTATATGATAGTAAACTAGGCTATATTTTATAGTGATGGTCTATTCTATTATTTTTGATGGTCTCTATGGATGTTAAGCTACCATCCTGTCTAATTATTGACATTCTTATGATATTGCAAATTCCCTCATGATCTAGCTGAATTTTCGTTCATACTTATGTTTCTACTCATGTGCCTGTTCAAATCTAAAAATAGTCATAAACTATATTGATCCTGTTTTGCTGATATCCAAAAATGTCCTTTGCAGTGTTGCCTTGCATAACTCCAGAAGTGGTGAACCTCATAAGGACAATCATAATGCTCTGCATTATAGCTATTTCTTCTTCAGTCGTCGGATTTTGCTTGGATGTGATTGGACCAAAGAGAAAACTATTGTGCTTCATTAGGAGAAATGGAATTCCAAGTGTTGTTACAGGTAATTAACAAGAATTATTGTCTTTTATTTAAACATTTTTAGTAAAAATATCATGAGTTTTCCTGTCGAACAATAAGCTGTCGCAGCTGGTTGATTATCTAATATTCATTGTCTGTGTTCTTATAACTGGACTGCTACTGCAGGCTTAACATTGCACTGAGAAAAAATCTCCAATATATAATAATTGAAAGATTAAAACCCTAGCACAAATGGTGAGATGGAGTCCAAATTGAAGTACAGAGCTACAGACATTGCCTTCAACTCATTGATTAATAATGAAATTCGCACTTTTTCCTCTTGAGTAAATGTTTCTTCCGTAGTTTCAATATCATATACAGAAAACTTCTACATTAATTTGTAATACTGCAGTTTGATAATTTAAAGGTCGTGTTCTCAGATGTTTTCAAGAATTCTGCCTTGGACTCTAATCATTCAATACCTAATATTTTGTTATCCAATTTATGTATTACCCTAGTATTGTAATATTCAATACCAGGTATTGAATGATTACCTATTGAATGCCTATTCTGGATAACCTATGTTCGAATGCCAATTAGATCCTGATAATTCATTGAGAAAATAATTGTCATTTCGTTGAACTGTGGGTCTATAACTCGCATGTTCTCCTGTTGAAACTCTGTTTAGACCACTTGAAGAGGATTTTACCCATCTAAATTTGCCTCTTTCCAGATTATAAAAACGTTGAAAGAATGTTATCCTATTCATAAAAACGTCAATTCTCTATTTTGCAGTATTATTAATAGTGGCAGCAATCGGTGTCTGCTACTTGACAATCAAAGCCCTAAAACTGGCTGTCTACTCAGCTAACCCTAAAGCTGTGATACAAGTGACTTATGCTTATGGTTGCTATTGCATCGCTATTGCCGGTAAGTTTCCTTCTCTAAAAACAATTTGTGCCATTTTTATAAAGAAGGCTTTTCGATATATTTTAATTTATTTTCTCACAAATGAGGTTCGTGGTTTGCTTTATTTCTTCGAGGAGAAAGTATTCTGGCGAGTTTCATTTGAGCAAAATCAGTACTAATATCAGCTGTCAGAAGAAATTTCAAGAAGAAAATAAAGCACATATAGTGCGATTCACGTCAAGAAGTCAGCATTGCTTAGATGGGAGTTTGCTATCCTTGTTCAGCACAAGGCAGTTGCTGATGTCTCTATCCTATTCGCACTGTGCATAGTTGCCGAACTGTGCATTGTTGTCGCACACAGTCCCAACAAGCACGTTTGGTGCAGTTTTCTCTTTCTCTCTCAATGAAACTTGGCATCAATGCTCCTCATATAAACAATGCTGACTTCTTGACGTGAATCGGACTATAGCAATAGACTATCATGCCACAGAACTTCATAATTCGAAAGCCTGATAGAAATCTGAAAAAAGACATAGACAACTGGATACGATCAAATTTAAATTCAGTATTAACCTTTATTCAATGAAACGTAATTTACACAGTAATCATTTTTGAATAGGATTACTGGTTCATCTCTGTAATAAGAAGAATGCTGATAAACTCTTGCATTTCCATTGCTGAAGACCTGGTCGAGTGTTTTTTTTCCTGTTATTGCTGTAGAATGTGTAACTCTGTTTTTTGCTGTAGCACTATATTACCTAACATAACCTATCTTCACGATTACATTATTATTCATAATTTTTTTCAGTTCATTGACACCATGTTTACAAATTTGTTCAAAAATTGACTAATTCACATTTGTATTTTCTCTATCTTCCCATTGATTTTGTACTTCATGTATCTTTAATAATTTTTTTCCGCATAATTGATAATAAGATTAAAGTCTAAAACTCATGCCCACGGTCAGTCGCTATGTATTGTGGGTATATTGTCTCTTTCCATTGAATTGTGTGTTTGTGGACAGGGTCGTTTTCAATTCTGGCGTGTGCGTGCAACATTCTGCAGCCGACGAGTGGGGGCAGTGTCGGGGGCGGGGGTGATGACGTAATGGCCGTGGTAGTGCAGCATGGGCATCGTCACAGACTGGTTGACGACTGGGATGGTCCCGAGACGTTCTCTGTCGGCTTGAGTAATATGCCGGCACCGCCCCCACCCTACACTCCATAGCCGTGATAGGGCGTTCACTGTTCAAGGTAAATACGAGATCATACATTCATATTATTTATTTTGACATATAAATAATATACCGGTAAACTGGTGCAACTTTCGACCAATTTTCAACATCAAACTTTATCCATCTTCTTGTAATTTACAAAAATCAGTCAAATAAGATCAAAACTGCAAGAGAACTCTATTGATATAGCTATTATTAATGGGTGTGGTCGAAATTGAAATTTTATAATTGTATGACACCATAAAAAAAATACCAATGGTTCTATGTTGCCCGGAGTTTGGACAACATTCGACCAGTCATTTTTTCACATTATTTCAATGCAGAAATTAATATCTTGGCAATGTTGCGCTGTTTCTAATATGACCAATTACATGAAGAACTCAGGTGTGTCTCAAGTTTTATGTTACTCCTAGCATTTAAAATAGACATACAAGTGCCTCAACACGATTTCAATGAGGTCACCTAACCACTTTTTCCAATTTTGTATTGTATTTATATGTTTTATTATTGTATTGTTTTTGGAAATTGTGTGTAAATTAATGAAATGAAAATGAATGAAGTTAATTAACTCAATTAAGCTTTGATATCTGCTGGGCATTTCTCCAGATGCTCATCAGTCCAGTCTTTGTAGGCTCTTGTACCAGGAATTCTTCTTACCAATTTTGGCATCCTCTTGAACATTAATAGACTGTTTTAAAAATTGTGTAGTGCAAATACTGGACAACTTTGACCCAGACCAAAGTTATAAGGGACTACTTTGGCCTGGTCCAAAGTTGCCCCTGATTGGCATGTTTTTGTTTATGTTGATAAAAAACAAAAGAAGTTCCAATTTTTATTTATTTATTCAGTAATGTATAAATACTACTACTACTACTACTACTACTGTGTCAGAGACAATGCATTGCATGGGAACAGCAATAAACGTACATATACATAAAACATATTGGATAAAACGTGCATAATAATATTATTATATAGAAGGGTAATTCCCATCAGTCAGTAATAATAAAATGATAGTAATGTATAAATAAATTATACTTGATGGATGATCCAACAGACCTACAGACAGACAGACACTATCTCATTTTATAATTTATATTTTTATAATAGTACAGATAGAATAACCTTGAATTGAACAGCTGACTTGATAACTACTCACACATTAGACCAAGGAGGATATGGGCATAAAACGTGTTTGCTGACTCCGCGCATCATTCCCTGCTTAGCTTAATTGGCCAGATAAAGACCGACTCCACTGTCATCCTTTGCGATTTGGCAAAGGAGCGATCTCGGCACGTTGACAATCAGTTTCAGTATACTGGATTGTTGATAAAATAGTTAGTAATATTATTATCTGGAACTATTCATTTCCAATCCCTTAATGGTTGTATTATCCTCATTCAATTTCTGTTTCTACTTACAGGTGATTGAATTGCTATTGCCAATCAAATGGATTATATTCTCAAGCCTTGACGACTCCTTTCATTTGATTTCGACAATTTTCTCCATGAAGTACATGATCTCGCATCGAAGTCTTCAGCACAATTTCCTATTGATTCATTCAAAGTTGGATGTTTGAAGTCCTAAATGTAAATAATCTTTTATATATCAATCTTGAATCAAGTGATCAATCGATTCCCTAATGTATAATAATGCCTTTTTGTAGATAATATGTATTTTTCTAAAAATCGTCATTGTTTAGGATGGAAATTTTCAATCAAATAACTCCCTCATTCAGTGTGTCTCACAGTTTAAATTGCAAGAACTCATTTTAAAAAATCATTCAAAATCATATACATTTTACATGCCTGTCATACATGTTCTGGTCTACCGGTGAGGTTCACCTGTCAACAGAAATGATTGTCTACTCTACACAAATAGACACACCAATCTATACAATCCAATTCAACAATGCACACCAATTTATTTTAATTTGTCTGTTTGTATAGAGCTGACGATCTACAGTAGATATGTACATAGATACAGGTAACCCTCTCTGGTAAACCGTAACCGTAAAGTGTATGACCGCCCTTAGAATTATTATTGACTTGATAGTAAACGTGCTTTCAATTTTCAGCTCATATAAATCTGCTTTTGACTCAAATTATTTGGGATAAAATTTTATCTTCGATCTTGACATGTGGTTTCAAAATCCACTCGTATAGAAATTGACTCAAGTATTACTATTGTCACTTTCAAACGTGATTTTTTTCTGTTGAAAGTACTATTATCATATGGTTTGGGTGATCTAGTCTTCAGTTTATTCATTCATTGAAGAATATTACTACCAAAGATATTTTCTCGAATCTTCAATACCAGTGAATATACTACAATAATTAATTATTTCGATTCGTGCAACTTTGCCAAATTATTTCAAATTAAGCTCACTTCAGTTGGATAATTTTTTAACTTTCAAACTAGCCTTCAAGTTGTTAGCACTTTGCTTGAAGGTCTTGAGTCTTGAGCAATAATATTACCAATACGAATTGTTAAGACAGCGAAAGAGTGAACGTAATTTACAACTCCTCCCATTCAACCCTCCCATCATTCACTTTATGAAATGTGATGATACCCTAGTGAATTTCAAATTACACAGGTACAATATTATAGAAAAAGCTTCCATTTATCAACCGCATTTATATAACAAAATAACTTGAACCATTTCATATTCAAAAATTATCATTACTAATTTCAATTCAATAACAGTATTCAAGATGTAATATTTCAATTGGCCATTCAATAATAACTGTTTATTTGCTTATCATACTGTATTCAGCAGACTATACATTCTATTTTATGCATTTCTAAAGGTGCTATACTTGGAATTGTTTATTAGTAGCTAATTAAACTTGAAGGCCTATTGATTTTCAATGGATGATTGTTGGATTTTTGTTAATAGCAATTGGAATATGTCAACTTTTTATGAAACAGAAATTGCCGCTTTTCATTTAGTGAGACGAGAATAAAAACGTCGAAATATTAACAGTTATTGTGCAGTATTGTAGCTATCTGTTACTAGGGATGCATTAACTATTATTTTTTATTATCATTAATGTATTAAGTTTTGTGATATGTAAATAACTATTATTATTACTTTACCTTTATTGTTATTCAAGTTTGATTTTCTATTGATGTTGACGCGTAGAAGGCTTACAGCAATTCTACCTGAAATTGAATATTGAAGCTCAATATTCAAAAAATGTATAATATGTATTATATTGAGTTATAAAACAATAAACGTTTTTCTTTTAGGACACATCCCTCTATCCTTGAGCCTAAGCCTATCCCTTAATTAACTAGATATGTACTCATTTCCTTTTCCTAAGCCACAATGATAATTTGGTAAAGTACAGTAAAGCCTCGCTTATCCGTCATAAACGGGCCGGTAGAGGGCGGGATAATCGAAAATGACGTAGGGAATATACCGCATCAAAAAAAAGATGTTCAACTGATTGAAAACGTTGTAATATTAAATCTTGTATGTAAAAAAACATTAATAAAATAAGTTTGTTAATCTAAGTCATCGTGCAATGATACTTCCGTGCACACTTCGAAATTCCAAAACGAATCATGACTAATACTGTACTGTACTGTTTTGTTTGGATTAGGCTCTCTCCAGACTATCCGATCGACCAATGTCGAGGGATTGGAGGAACATATTGTACCGTACCGAAAGTGTGGGTGACAATCCTGATTGTGAGCACTCACACAAGACTTTTTGTAAGAAGGGGAGGGTTCACCCCCTAAGTCAAAAATATTTTCTTTCTTTTTTCAAGTTTCTCTAAAAAAAAACTAACAAAACTAAATTACATTTTTAATGAAAAACATTTTGTTCAGAACCTACAAGATAGTGAGAGGTGAATTTCATCAATTTCATTCCATTAACCTCAGGATGTTATAATATAAATAAAAAATGAGAATAATATTAATGGGTGTGTTAATGAATAATTCACCCTAGATAAATCGTGAGGAGGAAAGTGCATAAAAACTGTAGTCTGATTAGGAGTATTTGAATTTCTTCAGGAGTCACATCAATTAAAAAAATGATATTTTTGATTCTTCAAGTTGACAAGTTCCTAACATATGTATTAATAAAATTCCTCATGAATCGCAAACCAATAAATCTGAAAAAAATGATTTTTATTAGGTATTTTATTTTATTCATATTATAAAGGATATCGTAATTAATACAGTATAAATTTAATTCAATTTATTTTCAGGAGCCCCACAAAAAAACTTGTGCATCTGATCCAATGTAGGTGTTGTACCTTGGGATATACATAGCAGGGTTGTGGAAAATAATTTATTACTTCCTTATATCAAGAAACATATTTTGAATGTTTTCATGATAGTATGTTACCTGAATGTTGGGCTTTAAAATAAAATTTAAATAAATAATATTTATCTTACGCAGATGGAAACAAAATCATTTTTCAAAAATTGTCCCAAGGTACAACACATTCCCCTATTTTTAAAGAATAATTTCAATCATAATTTTTTAATCATGTCAGAAAGTTTCCTTGAAACTAAATGAATATAAAATAATAATCTATATATTGTAATTCGGATTTCTGCCGGTAAGTTACACCTTTTAATTTAATAATAATAATGATAATATATTATTATTTTTTATTGGAAATTCCACTTACTTCACAGTAGGCCTACATACTGTATTGGTTCTACTTCTAAATATTCGTGATACCGTTCGGAAATGAAAAAGTTTCGAGATTCAAATGTTCATTTATTTATCTTATATCTTATCAAATCTCCACTACTGTATTTTGGAATCTAGAAAACGTTTGACATGACAATCTCAGAGCTCATCAATACTGTATATCAAAAAGAGGAACTTGTCAATTAGCATGCGAGTGCATATGTGATTATATCTATATCTACTGATACGGAACAGGTGACAGACGAACACCGTGTTGTGTGTGTGTTGCCTGGAAAATTTGAAGGATGTGACAAAATGGAAGCTTAATTGCTATTGGGCAATGGTTAAATAATTAACTAATATGGCGCGGCTCGAGAAACGCCGTCTTTGCAAGTTTGTTTCTGAATGGAGGTTTAATAATGACTTTTCTTCTTGGTTGCGTCCAGTGGACGAAGATAAACATAAAGCATATTGCTTATTATGTGAGAAAGTATTCCCAGTAAGTCATGGTGGACTTAATGATGTGAAAGCTCATGGGAAGGGGAAAAGACATAACTTTCTTAAAGAACAGCAGGAAAATAGAGCAAGAGAAACGTCTGTCGAGTTGAGTTCACCTACGCAGGGGATTTTCCAGTTTGTCAACCCAAAGAATCGGAGTCGAGTCCTTGAGAATAATGTGAGTAATGACAATTTTAATTTAATTTATAAATTTGCCCCAAATGTTGGATAATTCTATTTATGGTAGTGAATTCTCAATTTGGAATCATTGGAATATTCTTGGAACTGGTACGGACGTGTCCTTTCTATTCTCGCCGTTTACAGTTATTACAATATTTATAGTGTATCCAATTTTATGAAAACTGCTGACATTTTGTGAGAATCACCGTGCACGTATTGCTCTTTTTAAGACAATCGTAATTTTTTGGGGGTTAAGATAGATGAATAGTTTAACGACCCGAAAATTGCTTTCGTCATATTCAATAATACGGTTTCGTTCCAATTATTAAACTTAAAAACAACCATGTCTCCTGTTTCGTCGTATGTTGCCTTATTTTAATAATCCTTATCCTTCATTCTAAGGCTTCGTCATAATTTATGGTGAGTGCAAATATGGAATTGCAGCCTTCTCTTAGTACTTTTACACGGTTGTTATTGATGTTTATAAGGAATCGATTAGAAGGCCTAGTAATTTTAAGAGCTATACATAGAATGCTATGAGTCACGGAAGTCTTCTCAGGAATGTAGAAAAAATTATAACAGTGAGTTTCCTAAAGTAAGGTTATGTAGGTTACTTGGAAAATAATTTTTTAGTTTGAGAGATGCTTCAAAGGTTATGTGTATTTTGTTTGGATAGTTTCAGCATCGGTTTGCTCTATCTTGCGAATTATTCTTGTTGCTTTTGTAAGTTAATTTGAGAAACTTGATTGACTAACTGGGGAATACCAAATCTCAGCCAACTGGTAAGTCACTGTTCTTTCAAAAATTAGAACTGTCAACGCTTACCGGATCTTGCAAGGAACTTTATGTTCCTTTTATGTAAATAGGTTACTTACAAACTTCGTTTTGTTTTTTATGTAATTATTTACACCCTGGCCGGGATAACATCAAATTCTTCTTTCTTCAATAGTATAATGATTATTTTTTCATTGCAATTGGATAACTGCTAGTTGGATTAAAACTATTATCTATATAAAGTTGTCCTTATTATCAAAGTGATGATCATCAATAAAGTGAATAATATTCACATGATAATATTATAAATGGTAGTTATTATTCAACCATTCATAATCTTTATTAACTTACCAACGCATAAGTTAGCTACCAGTTAGAAATTTATGAAATCACAATTAGGCTAGTGAAAAATAATTTTACAATGTGAGGTAAACTAGAAAAAGCCTAATTTTTATCATATTTTTTCTGTGTTAATCAAGTGGGCGATTGGTGAGACCTCTGAACTCGCCCAACACTAACTATTTTCGCCGCACGTTCCTATCTGATGAGTAATTTGGCGTTTGCTTTCTCTATCATATTGACTTCTCAATTCACGGGCATGCGAAGCAATTTTTTATCTGAGGATGATGCCCACATGTGCTTGAGTAATGGAAAAGATGATAAGAGATGAAATCAACGTCTGCCTTTTAGGAAGCCGGGAACAGCGGATTAAAGTGTTCTCCAGATAACCTAGGATTTTTCTCATATTCATCAACAAATCTAATTTTGAAGGGATTACAGTCGTATGTTCCCCTCCTGTTGATGCACTTTTCTTATAACTCAGTATTGTTTGAAGTTGGGCTATCATCGACCTGTTGAATATCTTGTTACAACGTAACTTATGGTCACTTCCTAAATCTCATAAAGTATGGAATTTCAATCTGAGGCAACGGCCCACTTCACCTTTAGCATCGATCACATACCATAATTTTTCTTAATCTTGTCGTTATTTTTATGTTTCAGGCAAATGTAGTTGTGAAAGAAGACAACGTCTCAGCCCAAAAAGGTATAACAATAAGGAGAGAAGCGGCCGAAGACGACTTGACATTAGATTCGGCTATCAGTGAAAGCGATTGCTATTCACAAAGTGAGATGACATCAGCTGCTGGTAAGATGGAGACGCCGCAGCAGTACTGTCTGCGATGGAAGTACCACCATTCCAACTTGCAGGTTATGTTCTCACAGTTGCTCGAACGCGAAAGCTTCTGTGACGTCACTCTGGCCTGCGAGGGCAAAACGCTTAGGGCTCATAAGGTGCGTACCAATTCTCTTACATTAGTTATCTAGGCCTATATTCAAACTCTAAAAAAGTATTTTTAAATAGTTCTTTCTGGGTAAAATCTTGGAGAATCTCGAGATGAGCTTGATCCTAATCATCAAATCAATCACTTATCCAGTGCCGTACCCCGGGCAATCTAGGCTTCTGGCAATTTAATTTTATTGTACATTGATCATAATTTCAGAAAATTTTAAATAATGCAACTGTCATTGTTAGTTGAATGGTTTGACCCTAGATCCAAGAACTTTATTACTCTGCATAGGGATTTATTTGAAATAGAACTTATGTTAATGATGGTAAGGCATTTTTTATCAGGCTTTTCAAAAATATTAACCTTCTTTTCATCACCTATATCTTAGAGATCAGGGGCACGTCAGATTGTCAGGTGAGGAAGGGAGGTTGTGGTCAGGGTACCAGGCGAAGGTCGGAGAACTCAGCTCCATGTATTCTTGTATTGAATACAGGGGGTTATCTGTCAGAGAGCCTTTTTAAATTGCTTTTTTGATTCAATTTGTTTTATACTGTCTGTTTTATTCCCTGAAGACTCCCATTGATTGTCTTTGAGATTTTTGTAGTCTGTTGCAAGGTATGTTAAGATCGTTCATTTCCTTGTATTATGCTCATGGATATCTTTTCTATATTGTTTGTCTGGTCTATACTTTGTTATATGCAGTATGGTTTTGAAGATGTATTGAGCTATTACAGTGATAATTTGGTCCTGTCTAAAATATGGACCAGTGCGCCTTAACTTATATGGTAGACTGTTTACTATCCTTATGAGTTTCTTCTAAAGTATTAGGATTTGTGTGATGTAGGACTGAGGGGCCGCTCCCATGCAATTATCCCAAATCCCATATGAGATGCCAAAAGTGATTAGTAGGCTATGAGAGCGGTTTTCTTGTCAGTCAGTTATAGTCCTGATACGTTTTAAAGCATAGGCCTAGAGGGCTGAGGATAGCAGGCCATGCACTTACCATGTAAATCTCCTTCCATAAAAGTTGGAACTTCTGTTGTATAACTCACAACTTGTATACGTTAACTAATATTATATAATGTAGGGCATATAATTAAAAAAAAAATTAATTTTTCTATTAATTTTGCAGATGATGCTGTCGGCATGTAGTACGTACTTCGATTCAATATTTTCACAACATGAAGAAAACAATCCTATCGTAATTTTAAAAGATGTCAAATTTGCAGACATTAAAGCACTTGTTGAGTTTATGTATAAAGGAGAAATAAATGTTCAAAATGTAAGTATTAATGTAACTTTTGTCATTTTATATTGTACAATGTTTGCAATTATTAAAAAACTATTAGTAAAGTCCTTAGTAAAGTAAAAGTAAGCTCTTCGTAACAGCTACTTATTACACTTGAATGTATGCCTACAAAAATGTGAATGAAATGTTGGAAGAAATTATGAATGAATGAGGTTTATTCCTGATTTACCCAGACAAAAAAAAATGCAGTATAATTATTTTTGGCTAAGTTACCCTCTCTAGCTGTTTGCTATTTGAGAGGCATTAATAATATAACATGGCAGAATTCAACATTCATTGAATTCCTTAGTTTCACTTTTCAACTAAAAATAATAGAAATTTTATGTAGTACCAATTCAATAATGTTTGTACAGGTTTTAATACAATAATATATTATGACAAAAAAATACTTTTCTCTGATGAGATTCATTCACTCTTCATACATTCTGATGAAGTAAGATTCAACTTAAGCCTCACATTACTTCTACATATTTTTCAAGTCCAAGGGTAGAGTTTTCAGTACTGATGGGATTATTTTCAGACAATGCTTTTTTCTTATCGATATCCATTTTCAAAGTAGACTTTGAACATTCTGCCAGATCTTCAGATGACCTAAGGATGACTGAGGATATCACATTCAATGCCATCGAAATGTGTTTGAATTATTCGTTTAGCAATATCAATGAGAGGCATTTTAAATCAGCATCTGTTCAGTATCACTTACCTCTAGCCCCACAATACTGAGTAGACTTCTATTTACTTGATGTTTATACTGTTTATAACTGTACCCAATGATACTTTTCAAATTATTGAATGTTTTTTGTTGCTTGTATTAAATATTTCAGTATTTTAGGACTGAATACTTTCATTCAAATGTATTATAAAACGATGTAATCAGTACTGTATTGTAATAACATTGGTTGTGGTTGCAGTCGCACTTGTCGTCGCTGTTGAAAACGGCGGAAGAGTTGCGTATCAAAGGCCTGGCGGAGGTGTCGTGGCGCTCGGAGGGCGAAGGCTGGCGCAGTGTGCAGGAGGAGGAGCAGCGGAGGGGCGGTGCTGGAGGCGGCAGGCGAGGGGCGGCGCCGGAAGATGGCGACTCTGACTCGGAGCCGCCGCCGCCGAAAAAGACCAAACTGCCGCCGCCCCACTCGCTGCTGCTGCCCCAGCCTGTCGAACATTTTGCCGCCCTAAAGCAGCAGCAGGCCGCCTCCGAACAGTTCCACCCCCACGTCACCAGCGTCCTCGGCAATGTGCTGCACTCATCCAGGAATGACTACAATGTGAGTGCCTCTGCCATTCAAACTTGTGCAGTAAATAACAATAACATAACCTGAGACACATATACTTTCTAAAACTGTTTGGAAATATTTCTCAATATGTCAAGTAATTTATGTAATGGTTGTATTATGAGAGCTTTCAAACCACGAGTGAGATACAAGATTAAAATACGAGCGAAACAAGTATCTTGAGGTACCTCACAAGTGGTTTAAATACAACCATTGCATACTAGTAGCAATTGCATACATGCAACGGTTATATTATTTATGAGAGCCTTTGAACGACGAGTGAGATATGAGTTTGAGATATCTCACAATTCACAAGTGGTTTAAAAGCCAAATGTGTTTAAATTATTCGTCTAGCAATATCAATGAGAGGCATATTTAATCAGCATCTGTTCAGTATCAGTTAGCTCTAGCCCCACAATACTGAGTAGACTACTATTTACTTGATGCCTATACTGTTTATAACAGAAGTCCATATACTGCACTTTCTCCGTAAATCTATTGTAGCGGCCACGAAAGCAGGCGGCTGAGACATTTTGCGCTGTTGTCAGATATGGATCCGTTGAAGCGGGGGAAGGTCGAAAATCGCTCGCTCCCCAGACATTGAGTTTCTAATCCGGAAGTCGGAGTCACTTCCCCTGCTTCCTACTGTCAGTATCAGTCTATCTTGTTGTGTGAAAGTATTTTCTCTCAATCCAGTAGCCGGCAAGACTTGACAACATCGCAAAATGTCTTAGCCGTCGTATTTCGTGGCCGCTACTATAATGTTTACCACCTTTTTCCTGTATTACAGGACTATTTATAAAATTGAGAATTTTTCCCACCAATGTAATTAATCAATTGATCCCTTCTTATCTGTCCTCCCCTCACGTTTTTACTTGTGAAATTAATGTTCTTTACTTTCTCTTCTTTATTAATTATTGATGAACAATCACTATCATCTACTTGATTCTCTAATAACCCTTGGATCTGGATGTATGACTTTTTGCCTTTTTTCTTATCAAGGACAATGGAACCGATGACAGCGCTTCAGAATCTCAAGGTTGGGAGCCACCAGCTCAGTCTGACATTTATAATACTGGTGATTCGGATAACGCAAGCTCAACCCCTCGTAGTAATCAACCTGTGATTTCATCTGTAAGTATTTTAAATTATATAAATAATTTTTGAGTTGAGATGAAGTATTTAATTCTTTGCATTGTAATCAAATTAGTTTCAACAACATTCTAAACCAATAAATATATTCTTGAATTAAAAAAGTCTAATAATGTTTGTGTCTAAAGCAAAGTGTCAAATGTTTGTTGTCTTTTTGAAAACAAAACTGCGTACGATACGATTCTAGAATGATTGAAATCTATGATGGTTGTTCACCTTATGTTAGCTTGAAACCTGTCTGTTTTCTATGACTCTAATGAAAGCTCCACTCAAGGTTCTTGAACCAAACCTCTTGGAAAGATAGATAACTGGAGATAGGTGTTCAATTTTGATTTCCTATAAGAAATCATGGTGAGGAATTTTCTTTCATTACTGATTGCTTATGCTTGATGTCCAATCTGTGCTTGCATTCAAGTCCTCAGAATCTAAGGCTAGGCGTACACCAGTTAGTCAAGACAGACAAGACGAGATTAGTCACAGTACTTCACATAGTTGTTTATGAACAGCACACACCGATTAGTCATTGCATCGGTGTGAGCTGCTTCATAAGCTATGTGAATTACTGTGACTAAACGTGACTAATCTCGTCTTGTCTTGTCTTGACTAACCGGTGTACGCCTAGCCTAACGGATTCCGAGAAGAGAAGCCAATATTTTTCAATAGCCTACATAAGGTAGTTGAAACTTTTAATTGGTAAAATGAGTTGTAATAGTTACTCTCACTACCAAAATGCTCTCTTCTTTCTGTTATGGAACTGAATTTTAATAGCATCTTGGATTTTAATTTATGACTCATGCCGCATCCACACTCTCGTCCGAGCGGCTCGCGCCTCGCGTTTTAGACGAACCGAGCGGAGGCGAGTGGAGACGAACGAGCACTCTCGCATTCGGTTTCGCCCGACTAGACTCGGCGAGAGTGTGGAGGAAGGGTCAGATGATTCAAATGCAAATTTGAGCTTACAATATTGAAGCAATCTCGAGAATCCTCTATTTTGAATCTGTGACTTTTTTCAGAGTTTCAATGTTCAATCTGCTGAAGAAGAAAGAAATGCATCGTTCACACAACAACCACAGACCCAACAGGAACAGTCCACACATCTCCCAGGTTTGATATTTTCCTGTCAAATATAATAAACTCAAATTTATTGTAAAATATTATTTGTAATTTTTGAATATTGTATTTCTCCAAAAATGTTTATCATTCTGAAAATAAACAATCAAATATTTCAAGATGTGGGTGTTTTAACCCCGAGTATCTCATATGAAATGCGAACAATCTATCAATGTCTTTCAATCTATTTTTTTCTGCATTAATACAGATTTCGCTCAAATCAGTCATAACATAGTCTCTCAAGTATTCATCTTTAATATTCGACAATTAATGTTTTCTAATGAAATTTTCTTATCCAGTAATGAGGTTATTACAAAAGGATAAAATTAGTGTATTGTTGTCTATTCTTATTGCTTTGTTACATTTTATTTTATTTTTTTTCATCTATTTATTTGCTCCATCATGTGCATATATATCCGTTATTGAAAAATGAAAACACACTTTTGTCTCAAACTTTCTTATCTTTCAAATTTCTGTAACAATCTTAACTCCAACCACAAAAATCTATAATAACATTGAATATAAATGGTTTCAATTGAAAATGATATACAAATAATGTCTATTCATCAAGTTATCATCTATGTGATAACATTTTCAATAACGTATTTTTAATAACAGTGTTTTTTAAGCAGTCAATAACATACAACAAAATATAGTAGACTATTTCGATGATAGTAAACGTGCTGATGCCTAAAAGCATGTTAAAATAGACAATGTTGGCATCAATTAAGTCAATGCTGCTGAATGTATGGGTAACCGGATATTTGGATAAAACAAACTGTCCAAGTGAATGTGAATTGATTTCATGTGGCACTATCTGATATCCATTCAGCTCATTTCTCCATCTGTTTGTTTAAACGGTTTCTTCTTTTGATTGGTCAAGTGCCTTTGTTCTTGCCATAAAACTTTTTCTTGATTTAAGCCGACGGTCTAGCTGAACATAATCATGAAGTAGCGGGTATCACTCTCTTGTTTTGACTTCCTAGTCATTTATTGAACTAAAAAAAGCAGCATTAACCTACAGAACAAAAACTATATTTGGAGTACTTTTATCATTCACAATATTGCATTTCCGACAAAAGATCCGGCAGCGAGTTCAAAAACTATGATTATTATAAAAACTAAAACCAATAATAGAAGAGTAAACAAAAGAAAGAATTGTTTTCTCTTCTCACATTTCATTTGAGTTTCTTGTTTCATTCGTCTTATTCAGTTATACTATAGTAAGAAATACTGAATTGATATATCGGACTATTTTCGGAAAATGCTGTTTGGTGTTGCAATGATCAGAAGCAATATTGTCATTTGAATAAAGAAACAATGTGTTGCAGATCTAAGCCAGTACTCGGACGTAGTGAAGATGAACGAATACTTGACACAAGGCGGCCGTCGACCTCAATTCTGGGAAGAGCCTTTCACAAAGCGGGTGATGGAAGCGATCAAGAACAAGGAACTGGAAATGAAAGTGGCTGCTGAACTTATGGGTGTTTCGTATGGTACTTTGTATGGCCGTTATAGGGATGCATATGGCTGTCTTAAGCATCCTTACAGGTACGAAGAGAAAAGGTAGCGTATCAACCAAATTACTCCTCATAACTAAAAATATTAAACTAGTTTAATTATATTGCTTGGAAATTTATTCGACCTTTATAAATTCATATGATTAATTTATTTCATTCAAATTCACAAAACACAACACATTAAATTCAACGAAAAACAAAAGTTCATAACGACAAAGAGAATGCATATAAATAAACAGAAACTTTCTCAATGGTGGAGTGTGCTAGAGAAGAAACTAGTCGAACATCACCACAGCAAAACGAATTTAACTGTGGATATCAACACAGCAACGTCTTACAAGCTTTCTGCATTTCTTCTCCTTTTTTTTTTAATTTGTCCTCTGTGAATTCACTGTATTGTATATTGAAAAAATATTTTAATTACTAACAGGCGAAATCGCACAAAAGCTCAATTGAATTGCCTTAAAATGACGTCATGTAACTGATATAGGGAAGAGCCTTACCATATAGTGGAGCGGTGATTTATTTGAGTGGACTTTATTTAGCGAATTGATAATATTATGAAAAAATATGCGACTCACCAGTAGTTGTTAGATCAAAGTGGGTTAGGGGGTTAGATCAAGGGGGACTCGTGAATAGGGAAGTCGTTGTACAGTGCCGAAATGTGACGTGATGGCTAATTTGAATTGCTTTTTGGTTTATTTGGTGTGTCTATCAACCTTTTCGGTTTTAAATTAATAATTTTCTTATCATTACCTTTTTAGGGTGTAAATTGTGATTGTAATTAGTGATGAAAAAGTTTTAGACATGAACTGAATTTGGAAATTTTTCTGTGTAAAATTTGGATTAGAAGAAGTTTTGGGCTAGAGGTGGTTTCAGACCGCCGTAGCATCGCTTTAGCTACGTGTAAGGGTACGGGCAAAGCAAAGCAACCCCAGTAGATATCAATATTATACAAGTATATGCCCCAACATTTGACAAATCAGATGAAGAAGTGAGTGAGATGTATACTAAAATCAATCAATTGATGTCAAATTTGAAAAAGCATGAAATAAACATTATCATGGGGGATTTCAATGCAAAAGTAGGAGAGGGACAGACGTCCAACTCAGTAGGGCCGTTTGGATTAGGGGAGCGAAATAAGCGAGGAGATGAGTTGGAAATGTTTGCAGCAACCAATGAACTTGTCGTTTTGAATACCTTTTTCAAGCAACCAAAAAGAAGACTCTACACATGGAGGTCACCGATGGACAGACCAGGTAAAATAGTACGGAATCAGATTGATTTTATCATGATTAACCAACGATTTAGAAATAGTTGCACCTCAGTACGTGCTTATCCAGGAGCAGACATTGGATCGGATCATAATCCGTTGGTTGGAACATTCAAATTGAGGTTGAAAAGAGTCTATAAGAAGAAGAAACTCAGCTGTGACATAAGGAAATTAAAACATGCAGGTATCAGAGAACAGGCAGCCAGGATATTAAATGCCCAAATTCAAAGAAGTGAAAACATGAGTATTGAGGACAAACTCCAAAAAGTGCAAAAGACCATAGACAGAATCAAAAAAGAAAAACTTCAGCCGGATAGAAGTTGCAGAAAATCCTGGATGACTGACGAGATTTTGGGGTTGATGGAGGAACGAAGATGTTGCAAGGATAAAGCAGTCATGTACCGGCAAGTTGATAGAAGGATTAGGAATAAAATCCGTGAAGCAAAGGAGGCTGAAATCAAAGAAAGATGTGTGGAGATAGAGTACCATCAGAGTAGATTTGATAATTTCAATGTTCACAAAAAGGTTAGAGAATTGAATGGCATTTATAAGAAAAAAAGTTGCAAATCTCTTGTGTCAGAAGAGGGAAATCTGGTCATAGGAATTGAGGAAAAGAAAAAAGAATGGAAAAAATACATTGAAAGATTATTCCATGACATAAGATCTGAGAATGAACCAAGGGTAGAAGAACACAGTGGTCCAGATATACTGCCAGAAGAAGTCAGTGCAGCTGTTAATCAGCTCAAAAATGGCAAGGCAGCTGGTCCAGACAATATCCAGGCAGAGTTCATCAAGCTGATAGATGAAGAGGGTGTGAAGTGGCTTACAGACATTTTAATGTAGTGTACAAGTCAGGAAAAATTCCTCGAGAATGGCTCAAGTCTGAATTCATTGCACTTCCCAAGAAACCCAGTGCCAAGGCATGCAACGATTACAGAACAATAAGCCTCATGAGTCACCTACTGAAAACATTTCTCAAAATAATCCATAAGAGAATCTACAAACTGTGTGAGCAACAAATTTCTCCTAATCAGTTCGGTTTCCTTAATGCTGTTGGGACACGAGAAGCTCTGTTTGGTGTGCAGGTCCTCTTCCAGAGGTGTCGTGACGTGAATTGTGATGTGTTTGCATGTCTCATCGATTATCAGAAAGCATTTGATCGTGTCAAGCATGATAAGATGATCGAAGTGCTCAAAGATAGTGGCATTGACTCAAAGATCTGAACATCATCATCAGTTTGTACTGGAACCAGACAGCAGTTATGAGGGTGGAGACGAGCATACAGAGGAGGTGAGAATCTTGAGGTGTTAGACAAGGATGTATCTTGTCGCCCATCCTTTTTAATCTGTATTCAGAGCGTATATTTGGAGAGGCACTGGAAGATCAAGAGGAAGGAATATCAGTGAATGGCAAAAGATTGAACAACATACGGTATGCTGACGACACTATTGTGTTTGCTGACTCTATTGAAGGTCTGCAACAGTTGATGGACAGAGTGGTGGAAAAGAGTTCACAATATGGTCTAGAAATCAACACTAGTAAGACAAAGCTCATGGTAATAAGCAAAGAGAACATAGGTGGAGTACAATTGTTTATTAATCAAAATGCAATAGAAAGAGTCTCACACTATAACTACCTGGGTACCATCATCAATGAGAAATGGAATAACACACAAGAAATAAGATGCCGCATAGAAAAAGCAAGAGTAGTCTTCAATAAATTGAGTAAAGTTTACAAGAGTCATGACCTCACTCTAGTAACTAAATTGAGACTATTGCGTTGCTATGTGTTCTCCGTTCTGTTGTATGGGGTAGAAGCATGGACCCTCACAAAAGAAACAATGGTAAAGATAGAAGCTTTTGAACTCTGGCTATATAGGAGAATGCTGAAAATATCCTGGACACAGAAAGTTACTAATCAGGAGATTCTCAGGAGAATGAATAAAGAGCTGGAGCTCCTGAATATTATTAAAAGTAGAAAACTCCAATACCTCGGCCACATAATGAGAAATAGCTCAAGATACAGACTTCTACAAGAGATCCTTCAAGGAAAAATCAACGGAAAAAGGGGACCTGGCAGAAGGAGAATCTCATGGCTGGCAAATCTGAGGCTATGGTTCCACAAGTCATCTGCAGAGCTGTTCCGTAGCGCCGTCGACAGAATCAGGATAGCCATGATGATCGCCAACCTCCGAAACGGAGCAGGCACATGAAGAAGAAGAAGAAGGGTACGGGCACACTGGCGCGGACGATCGCTACGCAACGGATGCAAGCAACGTCTAGCCTCCCCAATTTGTGTATCTTTCCGTTTGATTTACATAGCTTCGTCCAAAGGGTGGCCACACCAATGCGAACGGTGATGTTTATCATTTTAATCATTTTATCATCTGTTCAGCTGATTTTTATCTTAGGCTAGGCAGGCGTACACCGGTTAGTCAAGACAAGACAAGATTAGTCACGTTTAGTCACAGTACTTTACATAGTTCCTTATGAAGCAACACACACCAATTAGTCATTGCATCGGTGTATGCTGCTTCATAAGCAACTATGTGAATTACTGTGACTAAACGTGACTAATGACATCTTGTCTTGTCTTGACTAACCGGTGTACGCCTAGCCTAAAGCTATGCTACGGCGGTCTAAAACCACCTTAACGCCTCTTCTTTTCCATTAATATTATATTTTGAACTAATAAGTGAATATGAATAATATAATCTGATAATATGTTATTTATTATTACTGTATTTTGTTTGTGGTGTATGAAGTTATAATAATTTAACTTTCAAAATGTAAATTTCAGTGGATTTTACCAAGAACTACAACAATTTCCCATCGAGGAACATTGAGGTTATTTTGCCGGTGGAACTTCCTTATGGGACTCCCCACCAGTTATGGCATACGCTAATAATAATAATAGTTATAATAATGTTATTTATATAGCATTTGGAACAACAGCGTTAATGTTTGGACAACAGCAGTGTGTTGTAATGTGTTGCAGGGTGCGAGACTTTTGGCTAGAGCAGGGCCCGGCCGAGGTGCTTTCGAAGCTGCAGCGCAAAGAGCTGACGCTGTTCAGGGCGGCTGAGATGCTCAACGTGACGGTGACGACGCTGGCCAACTACCTGTCGACGCTGCGACAGGGCGAGCCGGACGACGACGGCGACGACGAATCGGACGCAGCCGACGCCGACTCGGACGCGTCCGACCGACGACTCGCCTCCGCTCGGCACGTGCTCAGCAACAACCCCGACATCACCATTGTCAAGCGAGAGCCTCCAGCCGCCGCCGCCGCCGCCGCCAGTCTCAACGGCAGCAAGTGACTAGTCTATCACTAGACCACCACCCGACACATCATGTGATTGGTGGCACAACTCGACTATACACAGTTGCAACTTCATTATTAACACCTGTGGACAGGTATCGCAAAAATTTTGATTAGGAAAAGGCGGGTACACACTCGAGATGAAACTATTGCACAGAATGCGGTGCTATCGATGTCTACACCTTTTCCAGTTGTATTTGAGAAAGTATCAATTGTAATTGAGAATGGTCATTTGTATTTGAGAAGATATCACATGTAATTGAGAATGGTGGATTGTAAATGAGAAAGTTTCATTTGAAATTGAGAGGATGTCAGTTGTAATTGAGAAATCAAATTATAGAACCAGCTGACCTTTTTCAAGTTTTTAACTTCTCATTTACATGTGACGATTTCTCATTTACAATTCACCATTCTCAATTACATGTGATATCTTCTCAAATACAATAATTGACCGTTCTCATTTACAACTGATGTTTTCTCAATTATAAATCACTATTCTCAATTACAACTGATACTTTCTCAAATTGAATTGACACTTTCTCAAATACAGTTGGAAAAGGTGTAGTAGGCCTACATGTCGCAGTATCTGAAGTATTTGAGTAAATTTATGGCACAGTAAATTTATGTCTGTGTCTAGTCCAAAAGAAGGAACACCCTGGACGTTTTTAATTGATTCACTGAACATTTCCAGATAAAAAACACAAAAAAAATTTCAAATATACAAAATATTCATTGAATGCAATTAAATACCGTATTAAGTTAACCTCATTGAAAATCGTGTTGAGGTACCAAAAGTCTTCTTCGACACCAGTGCGGGCCGAGCCCGGATCGGACGGGATGTATGTTAATGGGTATTCACCTGATTACACCCATATGATTCATCAGTCATAATATTTTCCTCCCGTCCTATCCGGACCCGGCGCACACTGGTGTGAAAGAATTCGTATACGTTTATTGTTTAGTCTGCCTCTTTCCTGTTTAACAGGACGTCTATAATTTTAGCCCCAATTTCTAATCTACACAATCACTTGCCACGTTTCATTCTGCTAAGGAACCTGCGGCCTCTCTCATGAAAATAATGTAATAATGGAAAACAAAATAATTTACTAGACATGTAGGCCTATTAATCACATAGCCTATTCCACGAATTAATGTAGAATTTACATACTTTCACGGGTCTATTGTATGAGCGTCTTTTTCGAGTGTTACATGATTGATAAATTTTATGAAAAGGATTGACAATGTATTACCTCATTTAGAATGTCTAATAAGAATTCATCCACTGCAAATTATTAACAGAGTGAGGACAATAATATTCATTGTCAATCCTTAGTAAGTCATTGTCTATTAAAATTGCCTTAGTAAAATGACCAGCTATATGCTCACGGCTCCTGTGAGACCAGAATTCACACACTTTTCAACATGATAATTTTTCCAACATTTTCCCTCCCAGTCCAGTGGAGTGGGCATCCCTCAATTCAGATATTCTTAAGGCCATTAAGGACCTCTAAATTTACATATGAGACATTGTCATGTGATATCGAAAAGTATCTTTCTGATACTTTGTAGTTGTATTTAGATATTCTTATATTTGGAGTTGGGTAGTAGAAATGTCAGCATTGAAATAACACACCTGGTATGTGTTCAATGGAGGGTTGGAACAACGACGTCATAACCTCTTGAATACACACCTGTACATTATTGACAGTTGTGTTTTGCATGCGACTTAAAGAGGTTATGAAGTTACTGTGTTAGCGTACAGTGAACACTGCATGCTTAAATTTACTAGGCTTCATAGAGGTAGTAATAATATCGACTAATCAAACACCAATTAAATTGCATGAATTTATTAATTCTAATAATAAAAACTAATATGACCACACATCTAGAAATTTGGAGCTATAATAACTGTACCCACTATAATAGACTTACCTACTTGTATTTGGTAATGACTACTACCAAACAGTATTTGTTTTATTTGTTTCTAACTTTTCTATTTGGAAAAAAATAAAACTCTTGATAATTTATACAAAACATCTAACTTTCTACTTTCTACTATTTCTAACTTTTCTACTTTGAAAAAATAAATAAAAACTCTTGATAATTTATACAAAAACATTTCCAGTTGGTAGTTGAGTGAAATTTCAAGTCATGAAAAGAGTCATAAATCATGCATGAAAAACTCTGGATGAAAAAAATAGAAAACTCCAAATACTACAAAAAGAATTCTTGATTATTAAAAAAAGTACTCATTGTCTTAAAAAACTAAAAAAAATCAGGTGTTATCGTCATCATGAATGTTGATGAAATCTAGGAGTCCATCGACCATATAAATGGATAATATGCATTTCAATGCTGCAAATGATGAAAAAAAATGGGAATAATCAATTTTATGCATCCAGTTACTGTAGACATACAGCAATAATTAATTATAATATGACTTTATAATTTTGCTTGTTTAGTACCTACCTAATATACAATACAGAATGTCGTATTGATTAATAATTATTACTATATACAGTTATTATAATTATCTGAATTCCTATTGGATTATCCAAATCCGAATTTAACAGTTTCTACAGAGACTGTATAATAAGACTATATAGTTTTAGTTTTTATAGAGTAAACTACAGTTTCTACAGATACTATATAATGAGACTGTATAATAATAATTTATTTATATAAATAAGTCAGTCTTATTATGCAGTCATTGTAACAGTTTCAACAGATTTGAACATGGTTTCCTTTTTATTTCAAAATACTCTTCCTTCAAGTTTCACTTCGGAATTAGAAAAAGAAGTCATCAATTTTAACTTACTGTTGAAATACTTGTTAACTTTGTGTGTATAATCGATTTGAAAAGCATTCAATTTTCAGTTTCCAATCAAACAAGACATTTGCATAGTGTTATACCTTTATTATTAGGCTCTTGTGGTGGGTTTTGATGTGGCTTTTCATCCGTTATAATGATCGTCAATATATTGTTGATTCATTCAAAATGAAGTTGCAACTTTGTATAGACTAGATATGTTGTGCCCTATTATTATAATTGAATAAAGAGATTAATTTATTAGACTATTATAATCATGTTATCGATAAGAGTACGAAAGTGAGTATTTATATAAAGATATATACACATACACTTGAAACACGTAAGCTATATTACTAAAATTTTGCTATACACTTTAACTTATCATAGACTAAATGACGATCCTATTCGGGAAATATCCTTATGTAAATTGTACTGTGAATTTTATATCAATTCCTCTGGAATTTGTCTGTAGTACTTGTTGAGTTACATGAATTTTATTCACAAAATAATTAATAATTTCTATATGAATACTTCTAAAGTCATACACCGTTGATTATTGATATTTTATTTCTTAGAATTTTTAAGTTACTATTTATCAATATTTTATCAATATCGACACAGTTTATAGTCGGGTAACTTTTAAATTATTTTAATAGTTACAATATTTCTTATCAAGTTTGTATTTCATAGTTCAATATCCTGTCGAAGATTCTATTGGTTTATTGCCCAAGTCGTGATTCCTTTTTATTGAATTTTTCTTCTACATGTCTTTAATATTCTTCGGAATGGGATATTTCACAGTGTAGATGTAATTGAACAGTTCCAATAATAGGCCTAACTAATTATTGTATTCCAAACTACTATTTAGTGAATCACATAGCAGAAATTTATTTCTCATCATCTGGTGAATCCCAAGTGCAATAACAAAGAGTAAAAACAGGGATGTAACTCCTGGTTCGTATTATTTTAATTATCATTGTGTCAGGTAGTGTCCACATCCACAAGTCTTTAAACTTCTTTCAAATTCCATCAATTAGTGTATTTTATCATTTTCAAACCATATTCTATTAGTAAATAGTGATTCACTATAAAGTATAATCCACATTTCCTATTCAACTTTTGATAATCCAAAATGATTCCCTCAAATTTCTACTCCAACTTGAAAAACATTCCTTTCTGTTGAAGAATTTTTTATTGTTTATTGAAATTATAATTTAGTCCATGTTGAGTCAACTGGTCTGATTAAGAAACGACAATACGTAAAAATTGATTTGAACCTTTTCAAACAACTACGTAGAAATTGAATAAGATGATTCATTACAGTCATTTCATTAAGTGCATCACAATCGTATGTTAAATTCTAGTGTTTTCCAAACAAAGTTCTCTAATTTTCTTATTCTATGTAATAAAATTGATAATATTCTCTGTCCTTTGCAATGAAGGTAGAAATACAATTCTTTCCGAATAGTTTGTTTTCAATATATTGATTTTTTTGACCATACCATTTGATTTCAAGGATTGCTTCTGAGATTTAATTGAATAATATCAACTCAACCCCCTTTGAGAAAAATTTGCTTGTCATCATCCGTCCTTTGTATTGATTATTATTCGTATCTCGCAATTTTGTAATTTTAATTTATGTTTATTGAAATGATTTTTGGAATCATGTCATTTATCTGGTGTTACCAATCGACTGTGGTGGAAAATTAAACTATGTGCAATAAAATGAAATATTCTGTATAGAATGAGGCTTGGGATATTTTATCGAAGAATAAAGTAAATTCTATAATTTTTAATAAAGTTAACAGTCCACTTTTCTGTTGGCAGCCTTTAGGAGGGAACTCACAATCGATCTGAGAAAGTATAAATTGCATCAAAATTCATCACAAATGTATTTTTAATTTGGATTTTTTCCAAACATTTTATGTGTCAAGGTTTATGAAATTCCTTAATCACTCTCTAAACTATTGCTTATGAATATTTAAACAACTCAGTTACTTACGGTGGTTTCAATTTTAAATGTAGCTTTCAAAATTTAATTTTCTGTTATTTATTACTATTTAGATAATTTGAAGAAAGTTTCTCATCTCAAACAATAATAATTGTTCATCTTTTAATCATTGGAGATCCCGGTCTATGCATATCCTATGCATTCATAATATTGATTAGTCTTAATTATCTTGAATAGTACATAATCTGTCAGTTATTCTGATTTTGTAATGAAATTTATCCAATAAGAGAAATATTAACGTTTTATTGTATAATATATTCACTTCTTCTGTTGCATGGCTTTAGTCTGTATTATATTTATCAACTGTGATTTTGCTATTCAGATTTTTAATTAATTTTAGGAATTTCTGAAGAAAATATGTATTTGAGTTATCTAGAGATAAATTTGATTCAATGATATGATTCATCCCAATCATTCCTTAAGGTACCCTATTATAGTATCTTTTTATAATATATTTCTTTGAAATGTAACCAGTTCATGAGAGTGATCCCATATAAGCTCTAGGCTTGTGCATTGAATTTGATGTTTGATTTCAATATTGAATTGAAGCTGGTTTTTTAGTTGTGTAGTTTACTAACTTTCCTAAAATAATTGAAGTGATTTATTATTATTAGAATTATATTAAGTAGAAAATATGTATAAAATTCACTGGAGAATTATTATTCGCAACTTAAAGTTGTTCTGTTATCAAGAAAACATTCCATTTACAAATCTTCACATATTCATTCGTATTCACAAGAATACTGTAGTTAATTTGTAGTATTGTATATTTTATAGTAGATTGACTTTTGTTGTTTTCTGAGTCCAGGAATGATCCTTTGTACTCTGACCAAAACTAGATAATTTGTAAATATGATACATATCTATAATAATGTCTATTGCTTATCGACACTTTGCCTTTTTCTAATACCTGCTATGGCCCACCCGTTTATAATGTATGGAATATTTAGATAATATATTATTTTAGCAGTATTTTACTATCCGTTCTATGGTGTGCAATTAGTATCAATTTATATGTTAATTGTTATTGTTTGATAAGATTTTCTAGTTTTTATTGGTTACTAAGCTATGCATTCTATTAAAACAGGTATAGTGAAGTCTCCTCTGATTAATTCTTATTAATTTGGAATTTAACCATGACAATAACATAACATCTTTAAATATTTAGGAACTCCGCTGTATCATTTATGCATTTATGTTGTTGATATTTTGCAGGTTAGCGACAGTCCTGCATTAAAATTTAATATTCGTTTAATCAATACATCGGTTATCATTTCATCTACTTCTTAACTTGATCTCTTGTACATGATATTTAATCAACTAATTTATTTAATTGCAGATATTTGCTATCCATCTGCAAAGTATCATGTATTGTCTTTCTAATTTCAATTCGCCTAGTTGGATAAAAGTAGTATGTGACACGAAAGTCAATCGTAGTCTCAAGTATCTATCAATCTAGAATATTTTTAGATTGATGAAGATGTTATTTGATAATATCAGTACTATATTCATTTTGCGTATGGGAGACTTTACTGTACATAATTTATTTGTTTAATAAGAATCTCTATTACTTGTTTTGTTAATTTTTAATGAATTGTATTATTGTGTTTCTCGTTTACTATTGTGTGCTGTATATGATATTTTATAAATTTGTGTTATTTTATTTATACTGTAATTATAGTTTCCATCTATCACATATTTGAGAAAATCTGTATTGAGAACTTTTATACTAATTAAGTGTAGTGCAATATTTATATTCAAATGACTGTAAACTAAAATTACAATAAGACGTGGGTCATTATGACTCACTCTATTTAGTTGATAAGTGTACTAGTGCCTGCGGGAAATAATGAATTCGTTTTAATTTCACACTTCAAGTGCTGCAAATATGTTCACAATATTGTAATATTAAAATAGCCCATAATATTATACACGATTATATCATTGGTTCAATAACCAAAAGAATCTTTAAATTATCCATGTTTTATACTCAGTTATTAATTTATTACTGTAAGTGAAACATGATAACTTGTTTCTGATCTAATATCCTCAATTCTGCATCAGTTAACTTATTTATTTCTCTAGTTACTTGACTGCTCCACATGAATATTGGTAGAGAATTATGTTTCAGTTCATCTATTGAAACGTACTGTGGGATTATTAATTGTTTTTTTTTATTCGTGCATAAAATGTAAGTGGACCACATTCTTGTCGCTGATTTTAATTCATAAACAAGAATAATCTATTAGATTCTATTTGAATTGTCTATAAGTTTACTAAGAATCCAGGACAGTATTCTCTTATTGCCTAGAATACTAGTTCTATTTCCCCAAAATCTTGTAGACTTGACCTGTAGTCTACTGACTTTATCCTCGCTTATTTATCATTATTGATTATCAATCAAAAACTTGAACAATCTAGTGAAGCGTTCTTTTTTATAAAAATTTAAAATAGCATTTTCGTCTCTTAACACCTCTTTTTTGAACTGGTTAATTTAGTTATTTATTCCTCCCAAAGTTGAATCGAAATCTTACAACCAGTTTGGGAGATTATTGATGTAAATGAGTGTTACATTCACTCCGCAGAGTTCACTCCATTGAGTTCTGAGTTTTTCTTACAATCCCAACAAAATTAATTTTGCATTCCATTTTTTACCTACTACAAAACATTCTGGGAGTCAAGCTTATTATTTGTTTTATTGACTAGTTTCTCCCTCAACTTCTAAGTCTATAATTCAATACTACTACAGTTTACGAATAGCATAATCATAATGTGCTATTTCCCTCGCAATTTATTTCAAGTTCCCTCTATTGGTTATTATTTATTGATTGCATCGGTATTTCTAGAAGCCTCGCATTATCATCATTCGATTTAAACCTCGATAGCTTGCCTCTATCAAGTTTAAGTACGATGCAATTGTCGAAGATAGACGTTCTAATTATTGAAAAAAACTTGAGTTTGACTAATTAGAATTCATCTCTGATCTCTATCATTCAATAAATAATAATTGTGTCGTTATTTTGGAAAGTTCACTCTTGAGAGAAAATATATATTTGCATTTTCATTTATTTGATTCCAACTCAGTTGATTATTCTGATTTGGGTGAACGTTTTCTCACTAGTTTCAAAATTTCACAATCTATTAATTGTTTTATTTCTGAAGAATTTTAAACATAGAATCTAGCATTAGGTGCTTGCAGACAATTTATTGTCTTATTAGATTTCACATTGCTAATCACCGTTCACTTTTCGTAGTATATCGTGGGAGAGGGTTTAGTGTCTACATTGAATATTAATATAATAGAAAAGACATATAAATTTAGTTAGTTGAATTGATTTAATAGTAATTCTACCGTTTATTATTATTATTTTTATTTTGAGTACTGCACAGTATTTTTCAATTTTGTAGACTGTTTTGCCAAAGTTGTGTAATAATAATTATTGTACTGTATACAAGTCTAGTGCTTTTTCTAGTTAAAATTAAATTACTTAGTGTTGGATTTATTTATATATTAATGTATTTTATGTTAATTAATGCATTTTGAATTGACTGATTTGGCAAAAAAATAATTATATTGAAATTGAGTGTTTTCCAGAATTTATAAATTGTACTATACAAATTTAAGTGATTGTATTCGTGTTAAACTATTTACTGTTATGAAATTATCTGCTGCGAAACTTTTCTTTTTATTATACAATTTGAATATCTATGATTTTTGCCATTTTCTTTTGACTTAATTATTATTTCTCCATATTTATTGGTTCAAAACAATAATAATATATATAAAAATATTGGTTTCAGGTGATCATAATATAATAGTATATATATTATATACTATTATCAAGTTTCATTATAGATTCTGTTTCAGTATTCAATCAATATTTTCAGTCAAATCAATCAGTTGTATACATACTATCACAAATATTGTTACATTTGTTTCAAAAGAAATATATTGAAAATGTGATAACATTCTCTATAAAAATAATGTTGAAGTAAACATAGAGTTTGAAGTTTTGTTATTTAATTTTGAACAAATTTTTATTGTTAACTAAGCTTATCAAATAGTCTATTTATTATTTTTGTTTTATTTCACATTTTTATTATTCATTATTTTCAGCAATATACAGTTATTTTGAATAGAATTGATAATCCTTCAGATTGATGACTATCGACCAGTTGCACAAAAGACAATTGAAGTTTACCGCCGTAAGATGACGTTTTATTAAGGAGGTCAATTGGATTCCGTTGTATGTTTCCGTTGGTGTAATTTTACGGTGTTCAAATTCAATTAGATTTTCGTGCAACTGCCGTATATCTTCCATTTTCAAATAATTTGAAGCTTGTTTTACTCTTTGTTGTAGTTAATGTCCTATAGATTATATTTTCCTACATTGTTTTTCTATGATTATCGAATTTATTTATTTGTAATTAAATTTTTATATTCAGTTTGTTTTGTTTCTTTTAACATTATTATCTCCAATTTATCACACACATATTAGTAGTAATTTGCCATTCACTCTAATATTAATGAAAAGACAATCAACAAACTTAAGCCGAATTGCAGTTATTGTTTTTGGCATGTGTGATAATCATGCATTATAATGTTATTAGTTGCCTTCTTGCTTTCCTGAAATTACATTATTCGCCTTCATTGTGTTTTCACGTATAGGTAGCACTACTATTTTTTTTTTCATTCACCTCATTATTAAAAATTTATTTTCAAAATCATCAGAATTCCCATGATTGTATGAAATTTTCAAGAAGACCATTTTCAAAGACTCATTGGGATATGTAATAAATAGTATCCAAGATTCTCAATTTAATAGTGTATAAGATAAATTTTTAGTAAAATTCATCTGATTGGTAAATCCTTCCTGATACAAGGATACGGAAATCAGTGGAAATAATTCCTTGTCAAATTCACTACAGTCATGACCCAAAGTGATGTGAAAAATGAATCTTTTCTTGGTTGTAAGATATTACAAGTTGAAACTTACATGCACCAATTTAGTGAATTGAATGTTAAGGTACATAGTAACTCTTGAGCCCACATTTAAGTAGAATTTATAAAAACGTCAGGGAAAAATGATTTGTTCAAAATTGAAACTCAGTACCGTAACCAATGAACTCAAGTCCTTTCACTGCCTAGTTGCAGCTCATAATATTCTCAAATTTGATTTTTTAAGCAATGAAATGGATGATTATGAGATGTTGAAGATTTTATCTTTATTGAATAGATAAAGTTTTTTATTAATTTTAAGTATTTCATCCATCTACCTTATACTGACTGACCTTACTTCCAAACTCTCCAACCTTACAGCAAAACTAACCATTCTAGGTTTGAATCTTGAACCGCGGTCAATCTAGTGGATTCAGTTCTCTTCTCTGTATTACTCGGGTCATTTACTAAACTACATAGTATTTCTGGATTATAAGTTAGAGTAAACTCAGCAAGTTCCTTTATTAATGATAGTATTTTTGCCTTATTACAATTTGCCTTTTAAAATTTTATTGTATAATTATAGATGTACCGTATTGTCCACTTAATGACCCTATTTATATATTATTCTCAACCACTTCATTTGAAATGAAATAACTATTAGAAGAAAACTGTGAGTTGCAGCTTGTTTTCTGATCTTTCTTATTTTATAGATACTTATAATACAGTGCTAGTATTTGTGATTATTGTAAAGCAGAGAACAATCATAGCTAGGTATTTATAATATGATTTTAAATTAGTTCTTTGAAATTTGCAATACCTAAATTTTGTGTATTGATGTTTTTTTAATTCTTTATCATTATCGTGTTACCTTGTGGCAGGGAATTGAAAACACCACTTTATAGTTATAAAATTTTGTCATTACGACAAATTTTCAATCACAAGGCTGTACAACATTTCCTACTTTATTCCTATAGTAGGTATACCTACTATAGTGAGTTTCCCTAATTTGAAAACTGAAAATCAGGTTGGAAATAATGTAGTACCTACTGTATTGTTCTGATCTCATGGTAAAATTAAAATGTATTAAAAACTTTGGAGTGTAATCTTTTTCGATAATTGACATATTGAAAATCAGCTTAGACAATATTTACATCGTAAACTATTTCTTTATTAAAGAATTATTTTCATTGTTCATTTAAAAAATTACTCCTCTTTTAATATATATATATATGCTTAGAGCTTATGAAATAGCGATATTATTAACATCATTTGAAAAGAATTGATTATTTACGTCATCACATTATTGAGGAAAATTAATTATATTTTATCACACAGAGCTATATTGATTAAGTATAAAATAATAGTGTGAGATAATATAGTATTCACATGATTATAATCTACGGTACTAAATTTATTACGGTAACTAACAGTAGTAGTTTTAGCTTACATATCATAATAAACATCACAGGAAAATGGCTTATGTTATAATAAGGATATTATTAGACCAATATTGTATTCTATTATAGTCTAGAAAAAATATTTTTAAAATACTGGTACTGATTAAAATGTTTAAAAATATCGTGTTCAATTGTATTATGAATTTTTTGAGTAGTTTAATTCCTTCAAAATTAAGCCATTTCCTTTGGGACGGTTGGCATCAGGAATCTCTATAGTTATTATAAAAATATGCTGGAGAGATCGATACAGCCATCTATGCTTATAGTTACAATAACATTAGAAGAAACTTAACAAATTAGAGTAAGTGTAATTTTGTTAAGTAACTGTGAACTATTACTTTGTTTCTTTATTTCCAACGTGTTACAAACTACAAATATTCTTTGCAATTAATTCAGGAATTGTACAACTTCAAGAAAGAGTTGAAAATCAATCAAACAATAACTTGTTATGATATATGAAGCGTGATTTGGAAAGAAAGGACTAAATTATGATTCTAGGATTACGGTACTCAAATGTGATGATGCACTACAAAGACGGAACTAGCATGATCCAGAGGGGTATAAACTCGCCTCGTCATGAAACCGCTGGGTTTGGGCTTTATAAGAAAAAAACCAAGGGTTTCATTTATTTCTCTAAAGTAGAAGTAATCTTATACAGTGCTGATTGGATTAAGATCTTCTCAAGATTTTTAACAATGTGTTGTACCGATATGAACTAACGTATCTGTGTTTTTTCTTGAAAGCGAGAATAAGTATTTTTTGCAAGAAAACTGACAGAAAAATTCTCCTTCTTTGTACAAATTTCTATAAAATAATTAATTTCCAGTTGACTATAATAGGAAAAACCAATTCTAGATAAAGTTGTATCGCCGCGAACGGGATCCTACCCAAGTCTTTTCAATCTTCAGTTGAAATTACGTACCGTAATCTGAAACTATTTTCCAACTTGTATGGTTTTTCTGGCCCCTGAAACCCCCTATTTCCACGGTACGGTTCACGCCCTGTATGAAACTCTGGATTTTATAATGTATTTTGGTTTATATGAATCATTATTCAATTATAATATTCAAAAAAAAGGTATTCATTAGAATCACATATTTTTTAAAATTGCGTTAATCTCTATAAAAAATGAATCACTTCGAAATACGAATAGTAATTAACACGTTTGGTACGGATATAATTTTAATTTTTTTCAATTAAGTTATATTTCCTGTACAATAAAATCAAAACAGTAATTTTTATTGAAAAATCTTTCTGTTAAAAATATCTTACGCGTCAATTTTTGGAATCTCTGAATTTCAATAAAGGGTTTATCATCATTCATTATTAATATTGAGATTGATTAGAATAGAAATTTTAATTTTGGTCATTTACGGTGCTGTAAACTGAAATAGATAGGCTAGGATCTAGAATTATAATACTGTAATTAGGTAACTGAGGATTTCAAGTTTCAAGTGAATTTTAATAATATTTTTAGAAAGTAATAATATTTTTTAGTACCGTAATTATCATTCAAGATGAAGGCCGATTCAGAACTTTATAAGATTTGAATTTGAACAGTTGAGCTTTAAACCGCCAAAGAAAATGGCGTAGCAATCATCGTCTCTAATCTTTTTAACGATTTTCTTCGATTGTTGACAAATTTCAATCCGATACGAAAATTTCCCATACATTATTATCTTCAGTGCTTGAATCGAATAATTATTATTGTTTCACTTTTCCTCTGAATAATTTTAATCGGGATGAAGTTGAAGTCGATCGAATCAGAAGGCAGTAGGTTGAATAACAGGACTTATGACGTCAATAATAGGCTTGTCCTTTTGGAAAACAGGCATAGTTGCTTGTTAATTGTCTGAATTGTCCACATGGCATGTAAATTTTATTTTGAAGTGAATAAGTTGAAATAGTGTATTTAGGTGTTCAGAAATGTGTTTTTATGTTTCTACTAAACAATATAAAGATAAAGCTTTCCCTACATCTTGTGAACCAGCGACGTGTCTGTGTGGTTAAAATCCGGAAATAACTGGATACAAGTTGCTAAGGCCTTGTGATTATTCTATGTTCAACGTTTCTTTTTACTTTTGGAAATCTCAGTAACTTATTTTCACCTGGACAATCTTCTTCATCAATAGAACTACAGTTCCATTTACTTGTAATAGATTCGTAGATAGCTTGCTTATTACATATCGACAGCCTTCATTTCATCAGACGTTCATTGGATTGAGTGAGTAAATCCACGATCTAAACATGTCATCGGCTTATTCTTCTGAGGAAACCTCCTCTGATCGAAACGTAGAAATATGGAAAATCAAGAAACTCATAAAAAGCTTGGAAATGGCCAGGGGGTAAGTTCAGTATTTTGAGCTATAAAACTAGCCTATCATCTAATCCTTGTCAATAACGTTGATTCGAATTTGTATTAAGTTAATGCGATATAGCTATTTGTAATGCTATATTATCAAATTATTTCTGTAAGGCTTCACCTTCTACTATAATGATTGTATCATTGAATAATTTGGCATTAATATACCAATGAACTAAGTAGAATCTAGTGCCATACGGAAATCCTTATAAACTTATGTGAATTTTAATGTCCAACAACCAGAATATTCCCAAGATAGGCTATTAAATATTATATGGCAATTTTGCTTTTCAAAGTTCTATAGATTAGCATCTCGGCTAAAGTGCAGTTTACTGGCCCAACAAGCTGGAATAAAATTTCCGGGAATTTGTCTTCAGCTAAGTTAATTGAGTCAGTAAAGTACATATAAGTCTTACACCCTAATAAATTATGTGCCTATAGTAACTTTATAATAGCTCTAACTTAATTTTATAATTTTACTATCAATTGTTTTGTACTAGATTTTACACTTACTCATTTTGTATTGTTGTTTTGGCTAAATGAATTGAATATGATCACTAAATATTTTGCTATAGGCCTATTGATATTTTTCTTTTTTATAATTTACTGATTATGAAGCAATAAAATTTCTATTGAAATGGGATCTATATTAGCGTATCCTATTTTTCTTTCTAAAACACCCCTCACGTTTAGTAAATTGTAATCAATGTAGCCCAACTTACATTGAAACATTAAGTCAATTCACCTTGGTATGTAGAAAAGGAGGTAAGAGCTTCATTGCTCATTCCATGTAGATTGACTAAATTTAATGTAGTTTAAATTGCACGATTCATGAAAATGTGGGCGTTTGAGGACAAAAATTGAAAATTAAGTCATGAACTTTACTGGTTTCGAATTCAAGGATTTCTTATAAAAATCACAAATAAACTTTTCTGTCTGTAAAGATCGTAACTTTTATTTACGTTTGTTTTAGGAACGGAACAAGTATGATTTCACTCATCATTCCACCCAAGGACCAAATATCTCGTGTTAGTAAAATGTTGGCTGATGAATTTGGTACTGCGTCGAACATCAAGTCTCGAGTGAATAGGTTATCAGTTTTAGGTGCAATTACTTCTGTCCAACATAGACTTAAACTTTACACCAAGGGTAAGTTCGCAGGGAAAATGAATAGACACATGATTGCATTATAGACTAGACTAGATATTCTTTTGTTACGACTGTAATGTATCATGCATTAACTTACCTTACTATTACAGTCTGATTTCAAATTTTCACATAAATAATTCTGATAAAATTAATTATTCTTCTAAATTTGAGCATGGAGATTCAGGCAACTTGTTGAATAAATTAGCAATTAATCAAATCATTATATTTAAATTATTGTTGTCATGTTGATTTTATGTAACTTAATCCTACGTTGGATTCAGTTGTCAAAATTTGTGTATTCAATGATGCAATTCCAATTTTACTCCAATGAAAAAATGAATTCTATAAAATTGACGGCGTTCTGTTCCAGTGCCACCCAATGGACTTGTTATTTATTGTGGAACTATCGTCACTGAAGAAGGCAAAGAAAAGAAAGTGAATATAGATTTTGAACCGTTCAAGCCAATTAATACATCACTCTATCTTTGCGACAATAAAGTAAGTATAAGTTATTGAAAATTCAGTTTCCGCTGTTTTTGATAGCCATAATTTTTTATTATTCGAATGATTGATTCTGTTCCCTTTTTAGTTTCTGAAAGCTCTATTCTAAGTTTCTATAACTATTCATTCCTTGTTGTTGCTAAATTATTTAGACAATACTTTATCTAATAGCCCCCTTGAAGACATTTAGGCCTACTGCAAAGCAGCGGCCACAAACTAGTGGTCTTTGCCAAGATATATCTCAGTTGGTGTTGTCTGGATGATGAGTGTTTCAATTGCTTTGAGTTGAGATTTCCCCTGCACATGAAATGTGCAATATCAATCAATCAAAAATGTTTTCGAAAACACTACGATTATTCTACTCGCTTAAATTTATTGTCAACATGTCATTATTGTCTTCAGCAAACATTTGGTTTATTTAGTGATAATTATTTTAGTCATTGTTTCCATAGAATTACACTAATTCATTCATCTACACATATATTCAATTTTCAATTGTTAATCATGATATAAGATGTGTATGTAATATTATTTTATAGGCTATTAGAAACTTGAATTAAGTTTATTAGTAGATAATTAGTTTGATTACGCAAGTTGTGTAAGCTTCATGTTCACTTGTACAGTGTTAGAGAAGATTGCACAATGAAGAGTGACTAATTTCTAATAACATTCTATTTTCATATATATGTGATATTGCTTGAAATTCTAACTAAATTATATAATTTGTAGTTTTATAGTTAATTGGAAGTTAGTTTATCCAATAAACGTTTACCTTCAATTATGAAGTTTTTGAACTACTTTGTTGATTTTAAGCTTGAATAATTGTAATTTTTTCTGCAGAGGAATAAATTATCTATTTAAAAGCAATAGATCTCAGAAACGTTTGTTGTCATAGGTGAAATGTATTCTAGTATTTGATTGATTGAATACCTGGAAATAGAAAGGTCCTGATCCTTTGAAACCTTATGATAATTGTGTTGTTTAGACCTAATTGAACTCTAATTTAATCTTGATTAGGATACGTTGGAAAGTACAGTAATTGGGAATCTTTCACTCAAATAATTGAATTGAAAATTCAAAAGTTAATGACTCCAATAGTATCTATAAAACTAAACTAGTATAAAAAGATTTTGAAGAGTCGTAATCTAAATTTAAATTTTCCCTTTAATTATTAATGGGTTATTATAAAGTTATTCCAATCTGTGTCATACAATATTCTTGTCTTATTAAAAACACAATTGATTCTTGTGTACTGAGCGGAGATATGGCACTTGTATGAGGGACTGTCTTGAACGATCCTTGGAACTGTATTTGAAAATGTGATACTGAGGTAAGTATGTGACCAAATAGAGAAGAGAATGAGAGAAAAGAGAGAGAGAACATGTTGCTGGAGAAAGTCAATGGCTAAAACGTGAATCATCCATCCAAAGCTAATCCATCAAGATCTTTCACGGAAATCTCAAGGAAGGAAGGATTTGCCTGCCAGATGGAAAAATGGTGAAAACCAAAATAGCAGAAGGCCAAAAAGTTGTACTGTAGATTACTGGTGAGCCCGCTTGTGCTAGGTAAGCAAAGGGAAGGTAAGCCAATAAGACAAGAACTTCATTATCCATGCAGTATTAAATTTGTATGGAGTGTAAACCCGTTTTAAGACAAATAATATTATGTTTGTCAAAAATGTTTCAAGATAGAAGTATTAAATGTGTATGCATATTAGTAATGTTATATTGATTGTTCCATGATAATATTCTCATCATTGAAAACAACATTGAATTTTATTCATTTTTGTTTCATACATAATTTTTTTTTACTCGATCTGTGTAGGGTATCAAATTCTTTCAATTAATTTACAAGAATCTTCGTCAAATTTGTAGATGTTGAAGGAATTTATCATCAAATAACTGTGAAGACTATGATTTATTGCATGTAAAAGCTATTTCTAGTTTATTTTCAAACCATACATTTCGTTTCATGGTTAAAATGAATGTACCGTAAATCAGTCCTTTTTTCTTTCATCATATAACTGAATATGAATTCAGATAAACATACTAAAGATTACAGTTTATCAATCATCTTTCCTTCCATTTATTTTCAACCTACAGCCTTTGAAACATCACTAGATTTTTTAAAATCAAAGATAATGTACCAGTTATTAAGTACGTAGTATGTACTCCATCTAATTGATTTTTTTTATTAATTTTCAGTTCCATACAGAAGCTCTAACTGCCCTGCTAGCCGATGACAATAAGTTTGGTTTCATTGTAATGGATGGTAACGGTGCTCTTTTTGGAACACTACAGGGAAACACCAGAGAAGTTCTGCACAAATTCACTGTTGACCTACCCAAGAAACACGGTATGCCTCATTGATAATTGTATTACTTTGACTCATAACTAAAACAGCTAGAATCTTTTACACAACATTTTCTTTCATGATTTTCCCATGCCTTCATATTTTTATAGAGGCCGAAATTCAATATAAATAATGTTCGAATGTATTTTATCAAAAATAATGATCTTGTACAACCTGTACTCTGCTCGCTATTAATAGAAATGTTTCCCGATTGTCTAAATATGTCTCCAAAACCAGCAAAGTGTCTTCTTAGCTATCAATCGTTCCTTATAGTCAGTTTCAACTCGATTTTGGCAGTTTGACAAAGCTAATCTATTTGTGCTACTACTAACCGGTCTGTCAACATTATCAAATGTTTATGTTGAAAGAATATTGTCGGTAGCGATAAGATGGTTATAGTTATTATAGTTAGATCAGTATAAATTGATTAATTAAATATTCCAATCAATTAATTTTAATTCAATTTGATTAGGCTATCAAATCCCTTTTATTAATGTAGCCTACTGTAGAGTGTTGATGAATTCCCGATCGATTATCAAATTTGAACCTTGTATAAATTTTATCTAACTTTACTGCCTTTGTTATTTTTTGACATTTGATCTCATTAAATAACAAAATTTTTATTTTATCGTTTTCAGGTAGAGGAGGTCAGTCAGCTCTTAGGTTCGCTCGATTGAGAATGGAAAAAAGACACAACTATGTTAGAAAAGTGGCTGAAGTAGCTACCACATTGTTCATAACCAACGACAAACCAAATATAGCTGGATTAATCTTAGCTGGTAGTGCTGATTTTAAAACGGAACTTAGTCAATCTGACATGTTTGATCCAGTAAGTACCTTAATTATATATTTCTGTTGTTAGTATTTGAAAAAGTCATTGAAGAAATTCAGAGGAGATAAGTTCTACTAATATAAAAATCTGCATTAAATAGAGTGATTGGACCAAACACAATGTTTAGGCCTATTCTGGTGTCCTACCATAATTCATTTCTAACGCTTTGAAGTTTCTTTTCACTTTTGCTAAACTAGAGCTGAAGACAATCTCAGTTTCATTATTAAAGTTTATTTTCATGTTCCATGTCAGATAAATGAACTATCAACATTCATTCTGTAACTACTCTAATATTATTTTACCTGTATCTGTATGTATATCTTGTATATCTACCTACTTGATAAACTAAGCAATATATTATGTAATTTTTTTCAGAGATTGCAAGCCAAAATAATAAAATTAGTTGATGTTTCGTACGGCGGAGAAAATGGTTTCAATCAGGCCATTGAACTAGCTGCTGAATCGTTGCAGAATGTCAAATTCATCCAGGAAAAGAAACTAATAGGTAAGTGGTGAGAACGGTTCTTCATTAAACCCTTCAATCTTATAAATTTGTTAATTCTAGTATAGGGTTTTAAGACTTCTCAGTATGGCTACAGAGACTGTATAATAACAGTATGGTCATTGGTGTGAAAAGGTCCATAACAGTGTATTGGTAAATTTTTTATTCTCACCGCCACACTTTGCGCCAAATTTGTGAAATTTGAAATGGAATTACAGGCAACATGAACCCATTCACTCATTTATCAAACTTATATTAAGAGAAACAACATCGAAAATAACTCTTACCGTTAAAAATAGTATCTTTACTCTTGGTATTAGGTAGTTAAGAACGTAAAATGATGAAAATTAACTCTGGCAAAGACAAATTGAAGGTAAGAAATGAATCACTTTACATAACATAATTGTGATTTGCGTATCATTTAATGCAATTCTTATGGGAATTGGCAAAAGTATGGTGCATTTGTCTGAGCTAACCAATCAATTTTTGTTTGTATGTAAATGAATGTAAATTTGTATCAAAAATGTAAATTTCAGTGGATTTTACCAAGAACTACAACAATTTCCCATCGAGGAACATTGAGGTTATTTTGCCGGTGGAACTTCCTTATGGGACTCCCCACCAGTTATGGCATACGCTAATAATAATAATAATAATAAATATAGTAATAATATAATGGAAGTATGAGATGCAATGTCCACACTGTTAATACAGCCCCTGTAGGAATGGGCCATAAATAGTTGGGATTAGGTGGGCCATAAATAGTTGGGATTTTTCATCAATTGCATCTGGCAACGCTGGGTCAGGCTCCGCTGCGGCACTCGGTGGCAGTAACGAAACCCACCTTTATACAAAACTTTTCCATATTAATTACTTTTGTCACCGGTTTTCAGTGATATTTAGAAGCAATTTGAGTTGATGAATAATAATTATTTTATGTAACCTGTCATTTATACAATTCTACTACTGTATTTAGAAGAAACAACAAATATAATATGCATCAATAATTGAGATGAGCATGAGATATGAATGCCCCAATACAGAATTCAAATTCTAAACCATTGAGAAGTGATTTTGAAATTACATTTGAAAAAAATTAATAGAACTCAATTTAAAAGTCAAATAAAAAAATGAATTTTGAATAAAAAAATGAATTTTGAATTAAAAAAAAGAATTTTGAATTAAAAAAAAGATGCTGGCTGAGATTGACTATTGTTAATTTTTATGTAAATTACTGTAGAATATAAGTACAGCATGCTGCATATGTTTAAGCATTAGTGGCATGCTGTGCAGCACACAAAATCCACCAAGTGTGAATATAGGGATTGAGTTCTGAATATTTCTACTCCCAAGTTATATTCCGTGTTTTGTTCTCAAATTGTGTTTGATTCAAAATGTTTTTCCGTCTTAGGACGTTATTTCGACGAAATTAGCCAAGACACGGGGAAATACTGTTTTGGAGTAGAAGACACCCTGCGTGCTCTAGAGCTGGGCTCTGTTGAAACGCTCATCTGTTGGGAGAACCTTGACATTCAGCGCTATGTACTCAAGAATCACACGAGCTCGGAGGAGAAGATCCTTCATCTCACTCCTGAACAGGAAAAGGACAAGACTCATTTCACCGATAAAGAGGTCAGTGCTCAATTTCACAAATTAAATATCTGATACACCCAACTCATACTTTTAAAGTAGAAAATATACAATTATCTCACATTATTGTTGTGACAATAATAATTATAAATTATGTAAGTTGATTATATTTTATATTTTTGATATCAACTAGTAGATTGATTGATTGATTGATTGATTTATTTATTAGTTGTGCTAGGTCAGAGGAGACCCATTGCCCAAAAAAACAATACAAAATACATCTTGAAACAATTACATACATAATAAACAAAGTATATGATGGAATGATACACAATTTTATTATGTAACTTAATTGAACTAATAGATTTAAACTATTTCCAAGATTAAATAGAATTGATAGATTAAGTAGAAAAAGAATAAAAAGGGCCACAGAAAGAAAAATTTACAACACAATCGGCCAGTTGTACGGATAACATCCAATTGGATTCAACCATCGTAAAATAACCTTTTCCAATTGGTTCCTTTAGTTGATATCATTTTGCGTGTGTTTATTAATACATTGTTATTGCACGAAAACCTATTTGATCACATCTGTTTCATCGGTTCCATTGCAATTAATAAAAATTATTAGATGATTATTAATAATAATTAATAATATTATTGTTAAAAAAACATTAAATCATTGTTTAATTAATTATTGTTTTATTTTTAATTAAAACATTTTAATAGTATTATTGAAAGAGAAAAAAAACATTAAATTCCACTACTTTATTACTACAGCCCTGGACCGTGGTTTATTGGCTAAACCAGTCACATTTTTAACAGTACCTGCTTAATATTTTGTTTTCTTTTATCATGGAGTTGCACAACATCAACAGAGATTTTATAAATATGTTGTATTGCAGAGCGGCGTGGAGCTAGAATTAGTGGAAAGCCAGCCGCTGCTGGAGTGGTTGGCCAACAACTACAAGAGCTTCGGCGCTACTCTGGAGATTATCACCGACAAATCACAAGAAGGATCGCAGTTTGTGCGAGGATTCGGTGGAATTGGAGGTGACTATTTCATTCTGAGCAATCTAATGAATGCATTTGCAGTTGCCTTTACCTGTGTGGAAACATCTTTCCAAATAACAGCAATGCAAAAATCTAACCAGAAATAATGGGTATTTGTCCAAATTGACTAACAAACATGTACTTTGATTCGATTGTAATTGAACGCCGTGTTTGATAACAACATATTAATTGAAATGCTTAAGGAGTATCGTTGCTGATATCGAAATTGAAAGGTAACATTTCTCGAAAAAAATTCATTGGGATTATCTTACAAAACCATATCTTTCTAAATCTAAACAAGGATACACTTTAGGATCGATCGATGTTGAAATGTTACATTAAGGCCAATTTTATCAATCGCAGTTTAAAAGTCGCTTAACTTGACTTAAACTTCCTTTGGCCCATGTTGTACGGGCGGCATTAATTTTTCTGCGCATGCGTCAATATCGCCGGATCAATCACAGATTGTGATTAAAGTGCTCTGTGATTGGTACGACCTCATTGACGCATGCGCAGAAACATTAATGCCGCTCGTATAACATGAGCCCAAGGAAGTTCAAGTTGAGCGATTTTTAAACTGATTGATAATACGGGCCTATGAATGCTAAAATGATGCATATTGTAATATTTTTCACAATATTTGGCTTTTGAAAGATATCTCGCAATTTTCAAGGGTGTAATTTTCTGTTATAAAAGATGTAGGCCTAGTATTGCAACTGAATTCTGGAAATTCTAGAATTGTGGGAGTGGGTAATAACTGTCAAATCATTCCTTTACATTGTCATGAGTCAACAAACAGTGAACTGCTTGAATTGAAATCTGAGTGCTTTCTAATGTACCGGTGATGGTGCTTCATTTTCAGATTAAAACTGCTTTAAGACGTGCATTTAGCTTGCTTTTATGTGATGGATCACAATACGCTAATGATACTTGGGTCTGAAGATTGTTTAAAACACCCGTGTTTGCTATGGAAATTGCCAGATAGTTTAGTTATTGATATTTAGGTGGTTGTGAAAATAATTCATCCAGAATAATGGTATTGATACTATTTTTCTGATAATTTTTTATCACTGTTATTGAAATGATGATGACTTTATTAGGCCTATAATTCTTCATCAGTGTAACGTTTTAGTTTAGTTATTGAAAATAATGAGTTGCAAAACTTCCTATTCATCCAATAATTTTATTGGGTGAAATTTGATGAAACACTTGATCGCCTATTCATGATTCATGACGGCTAAAGACTTAGTGAAAACATTTTGTTCAAAGATAGCTTGAGTATCGGTAATAGATTTATACATTTAATAAAAGCCTACTATGGCTTCAAAATCGACTTTCTCTCAGTAATTCTTATCTGTAATCTCGTAAAGTATGTTTTCAGAATTGGGATATTATAAATAGTGTCTATTAGGCGGAATAAAACTTGATCGTGGTCAAAATTCTATCTCAAAGTATTATTCTAGTATAATATTGATACTCTTCTAATTCACTTTGCATGACGAACTGTTAGACATTCAATGACTCACTTTTGAGTCGATTCTTAACGACATAGTAATCTATTTTTATGTATAAAAATAAAATGTAATGTAATTAATAGTAAAATATGAATAAAATAGACTACTAATCACGTGGTAGAGCGCTTTCGGACTTCATGTCCATCATCATTGACATCATCACTGACTGTTGATATGAGTGATAGTTTTCAACTAATATTTTACAAAAAATAGACTATGTTGTTGAAAATCATGTTCAATGTGAATCAATTATAATATCAAGCTACACTCTGGATAATTAATTATGTTGTTAATTAATGGAATAACATCGGTACCTTAGAATGGGAAAAACGTTTAATGACAAAAATATGGAAATAGGCAGTTTCTTTAATTACTAAAAATATGAAAATATTGTCTATAATAAAATATGTTTGGATAGAATGTGGATGTGAGTGAGTGTGAGAGGTGGCTGATGTGTGTGAGTGATTTTGACCCAACAGGAATCCTTCGCTACAAGGTGGACTTCCAGTCGCTGCAGGCCGATGAGCCACTTGATGACGTTGATCTAGACGAGTATTGAGAGGTAGACACGACAATAATCTATCGTTATTGTCTTGGATTGTTGTTGTTTTTCGTTCCTTATTGCTGTTGTGTTCATTCTGTTGTGCGGCTGCAATTTTCATTTTTACAATCTATACAACACTTTTTAATAATGCACACGTTTGACTAGAACTGGTTGTATTCGTGTCATAATTTATTAACCGTTTTTATTGCAATAATTACGTTATTTACAATAATGTGATATGTAGTTGCCGTAAGGTTAGTGGATAGTTTTTAAAAGTTCCTGTGCTTTTCTGTATTTTTTCAATACTTGGAGGTCCTCAAAGTTCAAAACAACATCGAAAGTTGAATGCTGCATTGCCTTCATGTTGATCACTTTCCTTTAAAATAGTACTGTACTATAGCAGGCTAGATTTATAGATTATCTTTCTTGCAAGTAACTGGTTAAGCCCTTGATTACAAAGCATTGGTAATCATGAATTTACTTCATCTCTTTCTACTATCACACTCGAAGTGGATTCTTTAATCAGAGTGGTTATCTAAATTTGTGGAAGATCTTCTTTAGCCGATAATGAAAGATTGATCACCCGCCAAAAGTTTATTATATTTATTTGACAATGGTTTCCAGGCTTAAGCCTATTGAAACAAAGTTTCGATCCCTTGATCAAATATCGCCCTGGATTGTCCATATTAGTATATAATTTTCAATCAAATTATGTTTCGAGCATCTTCCGAACTTGAAATTGAAAATATTGACTGCCTTATTATTGAAATTTAATTATTTGATCTGTCCAAAGGTGTTAGAAGTCACATTCAAAAGGATAATCATTAATCAAGTACCAAATTGCATGGGAAAATCTCCATTTCTTGAAAGATACACTTTTCAAAACTTCATGTATAAACAATTTTTTCAAGTAAAATTACATTATTGTTTTCTAAGAGTTTGAATCTTGCGACGAATTTGGCCATTTCTTAACCAGGTGACGGTCATGCCAGGCTTGCTGTCCGCTTTAATAGTTCAACTTGAAATGTTCCTAAATTAATGTGAAGTTTATAAATGATTGTGTTATTTTAGTCTCATGTCTGAAGGCTGGTTCATGCATCAAATTCAAAATAACTGGTTGTGACAGCACGGTCCTCAGCATAATGATAAGGTGTGAGGTACGTTGCAATAAATTTCCTCACTCAGCCAGCCGCACTTAGTTTGCCTAGTCTGCTGGACCATTCACATAAGAAAACAGGAAATTAGTCTCGAACCAACAGCCTCGCCTTCACACTATCACTCGTTCGTTTATTATTTGCTGGTTCCCCTAAACTTAAAATGAGCTATTGTTCAATGGCTAGGTCTCTTCAAACCAATTACTTTTCATGTCACCCAGAATTGTTGCAGCTAGGTATTATGTCCTCAATGTTAGAATATTTCGTCAACTTCTCTCAGTGCTATTTCATAAGTTGTCTTTCGATGTGTTCAAATTTTTATTCATTGCTTTTTATATTGATTCTTTTTTTTATAATTTACTCTCATCAGCTTGATTTGAATGATGCTATGAGTAGATTTAAAAAATGGTTATTTTCTGCATGAATTCATCAACATTATTTTCTTGTCTTCTTAGGAACTGCTTGAAATAATACATATTTCATTCGTATCCAATTATATTTTGACGATTTTCATTGAAAACGTTTCAAAATTTCTTATCCATCACAGCTTTAAAAAATTGAATTGATAAGAGTACCGTAAAAGAAATGTCTGAACTGTTGAAAAATGATCAATATGTTTTTATTTAAAAGTAAATGAAGTCGACAATTGAAAGTTAAAGAAAGTACGGTAATCATGTTTTGAATTAATCGTTATCGTAGTGAGTTTCCGAAAATGAACATTCAACTCCAGTTTAACTGAAAATATATCAAGATGGCAAGACCACTACTTGAAATGCTTTCCATTTTCAGTACTTCACTAAAAACCGCGAGTATTCTTACATAAGATGGATAATTTTGAATTACAAACTCAATTGATTAGTTATTATTGGTAAATAAGAAACACTCGATGGTTTGGAAATTAAAATCAAATAGAGGGATTTTTAGTTTTTCAGGTTAAAAAACTCATAATTATATTTTTTCATAGTAAGGATGATTAGATCGGATCACAAAAATTATGAAATTCTGTAAAGTAAAAAAAGGTGGACTCATACATCCTGGATATGAATAGCACGGCGTGATTGCACTTTGCAATAAAGTTATAAGTTTAGTGTGTGATCGTCTTTTTCCTTGTCTAAATGACTTCTTGAATTTATGAAAAGCACCCCTAATCTTGGATTATATCTTTGTAGAAATAAGATTTTATATTTTATTTTAATTCTCATGAAATCTTGGGTCGTTCATTTATTTCATAGCACAAAGGTTTGTGATTTTATCTACATGGCATGCAACTAATTTCATACTTCACATAGTAAGTGCATGGTTTTGATTTTCGCCGTTGATTGTGTAGAAAGAAATGCATGATTACTTGAGAATATTTTAATGATTTATTATATTGGAAATTATACTGGGTGGTTATAAAGTCTTACCCTGATTATAAAAATTCATTAGGCTACTGAAAAACCGTTCGACATAATACTGTAAATTTGGTACTGTTAAATAGGTTAGTTTTACTAGTTTTTTTTATGAAACTAATAACGTTAGCAAACTTCAACGTGTGCCACATTGGAAGCTTGGAGAATGCAAAAAGCACCAAATCACGCATTGCGCTTTCTCCTGCTTTGACGCCATTTCGCCTGTGACTAACGTGAACCAAACTGTTGCGTCACTGTGGAGGAGCCATCTCGATCACAAAACTACTAAAACTAACCTATTAGAATGTTTAAAGAAACAGGCAGCGTTAAAGATCTTCTTAGAAGTGGCAGGCCTAAAACACCTGGTGGGAACTGGAATACCGCTTCGCCATTCTCCGAGCTACCAATGTGGCTCACGTCGAAGTTTGCTAACGTAATTAGTCTTATAAAAAACGAGTAAAACTAACCTATGTAACAGTACCAAATTTATGGTATTATGTCGAACTGGTTTTCTTTAATTTAATTTTTATCATCAGGGTAAGAATTTTTTTATCGTATGGCTTTTTATCGGTGGGGTAAGAATTTATAATCACTCTGTAGGCTAATTACTCCATTGAAGAAATCTTACCGCGTTTGTTTTGACAAAAACTTACTTCATTTAATGTGTTGGATTCAAATTTTACCTTAATCCTATTGAAGTTTTTACATTTTGAAGATATTTTAAATATAGATATTAGATATAGATTTCTAGTTATTGGGATTCGGAACTTTTATCAGTACAATTTCTTGTCCAATATCATGAGATTATATCAATAATCTGGTCAAATACTGTTGGATAAAAAACTTTATCTTAACACTATTAGAAAAAAGATTTCATGCATTAGATTTTCAGAATAGATTACTTCAAAGATGCGCGTCGTGAATCATAATAGCATGGTAATTGCTGTTTTTAAGAAAAGTAATTGATTTCCAATACCTTTTATATTACTTTCAGGTGAACTGATTGTCTCACAAGTATTTGTGAGTCATTGTTTTTATTATGATGTTTTCTTTTTCAAATACGAAAAAGGAACCATTCGGAAAGCGCGATTTCTATTGATATTACTCCAGAAAAATTGGAAATTCTAATAATCATTTTCTCTTGAAACAGTCGAAAAGTTTTGGGTAAAATTAACTGAACTAGATATTTCTGAACTTGATTTGATTGATTTCTCAATTTGATTTGAATCGTTAAGAAAATGTCATTTTACTCAACAAGCTCCTAGCCTGATATCATAATTTTCTGCTGAACTTTGAATACTTATTCTCTTTTGTTTGAGGTAAAAATTCAAATCTCAAATAATTTCAAAAATGGAACTAAAAATGTTTGAAAAATTTCAATGGTAGTGGCCTACTGCTAACTTGGAACTTTCCTGCAAACTGCCCAACAATCAAGGAATTGGATTATTTTGAAATTGCTTAAAACAATACAATAATTATAATGAAAGAATACAATGAATGAAAAAAGATTCATTAATCTGAGAAAATAGTAGAAGACTTGATATGAATCCGATTTGTTCTGTATTGAGGCAAAATAGGTTGAATCGATTTATTTCGGCCATTCGTGTTTACCATTATTCAGAACCATTAATCATGAATGAACCAAACCATGGATTGCTATAGATAGTCAAGATAGATGGAAACCAGCAATATGGATTTATTGGAACCATTACAGTTTTTACCGTTGTATCATGTACTGCTATAGATAGTTGAAACAATAATGTAATGTTTTGTTGTTTCAGGCCTTCTCAGATACAAAGTGGATCTGCAAAGCATGCAATGCGACGATCTGGACAACGAGTTTTACGATTTGGAAGAGTACTGAGCAAAGCTGGCTGGCAATGATCGATCAACTGAGATTCATCAGCAGCAGCAGAAGCAGCCAAGCTGTTGAGATCAGCAAATCAGCAACCGGAATCATCCAGTATCCCAATACCTGCTCAATTTCCTTAATCAGCAAATCGTTCAAGAATATCGTAAACCGTTTCCTTGATTGCTTAGGTCAAAAGATGCACTTGTTGAAAGACATTATTATTGTTTCTTAGAATACAAATTTTTGATCGTCATTAGTGAAATTTTGCTGTCGATTGCTTCTGAACTCTCTACGCCCACCTTCACATATGTTTTGAATCTAACGAGAAACATATACAGTATCTCCCTCTGTAACTTATCAAATACCTATATTGTCATTTTCATGGTATCAACATGGCTTGAAACGACTATGAATCTTCTGCAATTTGTGATTTTTATGGAGCCCTTAGGTTTTTTGTGAAGATAATAAAATTCAATGAATTAACGTAGCGGGTTTTCTTCCCCTTCCTATTAGAAGTGAAATAAACCAACAATGCCAATAAATTTATTCAATTCGATTATTCTAACTTGAGGTTGGTGTAAAACGAATTGATCTTAAAATAGTATCCACGGGTCATCTCAAGTGTCACAGATGTACCTAAGATGTTCTTACATTTCACATCACATCATCTCTAAATTCTATCATTAAAAAATGAATTTTACTTCTATTTACTTGCAATAGTTTTGCATTTTCAGTTTATATTGTAATCAAAATTCAAAACTTCAATGTCTCTGAGTTGTTGTGTAATCTTTGCGTTATGACATGGAATTGATAATTTAGCCTGAAAATGGAAAGTTAGTTGGGTTTATTGACTCAGCTTTGAATCGGGAGGATTGATTCAATTTGAAGAAAAGGGGCTCCATTAGCACGAGTATCTCATGTGTCAAACTACCTATTTCACTCACTTATAGCACCTAAATTCTACATGAGTTTGTGTTTGACTTCACTCGCATTCAACCAGTTTTTTAGATGTCTTCTCACACTTATGCAGAGAGTAATAATTCTTTTTAATTGTTCAACCGCGCCAAACAGAGGTACTCCACTTGTCAAGTCACATTTTTGTAATTTTGTGCAATTCATGGAGCTTGGTGAAATTATGCTAAAAGTGGTTTGATCACTTTGCATAACGGAGTTGACGCTTAGATGAAATGAATTTAATATAACCAATAACCGTTTTAAGTTTGCTACGATGTGCTTGTCTTATTACTACTGTATTGTGTAATCAAAATACCATTCCTGTAAGTTGATTTACTAGTTTCATTCAAGCATGTTCTTTGAATACTCATTTAGAAACTTTGAATATGCTATAATTTTTAAATGTAAGAATTTGCCTTAATATTGAAGATTTATTATGAACTTTATATTATTTATATACACAAATACCTACTATATAATTATATACTTATGTAAAAAATAACTAATTTATTCAGCCACAATATGTCCTATCAGGCTTTGTGTCTTTTTTATTATTTCAGAATGTAAAAGTTTGAACAGTTCGCAAAGGCATGTTGGGATGCTTTTCTTGAAATTGTTTACATAGTCATTGCAAATGTCATTCTACAATTATTATTAAATTACTTAATTATTTACATTGGAATGTGAAACTTTTTCAATTCATTACAAATATATGTCATGTGGATTAATAACTGAGTGCAACTTGATCAGTTTTTAGACAGAATTTTATTTATTATGTTATTATCATTACTGTTAGCAAATTATCTTGGGCAGTATTTATCTTGAGAGACTTTTTCAAGGGATTAAATTTTTTTGAATGTATAATCCATCGTTTTTATTATTCTTTGTTCCTGAATAAACTCACTCGATATAGTTGAGGCCATTTAAACGTTGCCTTAGTTCGCCATCTGAAGTCAAATGGGAGTAAGTCTCGTTTCACACGAGCGGTGCGGTGCTTCATGTCTGGGAAAGAGAAGAAAAACAGCTGGTATATTCTTGTCTTTCTCCCTCACATGGAACCGGTAATAAACCGCCATCTCCCAAAAACCGCACGTGCGGATTTTGGGCGGTGGCGGCTACCAGCGATTTACTTGCTGTTCGGTGTAGCTACAAGCCAAGATTATTAGATAACCTCTCTAATATCCTTGGCTACAAGCTACCTAATCCCAAGCTGTATAGAATAAAAAGAGGTGGACCGGAGTGCAGATGTTTGCTGAGAAATTAGAGATAATAACGTCACTGCAGTCCCATAGCCACTAGTTTTACATTAGTATTTTTATTAATAGGTTGAAAAGCACATAAAGGTGCTAGGAAGATATCCTTTGAGTACATTGTCAAGAAAGTTATGAACTATTATCTCCAACTGGAATTATTTCTTTTTTAATTTGTTATGGCTCAAAAATGGACATTTTTTGAACCTACTCTTCTCAAGCTTATCCCTGCATCATATGGAAGTTTCCGGGAGCATTCGAGTTTGGGATTGGGATTATCACAACTTTCCCAGCAAGCCGCTTCACTCCGACACACCTATTTTATTCTATACATCTTGACTTAATCCCACGTAGATACCTACCCAGTTTGATAATTTTTTATTTGACCTCTCAAATAATGCAGCATAAAAAAGAGTGATCAATTACAGAAACCATTAAATTGGGTTAAATCAAATAGGTAGGTTGGAAAAATTGTAACAATATGATTTCATAAATCTTTATTATTAAATAGTCGATCATATTATTTTTAGAGTGAGAGAGTGAAGGAGGATTGGAAACTAATCTTTGTTGTTCAATAGTCGCAGTTTTTGTGCGACCTGTGATGTTCTACTGTCGTCCTACTGAAAGAATAGCGGTGCGGTATGGTGTGCTGGGAGCTATCTCTCTCACTCACTCTCTTGCACGCTTCCGTCTATCCTGAACGTCTACTGGAATTGTGAAATACAGCCATCAGTGCTCCGTCTATTTGTATTATGTGATCGCTGGGCTAATGGCTGGATTTCACAATTCCAGTAACCTGAACGTCTACTGGATCGTGAAATCCAGCAAACCAGCAAATCCACATGTCTCAAGACACTCTGTCGTTAGTGTAAAATAGAAATTGAGCCACTTTGTCGCATGGGATGTAGTGACTAGTGAACCTCCTGTGTCGTATTTCGGAACCATAACTTCGACTCTAGAGAGCGCTACTTGTATATGACGTACGAAGCATATCTAATATCTTTCTTCTCAATGTTAAATGGGCTTCTGCTTCAGAAAAGTTGCTGTCTGTCTGTCTTTGTTTTGAATTTGATCAACTTTTTTATTTGACTTGTATTTGGATTTGGATAAACAAATATGGAAGCGTGTGTTGCTGTTGAAAGAGAAGTTGATAAGGTTTTATCAAAATTTGGAAGTATTAATGAACATGCTAGTAGGGTGCTTAAAGAAGTAGAAACCAACGTTGAATCCTTGAAAAAAGAATTTGAAGAATGTGAGTATTGATCGCCTATCTGTCAGAATCTAAGGTTAGGTCCTTTGTCTTTTTGGTCTTCCGTATCATTATGTAATTTTTCTCAAGTAACAAATCCCTTTCAATATAATGAACTATGGCAATGACTGTCAACAATCTCACTATAGGCTGATTTGCTGCATTCTTTATGAATATTGGGTCTATTTCATTGTACATGTAATTGGCCTAATTATGCTTTTACCCTTCATTAAAGCCACGGGCTTTATGCAAAAAGCATCCAACCCACACCAAGTTCAAACTGAGATATTTACGTTTCAAGTTTTTAATAGGCCTATACAAAAGCTTGTAACTCCAATCATTATAAATATTTTTGTCCAAATTTTGGGCAGGATATACATTTTTCCTGTTTATTATATACAACAATCACACTTCGAAACTCTCCAGCATAAGATCTCAGAATTTAATCACAGTACTTTGCACAATCTTTACTTTGTCATTAATTGCAAATTGTTTCTGTTCTAGGCCCTGAAGACCACGAATTGACACCAGTACAAAGTTTGATTGTGAAGCAATTGATGAGGCAAGTTCGTGAGGCAACACAGAGACTTGCTTCTGATCATAGGGATCTTCACAGTACTGTCTCAAAAGTTGGGAAGGCTATTGATAGGGTAAGGAAAACGTCTTATTGTTAGCTGATGCACTGTACGGTGGTACAAAGTCTCAAATTTTTAAACTCTTATCCATTTTATGACAGGAAGCAGTTTTGTAGCGTATAGGAATGCATCAAGATAGTTATATATGCATGCACAACCTTAATTGGAAGAATACAATAAGCTTTACAAAAAAGTTTGTTATTTCATACTATTGATTTGGATTATGAATAGCTATAGTGTTGTATGCCGTAGACAAGCTTTAAGTAGGTTTAGTTAATACATCTACTTATACACGATGATCACACTACTTACACACGATAAACACTACTTGTCAGCTTTAGATCCAAAATTCAAGTATAAAGATCACTTCAATTCTTCCAGTCCAAGTAGAATAAATAAATTAATAAATAATATTTAATTGTCAGTAAACTTTCAAAACAATGAATACTTTAGCAGTAAGATAGGAATATTTTCTTCTAACCTACTCAATTTTTGTTCATCCCCATAAAATTAGTAAAAAAAACGCTATAGCTTCTCTTGCTTTGTGAGCTGTTCAAATGTCTGTACCCTACTAACTGATTTATGTTATCAAATCATATTTACTTGCCAATTTCATCTCTGGGTAATTAATTATGTCTATTAAACACTTAGGCTATTTCAAATTGTCAATTTATTCGAGAAATTATTAGATCAATTGAAGGATTTTCCACTAATCAAATATTCCATTTGCACCAGTTTACACAAACTGTGTAATCATGTTGAAGTGTTATTTTTTAGTTGTCCTTATTTTATATGGCATATTTTGTGTTTTGAATGGCATCATTATTGTTTCGTTTGACGTACTTCCTTAGTGTTATTATTTGTTCTGGCAATAAAGAATCTTGAACCATTTATATCTGTTTCAGAATTTTGTGAGCGACTTTGCGTCGACTAGTCGCGAAGAAGTATTCTCAGGACCGGAAAAAACTGCTCTGCTCAATCAAGTAATATGTCAACACTTCTATCGACAGGGGATGCTGGATATAGCTGATGAACTAGCGCGGGTGAGCTTACAATTTGCATTTCTTTCTATTTTTTCCAGTTGTTGCAAATCTTTTGTGTAAGCGCTTGGCTTCGTGGTCGCGCTAGTAGCCTACCTAATCACCCTACAATCTATCGATAAACTAAAAAAAAAAAACACTTCAATAAATAACAACCTTAAAAAATGATATAATATTCTTCCTTTCACTTGATTAGTAATCGTTCATTCTACTAGTACCTATTTTATTATGTAATCTCAATGTTGAATTTTGTTTCCGTCTGATAAAATTTGTTCAGTCCAAGATTCTTGAAGATTTTCCTATTTCATAATGTTGCAAGGACGTAACCAAATTGAGAAGTATAATATTATTGTATATTAATTTCTTGAAGAATTTCAATGAACTTTGGAAATTGGTTTCATTAATCATAATGGTATTACTTGTTTACTTACATTAACTTGCCCAATATATTTGAAGCTTTTATTAACTTTGACAGAGATAATATTTTATCAATAAATAGTAGGCTAGAAATGCCATTACTATACATATATTGTTATTCGCTCAATCAGGACTAGGCTTATACATTCTATACATAGCATGATAATAAACCCCTCTGCATTATATAAAAAGTTTGAAGAATCTAGATGATCACAATTATACTTTACAATTATCGAATAAGAAGTTTTTTTCAATATTTATTATCATTCATTCGTTAATTAATCATTAGCGTCATAAATTATTTTCTAGTATACAATTATTTGTTTGTGCTGTTAAAAGAAAAGTTGGTAAGTATAATCTTGCTGACTGCTGACCTAATTTTCCATCTACTGCATTTCCTAATCGGATGACTTTCTTCCAAATTTAGGAGGCTGGCTTGACTACAGAAGAAGGAAGCAAAGAACCATTCACAGAGCTAAATAGAATATTAGATTGTCTGAAGCAAAAGGACTTGGGACCCGCTTTGGAATGGGCTCGTTCACATAGGGAATCGCTTGAAGCTCAGGTAATAACGAAGTTGAACTTGAAAATAATTAATACCTACTTGTATGCCATAAATATTCGCTCAACTGATTTATTAAGTAACTGATATAAGTAAGAGCATCTCGATTCCTTAATACTCTTATGGCTAGACTTATAGATTTCAATACTTTTAAACTTGGATTGAATCTGAATATTGGATATCAGTTCCTAATGGCAATTTGAATTATTTCTAAAATGTTCATTAATTGTGTAATTGAAACTGACAAGTTGCGAAGATAAATGTTAGATAGTCAACAATAGCTGTCAACACTTATCGGTTCCTTACAAGATTGTAGGAATGTAGGGTAGAGTCACAGATAAGACAATATCTGTGTTAGTTTGTAATATATTCAGACAAATATCTGGTTAGTCTATGATATAATCTTACAATAAATAACTTCTCAGTTCAATTGGCTGAGATAATCAGTAATATTACTTTTCCATAGAATTCATCATTGGAGTTCAAGCTGCATCAACTACAATTCATAGGATTAATTCAGAAAGGGCCCAGTTACCAAGCCGACGCTATCAGTTATGCAAGAACTCATCTAAGTCAGTTCGTTCAAAGACACGAGAAAGGTAAAGAATAAAATTGAATGACTCATTCGAGACGAAATTGAGACTGTTTTCTTATATTTGTGCTCTAATTCACTTAGTATTTTTACGATTTTTAGAGAGTTTTAGTCAACTTTTCCATTTTTTAAAATAGAAATCGGAGTTGAATAGCTTCAAATGAAATTATTTTTATGCAACAGTTTGATTTTAAATAGAACAGTTCTATTTTAAATTAGACCCGATATGGTCCTTGAAGAAAAGAAGACAATTTCTAAGCTTATTTCATCCAATAAAATTTTGTTACTTTACAACGTATGGTATGATGTTCAAAAATAAAAATAAGTGCTACTTTTTACAGTTGATCAAATATTATTCACGAAATAAAAGTCTTGATATTATTTGAAAAATAAAATTTTAGTTCCTGAAATGAATAACTAGTTGAATAATATCAAAATCAATAATATAAAAGATAAATAGCCGCTAGTGAGAATTGAACCCAGGATCATGAGTCGCATGTTCTATCTCTACGCTACAGGAGTCTTTATTATTGCACATTATTAATTCGCAAAGACAGTATTTGAAGAACTGAACGAGCTGTGACCTAAATAAAAAAGCTCAAGTTTACAGTAGGCTACCTATTTTTTGCTTGTAACATTTTTTGTATTCAACCCCCATGTTCAAAATCAATAGGCAGTATAGGCTTCTTACTATATCTATGAAGATAATGATTATATTCCAAATCTCAAAAGTGTACGAATGTACGATCTTCCGTTTGTTAGATATCGTGCAGACAGACGGACACGAGTACGATCGCATTAAGGCCATATATCGGGTACTTAATAATTATAATTTAATCTGAGCTTTGACTCTTCTATCATCTGGATATTCAATATATTCGATTTTTATATTAAAGCTCTATTTTTTACTAACTTTTTTATAATTTTTTACATCTCTGTAACTTGGTAATGTTTATTGAGTTCAATAACCCAATACATGTAGTATTTTCTACGTTTTTTCTCATTTGTGAGCTTTAGTTCTTGAACTTTCAAAAGAAGTTCATCTCTCACAATCACCCCTCTCATTACCCACGCACAAGCCTAGAGCTCATGTGGGCATCACTCTAAAAAAAAGTAACTTACATTGTGATTATCCCACTTTTTCCAGAAATACAGAATTTGATGGGAACATTCCTGTACTTGCCACATGGAATTTCAAGTTCTCCTTATTCGCATCTACTAGAGCCAAGTTTATGGTCCGAAATTTATGAGACATTCACAAGGGATGCTTGTTGCTTGCTAGGGCTCAGTGTGGATAGCCCTCTTAGTGTATGGTAAGTAAATTATAAAAGATTTCTCTGATTATACACATATAAGAGATAATATTGATTTAAGATATGCATATTGTGAAGAGGACAAGGTCGAATTCATCTGTTGTGCTAATCTTTATAAATTATAAAGTAAATGATTATTAACAGATGTCACAATAGTGACAGAACCCACTCAACAAAAATGTATTAATTTTTTTCAATAGTAAGCTGTAAAGCAAGAAGAGGAAAACGTACTCTCTCAATCACTATCTCTTTTTTGTTCAACTATTGGCAAGGCGTTGAAGCCTTTTCTATCCAAAGTAAAGACTCAGCATTTATGCCTACAAAATTTCAACCAGCCGAAAAACGCTCACTTCTTGTGCAGCAGCGGTTGCGACAGCTTGTTCTGATCTTAGTCTAACCGTGCAGGAGTCCGTTCAAGTGACGTAAGGTAACACAGTTTTTTTTTTATCATTTTTTTTTTCTATTTTCCACCTCACCATTTTTGAATCACATAATTATATATAAACATAAAAAAAATTAAATTTTTAAATTTAAAAACAAGAAATCTGAGAGAGAACGTTTTCCCCAAAAATAAAATTATTAGAAAATAAAAATAGTAGACTATCTGTACCCTTTTTTAATTTCAACTTTTCTTTTGTAATTTCTTTTTATTTTCAAATATTATAAAATTAAATAAATATTCCAATGTTTATATTTTTTTATTTTTATTATCAAATTCTTAATTCTTGAAAATTGGTTGTAAATTTTAATTTTTGAATTTTCGAAGAATTGTAATAAAATTCAAATTCATTCAATCATCGACTTTTTCATTTTCCAGTTTCGACCTCTATTAGAAAATCCAAATACCTGGTAAATAAATTCAAAAAAAATAATAGAAAATATTCATTTTAAGGTTTGTGTTTTTTTTCCTGTAAAAAAAAAAACACTGGTGGAGGCGCTTGTGTGAGGTAACTGAATGAATTGATCAACACTGAAAGATTGGAGAAACCAATTATTTGAGAAAAATCAAATTTTGTCAATTAATTGATTCCCTCCAATCCGGACGTTAACAGATAATTTCATTTGGTTATTCACCACAAAAATTATATAAATTTATAAGATCCTTGTGTAAGTAACACACACACATTATTGTTACAATGGTGGAGGCATAATTGTTACAATGGTGGATTGCTATTAATGTGTGTGACCACACACATTTATTGTTACAATGGTGGAGGCGCCGGGTATTGTTACAATGGTGGAGGCGCCGGGTAATGTTTTTATGGGTAACCAATTATTATTTAATTATTGGAGAGGCAGTTGATAACTGCAGGTATTGTCTTGTATGTATTCTCAAATCAAAAGTAATCCCAAATAAATCAATTCAAGTTATTTATTCTTTTAATTATCTAAAAGAATAATTTATTTATATAAAGATTTAGATGAAGATCATTAATCGATTCTTTAGATTAACCGATTATTGTTCTATATGTTTTAACTACAATTTGGAAAAATGTTTTTATGGGTAACTAATTAATTATTATTGAATTATTGAAGAGACTATCACTTCTTCAACTATTTTTCTGTATGCATTTCAAATCAATTGAGAATTGTAAATAAATTAACTTGATTAAACTCTCATTTTGCTAAATAATGAGGTCATATGTGAAATATCGATTTTAATATTTTAAAAATAGTGAAAATATTTCTAAATGTAGATTGAAAAGGAAAAAAGACATGTTTACAGTAACAGAATGATATATCAGTTGAATAGTTGAAAAATAGTTACTTTATTAGACCTTAAAGAAATAACCAAAATCAATATTGATGTGTTATATCAAGTATTGTAAACTTTTTAAGAAGCCAGACCCTACCGCTCTCAGACATGTTTCTTCCTGCCCTTCCCTTCATATTTCTGATTTGGTGTATGGGAACAGCAGCTATCAAGGTGTTCGCAGGAGTTATTCTCAAACCGGCCATCTCACATGTTCACGTTCAGGAAGCTTCAGCAGTCAGCACCAATCAACTTCAAAATGAACTTTCCAACAGCGCAGATGACTATACTTCAAGCAGTTTCTACCGAAATGCCAGTACCCTGATTGCTCTATCGCAAATTTTATTGAGCAATTTTCGAATCAACAAATGACATCATCAAGCACGAGCTTCTGAATTACACTCCCATACCAGTAAACATCAGAGACCATCGAGGATGAATCGCACTCCACGGTCGATGGTTGCAATAGGGAATTTCATGAACTTCTACTGCGGCACAGCAACAGGTGGAGAGCTCCATGGACTCGAATTCAATGAGCAGCATCTCACGGACCTCTTGCACGCATCCCAAGTATCGTGAAAGAAGACCATCAAGATTTGATCAAAGTGACGGGGGAATTGAACTTCTTCACTCGAAACATCTCAAGTCAGTTCCATGCAGCATATATTCAACTCCAGAATAAGATGAATGCTATCCTCAAGAAATCGCAAATAGCAGCAGATGAATCACTCTACAGTCAACTACTTGGATATACCTTCCACACCTACTCTCATCTATATCTCATGGCTCGAAGAAATTTCATCACTTCAATCAAAGAGAACTGTCAACAGAAATTGATTCCAGAAAATGTCATCAAACCAGAATTGTTACTGAAGGACCTCTCACAGCTGACAGAGAAGATGAATTCAACAGATCAACGATTAGCAGTCGACATCAAAGAATATCAGCAGTTATATAAACTACCAATAACCACATGCAGAATCACAGAAGAAGACGTCACAATAACGATAAAAATTCCATTAGTCACAAAAACATCAAACTTCACTCTATTTCAGTACATTCCAACTCCGATGTACTGGAAAAATCACTCATGTTTTCTATCAACAGATGACATGATCATCGCAAAAAGTGGAGACACCATCCAAGTCTTAACCGGAAAACAATTGGAGCTTTGTCCAATACACACGACAACAAAGCTTTGCTACCTACCAAGAAAACAACTTTCCGGAAAATTATCAGAAAAATGCATGGAGCATTTGGTAATGTCATCAACTTTGCATCAGCTACAAGAGTTTTGTGTTTTCTCCTGCACAAACAGCACGACTACTATGGAAATCACAGAAGTATCACCCACAGAATTTTATATCACCAACATCCAACCAGGGACAAAACTCGAGTGTGAAGGAGAGAAAGAGCACCTCTTATCAACCAGCCTTCCAGGAACAATACAAATTTCTATTCCGTGCAGCTGTGAACTACAGTACAACAGTAAAACACTAATCAGAAAGACCTTCCCTTGTGATTCCCGTGCCCCAATCCTTCCCCATATTCAACATTTCTTACCTTTACACTGGCTCAATATTAAATCTTTAAAAGTAAATTCTTTCCAACCACATAGCAACCCACATTTCGATAATTTCACTGATATTCTGAAAGACGACTGGAATGTTACAATCCCAACTTTATTTATTCACAATAATATAGCTCCGGATTTATTTGAAAAGGTTACACTTCCAAACAGTTGGCATGATATTTTTAATTCAACATCTATGTCTTTCTATGTTATATTTGCGTGGTTATGTATTATCACTTTAGCTATGTTATACTTGTTGATTAAAATTCATATACTAATAATTATGCAAAAATCTAAACAGAGGCCCACAATTCAAATGGTGGAGCTTAAAGATTAAAAAAAAAAGGAAATTAAAAACAGCAAAAATTTAACTCAATTGATTGAAGGAATTCTTAAGGTTAATAAGAATCAACATTATTTTCTTATGTTTTTATCATCGTTAAATTGCCTTATATAATAATGTGAATTATCATTTCGAACAAGATATTGAATTAAGTAATGTATATTTGTGGGAATTATTATTACTATATTGAATGATTTTTATTTATGACAATTCTAGAATAATTTAAAATATTTTTTTTAGAAAAAAAAAATATTGAATTAAGTAATGTATATTTGTGGGAATTATTATTACTATATTGAATGATTTTTATTTATGACAATTCTTACTCTTACTTATAAGAATATTTTGAAATTTATCAATGTCAAAAACTGAAGTACTTGATTGTTATAACTATGTAATTGTTTGATATTTTACCGTATTAATCTCTTATTACTTGAATTTTATTTGAATGATTCATTTAAAATCTGAAATAAATTTGTTATACCGGTATCAAATTGATATCTACAGAAGCTATTATTAAGTATTCAGAGTATTATTTATTATTTTATATTATTATACAAAATCTGTATTGAATATTCTTGAATTAAAAAAAAAAAAATATTGTCTCTTGCTTTGCACTTGTTGAGCCAGGGTCGGCTCTTCCCCCTAGGGGAGGGGACATGTCACAATAGTGACAGAACCCACTCAACAAAAATGTATTAATTTTTTTCAATAGTAAGCTGTAAAGCAAGAAGAGGAAAACGTACTCTCTCAATCACTATCTCTTTTTTGTTCAACTATTGGCAAGGCGTTGAAGCCTTTTCTATCCAAAGTAAAGACTCAGCATTTATGCCTACAAAATTTCAACCAGCCGAAAAACGCTCACTTCTTGTGCAGCAGCGGTTGCGACAGCTTGTTCTGATCTTAGTCTAACCGTGCAGGAGTCCGTTCAAGTGACGTAAGGTAACACAGTTTTTTTTTTTTAATCATTTTTTCTCTATTTTCCACCTCACCATTTTTGAATCACATAATTATATATAAACATAAAAAAAATTAAATTTTTAAATTTAAAAACAAGAAATCTGAGAGAGAACGTTTTCCCCAAAAATAAAAAATATTAGAAAATAAAAATAGTAGACTATCTGTACCCTTTTTTAATTTCAACTTTTCTTTTGTAATTTCTTTTTATTTTCAAATATTATAAAATTAAATAAATATTCCAATGTTTATATTTTTTTATTTTTATTATCAAATTCTTAATTCTTGAAAATTGGTTGTAAATTTTAATTTTTGAATTTTCGAAGAATTGTAATAAAATTCAAATTCATTCAATCATCGACTTTTTCATTTTCCAGTTTCGACCTCTATTAGAAAATCCAAATACCTGGTAAATAAATTCAATTAAAAAATATAATAGAAAATATTCATTTTAAGGTTTGTGTTTTTTCCTGTTAAAAAAAAAAAAACACTGGTGGAGGCGCTTGTGTGAGGTAACTGAATGAATTGATCAACACTGAAAGATTGGAGAAACCAATTATTTGAGAAAAATCAAATTTTGTCAATTAATTGATTCCCTCCAATCCGGACGTTAACAGATAATTTCATTTGGTTATTCACCACAAAAATTATATAAATTTATAAGATCCTTGTGTAAGTAACACACACATTATTGTTACAATGGTGGAGGCATTATTGTTACAATGGTGGATTGCTATTAATGTGTGTGACCACACACATTTATTGTTACAGATATGAACATAAATGTTGTGAATTTGTTAAAGATGATGAGTACTTACTAATTTATCCAAACTTAACGTTTTGCTAATCCTTGAGATGAAAATGTTTGAAAATGTAGTTCGTTGTCTGCTGCTATATTTTTAATTAGATCCTATTATTCTATTGTGTATTTGATCGATTTTATTTGAAATTTATTAGTTATCATTCATTCGTTTTGGTATGTTTGTTAATTTTTAACATTGAAAATTATCATGTCTGCAAGAGATTGTTTTTGTTTTTCTGCAGCATAAATGCTGGATGCACAGCTCTGCCCGCTCTGTTGAACATCAAACAAGTAATGCAGCAAAGACAGGTGGCTGTCATTTGGAATGGAAAAGAAGAACTTCCAGTGAGTTGAATTTTTTATGATATCTAAACGGAAATCCATCCTCTTAACCTTAAATTATTATACAGTATAACTAAGTCATTGTGCTTATTGGATAGCTAAGATTGTTGAAATATTTTATTCAAAATTATAATTAAAATCCTGGTAAATATTGACAGTGTCACGAAATTTTCCAACCTACTACTAGAAGAGTAAGGCACTACTCACATGTGGATACTCAAATCGCGGATACTCGGCGACTCGTATAACAAACATCTGTTTTTAAATAGTGACATTCAGGCGAGTCTGGAACCATGTTTGTTATCCGAGTGACCGAGTATCCGCGATTTGAGTATCCACATGTGAGTGGTGCCTTACTCTTCTAGAAGTAGGTTGGCAAATTTATTCACGTGTGAATAGTGCCTAAGTCAAGCAAGTAGAAGTTATGAAGCTGAGTAATGGCGCGGTTTCACGATACCAGTAGACGTGTAGGTTACTGGCAGGCAGGTTGGTCATATGATCTTCCACTCTATACAAACAAATAGGGCAATGCACACCAGTCAGTGTGCATTGTTTGTATAGAGTGGAAGATCATATGACCAACCTGCCTGCCAGTAACCTACACGTCTACTGGTATCGTGAAACCGCGCCATGAGAGGAAATGTTCTTGAGGATCTTTTAAGGGGGTTTCCTCTTATCCTATTCTGATAAAGTGATATTTTTTGCTTTATAATATTATAAGCATTCTGTTCTTCGATACTCAATTACTTCAATTATAATTAAAAACCGATCCTAAATTCCACATTTGTTTTGTGTATCCAGCTTTCGAAATATGTTTAGTGATTTCTTCATGTTGTTTGCACTCCTTCATATTACTTGAGTTCGTGTACAAGAGACTCTTTTCTCAATCTTATCTTGTATAGAAAGAAGACTTGTTATTACATTAGTTTTTTTATTAGTTATTTATTAGGTTTTGTTATTACATTACTCTGCAAATTTCCTAATCAAGTCGTATTCTAAGCTTTTTGTTTACTCTGTATTACAGTCCAGATTTTTTATTGCACGGATCATGCAAACAATTTAATATTGTTATTGGGGTGATGTTTTGCAGATAGAAATTGATCTTGGACGTGATAGCAGATACCATTCAGTTTTTGCGTGTCCTATTTTGAGACAGCAAAGCTCCGACCTGAACCCGCCTATGAGACTGGTTTGTGGACACGTCATTTCCAGAGATGCACTCAACAAACTTGGCACAAACAAGTAAGTCAATTTTCCGTTTCTAATCATTATTTCCTACAAATTATTAACATGTAATTTCAATATATTCTGATAATCGTCATTATTTTTTTATAATATCAAGGTCTCTTCAAATTATTAATGTTTCATTTCATTCTGATAATTTTCATTACTTGTTTATAATATCCAAGTCTTGTTCTGTTGTTCTTGTTGTCTTGTCTTGTCTTTGTCATGTAGTAATCTTAGAAATTCAAAATTATTGTTAGTTAATAGTTTTTTGGACTCACGATTTCAGTAAGATGAATCAACAACATAACCTCTGGACTATTTATCAAAATTTGGGAAAGAAGCAGTTTTGGACAAATGTCTGTTGATTCTTCCCACATTGTAATGTATCTTGCCAATAAATGAATGAATAAATACAGAATTTGCAGGGGTTGTCCAAAACTTCAGCTAGCTTACCCAAATTCCACGCTGGCTGGAGTTTGGGACTACCTCTGCGATTTATTTGGAACTGAAGAATATGACATTCCTGAGATAATCGCTAACACCGCTAGGACTTCCACTCCGCTCGGAGGCGGAGGCAGCCGACCTCCTTCTGAATTGACATTCGCCTTATCAGATGACAACTCCAACTAAGGCCGGTGAATAGATTCTGTGTATGTCACCAGGTCTTTAGTCAAAATATCATATTTTGGACGATTATTGATTATTATTACTGTACTATCAATTTCCAATATTCTCTGTAGTATTATTATCATCTTCATTGTTAGAATTGATGTGAAGTACAATGAACTATAAAGTGATGTACAATCAAGTAAAGATAGTCAAGATACCTTTACAAGTCATTAAAAATTACATCAATGATTAATTATATACAATCAAGAAAAGATAGTCAAGAAGGTGTGAACATTGTTTGCGGTTTGAAGTTACGAAGCGATAGCATTGTTGTAATAATCAAGTAAGATCATAAGATTGATTAGTACATTTTCATTACATTTTCAAGTGTTTTTTGATGAGTGTCTTCTTTAGTTATATTTGATAGATGTTGTGGAGCGTTACTTGATTGTTTGTGAAGGTGTGAACATTGAGGTTTCATGTTGCGAAGCATTTCATCGATTTCTAAACATTAATTATTAGTATATAATATTTTGTATTCTGTTATACCAGGCCTCAAGAGTAAAGATAGTTAAGATAGCTTTACAAGTTATCAAAAATTACAGCAATGATTAATTACTGAATACAGAAGGAATAAGTGTTTTTGAGAAAGTCTTCTTTAGATATATTTGATAGATGTTATGGAGCGTTACTTAATTGTTTGTGAAAGTGTGCACATTGTTTGAGGTTTGATGTTGCGAAGCGATAGAATTGTGATAATTATGTAAGATCTTGAGAAATTAGTACATTTTCATTGGTTCCTAACCTTTATTAGTACATTTTGTATTCTATTATACCAGGCCTCTAGTTGGATCATTATATTTCGAGCATTTATGAGCTTGCCCGATTGCATTAATATTCATACATTAAATAATCCTCATTACCATCATTATTCTCAGTAGTATCATTATTTCCATTGTTAATTACAAGATTGATGTGATATTAATAGAATATTTTGGCGGCCTACAAGTAATAAGAAGTGATCATCAATTACTGAATACAATATTTATTTGTAATAATAATAATGAAAACTTATGTGCTCTGCTTCAACTACCTATCAATTGGCTTTTTGTTGTTTTGATATACAGTAATCATTTCTGAGTTATCTGCTTTATTAACACTTACCCAGTGGTAATAAAGTAGTGCATGAGCCTGTTGACTTTAATAGCTACACTCAAGGTGTAAGTTATCTGTAGTTAATTTTCTTATCATGAATGTTCTTCTAATATGTGAATCTTATTCTGTATTGTTTTCATCGCTGCGTGTTTGTCAAGCTTCACTTGAATAATTTGTTTAATTATGAGCTTATAGCTTCTGTTACTAGCTATGAACCGTATACTTCATGTCACCTTGTTATAGAAAGCATAGATTGATTCTATTACTCGATTTAATGATGGTAAGGCAGATACGAGTAGCCTACAGCGATAATTTTTTTGAATCCTTCACTTCAGATATGACAACCTTTGCATTACCTGTTGATTTACTTTTGGAAAAATGCTTCCGAACAATCAATTGTTCAATTTTAAACGATTTCATTACGCTATTCCGAGAGAAACGGTATTCTTAACCTATTGACAGTTGTACTCTGTTTTGCTAAAATATCTCAGTATTTCCATTGCAATTCTGTAATTATCGAATTTTGATAATTTGAATTCATAAAATCAGCTTACCGTCACTAAACTAGAACTGATAGTGGTGATCATCTCTAGATCTAGAATAATGTTGATAAGTGTTGATGGGAGTTGAAGCAAAATTTATTTACCTTTTGTACAAAACCATTTCCACACAATTTACCCATTTTCACAAATTATACTTCTCGAAAAAAGTTCTCATCAAGTGCAATTTACTTGATTTTTGAATTGTTCTACCTTTGCTGTTTCAAGTAAAATAAATGCGTTTCAACATTTTATTGCTTATTATTTGTATGCATTATACAACTATGAATCAAATGTATTATAGAAAAAATCTAAAAGAGCTGTTTACTGTGAATGATGTTTTGCAAATCACATTTGCATCATTTTCAACTTTTTACTATCTAATTTAATATGTTTTGCAGATTGAAATGTCCATACTGCCCAGTAGAGCAAAATCCGTCAGAAGCTCGACTAATACACTTCTAACAACACAAGGAATTGAAGCACTAGCAACGAAAGTTTTATAATTTTGAAGGAACACTAAATTCATTCAGGAAATAATCTAGTTTGTACGGGGATATATATATTTAAGATAATATGGGTTATTCTTGAAGTTTATATTCAGTGGTGTTCATTCAATACTATTAGCTAAGAATGTATTTTGGAATTAAATTTAAAAATTATATCGTGTTGTGCGATGCTATACTGCCGTTATTGTATATATTTCTCTGCAATGATGACCTGTGTATTAGCTCATCAATGTCTTTTCAAAGTCTGAACGTAGTTCTGCATTTTCCATGCTAATTCAGAATGAAGACTATGGTTGGTTGACAAAGAGAAAGAGTATTTATGTCGGCTCACCGGTAATTGATTTTATTATTACTTTTCATTAACAAAATCATCACTTTCAATTAAAATTTATATTTTCAAAGATTCCTCGTATAACAAAAGTATTTTACTTTATTCTTTTTGAGTACTTCAATACCTAGAAGAATTTGATTGGACAAAGAAATCAATAGCCTAATTTCATTATTAAATTTATCTCTACTTTTATTTTCACGCCTTGATTAAGAAAATTCCATAGTCCACAGTTTCTTGTCAACAGTCAATATTCAATTAGTTTCTGTACTTGAAAATAGTGTCATGAATTGAAGAAGAAATACAATTGATACTTCAATTTCTTATTACTGCAGCTAAACCAATATTGAATACAGTGTTTGTTGATTTTTTTAAAATGAATAATTTATTAGAATTTCTCATTTTTGTATAAGAAAATATAGCTGGATCATTGATTTATTATCTTATAGCCGTACATATTGAAATACTCACATAGATTGATCTTAGATATTCATCAGATTGACTGATTTCTCTTTATTTTTATAAATTTAATATTGATGACAATGTATTCAACAGTTTCTCCCCTATTTCAGTTATGAAATTTCTTTCTTTAATCTTTATGAATTACTGTTTCAAATTATGAATTTGTTTCAAATATTATTTAGAAATAGCATAATAGTTTGTATTCTCTAACTTTGTAAAAAGTATCTGTTGAAATCTTTTAGAATATGATGATTTGTTAATGTCAATTTTGTTGTTTATTTGAATAAAAAAGTGATAATTATGTTCAAATTTGCTTCGAGTCTAGGCTATTTGTCATTAATATTGAAGGTTGACATTATTAAGAACCGACCAGTTCTACTCCAGGAAACGCATATTGATTACAGAAAATAGCTGAGATCTGAGTCCAATGAAGCGAGAGGCATGAACAATTGAACTCATACAGTAGAGCGTCAAAAATCAGAACCGTTGGGACCGCTTCAAATTACCGATTAAGCTAGAAATGCCTAATAGTCACATAATTAGGCCTACAGTATAGGAAAATACAGTTCTAGGATACAGTAAATGAAATAAAAACAATAGTTTTTGTACTTAGGGCTCTGTAGTCTTTATAAGAGTCTTATAAAGAGTTATAAGTCTTTATAGAGCCTTATAAGTTATATTTGGTAGATTACTGTAGTTCTTTTCTTGAAAAAAGTGTAGAGTTAATACATTAGAAACATTAGAGTCCGCGAAACGTTTTTTAAATTTTGAAACGTCTTTATTGCTCAATACAAAAATAACAATCACATGAATTAAACAAAATATAATTATGGATGAACAATAAAGCCCAACTCTCAAAAATAAAGTGTCAACTGTTGTCTCCAAGCTAAATCAATACCGTATTTTAAACATCCTCAGAAGCGGTTCGGGTTTACGACGCTCTAGTGTTAGTATTGAGGCAATATCATACAGTACTCAAAACTCTTGAATGAAGTAGAAAGGCTCGAAAAAAATGATTACATTTGTGAACAGGATTGAATAAAACTCGAAACATGATCTCCACAAATAATATAATAAGAAAAAACATTAATGTATGAACGTGTTCTCTAACTGTAGTTTTATAATGCTTCAAGACATTCCAAAACATTTGGTTATCTATTACAATTATTCACGCATCAGTTGAACACATACCAACAAATTTTGTATGCTAAAAATGACAGCAGTTTGTAAGAAAATACTGTAGATCTTCATTTATACAGATTATTTATATAAAAAATCTGGTTAGTTGAGTTTTCGACAGTTTTCAGGACTTACGGAGGAAAACGTGAACAAAACACCAAGATATTAGAAAGTCTGTTCACGGTATTAATTTGTAATATTGACAAATAACAAGAAATCACAGTTAAATACATTATTTTTTCACACCAGGCAGAATATACATTCATTCCATTTATTTGATAAAAAATACAATATCAAGGATATTGAGTGTTGCTGGCTTAAATTTATAGTAATTTATTATTTGTAATCTGATCCGCAGAGTTTGAGTTTTGCTCAAACACCATAGAGTACGCTTAAGAATATACAAAATACGTCTTGCATACAACACTTATATTTTGTCATCAATATTTTGACGGTTAGAAAATTTAATACAAAATAACCATTTACATTTGGCTGTGTTTGGTCGCTCGGTGAGAGCGGTTGCTGAGTGATCATGAGGTTGAGTCACGAACACTCAAGACTGAGTGACCCACACAAAAATAAGGCGAAGGGAACCTACCCGCAAAGCCGAGGCCGCACTGATTGATGGTTAATTAGTGGTTAATACTATTAGTAATCTTTAGTATTGGAAGAGATTATTAAGCTTAAGCTTATGGCTTTTTTTGGCGGAGAGACCCTTTCGGGTGTTCCGCCTCGCCGAATTATCCAGTTTACCCTAATGAGAAATATTGGAAGAGATGTACTATAACTATCGATAATCTATGTTCTACAGATAAGAAGGGGCACTTCACAGAAAGGGTAATTATATGTGATAATTTTATAAGATTAAAAAGCGTAGATGGTATAGGATAATGTTTGTTGAGGCTTTATCCATCTACCCACTAGGTAACCACCCTGCAGTGCGGCCTCAGCTTGAGGGTTTCCCCACCGATAAAAAGCCATACGAATATAAGTAGGCTAGCATTTACATTGGTAATTAGCGGTAATGTTACAGTATCAACAAGATAAAAAGAGTAGATAAATATAGTTCGACTATTATACAGTAGCACTATTTACAGAATAAATGATACAGTATCAACAAAATTAAAAAGCGTAGACGATATCGAATAATGTTTGTTGAGTTTTTATCACAGCGTGGCGCTTGAGTAGGTCGGTTATTGAGTTGTAATGAAACAATGACCGTGACGGCGGCATCAGTCGGTGTGTACTTTGTGCGGGTCGGTGAATCGGGCGGTCAGAATGTAGAAAATGGCCGGCAGAGGCACGAGTGCCATCAGCGTCAAATGGAAAACGGGATCTTTGAGTTCAGTCAAAGCGACTATGCCGTATGCATGCAACGCCCAGTGACCAATCACTATCACCGCATTTCTCACGTCCCTCACTGTGCTCAAAATCAAATTTCGCATCGTCTGAAAAAATAATTCAATTTATTTGCATACCATTTCCGGAAAACAATTCAAAATATCGATCAAACTAGAAAAAGGAAACATTAGTAAGAGAGCTTCATTGAAAAATCGTGTTGAGGCACCATTGAAACACAATATTCAAATAACCAACAAAGTGAACGTCAAGAATTATCGGTAAAGTTGATATAAGTACAAGTTTATACAGAGTATTTCGCATTAAGTTGAATATCAGAATATTTTGCCAAAAATCTCGATAACTACTACAGGTAAAAGCTGTAATTCGTAGTTACAGTAGTTTAACAAGGTGTGTTTGTCGTTCTAATTGGTTTCATTGAATTTCTCAGCCGATATCCATATAGTGTTTTCGACTACCGTTATTTATCAAAATAAACCGCAAGGCTTCAATCTTCCTCGCCACCTGCGATCTGCTCTAAAATCGTATTAGAACAGGACATGGGCACTGTGACAATGATATGCTGTATAAGTGGTGACACTAGGGCAAACACTTAGTAGACAGAAATAGAGAAGCTGCATGTGACAACCTCTAATATTTATTCATTATGGGAAATTAATAACAAAGTGGGATGCCAAATAATTGTGGTAGAGGGTTTTAATTGATGAATCGATGTAGACATCTGAAACCGTATTCAATAAGGACAAATTGAAAATTATGGCAAATATTATAGATATGAACCTAGTTTAACTGATTTTGATATAATTGAAAACGTTTCTTGACAATGTGTGGCCAGATAAGAATTGAATTACACAGACAATTCAATATCTGTTCAAGTTCGTATGTGTTTCTTTCCTTCTATTATCACGGCAAAGAGGTTTTCACGAAGAACTGTAATTCTTCAAGCATTGTATATTGGAAATATTACATGTTAATAGAAAAGTCTATGATTTTCATTAATAACAAATTAATTTACCTGATCAAGCTCCACAGCAAAGTGACCAGCAGATGATATCACTGATAGGATTATAATGATATACGGGAATGAATAATCTGCAAAAAGTAGTACAATGTTAGAAACACAAAAAACAAACAATAAAAACCAATGAGATTTTATCCTAATTAATGAATTGAACCACTATTAATGTGTTTCACAATAATTGTTGTTTTTAATAGGGATGAATATTGGATAATGCTCTTGGTTCATGAGATTTTCGATTTATCAATTTCCAATTGTTTGTGATTTTTGCAAACCTTAGTTCACGAGAAAGAATTTATTATTAATGACAATATTAACAATAATCAAGTTCTTGTTAGCAGTATTGATATATCGCAGTAATACCAATCAATCAACCGTGATAAATGTCTCTAGCTGGATTTCTAATAAAAACAATATTACTCAGGCCGTTGTCATTTCCAACAAGGATTTGATTATCTGATCAACTACTTACAAATGAGCCCTCCAAACACAGAATGCAGCAATGCCAATATTGGATAGAGGTAGAGTGCTGCATAGATTGTCACTTTTCCGCCCTTGGGTACAAAGTATTTAGCCAGCCACGGCCTGATTAACATCATTAGGCATACACTAAATGCGTAGAAAACAAGAACCATTGTGTACCTAAAACAGGAGAAAACAATTATTGTAATCAAACCTATTTGGAAAAGGCTTCACCACTTATAAAAAAGGAAGAGTGCAGAAAGAAAACATTTTAAAATGCATGATCTCAACAGGTGCAACATCTATAATGATTCATCGAAACACAAAATATTGTATAGGACTACTAATAACTAAATTAATTTGATAATATTATTTAATACTACTGCCAGACTAAAACCTCAAACATTTGTAAATATTTTGACTTTTGACTGTCTTAAACTAATTGGGAATTTTTCACGATTTTTCTCAAGTTTGCAGTCGTGGGTCAAGGACAGCAAGTTTCAGATTAATGGAAAAATCTGAGACAGTGCTCATTAAACGGGTGTATTGATGCATTGTATGTGAATTTATTGTTAACCTGGCAACACACATTGATTTCAACTTCCATGGCTTTGTTGCCCTTGTTATGGGCCAAGACATGTGCAATGTGCAATGGACCAATAAAATGTTATATAAAATATTTTGTGGAGCAATGAATATTTCACCTGATGTGTCTTTTTTCATGACTATGATCACTGAGAACCATTTTTCAACTCCCATAAATGAGAAACCATTTGAAGTTTCGTATTCAGTAGAATGTATATTCATTTAGTAGCGGTTTCATATGACAAAAAATAATTATTAATACAGTAATATTTGAACAACCAATTTACTTACAATGGATACACGGCCTCTTGAGTGCAGTGGATAGTTTCTTCGAAATTTGGATTTGGATTATGCAACAAAGTATACCAATCTGAGAGCATTCTCACACGGCATGATCGCACCTCAAATGTTCCCATTGGGTCTGCCAAATATAGCGTGAGTACGGCAGCTATTCCAACTTCTAGAAATGCCGACAAGTGCAGAACCAAAATCCCTGTAGTACTGCTGTAGCTAAATTTTGAGAGAACGAATAATTAAATTATTCATTTTATATAGTTGATGGAGATGAGACACATTGTTATGAGATAAAATTCAGCTCTTCAATTATTTATAATGCAGTTTATGCGATACCTATCGGATATTTGGTTTCGGCTATCAACCAAATTTCAACGAGCTTCCGACGTTACGTTAGATCTATTTCAATAAGATGTAAAAATCACTCTATTGAAGAAAAGCTAGACACTTCTATTAAATAAAGAACATTATACTTTTGATCAAACATTTAATACAAGTTTAATAGTGTCTTTGATATACAACTTATGATGTAAAATGCAGAATTTAAAATAGCCATAACACTACCTACACTATCATGTTCCCGTTAATATTTAGTAGATAATTCAAGTTTGTTCTATCAATTCAGAGGATTTTCATAAAAATTTGGAAGTCAAGTGAAACAGGAAAAAGGCAGGTACACACTAGACATGATTAGTACGGCATAATATGTCATACACACACATTACACAGTCATAACCATATCAATAAAAAGATCAGATTAATAGTCTAGTCTAGTGTTCGTCCGTCTTTCTCCTGTATTCTAAAGGATTTCTAAAAATTTTATGAAACAGGCTTCACAATGAAATCAATGCATGATATGCTCACAGTAAATTTCAATAACCGTAATAAAAGTAGTTCAAGTTTTTATTACAAAAATAATAAGATGAATAAAACGTCATCAATCTTTTAAATTTGTTTAAAAGTTGAATCTCAACTTCAATTTTGAGATTAAAATTTGATAACTTAATCATGGAATTAATATTTTTCAATAGAAAAAGTATTGATGAAACAAATTACAGTAATTATACATTGCAAGGTATAAATAATAAGAAACATTACCTTGTTCTCACTGAGGATATGTTATCAATGCAAAAGATATGGAAGATGAGTGGTAGAAGCACCATGAATCCCAAATACAACCAGTCATAGAAAACCGGTTGGTCAGTGCATGGGGCGCACAGTGACGTTTCATTAACCTTGAAGCCTCGAGGGCATGCGCCACATTCGCTCCAGTTTCCATTTTCCAACAAATAACGACCGCAGTAGAGGCCGGGACACCTGGCAACCTCTCTTCTGCAAAACACAAAAGAAAATACATAGAATCAGGATCAACAAAACCAAAAATACAGGACCAACAATTGGGCTATTCTCTATTATTATTATTTCTATACGACTATAAAAAGCTATACAACATATTATATTTGTTTGCTGATGATGCAACCATTTATGCAAGAGGTAGAGCTCCAAACTTATCTGAGATGGAGGCAGTCGATATTTTTGTGCAGCCCAAGTTCACCAACAATGAGCTGATGCTGAATGAGAGTATAACTCAGGAGACAACATGCAGTCACGGTCGGGGCCAGCTCAATGGTCTCTAAGAAGTTAAGCTACTGGATTTCACTCTAGACCCATCTCAAGTTTATGTGTTCATTTTATTGTTATATTTGACGAAATATGTCCGGCGACTGCCGCTCATGGATGGTAGATACCGAATTACCCCAGACTCAGCTGGAGTAGCCACAATAATAACATATGTCTTAAACTTTACAAAGTGATATGTCTTCTCAGACGTCTGAAGCAATTGATCTCCAGGAAGCATCTGGTACAGGTATATTTTGTTTTGTTCCATAGCCACATCAATTATGGACTCCAGTTGCAGGGACATGCACTTACTCACTTACTTCTTACTTCCGGTGTCTTCGCCACGGTCCTGGGAATCGTCAATTTCAGGAAATCGCCAGCGAGGGGATTTCCTTAGGTTCTTAGGTGATGAAATGTGTTCTCACTGATGAATTCCGCCACCGTATAGTATGGTCTTTCAGTGAAGTACTGTTTCAGCCCTCTCACAAACAGTGTATTGGAGTGCCTGAGTGATTTTGAATGATATATGTTTAATTTTCTACGTTTTGACGCAATCTATCCAGCAACTGCTGGCCATGGATGGAGAATACTGAATTTGATCCTATCTGGAAGGATGTTGAAGGAGTAAGCCCCTGAATAAGTTGGTGCGTACTTGAATTTATTCAGTCTATGGTGTGGAAGATGAATGTCCTGACGGCTTCTAGTATTGAAATTATGCTGGTCACATCTCAGTGCAGGTTTCTGTCCAGTAAACAAAATTATGGTCTCCAGTAGGTAAGTTGATATGACAGTAAGGATCTCGTATTCTTGAAGTAGTGGTTCACAGTGCTCCATGTAGTCCCGTCTCAGTATTATTCTTAGGGCCGGTTCATGAGCTCGGGATTTGGCCAAGTCCTAGACTAAAACGGATGGCTTCCGTAGCATCGACAAACGTTTGTCTCGACAGGTTAGTGGGTTAGCAGCATAGAGAGCCCTTAGTACATAGTGTCGAGGCTAACGTTTGTCGATGCTACCAACCGTTTTAGTCTAGGACTTGGCTAAATCCCAAGCTCATGAACCGGCCCTTATAGTTTTTTCTGGTACCGAAGAACTCTGTCCATACAACTAACAGGCGACGAACCCCATGCCTCAATCCCATAATGAAGCAGAGAGGCGAACATCGCATGATAGGCTACAAATGCTGGTTTTTCGTTTGTTGCACTTCTGATCCTTTAAATAACATATAGGCCTAAGGCCGAGGATAGTTTCTTAAACACCTGGCTGTAACAATGTACTGCTCCAGCAGAAGAAAGCGCTGAGGATATTGGATTTAGCAGGTTACCTGGACTACTGTCGACCAATATTCACGGTGTTGAACCAGTATATCTTGCTTTCTCTGTTGCATGCAAGAGACAATTTCCATTCGCTGATAAGAAGAGCATATGAACACTCCTATGACACCAGAGGAAAATTGAAACTCGACATTTCATTCTGCAGGCAAGAGTCAAGGACAGATTGTGGGAGCATCCATTCTACTCGGTGAGGGAGTACTTTGAAGCCGACAAAACTAATATCTGAATTTTTAGCAATGAACCTGGTGCCAGCAAGGCCATCTTGATCAAAAGTTTTAAATACATTACCAAGTTTTCACGTATGTATAAGTTAACTGAGAGTCAGGTCTACCCACCGACTCAGTCAATCCAGATTCTGGACATGGCAAAGAGAAGAAGTAAGTAGGTAATATGAATTTTACTATACTTTTGTCACCCAAAATCAGTAAGTTAGTGAAGTAATATAGGTGTGAAACATGGAAGATAACAAGGTGTTTGACTGAATTTTGAATATTAGCAAAAATTTGAACCGATAGGTTTTCTATAACCAGTCTCGTAACATGCCGTTTTTCAATCCAGTCTAATAAATCCTATATTATCCCTTTAAATTCAAATAAAAAGAAAGGCATATATTGAACTCAAACTGAAGAAAAAAGACGTTTCTATAGAGAATTAAAAATAATAGGAACCAGGACACAGAGCACACGAAGGAATCAGAGTGTAGACAACGGAGAATGATTTGAGTACCGGTAGCTGTATATCCAGTAGACAATAAGAGATCAGGAGGATTAATTACGTTAAAAGAAAATTCTTTTTACTTAGCTTGTAGCGCATTACTGAGTAGAATTGCAGCATGAATCCATCTATAAAAAGCCTAATTTTTTAATGTTCAACAATTTTACAAAGCAGATAAGGATAAGAAAATTAAAAATGACAATATTGGAAAACCTATTCACCAGCAAGGTGTTACCAATAGTAGTATTTCTTGTCTGTCATATATGACAGGTAAATAATAGAATAATGGACTTACATTTTCTCCATTTATAGACAGTTAGGTCGGCTAAAGCACAGATACCATAAGAGAAAACATTTTTATAAATACAGTCTAAATTGATTCATGAAGCCAAAACAAGATTCAGTAATGAATTTCCTCTAAGGAATAAGATAAAACAACTTGAAATTGAGATGATTAGAACAATAACTAGAATTTTTATAAAATATATAAAAAATACAAGGAATGATCAATTATGCAAAACACTTTTGTAGGTTAACGATGTTTTTTTATGCAGAACTTATGACGACGTAATCAGGTACTCATATTCTCGATGGTTACTTGATCATAAAGCAGTTTAAAAATAATCAATAATATTAATTTTGTGATATTCATAGATGAAATCCAAGTATGATTTATTAATAAATTAAAATTTCCAGATAAATTTATAAGTGGTTGTAGAACCATCAACAGATGTTTGAGAATATTACACTTCTGCTCAATGTACTCAAACTGAACTCATGTTTGAAATAACAAATGACTTATTCAATGTTTTACAAAAATTCAAATATTCCAATTTTATTTTATCCATCACGTTTTACAAATTCTAATCATAACAAGCAATTGTAACAACATGAAATTCAGTCATCATACACTGTTTCTGCTCTCTCGTATATCACGAGATTTCACGATAAACTATTTTCAGAACATCACATAAGGTAAGGTAGGATATTTCTCGCGGTTTGTCTGCCGCTAGTGATCTATATAATTTGGATTCTTTTTCGGCGAAAATACGGTAAATCGTACAATCTTCTAATTTATTCATAAAGGTGATTCTACCGTCGAGTTCGTGCTCCGAAAAATTTACAAAGGTGATCGTTGGATAAAATGGATGTTCAAGTAAACGCCCAACTGCGGATGACAGAGAAGTGTCTCACTCCCTTCAATGTCGGTGCATTCTACTAATTTGAGTTTCTGTTTGATACGGTTTTGTTGTGTATCTGTCTCAAATTTGGATTGAAATCGACGTTATTATCGTGGATTACTCTTAAAACCATTGTAGTTGTTCGGGCCTACGTAGTTTTATCGAATACAAGTGTGAAATATCTGAAGTGTTAGAAGCAGTTTTACGAAGTAGTCTCTTCAGTACTGCTCATTTCAAGATCATTTCATCTGGATTTGTGCTTGAAGTGATTATAGTAGATTTGGTAAAACGAACAATATATCCATATTCTCTTACTCTTCCTATTAGAAGTTAAATGAAATATTTTGATAACTACTTGAATCTGCTGTTAAGACTAAGGCCTAGGTGGTTCAGGCCTACCTAGCCTAGGCCTGGTTATTCTTCTAGATATTGAGACATATAAATCTCAAATTCATATTTAAATACTAGTCTGATCTATACGAAACGAATGACGGCTTATGAAGTTGGCCCCTTGTTGGCCTAGAATTTCAAATATCCTTACAAATTATTGAATTAGAGTTAGGCCTACGTCTATTTCTGCTGTCGAATGTCATAGTGTTTGGTGTTGTGTGATAACTTTGTTCAAAAACATTAAATGATAAGATTAAATATTTCATAATACTTGAGCATCATGTCTTCTGGTGCCTTTGTGGATAGAATTGATCCGTTTGCCAAACGTTCAATGAAGAAGAAGACGAAAAAACCTCAAGGATCGTCAAGATACCGCACTGAGCAGGATGTAGAACTCCAACCCCTTGCACTTCTCAAAGGTGAGTGTTTTTTTAGTCTTTTTGATTTCACATTTACTTCTGCATGGTAGGCCTACCTTGAATGCTTCCCAAAAACTCAAATCTTCTAAACTCAAGTAAATTATGTCAAATTATTTATGTTATTATTTGAGTATTCAGATCCAGTTTTTTCTGGGTCTGAGAAGCTCTTCATCTGAGCTTCGTGAGTAACCTCATTTTCTACAATTCAAGCAATTCAAGAGATAATTTTCATAACCACCCCAAATCATAGTCACCCATTTTTGGTGTAACTTGCAAGAAGTATTGGTTACCAAATTGCATATAAATCATTCTTGAACTCAATTACTTATGAATTTATTAGCCTGTTCGGCAATCAAATTAACTTATGGTGATCAGATGGTATGTTCAAATCATCATATTTGAAAATGTTCACTTCTACTTCTACCTTTTATTATTCACGAATACTGTGGTATGACGATTGATGAATGAAAGCACAGATAATGTAATGATTATACCTTATCTGTGATGAAAGTGAATTAGGGCAGGCAATCCATGTTGCGCGAATTAGATCCATTTTACTAACAAAAGTTAGGTTAGGTTCATTATGCGCTCTCATCAACATGTCTATTCTACATGCCTAGACTAGCCTTTATAAAATCGTTTGATGATAGAAAAAGTCTGGCATAATGAGTATAAATATTAAATTTCCTCATAGACTCCAAAGACGATAAAATACCAAGTGTTTCACTAACTGAAGATAGGCTTACTGAAGAAAATATATTTAGGTAGGATTTCTCTGTCGCGACTGAAATACCGTCTTCCGATGGGATAGTCAAATCAGGAACATATTGAACTAGAAAGAATGTAATGTTTTGATAAATCAAAATGAGCTGTATTTATGTGATTTGTGATGGTACTTCATGAATGATTGGTTTGTATTTTATTAGTTTTTACGTTTTTGTTTCAACTTGGTTCAGGTTTACTACCATTTACAAAACCTTCAATTCATGAATCACACAATACATGAATCATAATCAATCACCCACAATACGTAAATAACAACTATTAACTTTCTAGTATAATTATCAACTTGAATCCTCAGTGTCATGCTGAGTAATTGATTTCACTGATTACTCCCAACTCAGTAACTAATTTAGCCTAGTTGATTACTCTCAACTTAACTTGACGCCCACATGAACCCCAAAATAGGTTGATTATGAGATATGTATGGATTTTTTGTTTTAAGTGCGCTTCAAACCACCAGGAAGTGTTTAATATGATCATAAATAATATTTAGTGGAGCTGGCCTCAAGCGGTATCCTTCCAACTGGAAAATCGAACGCTCGTCACTTATCCAATCTCTTAGACCTTGTTAGGCATTGGGCTTATCACTTGGTTAGAAATTTGTGGAGGTAGAATAAACTACGCTAGATTGGTAGGCAGATTTTATACATTAGAGTCAGTTTAAGGAAGACCCAAAACTTCTTGTCTATTCCATAAAAACTTCAAGAACAAAACCTTTCCCACAGTTTTTGAATATGCAAGTTTTTTTTTTTAAATATTGGTTTGTACTACAGAGAGTGTATAGTCACAGTGTGGCCATTTGTGTGAAGCACTCCATAGAAATAAGTAGAGATCATATTTTTTCCCGCCGCCGCCATACTTTTGCCAAATTTTCGAATTTGATATGGGATTACAGACAAACATAAACCCATTCACTCATTTGTCAAACTTATTTTGAGAGAAACACCATCAAGACTAACTTTTCTACCATTAAAAATAGTCTCTGTACTCTTGGTATTGCTTTAAAAACTTGAAATGATAAAAACTAATACTGACGAAGGCAAAATGTAGGTTAGAAGTGAATTTTATATCATAACATATAATCTGCTTTTCATTCCAATACAAATCTTATGGGAATTGGCAAAAGTATGGTGGATTTGTCGGAGCTAACCAATCAAAAGTATGAAAACTGTGACTGTACACTCTCTGTAGTTTGTAATATTGTATGCTATAAAACAGGTCATGCAAGCAAAGTAGATTATAAGTTAATATTTTCAACAAGGAGTGAAATGTTGCATTGACATACGTCAGGTCTATGAACAACAACAAATGTTGAAAAATTGTAGATCTATCGAGGTGCATTTAAGGTCTCTTCACGTATTCAATCAATTGAATTTGTAAAATTACAATATGCGCCACCATTCAGCCGATAAATGTATCTACACGTTCCATTAATTTGTTACTGTGTGAACAAATGAATTTAAAAATAATGCAAATTCACCTACATTGCTTCTAAACATTAACCCTGGCGGATAATTGTTGCTGTAAATTAATTATTAAGTAAAAATTATCTGTTTCAGTACAAAAGTAACTTTGCTTCATTAATAATAATCAGAATTGTAAAGAAGGAACTGATTTTTTAAAATATTACAAATGCTTCCGTGCTCTTCATTTCTTATTCGTAGATAATGTTTAGTATGCCTACTTGTAAGTTTACATTCTCACTTATCATAGGAAGATAAGATTCGAAACCACGCCGTTTTTCTCTAAAGAATCTCTTCTAGAAGATTTTTTGTTAAAAAAAATTCTCTTACTCTGAAATTTTTACATTTTTTAGAATTATTTGAACTATTGGACTAATACATCTCAAATTATCCCTGATTTCTTTCATTCAACATGTTGTATTATTCGTATCTGAAGAATCTTCTCCACAAAAAAGGCAGCATTTGCTATTCAAAGGCATGTCATTGCAATTTGCTACAACACTTCATTACCATAAATTTTGTCTGAGATTTTGTTGGTTTTTGTGGTCGATGTCATGCACCAATCATTTAATGGCAATCATGATTCAGATTGCTGAGAATTAGGAAGTTGCCATTGTACGTCATGCAAGCTGATATAACAATGAAAATTTTGCGTCAGTATTTCAGCTCCCCTTATGTCGTCTAGTCGTTGCTTTCAATCCAAATGTAGTAAATTACTGCATCATTCAAGTAACCACATTATGTGTTTATATTTTGAGATTGCTTTGATTTCTAGTAAATTAAATTTTGCTGGAATGCAAAATGGTCTAATTTGGAAACAACTAATTCAAAGTGTGGAGTGGAATGCGCAATTTTATTTTTAAAGAGTAATATTTGGGCTACTGCTAGTCATTCTGCAAGCGTCATGTTGTTTTAGTACTTTGTTGAAATGGAAATGTTATGTCCAGTACTGAATCACAAAATTAGTACATTTGAAAATTTTGAAAGTGTATTATCAAGTATCAAAATAACAGTGATTAGTTTAAAATCTGTTCATTCTAATCATGAGCTCTGTGTGAAGAGCTGTATTGCATGATGAAGCATCTGAACTGTATTACTATATTAGGAAAATCTTTGGTCATCGGTCTGGTGTCTTGATTTGTTAACGTTCAAGCTTATGTATTTTTACTTTTTATGGCGTACACATAAGCTCGTGACGATGGTTTATTTGTTGATTAATTATGGTTAATATAATGAAGGCTTCAATCCACATTCAATCCTCCATATTTGAACAAGTTTTGCCTACCCTTTTCTTCTGTTTCACTTTACTTTCTTGTAAATTGTCAAATGCATGAATTATTGGCAACGATTCAGCTGATAAATGATGCAAAGCCCCCCACTTCTATGCAGGGAATTAGCTTTGTTGTCAGGGGAAATACACCTATAATCTAATTTTAAATCGTTACTGAACGTATGAATGATTCATCATCCGCATATATTAATATTGAACATTTTCCCTTGAGAACGTTATCCACATACCCGCAATTCCTATCTCTGCTTATGTACAGAACTGTTTTATCGATTTGAGAGGTTGAGCTCTGTTGAATGCTGTGTTGATGCTGTTTCAGAAAGTTTTGATTGGTTCATTTCGTAAAACTTGAATCATCACACTCATTCATTCAAGTTTTATCTCAATCAATTACTGTAATCTGAATAAGCACTTTTGTCGCTTTTAAGAAATTATTATGCATTGCACAAAAATTATTTTTTGTAATCAATAGTTCAAAAGCTTGAAAAACTCTGGATACGGTACATAATAATTGTGATGTTGTTGTTGAGGGGTCTCTTAATGCTGTTCCTTTGATGTGATGAATAACTTCTTGATTGTTTGTAATGAAATTACATGGAAAGCTACCCGTTGCTCTGTAAGTATTCCTGGTAGGAGTTTGAAGAACTTCTTGAAAGTTGTACTCGTATTATGATAGAGTGAAAATAATTGATGAGATAATAGGATTGCATAAAGAGGAAGTGACTCATAAGATTTGTGATATAAGAAAACTGATTTTTAGGGTAGTTTTTCAATCAGAATACTCTTGACCAAATCCAGTTGTTGATTCAATTCAGCTAGAGGACATGTTAAAATATAAATGAATCATTCTTTGCAGAATTTAATGTATAGTACTTAATAAAAATATTTTTCAAGATCTTTTCAGAGATATCTAATCTAATGGATTGCAATATTTTGTAGAATGAATTTATTGAGTGGCGATTCATTGGAACCAAATTTATTGAATCACTCATAATTATTGCAAGTAATCTTTAAAGAGGTGGGTTCAGTATGAATTGTAATCTGAATTAGGGCATGCACTTTTTGATATCTAGCAAAGTTTAGGCAAGAATGTTGGGTGAATTAACTGACAGCTTCTCTTTATGTTTGAGATTCTTTTTTAGTTTCTGTACCATAGCGTGGTAGCTCTCACGCAAAAATGAGAAGTTTTTTTCAGCTTTCTGCGTCTTATTTTTCCTAATCCTTGGGTTGCAGTTGTGCTCGATTTCTTTAGTCGAGTGTAAATTGCAGCAAGATTTAGTTTCTAGCTACATCATTCTGCATGCATTTATTAAGTGTTACAGTGCGGTACACCGCTCATTACTCCTCAGGTAGGATTCAAATGCACTTAGGATCAACAATGCTATATCAGGATCATTAATGTCTGTTGTTGCATGAATTTTAAAAAAATCACCTACATCACACCAGAATTATTCATCCTAACTATCCTAATCAATCGCTTTGTACTGCTTTGTAGGTTAATTTAATGTGAAGTATCAATTATGTGTCTTATTTCTCTCATTATTTCGAAGTCTAGATACTGTCAAGGAATCTATTTTGGTGGGAAGAGGAGAGTGAATTCTGTAATATCTATGGAGGAAACAAAAAAGTATAAGACAGTATTGTAATATAATATAAAACCGTACATATATATTTAGAATAGGTAACTGATGGAAAGCATTGTGTTGAAATTTGCAAATTCATAGAATTCCTCACACAGTTTTGTTCGTAAAAGTCTGGTTTTCAAGTACCAGTATAGATACTTTTCTAGAAATGAGGAATTCTTTCAAAGCTCTTTATCTAAAAGAGGCAACCATTATAATCTATACCCATTGAGTTCTCAGCTAAGTAAAAAATCTTCTTTTCTAGATAATTATGTAAAGCTACAATTTCCCCTACTCATTTTCTGATCTAAATTTGTTCTTAGTTCATCAGTAATACTAAATTCAAGACCATGTTCTGCTATACTTGGAAAAATCTCACTTTCAACTTCAGTATTATCAATCAATCAAATGCATTTCTATTTGTTCAGCATCTGAATGGCTACATTAATCATGCTATAATATACGGTGTTTTTGGTAACGATCAGATTCTTCAAGTTAATTTGTATTCATGTGAAATTTTTGAAAATTCATCTTCATCTGAGGAGCTATCTTCTAACATTTCAATCTTTCGGTGGTCAATGGTCAAAGGTGTGATGAGACACTTTTCATTATCTGACCTACTAGTCAATTATTCATAAAATAATTCACAATTCATCTTCAGTGCAAATATTAGAATGTCTTTCGGTAAATATTGCAAAATAAAAATAGTATGTAGTGTGTTAACACAGCAGTCAAACATGAATCAACTGAATTGATGGAAGTGTTCTCATCTTACTCAACAAAGTATTTTCAAGTAAAAAAAAAGATTTATGGGTTCGCTACATTTGAAGCCATGGAGAGAATATTCCATTTTTGGCTTGCAATTTATCTTTAATTGGTTTTACTGTCAAATAGATGAAAATAAATGTCAATTTGACCTTCAAGGTATCATTTTCACTTTAGAACTTATTGGCTGTAGCTTGGGGAAGTCTTGGATGCTTCAACTTTAACCTTTTTGAAGATTAAGAGCAATTCTTTACATTTTTATAAAACAGGAGGTCCTGTATTCAAATTTAATGAAGTAGGACTAAGTTAGGAGAAAATGAAGAAGATGTTGAAAATGAAGATACCCAAAGAAAAAGAGTCCCTTATTAGGAACTCAAATTTCCTAATAAAGTGAAATTTGACAACATCGTTTTCTTTATTCTAATTAAAACAGGAGGTGTCTGGGGATGTCAGTTTAGTTCGGTTGATCGAAACCTTTACCTTCTCTTACTTACCTTCTCTTATTAGCTAATTGACTTGATGATTTCCATTCTATTTGGTAGTCTCAATGATTCAGTTCCTTATTTTTTCTCAATATCTAATTATTTCTCTTTTGAATTTTGGGTTAATGAAAAATAATATCTTCCAGATAAACTGAAAGACTTCTGACTTTTAGTCATTAATATTTTAGTCGAGTATTTTGAATACCAGAACAATATAATTTTAATGATCTTCTAAAAATTAAATATGAATGTACTTTCTACTCGCATGGGTGAGAGGATCACTGTCAACCCTTTTGATTGAAATCTGTTTCATGATTGCCCCCTATTTTTAATGAAGTTTTTTCCTAAGTAATCGTAATGGGTTTTCATGCGAATTTATTTTAGTACTAAAACTATTGTTTCGGAGTATAAAAAATTGTCGCAGAGCTAATTTTTTAATCCAGTTTTTTTCAAATTCTAGTATTCCTGTGCTAGCCGAATCAGCTTGAATCGATTCGTATTGTATTTAATCAATATTGTTTAATTTGAGATTCTATCAGTAACTATGGCTAGTGGTTTCAGTTTGAAAAGCTGGTTTAAATATTTAAATTACTTTTCATCCTCAATCAATAAAAATTGATAAGTGCTGTTCTGTGAAGGGCACCTATCTACTTCAAGTTTGAATCAAAAGTACCTCAGAAGTTATTGATGGAAGTAGGTCACAATTAATTAATCGACGAGGTTGTTGATCTATGTAGTTTTTCTACTTCCTGTCCGTGAACAGTGAAGGAGCTTGAGTAGTTTTTTCAAACTCTCAAGTTCCAGAAGTATTACCTTAACCTTGTCTTATTGAATTTCTCGCATTTTGAGAGGACATCTATTTAAGGGATAACAAATGTTTTTGAACCTTAGGAATATTTATTTCTTACTCTATTTTAGTGGAAATTGTCATCTCCGTTTTATTTTTAAACTGTGATTCATTGCATCGATTAATATGTTGTTTTCAAAGATTCTAGAATAGTTTCTGAGTAACAATAATCACTTGGGTCTAAAGATGTGCACATTTATTGGGTGGGCTGCAATGGCTTTCGTTTTTGCATTCCACCTCCATTCTACGTCCAGAATAGTTTGATGACGTTGTATGGACCTCGGTCTCAATTATTGGCTTTGCTCCAGAGGTTCGGGGACACTACAACTATACAGGCACTGCCATCCCATGCTACATTTGCTCGTATAAAATATCAGCTAGAAACACATTAGCGAACACCTACCCAACCCCATTCTGCTTTTTACTACTCTTCTTCCATCTTTACTCCATTACTCCACTTGGCCTACTCGCCGGGCGATGCTAGCGCCACTAGCAGTCTCCCCCTCAACTGAACTCGATTCTCTGACGACACCAACGCCAAAGTGTGACGTCACCTCTCTCCATTCCTCCTCGCTAACCTTTTATCAACCGGCAACATGACCTCCCCGCGGGAAAGGCGGTGGCTCCACACCCCTCACCCCCTCTCTATCTCATCCCCTTGTCCATTCAATAAACACACCTCGCTCTAAATGAATGGAATATTACAAGGGCTCTCCAAAACTGCTTACTGATTCTGTACAACTATCAGCAACATTACTTGTTGCATTCAAATTAAGAACATGGTACTAACTTTTTTCAATGCCCCCAAATACCCCATTCACGAAGCAAATATTTTAATAAATCACATTGGGTGGCACACTATTCGTGCCAATTCAATGGCATCACCATACGAGGGGAAGGCTTCTAATTGAAAATAGATTTAAAATTTTAAATAGGGGGTTGGTGTAAAAAATACAGTGGGGATTTTCAGTGTTTGAAATTGACGTACATGTGGATTTTATGAATCAGCGCAATATTAGAAAGTTTTGTGCAGAGTTTTCTAGTGGTAGAACCAACCTTCAAAAAAAAGAAAGGAAAGGGAAGGAGATCGTCCATCATCCAGTATCATCAAGGAATCCTACTCGTCGAATTTTTGGCAAATAGAACCACAATTAACAGAGCCCGGTATTGTCAAGCTTTGAAGAATATTCTAAGAACAATTCAAAATATGCAGCGAGGGAAATTGTCCCTGGAAGTGAGCTTGTTGCACGTCAATACTCAGCTCTACAAAACTGCCGGCTTCACCACGCTTCAAATGGGAATATCTTGACCAACCGACTTGTAGTCCTGGCATCAAGCGAGTTTTATTTTTGTCTTCACCTGCAGAAAAATTTGGCTGGAAAGTGCCGCAAGACTGGAAAGGAAGTCCAGGAAGAGTTGGAGAGCTGCCTTCAAACTTGACTTTCAAGGCTACAATGGTTGAAATAGTAATTTTCCCAATAGTGCGTTAGAAAGAGGAAATTTCAAGCTACAAAATAGTGCTGTTAGCTGACGGAAGCAGGTAACGTTGGGAGGTAAGGAGGTAACCATGTAACGTGAAGGATTTGATCTAATCAGTATAACAATTCTTTGTGAGATTCTTTTGTGAGATCCAGCATAAAACTATTGGAAAATTGAATTGAGAAATACATAAGTGTCATTTTAGAGCTTTGTGGATCCATGATAATCGTACCATGTCTGTATAAATTCTGTTTCTTATCATAAATGAATGTATCTGACCAGATTTATTGTTCTGGGTATTATTAGATTCACATAGTGCAATGTAAGATCCAAGAAAATGCTCCGTAGTTATTTTTGATAGCAGTCTATGTTCGTCGTATCTCTGTTGTCTCAAGAGTCTTAAATTTCCTCATCCACAGCTGTCTCCGAGCCCTGCTTTTCCTTTCATGCCCTCATATCCCTCGTCTTTTCTTTTCCTACTTCCTGTCAACTTCAAGAAGTCCTCTCTTCTAGCATTTCAAGAACCCTTTCATACACTACCTTTCTTTTAAAACTACTTCTTATTTGCCGCCCCACTTCAGCGTTATCTGTCGTGTGAATATAAATATTCATATCATTTTCATATCCCAAATCTTATTAGTACTACTTTCTACTTATCTACTATCATTTTCCGTACAAAGTGACATATTACCATTTTTGACAAATAATACTCAGTACTGTATTACATGAGTAATTTAGGTCAATTGATATTGGTAAACGTCAGTGTATTTTTTGTACACTGTATACAAAGAAGAATAAAAATATAATTTCAATATTGCCCTCTTCATCCATTATTACCTATTTTAAAGAATTTTGTTTAAAAATCAGTTTCAGTAATCAGTTTTCGATCGTACTCTAAATTGCACCTAATTTTCATGTTTGTAGTTACCTTTTCTCTTCAGAATTTATTTATTCTTTCAAATTGTAGGCACTACATGCACATGAGCTCCAGTTTCTTCCATCAAGAACATCAATTTCAATACAGCCTTGAACTGTTATGTTATTTAGGCCTATGTTTTTTTTGTATGTCTATTATGCCATCACTGTTTCGATAATGTCTCAACTATTGAATCATTTATGTTTTGAAGATATTCAATGAACCGTGAATTAACTTATTCGGGCTGTTTCTTTTCAAGGTTTTTTGTATTGATTAATTGAATGTGCAATGAAAATCCAATCACAATACATAATATACACTGATAACCTTTGTTCCCAAATGACCGGCCACGCTTATAAGTTGAATAAACTGATCTCGATTAGATCATTAGCGATCTTGATGAATACAATATTTTGTATTTCTGTGAATTCTGAAAAAATGTGTTGCTATCACTTTGTGACTTTTATCCTGAAGACTTGTTGGAATAGTAACTAAATAAGAACTAAGAACCCTAATGAAAAACTGAAAACCTCTCTAATGGCTTGGTTTCACGATTCCAGTACACGTTCAGGTTACTTGTTTGTATAGAGTAGACGATCATATGGTCCACCTGCCTCCAGTAACCTGAACGTCTACTGGAATCGTGAAACCAAGCCATTAGTTCGAATTTTTTAGCTATTAAGAAACTTTTCACAACTCTAGATTAAAAAGTCCACACTATCCTCAGGCCCTCGGGTCTGAGCTGGGTTTTGGCTGAGAAAAATTAATTTTCATACCAATTGAAAGGGAGGAAATATTTGGCATCAAGTTGAAACTTTGATGTAAGTAATCTCTGGTTTAATTCCCAATCTTGAATTTCCCTTTATTGGTCAACATTGTTCCACGATCACCATCAGTTATATTATCTATCACTCACGCTTACTGTGTTTATCTGACACATATGAAATGACCTATCTGTATTTATTAATTGTTTTCACTGATTACTAGATTCTATATCAGCAACATTCTCTAGATTTGAGATTCATGCGCTTTTTATTCAAGTAGTATAGCCTTCACTAGGATTTCTCATCTCAATTAGATTCCATGTTCATTTGAAATTCGCCTCCTTAACGCTGTGAGAAAATCCTGGAGTGGAGCTGTTGAGTTCAGAGTTGAACAATTATTTCTCATCCTTTCCGAAAACTTTGGATTCATTGAAGCAAGCAAACTCAATTCTAATTTCATTAAAGAGGGCTGGCTGGCTCTCTGCCAGTTCCTGATGGCGAGAACATGGAAACTGAATGTTGAACGGAGCTGAAGCTTGTACGTATCTTTGGTGCGTGAAATGTGCGCTCATCTTTGTTAATCAGATTCATCTTGTTTCGAAATTGATTACGTTATTCATGCCTGACATTTCTTGAGATCCAACATAGTAGGGAATCCAAACCTAATCTTGAAAGCGTTTACAATAATTTACATTACTTCAGACATTGATCTATAATTTTTTTCATTTTTTATATTATTTAACATTCATAAACATTTTTTTATATTTATCTGAATATTCATTCAAATTTTTGTTATTTGTCACCAACTCGATTTTCTATTGAATCTGATGAATTTTTTGTTACAATTCTGATACAATTTGTACTTGATTCATAAGCTACAACTTATTGAATGTAGATGGACAGAGAAGGCTACAGAATTATCCGAGCAGAGTTGATAAAGTTCAATAATTAAGTAACAATAATAATTATCTATCATGAATCTATTCACTTTTCAAGTAAGAACTAAATTTCTATTCAATCTAATTTGTATGACTTTTCTGTGTTGTGAGGGCAATAATGGGGTTTCCCTGTTGCCCTCTCATACTGTACCTTTTCAATAAATGAATAATTTCTACTATTCCAAATAATTATGTTAAACTATTTTCTTCAAGAAATCCTTATCTTTTAAACTTTATACTGTATCATGCTTTAGTTTATTCAAATTGATTGAATCATGTTCTTGAAATATCCCATTTATTTTTCAATGAGGGGTTCACTACTCATGCATTCCACTACTCATATTGTATACCCCAGGTCCTCATAAAATTAAAAAATGTTATAGTGTACTTGTTGCGTTTCTTGATTTTAATTTGTTTAATATGTTGAGTGAATTTAATCAATTTTATTCAAGTACGGTTTGAATGTTGAGAATCAGAAGAATGTCCTTTATTAAATAATGGAAAACATTTCTACAACCCCTCAAAACTTTGGTAATTTGAGATGTCAGTAGGTGTTGCAATTGATTTCTAAGTAATTACTTGCGTTCATATCAAATGATGAACTCTCAAAATCGCCTTATTCCAATACACTGCAAGATTTACACCAGCATACATGTACACAAACGTACTTGGCAGTGTACCAATAGTCTCTCTTCATTGAAATTGCAATTCAATTAGGCTGCTACTGCTTGCTTTCTACCCCATACCAAAACTACCATCCGCGAATTTAATTCCATTCAAGTGGATTGCTAGAGTGAGGCAGCAGAAATATCTGCTGGAATTTCGGTCCATTATTCAGTGAATAATGAAGAAGAAACGTCGATGCCAAGAAGAACTCCCCAAAGTGATTGGATGGAATTTTATGAAACGGTGTTGATGTTTCAGGGCCGGAAGGGGGGGGGGGATGGAAACCTATTTCTGTAGAGCTGCTCTTGTCGGTTTATCATCGTCGTTGGCTCGACATTCGAAAGTGAACACGAGAGTTGTGAACTGTTGCAGACAAAGTAGGAATTTGTTCTGTATCTGGATTTAAGATGGGATCTGGGTTTAGGAGGAGAGGAGGGGGTAGTAATCTTTGTGCAAACCTATTTCTGTGTCGCTACTCCGGCCTTTTACTGTCATCGTTCTCTCCCCCGTGAGCGGGAGTTGCGAACTGTGAAGAAAGTTGTATAGTAAGAATGCGTTTGTATCCGGATTTAAGACGAATTGTCGATTATAGCAGGTGCATAGATAGGATAGTATCATGTGTATAGTACAGTGGCATGGGTGTTGTGGCATGCATAAATATTCGACCGAGCGTGTACCGTACTGTAGACTTTATTTGTCGAGCCGCCGCTGCCGCCGGCGAGCTTGCGTGCGGACGCGTGCACACGTGAGGCAGAGCAGTCGGAAGGTAGGTCTGTGGGCCGAGTGAGTGTGTGAGTGTGAGTAGAGTATGTGGAAGCTGAGTGCGCGGCCGGGTTTATTGATTGTCTTCTGACTGGGTACGGCGCGTGCGCGGCCTTCCCTCTCCCCTTCACCCTCCGTGTCTGCTGCCCGCCATCAGTCGATTCTTGCTCCTTCTTTTCTCCTTGGATGAGTTGAGGTAACACCCCCCTTCCCCCCCTCACTCACCCTACTGAGTGATGCTGCGGTCGGTCGGACTCGACAGGACCACCACCAACATTACAAACTTGCCAAAGTTATTTCAACCAAAATTGCAAATTTCCTTTATTCAGTAATAATGTGGACCCACCCAAAATCTTCACATTATGGGCCTTGAAGATGGATCGGTCCAAGAATTAGTAATACCGCTACACTTCCTCAACTCATTCAGAGCTACTACATCAAAATTTACTATAGTCGTAATTCTACAGTGAGATACCGTAAAGAGCCGTAATAAAGATGGCGCGTTGTTAAAATTGATCATTCTTATCTTTTAAAATTAGAATAGTAGTAATTGTACAGTGAGATACCGTAAAGAGCCTTTGTAGATGGCGCTCTGTAAAAATTGCATCATTCTTACCTTGAAATGAATGTTATTACTGTACAACTAAACCTATTACAGTCACCGTAAGATCTCATGTGAAGTTTGAGAACTATTGGGTCACTAGGATTGTCAATGATGTATTGAAAACTACCCGCTCTATAAGCATCTTCAATACGAGTTAGAGGTTATCAATATTGTAATTGAGAAGGACATGGGTTTTTACCAAAATTCATTGAATAGGCGTTAACATGACTGTGTAAAGTGTCAGGAAATCTTAGTCCATAGTGTATGAGGTTTTGATTAAACGATTGGGTTTCATTTAAGATGATTTTTTTAGATTTTATATTCTCATTTCTGAATTATTATGAGTCGTAGAATGTTTCAGAGCTATAAATAATTTTGAATACACTTTTTATGTGATGGATGAATGATTGGATGAATTTTCATTAGATTGACGTGTCATACTCTTTCAGAGTTTCATACAAAAACAATTTCTCATGATAAAGTAATATTTATAATTAATTATATTTTATAGAATTATGATAATATTAAAAGGATGAATATTGTAGAATTTCATGGTACAGTACTTGATAATTAATGTCATTTTTCTCCTTTGTTTCAGGTAACTAACTAGACGAAATTGAATGGAGTTCATCTTGATTAAGGTTTGACTTGTTCGTTTTCCTAATTGAGCTTGCTTGATGAAATCAATCACACTGCTATTACGTTTCTGAAAATGATTGGGTCAATTAAGACAGAGTTACATGCCGTGATTATTATCAGTGGCTCAAATTGATCAAATCACACATACGTTGCCATGAATGACAATGCCGTATTTACAAATCAAGTCTTCTTCAAACTTGGCCTACATCCAGTTGGAATGGATTTATTCACTTCCATTCTCCTGTCATGTAACATTAACATAATATTTAATATTTATGATCCCACAAGCCCATTTGCATTCGCCATTCAGATCACCGATCAAAGGATCCGCATATGATATTTTCCCATTTTGTCACATGACAATGATTTATTTCATTAATATAGTGATTCTGCTTGCCAAATGTAACACAGATTACACTTAACTACCCTAGATAGTGTAGTAAAGAGCTCTATGATCATACAGTACCAAGAAAATTCACAAGCTATTGTGTGATATTTTTCATGAAATCAAGATTTTGATTGTAGGCTATATGGGTGACTCTTGGATGACTCTAGAGCAGTATTAAATATCGTTATCTCTTGTCATTTACTCCTTGTTTTGGAATGATAATTGAAGTGTGGGTTTACTATGTTTCCAATGAAATGGCTGAAATTTTATTTCAAATTATGTTCTTTGGATGCACTTTATAGACTGCAACGCATATTTATGGTACAGGATCATTCAAATTGGTAAAGTAAAAATACTACAGTGATGAGCAAGAGAAGCATAATAACTTCCAACTAATTCCTCCAACTGCTAATCAAGGACGTAGCCGACTTCCTAAGTTATTATTGTATGTTTAGCATGCTTTTGTATTTTGGCCCTATCCTGTATCAGACAATATGTTTGAAAAGAAGTGTCCTAGCTAGAAGTGTCCTAGCGTTTTGACAACCTTTAAAACTTTTGAACCTTTTGCATTCATCACAAGAAATACTGTATCATATAATTCATATTTTGCCAGATTCCCGAATCAAGACCGAAAACTGTTAAGTCTATTCATTTTCATCAAATTTGCTCACAAATATCCAAGATGAGCCTTATCTACACCAGTTCAACCAAACTCAAATTTATTTTCCTCTAACTCGAATTATTTAAACTGCTCACCTACCCACTCAAATTTCTTTTCCGTTATTTTGTCATTTTTTCAACTTATAAATCTTGTAAATTGTGGCTAATGATTAATGGCGTCCAATTAGTCAGAAGCAAGTTATATTGGGAATGAGTTATCAGCATGCTTGACCGCTATCTTGTAGTGTTGGGTTTGTGCCGTGTGGGCAAACAAGCGGAAGATAAATGGAACACCTCCGCACGGCACTCCGCGAACAAACGTCCTTGGGCTGGCGGTTCGCCTTGTCGCCGCTGCGTCTGCTTGTGCGCGTCCGTCGGTTGGTTCCAGGCCGTCGCACCCAGGAGTCCTGTCCTGTGTCGGCGACAGGTGAACTGCAGAACCTCCGCAGAGCACAAACATAACCAAGTGATGCGTTTTGTTTCTGTTGTTGCACATGAGGAAAGGTGAAGCACCCGGACGAGCACCTGGTATTCCCGTCGCAAAGGTGACCACTTCAGGCCTGCTCCGCTAAGTACAAATTATGAACTTTGAAATTGCTTCCCGGTGTTTAGAAGCCCATCTGAAGTTGTAACTCAATAATTCATCACTCATCATCATCCTTGCGATCACCCACGCTCAATACAAGAGCTTATGTGGGCATTACCAATGTCTACTATTACATCTGTATAATGCAGGTGCTCATTGTAATAGTAGGTGATGGCATTACCCTCAGCAAAACAAAAACATCGCTTCCTAAGTAAAAATGCATCCAGTATGACAATAATAAAATATTGTTTCCCTATGGTTCTGCCATACCTCTTGATAATATTCCATGTGTATTTTGACAATAATAAAATTGTTTCCTTATGGCCGTTCTACCCGTTCTACCATACCTCTTGATAATATTCCATGTGTATTTTCTTCTCTTTCGATCAATCTATACCAGTTTTTTCCTCTTTTGGATTTCTCTTGATATTTCATGAGTATTCCTAACTTTTTACCTGTAGAGTACCAAAGTAGAATCACCAAATTAATGTTATATCCATTTTCATTCAGTATTTGTCCATTCCTAAATGATGAATGACACGATATCATTTGACCAATTCAACTATATTTTGAAAAATATCCTCTCAATTTTATGTTTTTACTCTGTGGACAGGCTGCCCTGTTTTCCAGCAGGCTTCCTATAGGTATAGAATACCATGAGCTATAAATTAAGACATTCGAACAGTGTTGGTTCTCTTCGCATTCATATCAGCTAGAACCTTTTCCAGTTCCGTAACAACTGTATCAAATGATCGCACTTGTTTCGTTAAATTTTATCTGCGCTTGGTTAGAATTTGTGCCTGTCGTATTGTCTATTTCATTACAGACTAATATCGTGTGCCTGTCACACTGGAATAGAATAGTATTATTTGTAATTGAGTGTAGTGTTTCTTTAATTATTGAAGTGGGCGCTATGCAGTAGATGCCGTAGGCCCACGTCCGCCACACCCTTTTGTTTAGCCGATCTATTGGCGCTGATTAACATACCAGATAAGAGTAATGAAACGAGCGATGATGTGACAGGTATTGATTGTGTTGTGAATTTGATACAGGACAGTCTCCCCTTTTCAGTGAAGTTTCAGCAGTTTCCCTTTTTCAGATATGGAAATTGCTTTAAAATGTTTTTGTTAGTGTTGACAGAACCATTGTCATATTTCTCACCATATCCATATAATTCAGAAGATGAAATTGATACTTCAGATTTTAATCTCTATCAAAGAACTTTCATTAGTCTGGTGTAGTCTGTTCGCTTACTTTATCATTTGAGAATGTTACTAATTTATACAGATTATTTTCCAATATTGAATAGTTTCACTACTGGGTGAACCCTGCAATTCTCGATTGGTTAAAACTAGCAATTTTAGGTTTTATAAATGTTACTAGGTATTTGTTAAGATCTTTTGTCCTATGTTAGGCCTACATGATCCTCGGGTTGATGATGAGAGATGTTCAGATGTATGGACTTTCCGTTTGAGATGAGCTCCGAACCACTGGGGAATGATTTTCGTACCACATAGATGCTGCCCTACAAGAGCTCACCTTTCAACTGGAGTATTGAGCGCTTGTCTTTCATTTTAGTAAACAATTAGACAACATAGAAAACTTTTGTCGTGTGATTTTAGCCTATTCATGTTACACCATCTTCATTTAAACTAATACTAAAAAACATAGTTTTAACCACGGTTAAAACCAAGTTGAAACTTCGATCTGTAAAACTTGGTTTAAACGGAGGTACTAGTCTGGTTACGTCAATTTGGTTGAGACTGAAATGATGACCCTGGATGGAATTTGTTTAATTAGAAGTTACTGTTTGAGACTGAAAAGAAGACTACTGGCAAATTCTGAGGAGAGTGAGAATTGAATCAATAGACTTATAAGGATGGATTAGATAAAAAGTCGGTTTTATGTTTACAAAATTGTTAGATAAAAATAGAATTTGTTTGAATCTGCAATCAGCTCGGTTTAGTTCAGGGGTTTTCACTGCAGCATTTATCAATACGTTTCTAATAATAATTGTACTTGTTGGTCCTTCTTGTAGTACGTTTGGTGTCTTAATGAGGTTGTAACATGTATGAAAAGTGACTGATTACCGTGGGTGGGACCAAACAGGCACTGGGCCGCATATTGATGGCTGAATGAGCTCGCGCTGCTGCAGAGTGATTTACATCTATGAATAAACAATGTTTGCCATTAACGATCATGAACATGCAGAAGCATGAAGTTTGGACACACAGCTTTACATGTGAGCCTTGAGATTGTTTTGTCAATCGTTGTGCTCCGATTTCATGATCGCTGAACATGATCCGATTACAATAAATTTCGCATGGACAATTTCAAACCCATCAATGTTTAGAATTAATGCAATTTGCACCTCTGCAATTTCCAATATTTGTGATTTATATGCATCCCATGTGATTCTCTCCTGGACCATATTCCGATCCTGATAGTAATCGGTTCAAAATATTTTCTTGCATCTCCGATTTGATTAATGAGTAGCCTACTGTATATCTACATTTGGAGAATCTATGCAACTCAATTACAGCCGAACCAGCTTCAAAATGATTGCATTATTTGGTCTTTAAATAACATTCTATTAAATCCCTTGTGGTGATTCAACCTGTTGTCAAATCTAACTTGTTGACCATCAAAATTACTATGCGGTAAACTCAATTTAATTGGTTGCACGTTATTCGATGATTTCAAACAAAATAATCCATGAAAATAAATTAACCTATTTCTGTAAAATCTTACTTGCAAAGTATACTTTGAATTTTTCAATTATTTTTCCGTGTGGAAATGTTCCCGTTTTTGATAGAATTATTTTTATCTTAAATTTTCTTGATTTTAATTGTATTTCTTCTAAGTGACATTTCTGTATAATTATTTTGAATTGCAAAATAGCATTGCTTGCCATTCCTGTTCTTGGATGACCAGGAAATGATGGCAGTAGATAGAAAATGGGGATTCTGGGATACAATGACGTCACCATCTATATCACCGCCAAAAATCTATTATTCATTGAGAAAATATCCATTAAAATTTGAATGATGATTGTTGGAATTTTCATGTTGGTTGATAACTACCATATCACTTCAGTACTCAAAGAAGATAGAGTCTAATGTGAAAGAGATCTTCACTTAGCCATAAATATCAACAGTATCAACGTATTTATATTCTAAGATTCCATTTTTGTTTATGATAAACTACACTTCATATTTTGACTTTTTTGGAATGTCTCAATAGATTAGAAGCTGTCTAAATAGATTAGATAGACGTAAATATTCTGATGGAAAAGTCTTTGTTTTGCGTCGAATTGAAAAAAACAAATACGGCCTGAGTGGATCAACGTCTGATATCTGGATTAGCTCAGTTCTTGTTCGACGTATATAGTATTCGGATCGATTGGAGGGAGGAGAGTCCTGTGAAAGGGATTGGGGCGAGCTGTCATTTTAGAGACCAATACCGACTCGAATGTCAATGACCTGGGCTAAGAAAATTGCTTTTCACAGACTAGTTCATTTTTATTTTGCTCACTTGGCATTCAAAATTTGGTTGTCTTTCTCGCTAGCAAAATCTTTGTTGCTCAGCCAAGTTATTCATAGTATTCATATTTCTATACAGGTACACTGTATACAAGAACATGTGTGCTATGCAAAACTTGAGTATGAAAGTAGAAGGTCATAAAATAAAATCACAGTATTAGTAAATTCTCTTATTATCTATACTGTGTTAGTTTACAGTATTCGATGAAAGATTGTAGAATATTGTGAATTTTCCAAAATGTTCTATTTTGCAACCGAAGAATTATCCATATGAAATTTGTTTTGAGGAAACGTTTATGAAATAAAAAGAGGATCGCTTTACTTTCACTTTCATCTCTAACTTCCCTAATTTTTCAACAGAACATTGAACTTTTTTATTGCTGATTTGAAATTTTGATGTCAAAACTGCTGTATCGTCACTCTTAACTTCTACAGTGTTGCAAATGATAAAAATGGGGAGAGTTTCAGCTGTAAGGATTATTTGGCAACTGGCATTGTCTTCTCTTTTTCTTGTCTATTAATAGATCGTCCAACGTTGTGATTTCAGTGGACTTAAATTCATTGAATTGTGCTCATTTTAGTGGGGTGGTCTATAACATTGACTTAAAATTGAGATTATTTATGTTTTATCAAATAATTTATTCTACATCAGAATCCATTCAAAATGAATCCACCATGTAACTCAAAATACACTGCAAGGGTGAACTATCCATTCGAATCTTCAACCAAAAATCGCCGTGGGAAATTTATTTTCAATAAGTTTTTAACTAACACCTGAATACTGAGTATTATACTAAGATTTCTCAAGTCAGGGTAACAAAATGCTGATATTTTCAGGTACATGTATCAGTTTTATTAATATTTTAATAAATTGAATTTTTGTTTGTATTGGAATAATTTTGCTTCTATTAGATAAGCGATTCTTTGTTCTAGATAAGCGATTTTCAGGGAAATAGGTGTATTGAATGAATTATTTGTGTACTGTTATTAGAATATTGTTAATAGTGGTTGCATTTAGCGTATGTCATGTTGTGTGGATTATATGAAACCCGTTTGGCAGTATCGACCGTTACTCGGACCAGTTAGTCTCACTTGCAGTGGAATGCTTCTTGAAGCAATACGCGCACCTGTTCAAATTTAAGTGATCTATTCAGTTTAAAAAATTGAATCATATTTGCTAATCAATTTATAATGCCTAACGTGTTATTTCTATAGATTTAGTTTATTATCTGATTAGTTGTTGACAGCGAATGGTTGTTGTCATAAAATGACATGATCTTCAGTTTTTAAAAATTCAATCTAAAATAATATTGTATTCACGTTTTACTTATTGTTCAGTAGTAGTCGATCAGTTGAATAAATTTGTATTTTGAAAGTTGGGACAAGCTACAGAGCAGTAATAAAATAATTGAAGTTGAATACATTATAGGAATTGAGGGTATTCCCCTTATCAATCCTTAAGGCGATAATTGAATTGGCGGGCATTCCTTCAGACTATCCCTGTGCCATCAGTCCAATTTTATTTTGAAAAACCCTGTAGGTTCTTGTAACTTGGCTAAGATTTGAGAATTAGATAGAGGTAGTAGAGGCAGATAGATGAGCTGTCGTAGTGTATTTGATAAGGTATCAGTCATACGTTTGTTTCCATCCTGCCTGGCATTTATTGTAGTATTTCTTGCCTAAGCAAATGATGCAGTCATGAACATCATGAGTTATTGGAAATCGAAGATACTGTAGTATTGGCCTCATTGAAACTAACTTTCCTCTAAATTTATTCCTTAAAAAATGTACCATTTTTATTGATGGCAACCCAAAACAGAACTCACACTAATTACTCACCTTTTACTTTCACATATTCATTGTATATCATCAAATTGTTTAGTATGAAACATTTTAAAGCTTGCAATCCATACTTGATCCTTCATACTATTACTCCTTTGTAGGAATAAATTTCTTTTTGCACTATTGTTCCTTTGTCATTTTGAGAGATTATGATTTGTTGGTGTAATCGCTAATGTATTTCACTTATTCTCAAATGACAGCAGCTTCCTGACTGGTGATGGAAATTGAACGTTCAATCATTGCTGCATGAAGCATAGAGCTGGAAGGATATAGAGCAGTCTACCATTATATAGGATAGCAAGTCTAGGCAGGTGGATCGATTAAGTGATATGATTGGTAGCGTGCAATGGCGTCGTTTAGTGTTCATTTTGAGTGAAGACAGCAGACTTGCTTAGTTTTCTCCGACCTTGTGAACAATTTGAATAGCATCCCTTGATGGAACGTCATTAATCAACCTCTCTTTGAACTTTCGGTTCCATGATCGGCCCATTTTCACCTCATCTTCATAGTTTTTGGCCATTGAAATTTCGTTAATTTGCATAACTTGGCCCACCCTAGGAAGTTTCAAAATATCTACTCACTATACTTAGCACATAAGAGAACACACATAAAGTTTCCACCGATAACACTTGTTGATATTGTACTAAATAAATTGATTGATTTTATTATTTGGATCTTTTTATTATGTACCTGTAATTTCAAATAATAACTATTTTAGCTTAATTTCATAGCTCAGTTTCATAGCTTAATTTCTTTTAAAACAGCAGTTTTCAATGGACAGCACAGCAGGTTACAGGGTGATTATAATATTATCATGGATTACATTTGTCAGCTCCCGCCCTCAGAAAATTACTGTGCAGAATACAGTGCACATAGAATATAGAAAACGAGACACTTGTTTTCAAAAACACAGTATCTATTTTTATTCCGCAATATTTTAGTCTAGTGTGACATCTAAGCTTGTCTTGTTTTTTTTTGTTGGCAGTGCACTTGCCCTTTTTCAAAGGCAGGTGCATTTATTATAGATTCCATGGCGGTCTTATAAGGCGGCACTTACGACTCGCTTCCCTCGCTTTTTTGAGGGTATGAGAGCGTGACTTGTTTCCTGTAGGAAGCAGAGAATCGCATGCAAATGAAATTTTGATTTGACAAGGCCCGCGTACCGATGACAGATTGTCCTTCGTTATTAGAAGAGCGTCTTTTTATTATTATTCAGAAGCGGTCTCCCCACAATCATCCCTGGATTTCGAGTCGCTGATTTCTTGGAGATGTCTCCTCCAGCCTTGCACTTTTCATATCTCACTTTTTCTCATATTCTTTTCTATTTTAACCCTAAATAGGTTATTGCCATCAAATCCTGATTAGTAACAGCCAGATTATTAATTTACATAGAGATGAAGAAAAATTTATATTTTAACCAATTCATGTTATTTTATTATCTGCTGGTCAGAGTAAACGCATTTCAAAGAGATGTGGTAGAACTAAGTGTAGGTAACGGTAACCATAACTAGGGAACTAAAACTGAGAAACTAAATCGCTTCCCGGTGGTTCGGAACCCACCTAAAGCTGTAGGTCCACTCATCTCTCATTATCATCCTTCCCATTACCCACGCACAAGGTAAGAGCTTAGGTGGCCATCACCACAGAAAGAAAAACTTGAATCGAAATCATATTACCAAGCTCTACAAACTATCAAAGATAGTTGTGTCAAGTCACCGAAGACTCATTCATGACTATATTTCCAACATCATACTATTATGTGCTATTAATTCAACCACTTGTGATTAGTCAACACTGAGTTAAGAACAGTTTTCGTCCGAAGACGTCCGATCAGCCGGCCATTTGATCCAATTTTTGGACGTTCGGACGAAAACGGTTCCAGTGGACGACGAGGTAATTAGCTCAAGTGATATAGATTGAAACTGAACTCAATTTCTGGAACATCACAACAAAATGATTGACTATACAAAGGTTACTTTATCGTCAAATGATCAAAGTAGTATAAAGAGATGATTGCTTAGCTTCTTGGAACTTCATTCTTTTTTCCTAACTCTACTGAACTTTATCGGAATTTATTAACTATGTTATAGTTATCTCGGCCGTAGAGAGCTCTCAGATAAGACAATGCTCTCAAGTTGGATGTGAGTCTCAGAGGTGGTGCTTGCTACAGGTGGTAAATTTCATCAGAGCATGAGCGCCGTTGCCTTTTGTTTCAGTTCAAGAGATAGAAAGAACGTTGTCGTTGAACGACGAAAAAGAACAGCATGAACAGCGGTGCTATCGCGTTGAACTCTGACCTTGATTGTTCACACATTGAGACACTTGACCTAATTAATTGTAGGACATTTAAAAGGTTGTAAAAAGCTCAGAAATTGTTCGGCAGCCGAGTTCAGTTCATTTGCTCCACAGCCTTGACATGTAGGTTACGAATCTAGTCTCGTGCATTTCATCATCTGTGTAATTGTTTTTCTATTCATTAGCTCATAAAGTCATTGATAGTATTTTTGAACCAAAATAATGTACTTTCTAGGTGTCATGCAGTCTGACAGCTGTCAGAATCGGAAAAGGTTAGCATGAGTTTAATTAGCAACTATGCTAATTAAACTCCAGAACATTTGAATTTCAGGCCTACTGTTTGTTGTAACTCATGAACATATAAATTTCAGGTCTACAGTAAGTTAAATCTATTTAGTCACTTGCATTTCAATGAAACATTTTCAATCTGAAAACAAACAAACTGTAGTTAGGAATACTACTGCATACATTATACATTACTACTGAACATCATGAGCTATTCGAAATGCTTTGACTGTTGAGTATATTCAGGTATATTCATTGAAGTCATTTTAATGAAATTATTCTAGTCTCCCATTTCCAATGTGAAGTCAATCGACATGAGCTAGCAGCTGGCTAACAGATAGATAGATTTAATAGTATCCACAGCCCATCTAATCAGGGGGATCTTGAATTTGTCAATTTTCGAACTTGTCACCTGTCGTAACTTACAATGAACTGTATCCTAGGTCTATCTTAATCTCCCACTGTATAAACATTCCTAATTTTCTTGATTTTTTCTTAATTTTTTAATTGAATCTTTCGAGACATTCATATGAAGAGAAACTCGTCGCTTTTCCATTATCATTTTGGCTGTTCACGACGCCAGTTGCAAGACAAATTGGCTTGGTTCAAGTTGCCAGACAAACACTGCCATTACACTAATTTTACAATCTTATGCCCGGTTTGTCAGTCGTTCAATAAACACTTTATGGATGCAATAGCAGTATTGAATAACCATGTGTTTTCAAATGCAAAAAATGTATTGATTCAATAGTTTATTGAATAACTGAGAAACCGGGCATTAATTTTATACAAGTGGAAGTGTTTGTACCGAATAAGAAAACCGTAACAAAGTACCGTACTTGCTCTCCTACTGGCCTCGTCTAAACCAAGCTGTACGATCGGAAAAAGGGAAAGCTAGACAGTGTCAGTGTATTGTTATGACAGTGGAAGTTTGTAAATAGCGGTTGGTTTGTGAATGAGATAGGCCTATTATGAGCTGTGGGGAATGAGCCAGAAAAGCAGCAGTACGTCCGATATAAATGTTGCTCGTTGCTCGTCCGCCGGTTGCCTTCTTCCGACTTCCGTTTCCCACTCGGTTGCTACCCGCCGCGCCACGCTGCCTCTGTCTGCCATTTGTTGCTTGCTTGATATCTGACATCCAAGGCAGGTGGAATGGTGGGGGCGCATGGACACCCCTAGGAAGGCTTCATGAATGGATGCAGGTGCGCGCAACTGGGATGGAGGATGGCGATGTTTGTCAGACTTCTCAGCTATAAACTACTCATTGCTCACCGTTGGTGTCTTGGCTGAGGCTGCCAATGTTTGCAAACGATTATTCATTTGAATGACGTCATTGGAAGTCATCTCTCAGCCAAATGAAAAGTTTCAAGGAATCTGATTATAATTGTGTCAAAAATTGGATAGAGTATTATGGGGAAAAATTGAATAATGAGAGATTCTTGTAATTTCAAAAGATTGAAATAACTTTCAGATTATATTAGTTTGACCCATTTGACGCCGAATCGTAATATTCTCTTGGGTGATATTTGTTTTGTGAATGTTCACTGTGTGTTTTGTTAAGAAATCTTGCCAAAACCTGGTTTGTATCTCGAGTTTTCTTTTTCAATTGTAACTATATGGTACTGTTCATGAGTAGAGTTGAAATTCGTTTCAACATTTATTAAATTGAGATGAGTAATTTTTGAATACAATTAATATTGATATATTTTCCCGTGAGTTTGTAAATAGTCCTTATTCACCGAGCTTGGAGAATAGTTTTGCATTGATGGCTTCAAAAAAGTGGAAATATTCATATAGTATTTTAATTCATTTTTATTTCTTACATTCATGGGATTCTAATTGAATGTTAGCATTTATGATAGTTTCAAGTACAGTAAAATCAAACTATTTTTGAGGACGATAATAAGTTTCTTCTCAGTTATCATAACAATAATGAATCTTTTGGGTTACATCTATTTGATGCTATCCTGAAATTGTAAAATTTTATACTAGTCTAAATTTGTTAAATTTATCCTACTATTGTACTAGATTTTATTAAGAAATGATAACGTTTCTCACGTCCACCTGAAAGTGAAGCTTTAGAGCTTCAGAGTAATTCTTCTACTTGATTTATTGTAGGAATTATTTTAGTACTTTTTAAGGGAGTTGAATGAAAGTTACTTTTTACGTGAATGAGCATTTGCAAGGTTTTGGAAAAAATATTATTGACTACAGACTTCTTGAAAATTAGAATGATATTTTGGCAAGATATTACAGTTGAGATGTCAAATGATAAAATCGTAATGTTTTGTGACATTTTATCTCATGTTAGAAGATTCCTCATTTTGATTAGTTATTGGGTCAATTGAATAAAGTCTAGCAATTGCTAAGTCTACGGAGATTTCAAGCAATTGCTTGAATAAAGTCGGCTAGCAATAACTAGGCCTAGTTGTATCTAGAAATTTTCCGGTCAGCCTAGCAATTGCTTAAAAACGAATTGAATAAAGATCAACTTCTAGACTTGAACTCTAGGAATATTTAATTTCTATAATTTTAAGCAACATTTTGAACTGACTCAAAAATTAACATGCACCTATTTCAATGATGCAATTGGTAAATTGTTTGGTGTCGTGGCTGCTGGGTGGCCACAGCTCCTATTCTTTCTTCTGCTCCCTCCCGCCTACTATATCGATTGGCTTTAAAATAGAGCGAGCTGCCACTGCTGCTGAAAAGAGCTTTGTCCATCAGGATCCGCCGGCCGGTAATATTGCCACCACCGGTTTGTTTCAAACAGACCACCTTGCAATGAATCTAAATTCCATTTCCCTATTCAATCAACCTTTGTGAAATGCTGATAGTGGCCTTTTTTCTCTCGTCGACGTTTCTAATAAGAGACAGATCGAATGTGCAGCTTCCTGTATTCAGGTGTTACAATTCATTAATACGGTTGGTTGAGCTAGCCCGACGTTTGTTCTAATGTAACGTGTCCTCTGTTTGATTTGTTGCATTTTAGACCTCGATAAAAAACGAAAATCGACCAATGATTTACTTGACACTGGAATCTAATCACTTGGTTTTTAATTTAAACTGTACTTGAATAGACGTAAATTCCGTACCGGAATACATTCTGTTCCCTATCTTCCCTATTATGTGCTACAACGTAGTTATATCTATTCAAGTATAGTTCTAATTACTTATTAAGACTAGGCGTACACCGGTCAGTCAGACAAGACAAGACGAGATTAGTCACGTTTAGTCACAGTAATTCACATAGATGCTTATGAAGCAGCACACACCGATGCAATGACTAATCGGTGTGTGTCATTGCATCGGTGTAGACCTAACTAATCTCATCTGTCTTGTCTAACCGGTGTACGCCTAGCCTTTAGTCAACAAATTTAATTATATACTCTTTCAAGTAGATTTTAATTTATATTTAAAAGTGAATAAACTCTTCTACTAGTACATCAACAGACGTTAGTTTTGCACAAGGTAACACGAAAATGGACACTTTCACTCCATCGGCCAAATTGTGATTATACAGTTTCTGTAGGCCTGATGTACTGTATTGATATTATGCCCCATAAACTTGGATCGTGCTACAAATTAAGACTGTTGTCATTGCAGTATCTCTTCGATCCTCTTCCTTTATTAATGTCTCTTGTTTTCGATGATTTTTTACTGTTTTCACAATTGCGAACTTGACATTTAAACTCTCGGCTTAGTGGTGAGATTGAACTTATCTGTCAGACTATTTTGTCAATGGTGTTTTTCTTAGATATTTTTTTACGTTCTAAATTTCTGCTGTATCGTAGATTGACATTTCTTGGAGAATTAGCTTTCAAGTAATGTATTATTATTTGTTTACCTGTATTCAATATACAGTATTAAATCAGTATGATTAACAAGATTATTGTGTTTTTCAGGTAAAGGATGTAATCAGTGCTCGTCATTACTGGTACAGTACTACATTTAGTGCAGTGAGTAGACTCCGTTAAATTTTACTTATTGTTTTGGTTCACTTACTAGTTCAAATTGCCTCAAGCCACAGAAAAGGAGGAAATTATCTCTGCTCAAACTAAAGAAGAACACAAGGTTTAAAATTGTTTTTGGTGGTGATGCCTACTGCACACGTTTGTGCTCATGCGCACATGAACCCTTGTACATGTGTAATGGGAATGTTGATGAGAGATAATATTCATCTACTGCTTTTTGAGCAGCTGGGACCGATCTTTTAACGTGTCCTCATGAACATGGGGGACATTTGAAACTTGCAAAATTTACTAGCATATCAGACATCCTATTATCACGTTTCATTACTCAACACTAAGCAGTCTCATCGGAAGAAAAATTGAAAATTTAAAATAAATTTTCGATCACTAACTTTGAAATACTTTGAAAAATGATTACTGTATATAGTTTAGGATTTTACAAAACTTGATCGCTTTTCAAACTTGATTCGTCTTACTTCGTTTAGTCGGGCCCTCCATCTCTAGAATTCCTCAAAACCATAGATTCATCTACCTCAAACCTTAAAAATTTTGGTCGTCCTCTTGCTTCTCCTGATTAGCTCCAATCAGTCTCCATATGAATCCTCAAAATAGATTGGGGAAAAAAATTAAACGAGGAATTTTATTCATTACATTACTTCATACTCTTCTCTTCAATCTATCGATTGTGGAAAAATTACTGTATACGTATACACTCACTTTTTGTGATAGTCTATTTCACCAAAATTTTAAAATTAGTGTGTTCAATAACTTTTCCACATTCGATAGATTGAAGAATGTGAAGTATAGTTGAGAATAAAATGAGATTCCTGTGCGACTGTCTATGTATGTACTATGTACCGTAATCATATCTTGGTTTGGCCGAGTTCAGTTGCGGATCTGTGACGAACATGATTGCTGAATTCAGGTCCTAACAGTCCCAACATTCTTCTTTGCGATACTGGCTGCCTCAAGTATGGCGATCTTGGTTAACCTGAGGGATAATTTTATTGCTTCAGAAGAAGTATCTAATGCACAATATTGGTGTTGTCGTTGATTGGATGAAACGCACAGTGACATCACTGCGGGCATTAATCCTTTTGTTATGATTAAAAATTATTTTCTGTGATTTGAATTGGTTTTCAAATAAACTCCACATCTACAGCAATGAATATTATTACTTCTCATCAATTAAACAGTTTACTTCCGTCCAAGTCAATCGAGTTGATTTAGTATGAAAGCCATCTAGTATGAGAGTCAATGAAAGCCAAAGAGTCGATTTAGAATCGACTTGAACTTGTATTCCCAGAGGAACAAATAGAAGGGCTGACAGACGTTTTGCTATAAATCAATAGGCTATTTGTGTAAATATGGACTAATTTTCTGACTTTCCAAAGGTTTACTCAATGACCGGTTTTGTATTGCAGATTCATCCAATCTGATACTAAATTGCTCCAAATCTTTGATTTTTTATTTGAAATTTGGATGTGTTATATATTTTCCTGTCTAATAAGTCTATGAATATGCTAGAAGCGATAAGGCAATTATAATTCACTCCCCCATCTTGTGTACAGCACTCAGCGCCTACTTATTATTGTGGCCAGAAAGGCGTCTATCAAGTCGTCATCTGTTTACGTGCTTGGCGTACAAAATATCTTGCTTACAAGCGCCACTGCGATTGGTGCTAAGTGGCGGGCGAGTAGACAGACTTCTACCGACCTTCTGTTACTTCCAATTCTTCAAAAATCTCCACAGGTCTGGAATAAAGCATGTTATTCAATCTAACTCAATAAATATGTCATTTGATTAATCTTAACTTTATTTCAATTTCACTCACGGTCTAGTCTTTTTTTTTGTAGGTATGATACTTCCTGTTCTTGCTGAGATAGGCGTCGTTTTATTTATTAAGATTATCAAGAATAAAAGGAATTACTAGACGTTGCAATTAAAGTTTGTAAACTATTTTGACGTGATCATTTGTATATACTTATGCCCATGGATTAAGAAATACAGTATATCTATCTTAATAATAAACTACTATTGAATACATAGTAATTAGAGAAACGAAAACCCAAAGAAATCTATATGAAGAGTTTTGCAGACTTCTGCTACAGCAAACATTGATAAACGAACAAATAGCAAAGGAGATTCGATGGAATTGGGAGATGTGGTGTTCCTATTTGATAGACCTATCTGTTCTCTGCCAGCAATGTAGAAAAATCATCAATGTTTGCAACAGCTAAATCAAATTAATAGGAGATTCAATGAAACTGGGGGATGTGATTGCTATTCCCATTTGCTATTTGTTCTGTTGTCAATGTTTGCTGTTGCAGAGGTCTTCAGAACACTATAATATATCTTTGAATTTTCGTTTTAATAATTATATATTTAATAGCATTTGATTAATTGCATCATCTAATAGTTCCTTCCATCTTTAATACCTGGCCAGTTTGGCTAATTTCTTTGCTACCTTACGCGAGTGTGTGGTGAGTGGTTAAGTCGCCTGACCGTCAATCGGGAGATGTGGCATTCGGATTCGATTCCCTGCCCTGGTACAGTTTTTTTGTACAGTGGCCTTCTTAATTTGCTATTATTTGCTCTGCTGTTAATATATTTGCTGTTTCAGAGGCCTCAAAACTCTTTATTTAGCTTTCATTGGATTCTCGTTTCACTAATTATCAAATACTAAATATTTTTGAGAAGAGTACAAGTTATTTTCCCGTACATCAGACAGCATCATCTTCGTACATCAAGTTCCAGTGAAAATTCAGAATATTGAAAAGAATCTTTCTACGTGTTAATTGAAACTAGATTTTGCGAAGTGATTTTTCCAGGGCCACTGACTGACTGCATTGTTCTGCTAGATTAGTTTCCTCTCAAACTTTCTGTATTGTTTATTGATTCTATTGTTTTGTTCTGTACAATGTAGCAAAATAAAAAATAGAATTCGAGCGATTGCTGCGTGGGCACAAACTCAATTACATCCGCAACAACTTGAAATGGACACATGATATAACATTATGATCATTATATTTTCAAGTTTATGATCATCCTATTCAAATAATAGCAGACCGATCATGCGGAAATATTTTTCATGTTTTCAATGAGCGTAATAATTTTGTTTAATGGCTAAGAAACGAGCTAGAATGTTCCTCACAGGCATTGAGTCAATATTTCTTTTTTATTTACTTTATTGTTTTATTTACTTTATACTTTTCAAAAGATTTCCTTCTTTTTCTTTAAATTATTTGAATATTAAACTGGTAGTTTAAATCTCTATTTTGTGTAATGCTGTAATGTATGTAGATTCCTAGAGCTATATTGAGCTGTATTTTGAGCGAACGATGTGCAACTTGAGCTGGTCAGTGATGCAACTCACTGTCAGATCGGCAGACCGAATCTTTTCAAACGTTCTACTTCATTTGTTTTATGACCTTGTCGGTACTTTGTCTCTGTACCTTCCCATCTTGTCCTTATGAATTTTGCATTGCTTGAAACATTTGACATCTTCTTTTGCTTTTGATAATAATTTATTGAAGTCTAGTTTGCCAAGGAATGTTGCAGAGACAATTTTCTCCATTAGAATTATAAATTGTTCAGGTCTTCATGTGAAAATTCATCTTCAATCATCAGGAATTCTTTCAGTGTATCAGCTTAGAACAACCTGTATTTACCTAATGATCTCAGGTCAATTTTGAAATATTCCTTGTTTAAATATTAGTTTATGCTGCTGTTGAGATTTAGTTCTCTTCTCCTTTGAGACACAGTTTCAACCTGAGTCTGAGTTCGATCATTTCTGAGACTGAGTACTTTAATCAGTTGAAGTACTCCACCAGAAATCTGAAGACGACAAAGCTTTTTCAACTTCTGTAGTCATGTAGTGATAACTGTGATAACTAGTAGTGGGGATCTTCAATGTTCATACCTAATTTAGAATTAGTTAATTCTGCACTGTAACAGAGCTTGGTTGTACTATGCCGTTTTATAATAGAATAAGACAGTGGAATGTTATTCAAGCGATAATACTATTTGAATTGCTGGAACATTAAATTTTGAAAAAAGTCAAACGTCTGTATTGCAGTAGCTTTAAACAAATCAGCCAAGCTCAGAGTTTGTACCAGTGAAATTGAACTAAAATAAATTAGGTATGAACGATTGGTCGTCCCACTAGCCCATTTATCACGGCTGGCTACACAATCACAAGCAAGCAAGGCGTCCCAATGGAGTTGCCTGTTAGTTTCCTATTTTGTTGATAGATGGCGTTAAAGAAGAAGAAGAAGATGAAGTAAAAGTTGAAGCTGAAGTTCACAGCAATGCTGATTGATGCATCTGATATTTTATGTTCAATGTATTTAAAATTGAGAAATAATGGTTTTTACCATATTTTGGCAATTATCAAAAAAACCACTGCAGATACAAACTTTTAACTAGTTTTATTGCTAGATTATAGCGTTTTTGTACCCTTTTTAACACAAAGTTTTAAAATTTTAGATTCATACTCACACCTAATAAGATTGGTCCCGTTTTCGCTCAAAAAATCACATTTAATCACAAATTTTGACACGGAGATTCATGCTAGTCCCCTGAATTTGGTCTCATCTGAAAGCTGAAAGAAAAAGGAAGTTTTTTATGTTGAGAAACATTATTGAACCTTGAGTAGTTTCCGAGATAATTGCATTTGAAATTTTGGAACTTATTCATAAAATCACTCTTTTTGAACTTTGACTGCTAACAAAGAACGCTCAATGATCAATTTGTACATGAATAGCATTTAAAATCAATGTAAAATTTTATGCTCTTTTCAAAAATGTCCTCGAAATTGACATTCAATGAGTATTTAATGACAGCAAGTAGGCATATTTTCAAAATATCGAAAAATCGATATATCTCGAAAACGAAGGTCGATAGGAAAAAATTTTACAGGACATTTTTTGTTGGAAATGTCATGTAGAATCTATGGTTGAAAGCTGTAAAGACCTTGGTGGGACACCCTGTATAAAGTCCACTTGTAAGTTGTAAGGTCAGACATTAGTCGGTGGCCCTGTCTGTGATCTAGCCCAAGCAGCGAGTCTATGGCATGAGTCTGTAGCGGCAGTGGTGGCGGCTGCCATCTCTTCTCCTCTTCATCACTTTTGGCGCTTTTGTTGTGTTTAATTTTAGTTTTGTTACGTGAATAGAGGTGTGCTGCTGTCACCTAGTGTGGCTCGTGCTCATTGTTTGATTCAAATTCAATTTACCTTAATTTATTCCACAACCTTCGTGTAATATTGGTTCAGTTCTTGAAGTCAGGCAATATTGTTAGTCCTGATCCTTTAATAGAAACATAGAATGCCTTGCTATCTTATTCATTTTTATAACTTGATGATCTATCTATATTATGAAAATTGAATAAATCCTTAGAATAGAGCACATAAAGGGTATCGGATAAGATCGTTTCTGATAGTGGAATCTTGGATCTATTGAATCGTAGAAAGCTTTTTCTCATTCATTTTCATAGAAAAATTTCTACCTAAATGACGAATTTATAATCGAGGATCTCTTTCATGTAAATGAGAATAACCGATTGACAGGAATTTTTAGAAAAATATAACTCAGTAATACTCTATATGAAACAATGTATTGAAGATGGTGTAATGATGAGATGTGATTAGCCAATGCTCCTGCACGTACATGAAAAATACGGCCAATTATTTCCCCATTATAATATCAAATTTCCTTTTTTCGAAGCTTATTCCATTTACTTGACAATTATCTCTCTTTAATATCAGCAATCCGTACCCAGTACTGCATTTGAAATTTATTCACTAATGACTAATGACTAATCTGTTGATATTTTTCTTGTCGGCATATTTTTTCTCACCTTCTCCAATAATTTGATGAGCTTTTTGGCGTACACCCCAAATGAGCTCATTAGAAAACATGCACACGTGAATACTTGCTAACTATTCACAGTATCAATAAGACCAGTATTACTATTGATCGTATTTCTTATCGCGTTTCATATGCCAGGAAACTCATCTCTATTAATTGTGTTGTTGACACCTTATATTTGTTATTTTATAAAGTAACGAGTTCACCCCGTGCAGCGCAAAGCGCCGCTCACTTGAATTTTCTAAAATTCCCAGTTTTAAATACAGTAGTTGCTGTACTACAAGCTCTCATCTACGGGAATTAACATTTATGCCAGCAGATAGTGCCATTGCTATTTCATGTTTTTATCAATTTACTCCTATTTAATGATTATTTTGAAAAACAACTAGATCCTGCAAAATATTTTTTATCTTTCTTTGGCGCAAAAATATATTTTTCATATTCATACACAATATTTCGTAACTGAATTTCCATTGAAATATAAAAATAAAATAATAATAATAAAACATTACTTGTTGACAATGACAAATATATTATGTTTTATTCATGAACTGTATCACCTTTAAGATTTTTTCCAACGTTTCGTCCCATTGCCTCGTGTCATTGTAGCATTCTATTTCTCATCTAAACCAATAGGGTCCATTCCATTTTATTCACTCCTGATCATACAAATAAAACAAACACACACACACTTACAAAACTTCAGCACTGTGGCTCACACTGAGCTATTTATAGTATTTTTGGCGACTCTGCAGGAATGTTCAGTTCACGTCAGAAATACCACTCCCAGCCTGTTTTTATCAAATTCTTCTGATATGTGTTTCAAATATGTTACATTTCTCATTTGTCCAAAATTTATTGGAATCTACCAGTACTAGAAAAGTATTAATAACTCCAGCTCAAACCTACCAATCTCGCTCCACCTCGCACTTCATAAACGACACTCCTCTTTCCACACCAAGGCATCACTTGTTCTCTCTCCCTCTCCCCATATATCTTTCACTTTCTCGCTGATAGTATTTTCAACTTCAATAATCTCTCATTTGCTTTCTCACTCTCCGCCTGTACTCACTGGCTCTACTCTCTCACTCACTGTCTCCGTCTGTGTGTATTGTTTGTAAAGTGTACCGCTGGCATGTAGGATTATCATAAAGCATTATCATTATTTATCATTTCATGTTATTTAAGAAAATCCTGTGAATATAAATACAGGAACTTACTGTGTTCTGCTAGGGTCAGAGTATAATTTTCACTAGATGCTTTACGTATTAGAAATAATCTCAACAACAATCATAGTTGATGTACAGTATGTATTCATGGACAAATTCGTGTTGCTAATGAAGCTTCATAATGCATCAATTTCTTGAAGTTAATTGCATTTCTTTATCGATAAAAACATGTTTACATAATCGATTTGTCAGTAATGGAAAATTATATTATCAAATGACAAATTATTATTTATTAGTTCTTTAAAATTGTTAATTGATTTCATTTGACAGTTTATTTATATATTTTTTACATGATTTGTGACTTTTGCTTTTGTTGACAAATCATCTAGTCAGTCTATTTAAAATAATGTATAAAATTTGTCATAACTACACCTATTATCAACAACTAATAGTAGTTTTGGCATTCACAATTAATCTCAAAACTAATCAATCTCAAATAATTGTCAAATAATTTTGTCACACATAAATAATGCCATTGTCATATAATGATATACAGATCAGTGGAAATATAGCCTACTAATGACTGACCTATAATGGGAATCTCTAATAAGTAATGAGCCACTGATTTACACCGAAGGCTCGTTTCGTAAACACTATTAGTGTTTACTGAAAAATTCGCATTGCCGTGCTGTACCTGGGTAACCTACCCTTGATGCATTACACATTACAGGATGTAATGATTAGTAGCGCAAGAACGGAGTTATTGTCAAGGTTGTACAAAACACTTGTCAAGTGAAGTGCGTTTGTTCGCTAATCACTCAGGCAAATAATGATGAGATAGGAAAATGAAAAGTCAAAAGTTGTGGAATCTTGTCTGAACTGGATTCAGAGCGGTTTCTCGCGTTCTGCTCTCAAAGCGCTCAGTCAAAACTGGACTTTTCTCTCGTATCTTCATTTCCCACATTTCCATTACAATACAAATAAATAAGTTTATTAATGGAGACAACAGCTAGAACCCTATTTTGCTTTCGTCTCACAATAAAACATTTTTAGGAGGATCAAAATCTGTAGGATCACTGTTATGTTAATTTGATGCCATTCGCTGCTTTCGATACTCAGTACATTCATCACATTCAAAATTTTTCAATCCTATATATTTTCTCTGATAAACTAGTTCAATTGGACAGATAAACGATATTCAAAGATTCTACTATCAGGAAATACTCTGTAAGTAGTAGGGTACTAGAAAAAAGCTCTTGTTATCAAGTCATTATGTTTTCAAGATTCTGAATATACAGTATTAGACATATCAACTTAATTATGAAATCCACTGAAAATTTAGGTCAACAGAATAAGCTACTATTGATATTTACAAAATAAAAAATCGTACTTTAATTGATAATGTCAAATTTAAATTTTTTCATGTCCAAGTCTATTCTATTGTAGAACCATTGTAATTTCTATAATGTGGTAGCTGGGTTAAAAGCTTGAGCCTTATGTGTACCTGTATAAAGGTGTCCAATTTTATGTTTTGAAATTTCAATTATGTAAAATATATTGAAAAGGTCAAATTTCTCACCTAATTCTTTATGAGACTGGCTGCGAATTCTCTTATGATAACTGAGTAAAAACGTCCAAAACCTTGTTGAAACTTTAAAAAGTGACGACATTGTAGATAGTACGAGAGATGCCAAGCAAGACACGAAGCAACAGATAACGGTTCGGTTATCCAGTACTCACACAATTCGGGCCTACCTGTCATAATATTATACAATGTTGAGTGCACAATTGCAATTAATTAGAAAGGGCCAAACAAAAGCACGGAAAGGCAATAAACTGTTGGCATTAATCAAGATACGAGTTAGCGGTCTGTTTCTGTCGACATGTATTGCGTGGCGGGTATCACCGCCTATATCCGAACCCAAGACTGCTTTAGTACGCTGATAATAGTTCCCAGGCAATTGATTCCTCTAAAAATAGGCTCTATCTGTAAATAGTGGCCTACGTTTAGCGCCCAACTTATGAATGAATCTGATAATAGCTGTTGAAACAATATTTATGGAAATGATTTATTGCGTTAGGATTATTAGATGTGCTGAAAATGAAATCAAGCAACAGTTATCTCTATCTACGACTGCTCCATTCACTGGCATCTCTGAATTATATAATATGATGATATGCGTCGTGTATCATTCTTATTTAGACTGAATGCTTCCTATAGTGAGGGAAATAATAAGAATTTATCATACGTTCATGAATGACTTCTCACAAAAATAGTTCTCTTCAGCTAACTTTTTATTGAGCTGATAATCAAGCTCTGGCGCTATAGTAATATTTTTTATACGCTGTTTCTTATAAGAGAATATAAGAAATTGATATATAGAGATTGATGAGTTAATAGAACTGTTAGCAATAATTATATTGATATTTTGGTCTATGGATCCTGCAAAATACCCAAGAACATGTTGAAAGCAATAATAATTTATTTAATAATAATTTCTCTGAATGCCAATAATTTGCATCCAGAGGAGCGAGCATTCCGACTCAAGAAATTGCTAAAGATAATTCTAATCCTAATTATGATACCCCACTGTAATAATATGTGTCGGGGTGATCATAGCAGAGATCTATACAGAGATCACAATACAATCTGACTTGTTATAGGTTGTACACTGTACAGTACTAAATTATATAATTTTTTTCTTGTAATAAGTCTCATCTCATAGTGTGGTTCAAAAATTAGTAACACTAATATTGCATTAAACTCAGATAGCCAAAAACGTTTGCGTTAAGTATTGTGAAAAGACTCAATTCAAAATACTGTATTTTGTTTCTTCTTTCACGGGGTTTCCTCTTATATTCTTATACAGGTATTCCCATACCTGTACTGTAGATTTTCAAATAAAAATTAATAAAATACTTATTAATTTTTGCTATGACCTTTCTTTTCTCTCTTATAAATGGGTCAATGTACTTTGAAAGAAATGCCATTCCTTTTGTGGTAGCTGATTCCTGAGTGGAAGTTATTGAAGGTGATATGATACGGCTACTAAATAATATTACTGATACACAAGCTATTAAAGCTCGCTCCGTATTTCTTGTCTAGCACATTGGCTGTTCAACATCGTAGAAAGGAATTCCAGTGACAACGCGTCGTGCAAAGGATCGAATCTCGCTCTCCCTTTCAGCAGTATTGATACTCGCTTGTACAAAAGCGCTTGTATACACACACCTTCCTTCCTTACTCCTATACATACTATATGACATTCTCTCACTTTCATGCAATCTGGTGCATTCCGTACTACAAAAATAGTATATCCAACTACTGCACTTTCAAGTTATTTCATGTGTTCAAGCGAATTCTACTTTCATTTCTCAAGTTGAATCCACCCATTCAAAATAGTTCAATGGGAATCGTCCTTTCAAAATTGCAAATGTTAATACAAATGAATCTTAGTAAATTGAGTGATGTTATTTTACAGTAACTTGTAGTGTTGAACACCTACAAAATATTCATCAAATTTCAAAATGTCTTAGTTTTTCGGGTGAAACTGGTAATTTCTTGATGATTTTATGGAAATAGATATCCTAAATTTTGGCTGGAAATTGGAGCAATGGAATTTTTAGAACCGTGAAATGAGCAGTGCATGCTGTACGGAAAGCCTGCTCTCTTTTCATTATAATGCAGCAAGTTTTGGATGAGTTGATGAAATAGGCAAAAATAAGCAACCCCAAAGATTGCTTGCGAGGGAAGGACTTGCGGGAAATTCAAAGATTAAAAAATTGTTTGATATTTCTATACTTGATGATTCAACCTAACACTGTGGACAATGCTGAGTGCGTTATATTATGTGAAGGGAAAATGAAGAAACTTTTAAAGATGCAAATGATCATTCCAGAAGTTTCCATTCTTGATGTGGTTCGGAAGAATTGAATCAAAATTATTTTCAAGGGCAGAGTAAAAGATTGTTTGTATAATAAGATGGAACAAACAATGTAATTCCTTTCACCGTTCTTGTTGTAGTAGAGAATAACTATTCTTTATTATTCAATCGATATTCTCAATATTTCAATAAATTTAATAAATGGTAATTGAAAATATGCATTCAATATGTAAAACGGATGCAGCATTCTTTATGTAGGTACTTTCACTCCACAATTATTTCAGCTATGTTTCTCTTCAAGAACCAAAATTCTTATAATAAAAAATATATTGGTGATTCGTGATCTTGAATATTGAACAATTATTTTGAATAGAACTATAGTAGAAAATTTGAATATATTTCTCCTACTTAATTAAAAGTGTGTATAAATCCATCTCGGAATCAATAATGATAACAGTTTTTCTTGTCAAATATATGGATATTTGAGAAAGATAGATAGATGAGTGACTTTATTTTCCACTTTGTTTATTACAAAAGTGCTGTGGGTGAAGTTGAGGCACCCCCTCTTCCACGTTACTCACAGTTTGAAAAAATAATGTTTAATATCTTTATTCACAGTGCATAGGAGTGGAAGTTGTTGATAAAAATCAAAGTGAATCTGTAGTTTTGAATTGATGACTGCTGGGAAGTGTGGTAGTCTGTTTCATATCAGCGCTCCGTTTTGAAAGGCTGAAGCTGTCTGCCCCTCTGTGCGAGCGAGGGTTGCCGATTGCACTAGACATTTGCATTATTGATGACGCCTCCCTCTTTAGCACATGGCAGAGTATGCCTCTGAAACAGTATTGCATTGCATTGTGCCTTGGGCCCCGCCAACACGTATTGTTCGCAAACGATTATCTGCTGCAGGTTTGCTTGGTTTTCAGCCTCAACCCTTTCAATTTCTGTGACCAAATATGGTAGCATGAAACAATTCAGCACTGAGATTCTATCAATTTCGTTAATAGACTTGGAGATAAGTGCTAGGCGCCCTTATAAGGAAACAAATCAGTGAGAACCACACTAATTAATGATGTGACTACTTGAAAGTAATCGCAGTATTTATTTCTAAACAAATCATGGTTGTTAATGAATGGATTCTATTGTTTTATTTCCTCTTCATCTACTCACTTTTTTCTTTATAGATTGCTTTTATTCGTAGCGAAACCCGTTAAAGTAGTTTCTCATCTTTGTAACTAAATACTTAATTATATGTGTATCATGTAAAAGAACTTGAAGGCTAGTTCATTATCATTATCCTGTAAAAGGGATGAAAAGAAGTTTTAGACTGTGTCTTATTCTTAATCCTATTTGGTAGATTTTAAATGATACCTCAAAACCAATAATAGTTTTTGGTGAAATCGGGTCTGAGAGCAGCTGTTATGTGTGTCTGATTGTTGGTTTTTATTAGTAAGATGCGTACTATCTCTTTTCATTCATTTATTAGCCTCATCTGACCGCCTTTAATAGAGGGTAGATGGATTTGACAGTTACTTAAGTCGTTAAAAAGATATTCTAATCCTATTAATGCTCTGCATAATGAGAGAAGAATCCCACAAGAGTATGGACACACATTTAAAAATTCTTCCCTGATTTTAATTCTTTATCACTTCCCTCATTTTTATCAGTTTCGCATTATGTATTGTAAGATATTTTTATATCGGTTCGGTACCATACCATGTATTTCTTCCATCCCTTGTTTCACTTCCATTACTGAACGATTTACAAATGTCTAGTAATACTGTATATGTTTTATCACTTCAGTGAACTGTATATGGTGATATGTGTCTCATTTGTATGTACTGTATTTCCAAAAAGTGATGATGGTTATTATTATTACTGTATATATTTTATCAGTTAAACTGTTAAAGATTAAAATGAGTAGCTTACATTGTTTCAAAACAAAATTATAAGTGAGATAAAATGTTAAGAATTTAAGAAGAATTCATGAATTGATTGGTATGTAAAAGCGGTTGTGTACTTGGAAAATTACAAATATTAGATGAAAATATTTTTGGGCATAAGCCTGTTGTACTCTCCATTGTAAATTATTGATTGAAATTATTATCAGTATCTTATGCACATATTATCGGTATTACTTATTATTTGGAAAAATGTGTGACATTAGCAGTATCGATGACTTAGGTTGGTTATTGGTTGCAGATGTGCCGACGTGTGAGCAGGAGGATCTGTTCATACGGAAGCTGCGACAATGCTGTGTGTCGTTCGACTTCATGGACCCGATGGCCGACCTGAAGGGCAAGGAGATGAAGCGCAGCACTCTGAACGAGCTGCTCGAGCACGTCACCAACGGCCGCGGCGTCCTCACCGAGCCCGTCTACCCGGAGATCATCAAAATGGTCAGTCATCTACACCTCCAACAAGACGTAGAGTTTGATCAATAAATCGACTTTCCCTACCTTTTACATGTTAAATTCAGCAATTTTATAAACTTTACTCAAAAACTGTATGCTTCTACAACCACTGCAACCTCAAAATGGTCAGTCATCTACACCTATTTGCTCAAACATGACGTAGAGTTTGATTGGAGATCAAAAAATCCACTTTCCCTACCTTTTACATGTTAAATTCAGCAATTTTATAAACTTTACTCAAAAACTGTATGCTTCTTCAGTCATCTACACAAACATGACGTAGTGTTTGATTGGAGATCAAAAAATCCACTTTCCCTACCTTTTACATGTTAAATTCAGCGATTTTATAAACTTTACTCAAAAACTGTATGCTTCTACAACCACTGCAACCTCAAAATGGTCAGTCATCTACACCTATTTGCTCAAACATGACGTAGAGTTTGATTGGAGATCAAAAAATCGACTTTCCCTACCTTTTACATGTTAAATTCAGCAATTTTATAAACTTTACTCGAAAACTGTATGCTTCTACAACCACTGCAACCTCAAAATGGTCAGTCATCTACACCTATTTGCTCAAACATGACGTAGAGTTTGATTGGAGATCAAAAAATCGACTTTCCCTACCTTTTATGTGTTGAATTCAGCAATTTTATAAACTTTACCACTGCAACCTCAAAATGGTCAGTCATCTGCTCTGCTCAAACATGACGTAGAGTTTGATTGGAGATCAAAAAATCGACTTTCCCTACCTTTTACATGTTAAATTCAGCAATTTTATAAACTTTACTCAAAAACTGTATGCTTCTACAACCACCGCAACCTCTCATTGTACATTTATCTACAATTGTTTGTAGTTTCAATACTATCAGACAGCTAATTATTTCAGAGAAATCAATTATTCAAAGGCATGCACATGATATTGGAAGTAGGATACTCTCGATCATGCCTCTAAGACCTCTCTCACGGTTCTTACTACTGTATATCTTTGTATGTAGTTTTAATGTACTACTATCATACTAAATCATCTATTTATTTCAATCCCTATTTTGTCTGCTGCACATCATACTACCAATGCTTAAGCATATGCGGCATACTGTGCAGCATACAAAAATCGACCAAGTGTGGACATAGCAGACATAGGCAATGTTATTTAATGCCATGCATATGGAATTTGAAAATTTCTTAGCGAAAGAACCCTACTTCCAATCTGATATGCATATCCTTGGAATAATCGAGTGCTTTGAAATAATTAGGTGTCTGATAGTATTGAAGCTAAAAAGGATTGCAGATGAATAAACAATGAAGCCCGGTAGAGCCTGCGATGTATTGAAAAGCATGCAGTTGTTGGGAAAAAAGCATAGAATATTAATGAATTTAACATGTAAAGGATGTGGAAAATCGAACTCTTGTTCTCAAGTAACGTCACCCGATTATCTGTATGAAGCTTAACTCAGCGCATCATTCTTGTGAACACCAGGGCGCAGTGCACATCAAGGAAACGGGTTTCATGCAATGCGTCTCATGTTCACATTCACACTGAAGAAACGGCTTTACATCAGTTCACGAAGGATTCCGACGAAGAAGATGCGGTTTGCTGTGGTGGTTGAAACGGAAGAACTGGGTCCATCACTTGATCAAGGGTCGACAATAGAACTGTTTGCGTTCAACTCATTATATCAGCGGTGATTCTGATGAATATAAGGATTTCATTTGAATGTCAAATTAAAATTCCATTGAAAATCTGTGTGGGTTAATCACGGGTCACGGGTTAATCGTCTTTCAGTTTCGCGAAACTGGAGTTTCACGTATCATGAAACGTGTATCCTTGGTGTGCTCCGCGCCTAACTTATACGTATTATACGTATTTATCTTGCTCCTCCATATTGTAATAATTATTTGAATCTTGATAGGTATGTAATGAGACCACAATGTAGATGTAATGAAAATGTTGAGTGATAATGACGTTTCTAGTAATCGATCTCCAGACTTCAGTATTGATCAAGCTTGATCCTACTTAACTTCACCACAGAAAGGAATTATCCGAGATACGCTGCTTACATGAGAGTGTTTTGCTAATGATTGTCATTGAGTATTTGTGAAGAGCTTTGTGAAATCCATTACTGTAATGATAAATAAATATCGATAAACTATGAATATTGAGAAAACGTTCCAAGATTGATGATTTCATTTGATGAGATTCATGATGGGGATGGCAGATGATAGCGAAATTAGGAATGTGAAAAGACGGACCCGATTGGAGTTTGGGGAGGATCTAGAAAAATTATTCAAGCGTCAGAAATGAGCGAGGCATTATGAGTGCACTCAGTCGAAATAATTAGCCAATTATTTTGGAAGACGTTGCACGATTAATTTCATGCAAATTTCCTCTCCTTATTTGATAATGATGGGCATTCACCGAACGACAATAGACGAAGATTTCCAACCCCGCTATGATCGAGAATTAATTACAATTATTTTCTTCTCACAGAAAATATTCAAGCAGTGAAAAATGTGTATCTGCTACCTTCTATATTATGAGCAGGTCTGTTTGAGATCTAAGAATGCAATCCATTTTCTATTTTATGGACATATATTATACAGATTTGTCCATATTTTGTCCATTTTTTCCCAAAACCACCTTTTATCAAAGTTCAATTCCATTTCAAATCGAGGTACGCAATTTACCAAGATCTCACTTTATGTAAATCACTGAAACAAGGTTACTACACTGTATGTAGGAATGAGCTCTCTGCGCATGAGCAAACACCTATAGAAAATTGTTATAATATCCCAACATTATCCCAAAAAGCTTTGTTGTTTGAAAACTTGAGCCCTTAATTCTAGTACGGGGCTCAAGCTAATTCTCCGCTTCAAAAGTGGTGCTCCAAAGTTTGATTGTTTTCAGGAAAAGCGGTCTCATTTTCAAAGTTTCAAGACGCTTTCCTCAAGCTTGATAAATCAAGTGCCTTGAATATGAAATCAGTTTCTTGAGCAAACATCTTTGAAGTCCGTTCTATTCAAATAATAAGTAATTACGTGATTTTATGTACATTTACATTTTCAAGTTCTTAGGGTAGTTGAATAAAGCTTGGTGCTCTTTTGATTTCAGATCTCAGCCAACTTATTCCGAACGCTGCCACCTAGTGAGAACCCAGATTTCGATCCCGAAGAAGATGATCCCACATTAGAAGCCTCTTGGCCGCACTTGACTGTAAGTAGTCTTCCTATTTATGTTGAATATAAATATTCGAAAACAACTCCCAGATTAAACCACCCTTGACCACTGTGTCTAGTTAGTCAAACTGTACATTATGATTGCTTTTTTTTTTAATGAGAAATTAACTCTTGTACAAGTTAATTATACAAAACATTCTATGCACCGTTCTATAAACTTTCTATTTAAGAGAAAATCTTATTAAAATAATATTATCTGCACTGACTTTCGTAATATCATATTCTCAATGCTCCATCAAGTGCTCTGTTCTGTTCCATGTTATAACCTGTTCTGTTTGTTACCTGTAATAACTGGATTATTGATTTTAAGTACAATTATCTGGAACACAAAATAATCCCAATGTACACACTTGGTCGATTCTGTGTGCTGCACAGCATGCTACCAATGCTTAAGCATGTATGCAACACACAAAAATCGATCAAGTGTGGACATACCCAATGGGATTTCTTTTATACCAGAATAATTTGAATTCTCTTTGAGATTCAAAACGTATTTAGGTCAATGAATTGATTTGTTGCAGTATTTTTGAGAAGTTATTGTCATTCCTTCCCTATGTCCACACTTGGCTGATTTTTGTGTGCTGCGCAGCATGCGTCAAGCAGCAAGACGACAAGCATGACGAAACGAAAATCGATAGTGTGGACGTACCTAATCACAGTCATTTTCATAAATTACATAGGAAAAATAGGTCTCTATTATCTATACTTTTTAACAGATTAATTTAATAATTTTGATATCTTCAATAATTAATATTATATCATTATTTAAAAGTGAAAGGAAAAGTGTTTATATTTGATCGATATAATTATATTGTGTTGTTTGTAGATTGTCTTGCTTCATTATGTATTTCTCCCATCCCGTATTTAAGAAATCAAGTTTAAAACAAATTAAAGAAATTGTTATTTGAGTTGGTTGTGAGATCAACTCAATAATATTGAATAAATTAATTTTTAAAATTATTAGAATTTATTATATAATTGAATTTTTTATTATTTATCAATGTAAAATATTCAAGTAAACTTTGCAGTTTCGCCAAGGAACTTCAAAAATGTAGAAATTATCTATTCAGTTCAAATTTCTAATTTTTAACCCATTTCATTTTTTACAGTTGGTATACGAATTGTTTCTCCGATTTCTTGAATCATCGGATTTCCAACCAGCGATTGGCAAAAAAGTTATAGACCAAAAATTTGTATTACAGGTGAGTTGACAATTTACTTTGTTGTAATTAAAATACCCAAAAGGTGTAAATTTGTGATATTTTAATAAAAACTATGATAATGGCAATTTTGTGACTATGCTAGTTTTAGAAATCTTCTGAAAAATAGATCAAAAGGCAGATTTTAATCTTAACTCATAAGCCTTGAAATGACCAATACGTTTTCAGTTCCGTAGAAGCAAAGACTGCAATGAAGAACATTAGTTGATCTCATGTGTACATTGAAACTTTTGTTTATCTACTCCTTTTTTGTATTTGTCGCATGAAGCTGTAGTAATTGATATAAGATTACGCAGAATATATGACACGCCAAATAAGTTGGAAATATTTACTATCAAAATAGTTTTGTCTTGAACCAAGATCCTTTAGCCAGCACTTGAGTAAAACATAAGAAAACCAGCAATTGAGTAGGGGCACTCGTAAATGAGAAATTTTCAAATTCCTCAACAAACTTCTATGTTGGTTATCGTTCAAGGCTTTGAACTACATAGAAGTACTTTTACTAGATTGAAATACCAAGTCAACATAACAATTACCTACCTTTTTCAATAAAACTTCAAACTGCAAATCCTCGCAGTGGACTGAAATGGTTACTTGCGTTGAATGTAGTTTCAAACATTTTCACTCAATAACATATTTAAAACTTTGTCATTTTTAGATAGCACAGTTATAGAGGGCCATTTGAATAGTATAAGTTGTAGATATAATGGGTTCTCAAAGGATTTAATACGAAGATATTACTTCAGTAATAATCCTACTGCTGTATTTTATGATAATCATATCGCAACAAATAAATGTAATAATTTTCATCATTGAACATTTTTTCGTTTTCAGTTGCTTGACCTATTTGATAGTGAAGATCCCAGAGAAAGGGATTTCTTGAAGACAGTACTCCATCGTATCTATGGGAAATTTCTTGGACTGCGTGCTTTCATTCGTAAACAAATCAATAATATATTTCTCAGGTAAATATTTTCATTATTTTTCGATTAATATTCAAGTTGATTCCTTTATTTGCAAGATTGCAAGTCATTGGAAATTTGTTATTTGTTGATATCTCACTGCAATTGAAAGTTTTTAATTCGATCTGCATTCGATCTTGGAACCTTTGGATTATCAGACAGGCGCTTATCGCCCTCGGCTACGGACCACTCCATGATTATAATGTTTGAAGTTTCGAACGTGTTCTCATTGTAGTCTATTTTTCCAGGTTTGTCTACGAGACGGAACATTTTAATGGTGTCGGTGAACTATTAGAAATTCTGGGAAGGTAAGATATTTGCAATTTTCAAATTTTGTCTATTCGAATTCAACGGAGTGGTAATGAGTTCAAAAGGAAAATTAACAGCTCTGCTTATCAGAAAATTGCCAATATCCCCCTTTATCTCTCAATCTTCATCATAGAAGAAATTCAAACTGTAGATATAGATTTGTGATGGACTTGTTTGGATAACACATTTATCTTTCCAATCTTTGTCTTTTTATATTTACATAAAACATTGGCAATATGAGCACATTTTAAATCCTTGAATAAATCTTATCAAATGACTTATTAACAAGTTGAAACGGCTTATTATTGTAATAATTAGCTTAAACTAGCTAAAATTATCTAAGTTTGTTCTCAGAGGTTTTTAAATACAGTAAATCTTGAAAACTTTTGTGTTTTGGATTGTGTTGCATGTAAGAATATGTTGAAATTTTCAACTAATTTTTCTGCTAGACAGCTATAGTCTATCATTATTCTTTCAAAATGATGATAAATTTATTCACTCTAAATTAAAAACTCATTACCCGAGTGGTTGATTTTTATTTATTCAACTTTTGGTTAACTACTGATTTATTCAACTATTTATTTATTCTTTAAAAATTCTTATGTTTGAGGACCGCTATACTTGATAGGTACTCTTATATTCTTAATACTATACTACACTCTATTCTATTCTAATGGTATTTTTAAAAACTCATTGGAATCGAACATCTAGATGTTCATTATTTTGTAAATTGTCACCAGTTGGTAAGAATAAGAATTTTTAATGGCCATTAAACAAATATAACAATGCAATAGGCTTCGTCATACAAAAATATAAAATTACTCTAAATACAGAATGTGTAATGATTGTGGAATTTTGTTTTGCAGTATTATTAATGGTTTTGCATTACCACTGAAGTCAGAGCATAAACAGTTCCTGGTGAAAGTTTTGATTCCGCTGCACAAGGTGAAATGTCTGTCGATGTACCATGCTCAGTTAGCATACTGTGTTGTCCAGTTCCTTGAAAAGGACTCCACATTGACTGAACCAGTAATCAGAGGTCTGCTCAAGTATTGGCCGAAAACATGCAGTCAAAAAGAGGTAATTATCTTCATTTATCAATAATTCAAAGTGGAAATTATTGTCAAAATCTATTGAAAAAATGTATTTAAAACTAATTTCAAGAAGGAATTATACAAATGAAAAGTACGAGAAAAATTTTCAAAATGCATACTGCATCAGATTCCTTCCTTGCCCGTAAAGCATGGTCCCAACTATTGACAATTTTACATTACTTGACAATATTTGTTTTGAATAATAGCTACTCTTATAATTATTAAGTAATTACTTTGTTTTAGTCTATTTAGAATAGTTAATGTTATTTTATTTTTTAATCGATTGCGATAAAAAAATTGTTTTAAAGAATGTTGTTAGGATCTTTTGTTGAATTAAATGAGAAATTCTTTATGCGGCAGCGTTTAGATAAGCCATGGCCTCCACTCAACCTGAAAATGTCTCGTTTCTAATATTTGACGTAATAAATAATAGCACTTGAAATTTAGATGATTCATGTTCAATATAATTTATTATTGATATCTATATTTCCAGACAAATACAGTTCCGATTTTATACAAATCTTCTTTTGCCTCGTATTTTAGCAAGATTTTTATCTCGTAATTTGTCTTCATAATATTGATACTTGAGGATTGAGCTGTTAACAACTAACATGTTTATTTTTTCAGGTTATGTTTCTCGGTGAAATAGAAGAAATTTTAGATGTAATAGAACCTTTGCAATTTTTTAAGATTCAAGAACCATTATTTAGGCAAATCGCTCGCTGCGTATCAAGTCCTCATTTCCAGGTAAGCAAATTTTTATGTTTTGAAAATGAATAAATTTTTTTCGGGTTTTCCTATTCAAATGAGAAAACACACTGATTTTGTCAATTCTACACTTCAATTTGTGGTACAAGGACCATGGTTTCGTGGCCACACAGGCTACATCATCAGCTTTACTCTGATGGTAGCACAGGCTGCAGCCTGTATGGTCACGAAACCATGGTCCTTGTTTCAATGTGTTTTTTCATTTCAATTATCATGGAAAGGTTCTACAATTTCAATAGTGACTCTTTAGAATTTTTTCCTATTCATGTATTGAAGCTTGTCAAAGACTACTGTCATCTCACGGATTTGTTATTTCTTCCTGATTTCATAAAACTGCTATAATAGATAAATTCTGAACAAATTGAATTGATTGATTAAAAAATTCTACTTCTTAGAAATTAATTAACATAGAAGGTAGAAAATGTTCTCTTAAAGGCAAAAAAGTATATTACGTATATTCGATATCCATATAAAAATACTCATCAGATTTTGGATTAGGAGCTAATTCTCACTTTGTTAGAGTTTATTTTGAATGGCTACAGTTGCGAACTTTATTATACAGTATATCAATAGTATCAATAACAATAGAATCTCTTGAAAAAAAGTAGAATTCATACGTTTCACTAAGGTTTGAATGGAATAAGATTATTTATCACATCACTTGTATTTTCTGTATGAATTCTAAAGATGGGTGTTGAGGAAAATATTTATTTTCTCAAATCATCAACTTCATAACTTGGGCTTGTTCTAATTTCTCATTCATGGATCATCATTTGTTAATTACGACTCTACTTCCATGAATGTATAACTGTGCTCAACCATGGAAGAAATGTTTTCAAATACACCAATTAATTGGCTCCTGATCATGAAGAATTTTTATATTTATTGAAGATGCATTTTACGAAATTGTTCTACAGGTAGCAGAAAGAGCATTATATTTGTGGAACAATGAATACATCATGAGTCTGATGGAGGAGAATAACAAAATCATCATGCCCATCATGTTCCCTGCTCTATATCGAATTAGCAAGGAGCATTGGAACCAGACCATCGTTGCGTTAATTTACAATGTTCTCAAGACTTTCATGGAAATGAATAGTAAACTATTCGACGATTTGACAGCATCCTACAAAGCTGAAAGACAAAAGTAAGTTTTCGTCCAATTCTCTTTTTATTTGAAAATGTAGATTTTTAATCTTTATTACTATACCAAATTAGTGCTTTTTAATTATATCAGCAACGTATTACTGTATTCTGTAATCCAATATAGCCTGGTATAAGTTACAGGATGAGTATAGTTCTAGTTAATAGATAAGAAAAAGATCAGAAATATGATGAGGATAAAGGAGATTTAAAAAAATATTCAGGGTGTTCCATAACTCTCTGAGTATACTTCTAGGCGTTGTTGTTCTCATCTAAATGAAGAGTGAAGTCCTTACAAAAAGTTTCTGGAAAAGCTTTGTTACTAAGATGAAGAAGGTGGAAGATTGTAGATTTTTCTATCCCAATAGACACCATTATAGTCATCACTTACACACCCATCAGTCTAAAATGCGCCCAAACCTGAGAAATTAGGACGTTCTGTCAATTTAAAATACTGGTTTATCGGTGGAATAAATTTATATCTAAATGTATCAGAAAAATTCCAATTTCTGCATAATTTCCTAAACCTATCAATAACTATTGCAGTTACAAAGTTCAAAATGGTCTCATTGGATTTCTAAGTAGATTTTACATGAAAATCGATCATTCTTAACGGAAATAATGAACCAAAAATGTAAGTGCTTTAAAAAGCATTTAAGTAACGAAGCATCTCTGTGAAGTTTCTGTGAGGATTATTTTTTTATTTTGATGAGAACAACACCTTAAAGTATTCTCAAAGTGTTATGGCACACCTAGAATATCCAACGTAAACTTGACTGAAATTCCACTTTCAATTTGCAGCGCAAAATCAAGATAAAAGGCATCTTTCTACTATTCCCATGAATTGGTTACAACGCTTTTGAAAATATATCTAATAATTTCGAACGTAGAATTTTATGAATGAAGTCTGATAAAGTTGATTTAATAATCCTTGGAACAGTAAATACTGTTCGGATTGTTAGTTATTATCAATGGCCATTTCACGATAATAATAGCATTGTTTAAAGAGCGGATTACATTTCATTGTGATTACATTTTTCATATTTGAAAATTTTTATTTGTTGTTTTTGGAATTTGTAAATAGTAACACTAGCCTTACTGTATGTCGATAAGCCTTTACTGTATGTTTCTTTTAAAATACTTTTCTGGTGACATCCATCAAATGCTCATGAGAATAATTGAATAAACTCTATCTATCCTTGAAAACTTCTTGTAGATGTCTTACTTGTTGCGCTGTTAGCAGGTAAGAAGCAATGTTACTTAGTATTGATGGTGTCCATCCACTACTCTAATCATTAACTCCACAATCATCTTTTAAATACTCATTACTTACCTTACTAAAAACAAAAGCTTTTATTATCACATATCTGGAAATAATGCATGTATTTTTAATGTCCTTTCTTTCTGATTATTTCTCAAGAACAGATCACAACACCCTGCATAACTAAACTATATTCTATGTTTAAATTTGAAAGCCATTTGTTGTGCGAAGTTCTATATCAAGTAATGCTTCAAGAATCCATTACAGAAATTCATAAATAAATGAATAAATTCAAGTTAGGGAATCAATGTTTTGTAATTTAACAATCATGTAGAAATTTCTGTCGATGCTTCAAGTAATAGAGGTTGAACAAATGTTGAGATCCTCAATACAGTAATTTGTTGTACTGCAGTATTATTTCATTTGTTCTCTCATTAATAGATTCTTATCATTTGGTAGTTTCATTCTTCCATAGTAAATCCTGTATAATATGTCTATTAGGTCGTATATGTTTTTGTCAATCTTATTACATTGATAATTTATTGTTGTTATTTGAATGCATTCAATGTTACTGACTTTATAGTGTGCTGTGTTATTTCAGTATCTTGTTTTGTGTCTGTGTTGCCATTTCTTGTTTTCTACTTTGAAATTAGCAGGAAAGCCCAACGTGCGAATCACTGAATAAGACGCGTACTCGGGTGTTGTTAAAAGAGCATAAACAAATCTTCCTTGCTTATGATTTTCTCTGAGAAATGTGAATCTCCTTTGAAATGGATAAATACTCTAACAGCTCCTACTGTTCCATACAGGTCAGACGACCCTGAAGAGTCTACTGAGGTCTGGAATTTTCCGAGCACATCATTGATGCCAGCTCCTAAAAGATCTTTTAGAAGAACGCCATCTAAGAAAGAAAAACAGAAAGTTGCTAAACTTGTCGAGAAGAAGTCTTGGCAGAAGATTTTGGGTCCCATTAACAAGGGCATGTGGAAGAAATGGATAAACGAGGAATTCTATGTGAGAATAGTTCAGCCCTCGATTCTGCGCAAAATGAAAGGCAGGAAGATTGATTGGCCATCCGAGGCAAGTGGAGATGCGAGCAGCAAAGCTGCAGCTGCGGAAGTGGAGCTGCTCTCGAAGAGCATGTCAGAGCGGCTGCAGATCGCTCACAAGCAGAAGATGAAGTGGACCGAGATGCTCGGATGCTGGGTGTTCAGTGGGCAAATGGATGACGAAGAAAAGGATGAAAGCTTGATGGACTCCATCTCTGAAAAGAGCGGCTCTAAATCACAGATCTCCGTCGAGGGCGATAACGAAGAAGAACCAACCGAATGAATCTCAACAGTATTATCTACCATAACGTATCCCGGTGCTCTCATCGATCTTAATTGAAACAGTATTTTATTTGAAGGCTATGTTCGCAGCAGATGATTTGCCAGGGTTTATGTAGAGCTTGTTGATGTTTTTGTCAATTGAATGCTTAACCACATGTGTTTGTTTTCATTTCAGAGAGAAAAAGCGAGAAAAAGAGAGAGATGAGCTATGGAAGAGACTTTCAGAACTGGAAATTTCACAGAAAATGAAAACAGAAACTCAAAATAAGTGATACTTGTAAACAAACGACTGTGCACTAAATTTGTTATTATGGAAATAGTATTACGATCGCTATTGTTGACGTATGTAGTGGGTGGGAGTGAGTGTGGTGGGGTGGGGGAGGAGGGGGAGGCGACCCACACTGCTGATGGACTGCGTGCCACCACTGGATCTTACCTCTATGTTTCGTTTCGATTGGAGTCTGTGTTTAAACTGATGGCAAACGACTACCACAACTCTGTCTGTCTGTACATTAGTCATATAGATGCAGCACACAAGACTGAAATGGCTCCTCTAAGCACACACACATACACACACACACTCGCAGGCCGTCCTACTAAAACAGTGGTCGTCGATAGATTCGTTCATCTTTGTTTGCCATAATCTATTATTGTTTCGAGTACTATGTCAAAAATTGCTGACTGATGTATTGGTGTGATTCCCAAAGAATAATTAACTTTATAAATATATAAAATATATTAATATATATAAATATATTAAACGATATATACAAGATTATATTTTTTGTTTTTATGAGAAAGAAATGTGTATTATACATCAGCTTCATAACCGATGTGTACAAACAATAAAGTGTAGGATTAATTGTATACAAAAATGAACAACCATTCTTATTATTGTTGGTCATACAATAAGATCAATGATTTAAAAATTGTAGTGTTTGGTTTGTCAGAATACGTAAAGTTTTTTCTTATTAATTTATTTTGTTGACTTGCTCGCAACATTACGTATGAGTAATCAATGTTTGATTAGAAAGCTGTACGTGTGCACTTATATTTCTTTTCTCCAAAATAATATATCCATTGTGTGTACCTAGAAATAGATACAATAAGAACGATATTCTATTATATTGACAGCCTTATTTGTGGAGAAACGTATAAGCCCGTACAAAAAGCATGTATAGAAGAATCTTTTGTTTGACTTGTTTCCATTCGTTTTATTTCGAAAGTACAGTATTTAGAGTTGATGAAGATTTTGTACTATTCTATTCTTAGGCAATATTGTTTGTATTAATTGAACTCATTTTGAAAGCGTAAAAAGATATTGTTGCAATTCTTTGGCCTTATTTAGTTTCAGGACGACAATTTGTTCAACATTTATAGAATAATTTTTATTTTAAAATGTATCGCAGAACCATCGTCTTGCAACTCAATAAACTTGGATGACATTTGACAATATCTTCTTTTGCATTCATTATAAGAAGCAGTGCAACAATATCAATCGTAATACTATGTAAGTCTTTAATTTATTTACCTATATTTTTTATCATTATTGACCATTGTAAAATATTGTTGATTGTCGAAGAATAGTCATTAAATATTATTGAAAATGTATAAAGGTATGTCAGTGTATTCTTTTTTAAGAAATAATTCGATTTATTGAGTATCAAATACTCTTGTTTTATTCTTCTAATTGTTGATCGAAGTGATGGAGGGATACAAAGGATTATTTAGAACTTTGTATTGTAATTTGAATGTATGATTTTGTTTGATAACTGCATCGTCTACTTCTATTACTGGAAACTGCTTTATCTTCTTCAAGGTGTATTAGGTCGATAAATATTTAACACTAAAATGTCGTTGATGTGTTATCATTCTTGGGAATTGATTTCTCTCTCACCACACATGAAACTTCTTTTGTTATTGGGGAAACCCTTCTTCACTTTTGTCCATTGTACATAGATTTGGATGCATTTGTCGTTGTCTGAATAATAACAGTACATCTTCAAAATTAGATATTTCATATTTTTATTTTTGGATTTGTGTCATCCATTTTGGTAAAATGGCGTGAAAATCGTTAAAATTGGTGTTTTTCAGAACTGAATCTATTTCTTCCACAATTTATATCTCCTACTTCTTAACTCTAGTTTGTGTACATCCATTATTGATTTTTGTGATAATTTTGAACTATTTTCTTTTTTAGTACAAAAGAATTTTTGGCTTCGACTAGAAAAATATTATTTAAGGACAATTGAATATGCTAACGTACATATTTGAAATTACTGAAGAACGAAGATTTTCTTGAATCTTGTAAGCGAATCAGTGAAATCATTAGAAAATTGGAAACCATATATTTATAAAACGTGTAAATTATTTTACATATAATAAACTAGAAAGTTAGTGTTTGGACTATCGAGTGATGTATATTAGTAATCGGCAATTGTTAATATGTTTAAAGTATTAAAAGAAAATTTGTTTCTGTATATATTTTTTATCATTTTGTACCTGAAGCATTAACATCTCAGTAATAATATCGTTAATATAGTAAAGAAATAGTCATAATACTGTATAATAATTAAGTACTGTGGGAATATCTATCTGTGGTTTCAAATGTTGAACAAAGAAATCTTAATAAATCTATATAGTTTAGGTTGCTGATGTAATAATCATTTCTACAACATGAATTATTGCAACTGTAGGAAGCTCCTGGTTATGTAAATATTGAATTGAGTTCATAAATTTATAACTAGGCATCTAGAGTAGGTTGAAGCAAAACTGCAATTTTTATAATTGAAGAAAAACTCATTCGTGAATGTAAATTCTATATTATCCTAAATCATCTTCTGGCCTTCTGTTGTTGAAACCCGTTATCTGATTACATGGTTAGTTATGATGATGGTGATGTATATATGTGTTATTTAACATTTCCAATGAAGAGTGTTTATTGACTGCCTTCAATACAATTGCCTTCTAGTTGAATCTGTTGATAAATGTGTATAAATGGGTTTGTAAAAACTACACATTTCTTTTTCATTGTAAATATAATATGAAAACAATAAAAGGAACCGTTTGGTTGGAAGATGAGCCTGCCCACTTATTTCATTCAATTTAGTTCTAATATTTACATAATAAATATTATTTATACAGTACTCATGAAAAAATCAAAACCATTGTCAAATATGTTTCAAATACACATGCCTTATTTCCCATCTTATTGAAGATATTTTATTTTTATGAAGGCAGCGTTTATAAAATCAGGTATTCACATTGAATGACATTTACAAATACAGTACACAACTATTCCAATAAGTCCAATAGATCTGTTTGGTGAATCTGGGGCAGCTTCATCACTAAACCTTGTTCGAAATTGAATTTTAATTGCAAACTGAATCGGCAATTTTATACTGGAACACTTGGTATTTCAGACAATTTCCCATTTACACCTTGAAAGTGAGCAAAAAATGAAGTGAACTGGCAATACAAATTTAAGTAGCCTATATTTAAACAAAGGCAAGTTCGTTATCAGGAATTGATTTTGAGAGCAAGCCATGTGCTTGTCACCAGAGTAATCACTAGTAAGGCTAAGGCCACACTACAAGGAGCCTCGCTTGTTGCTAAGAGCCAAGTGGAAAGGTTGAGTTGATAGAGGTTTAGTTGTTATTGTATTAACATTATTTTCCCCGGTAATACTATTGGAAAAGAAACCAAGCATTTCTCGAACAAAACACCACGAGAAACTTTCTCCAATTTATTGTAGAATAGGCAATACGTTGAAAAAATTGAGTTCTCGAGATTAGCAAGTCGGCATCGTGGATATGGTAAATGAATTACCATATTGGGTAACCTATTCTCTTGAATATTATTTCTCTTCTGTCCATATCTTCATTATTTAGTGTACTCATACGGTATGAGATGAGGAAAACGGTATGATGAAAAGGAAAACTTGTGAAACGGTACAATGTGAGCATGCTTTTCCACAGTGTCGCTGCTATCACTCATCCCGTAAAATGGGAAAATCCAAAATCCTCATCCCAAACTTGAAAATCACGTTTTAGCATATTTTATCAGAATTACGTCAGCAGTGATTGAGGAATTATAATTTAGACTAATAAATAAATAATAATTACAATTCAGCTCACCGCACTCTCAAAAAATATTAATTTTCTATTGGTGAATGAAGCCGTAAGTTAACTTACTGGGTACTACTGCATTAATTTTTTGTCATTAGGAAGAATATTTTTAAAATGTTGATTCTTGAATTAGAAATCTAAGGAAGAAGGAATCTGTGAAAAGTAATGCAGTCAGGCTGAGGGAGTCTCCTCAACATTAATGTGTTTGCCAAGTTCCTGATGATCTGGTTTATGATTATGTCAGAAAAATAAGGAGAAATCAAAAAGATACTCCGACCAACATTTTAAAAGTTTGATTATTAATTGTTGTTGCAATGTTAACATGCAATCTTTATCTAATACATAACCTACCATCAAAGTCCTTTGTCTCAAATAACATGACAGTTTCTTTCACCTTGGTGTGTGAAAAAAGTACTGTTTTTTCTGAGGGTGATGCCCACCTGAGCTCTAGGCTTGTGCGTGGCTAATGAGAGGGTTGTTTATGAGAGATGACGATTATTATTAGATAATAAACAACAGTCATTAATAATCCAACTTTTAAAATGTTGGTCGGAGAATCTTTTTGATTTCTCATTATTTCTGAAAATTATCAGCCAATAGAGTTCTATCTCTAATCTTGGTGATTGTAATTACTTTGGCGATAGTACTGTACTGTGGGTTATTAACGGAAAATGAAAAATACACATAGGTTGCATGGAAATCACAGGAATCTGAATATTTCTATAATTTGGAATGGTATTGAAATATTCATTTAAATTGGAAAACTCATTGCTGAGTTGGTGGACTCAACTTATATTCAGTCATTGATGGAATCATCCTTTCAGAAACTGACAGATACAGAATGCGCCGCCGTATTTTCTAAGCCAATTTAATAGTATAGGTGGGTTTGAACTTGTAATGCTTCTATTCGCAGTAGGATACTCTCAGTAGCTCCCCGCAATGGCTGAAGGTATGTGAATGACTAAACTTATTGATTTACTATGTTCCAATTACTACTAGATTGAGTGAAACATTTGAATAAGTCTAATGGGTTTTATTTGAAAAAGTCAAGATTTTTCTGGTATTTACATTAGGTACCTATAAGAATCAAATATATCGTGTCGTGTTGTTATTATGACCTTTTTTGGAGGAGACTAACGGTATGGTTTTTTAAGAGAAAACATTTAAGAAATCTCAAACTATACGAATCTGTAAGGAGATATTGATTAAATGAGTTTGAAATGTTACTTTAAACAAAACTCAATTATTGCATAGTCCATCGTATATATGAAAAGAATAATAATATATAATGAATGATATAGGTATTCATTAATAAGTACCTAATTGCCATTGCCATTTTCAAACAATTGAAACAAAACATTCTTATAATCATCATCACTTATAAACTAATTTAAATCTTTATGTACAAAACATAATCATCAAAGAAAGTTTTATATTATTAAAATAATGGGCTCTCCCAATTAAGCAAAAGCTTGAGCTCTGGAAGAGAGAGTTCAAAATAATGTTATAAGTACGGTAATTTGGAAAGATGTACTGTATAATTCAATGTACGGTAATTGAAAAGTAATGAATCATCTCAATAGTCTAATAAATATGATGTACTTTGTATACATGAAGCCCAAGGTGTACAGAATGGTAATATATCAATACATATTGCATGAAATCTACTTAAATTCATTTGTATTGAGTTTAATGTGGAATCATGTGGAAAATATCCATAAAAGATAAGACTAGATAATTATTGTTAAACCTAAAAAAAGGTGAGGATAGTTTAGGCAGTTACATCATTATCAATTTCAAATAAAAACAATATAGGCCTATATATACCGGTAAGGCTAGGCGTACACCGGTTAGTCAAGACAAGACAAGATTAGTCACATAGTTGCTTATGAAGCAGCTCACACTGATGCATTGAATAATCGGTGTGTGTTGCTTCATAAGCAACTATGTGAAGTACTGTGACTAATCTCGTCTTGTCTTGACTAACCGATGTACGCCTAGCCTAATACATGCTTCTGCTATTTTGTTTAGTCGATAATTAAGATGATTGCTATTGCTCTGCTCTCTCGAAGTGTACCCGGGAGTGGTGAAAACTGGCGCATACCAGTTCAACGATGGAACACGTTACGTGGGAGATTGGAACGATCGAGGTCAGAAGCATGGCTTTGGTCAGATGACCCTGCCCGACTCGACAAGGTACCAAGGAACATTTCACAACGGACTGTGTTCTGGCCTGGGAGTCATGTACTTCCCTGATGGAGCTAAGTATGATCGAACATTTTTGTATTGTTCAAATCGAATATTTAGGGGCCGTTCCATAGCCCCCTTTAAACTACATGGCCGCGGCCTTCAATGTGACAACGTCGCTGCATCGGCTTGCATGAGCAATAATGCAAATGTGTTTTATAAGTCATGTGTTTGTAGTGTTTTTTATAAGTATGATTTTATAATGAAACCAGCCGGTATTGCGAGGTTATCACATTGAAGGCCGCGGCCATGTAGTTTATAGGGGGCTATGGCCGTACTCATGAACGTTCCCTTCGTAAGATTTTAACTATGAGTTACTACAGCTGATCTATCTGTTTGGCGTGAGATCGCCATTTTCTGAAAATTCATCTTGCAAAAGAAAAACTTATGAAAGGAACGTTTATAAATACGGCCCTCAGTATCTAAAAATTGGAGTGATCACACGTCTAGAATAATAGAGACATCATATAAAAACAGTTGAATGCAGGTAGGCCTATAATAATACGTATTCCTGGCAATCCCAGATCCTTATGCAATAAGAGGAGCCTTCATCGCCTTGAGAATAAAGATATTTTCTACAAATGCATCAACTACAGAAGATATAATAAGGCTAAAAATGTTTTGAATAGGTGTTATCAAGTTTTTGTTTCACAGGTGTCAAAAGCAGTGATGGAAAACAATTTTGCCGAACTTTTTGTTTTGGCTATTTTATTCCGTTGTATGTGTTCATTTGAAAAAAATAATAATCAGAAATAGGAAACTACTATTTATGAAAATATAATAAACCGTTTCTGAATGCTGAATTTTATAAGAGGCAATAACATTGATGATTTGTGGAATGTTTCTGCACGTGGAAGAATGAACTGTATCAGTAAATTAAAAGTATACTACTGTAAGAAACGAAGTATTCAAGTAATTTGAAAAATTCGAATGATTCAAGAATTTGGATTGTTAATTAAAATACAGGAAGAAAAATAACTATTAGAATAACTCTAGCACAGAGTCTAATGATCTTAAAATTGGGTTTCAATATAAAACTATACCGTACTTGTTTGGTATAACTTATATTGTATACTTATATAGTTTGACCTCACTTTAGTTACAAGAAGTAAATAATATGGGGGAATTGAATAGAATTAAAAGTAACTTTATTAATAAAAAATGAAATACTAATACATATGCAAGGTGTTATTTATCTGAGGAGGGGAGCTTATAATTAAAGCCCGGTCTAGACGCTACGACTTGTCCAACTTAAGTCGTACAACAAGTCGTTCCAACTAGTTGGAAGCAAAGTTGGATGAGTTGCATCGCGTCTACACTGTATAAGATATTGTATTTATGAATTATTGTGAACAGATACGAGGGGGAGTTGATGCAGGGATGGTTCCACGGACATGGCGTTTTCTGGCGAGCTGATGGAATGAAATTTGAGGGAGAATTTCGAGGAGGACGAATTTGGGGGCTGGGTATGCTATATTTTAAAAATAAATCGCCCCTTCAGATCAAGATCGAATATAAAAATTACTTTAATTCTATTAAAGTAACTACGTAGTAGGCTACTGTACAGTACTACTATTTCACTGAAAATATTTAAAACTCTTACTTAAATTATTTGACAAAAGTGGGATGCATACATGCATTTCACTCCTGATGAGCAGCACAATTTTTTCATTCATCATGGCCACACTTTCCAACCCCTAAAAACAAGCGCCCCTGGTGACAGGCTAATGAAGCTCCTCCATCAGGAGTGAAATCCCACTTTTGTCAAATGATGTAAGTACGAATTTCAATTATTTACAGAGAATTACTAGTTCTTGAGTATTTCGATTTGGAAATCAACATCGAGAAAATAATATTCCAGAATGTACAAAAACATTTCGCATGCATATTTGTCATGTTCTAGCTGTAATCATTTGACTGTTATCATTGATTGACGAACATCGTTCAATTTTGTTGAAAATTGTCACCACTATAAATTGTCATGCAAATTAGAATTTTCAAAAGTAGCCTATTGCTAGTTTGTGGTGTAACAAAATAACATAATTAATCTTACTGACATGTTATAAATCGTTTTAAGGTTTTTAGTATTTAATCTACTTTGACAGTAAAACGTAATAATAGTCTACTCATTGATTATTATCTATTGTATGCCTATTAAGAGTAACACACATTATAATAATGAGGGCTGAGCTCTGTTTGCCCATAAATCTCTCCCATGATTTTATGAAATCGCCAATAACTATGAAATTACGCCTATTAGGCTATATAAATCAATAAGCCTATTTTATTTTTGAGGAAACGAAATTTAAATATCCTATTTTATTCTGTGCACATCTAGCGGGTCAAATTTTTAAATTTGACTTTATTTGAAATATTAAATTTTTAAAATGTTTCAATTTACTTGATCTAAATTTTTTTTAATTGGACTTAATTCATTACTGTATAGAGGTATCAAATATTTTGGAAATTAACATTTTTTTATTATAGGAATGGTCACATTCAATGACGGAAGTCATGGATTCCCAAGGAATGAAGGATTCTTTCAAGATTGCCGACTCATTAGAAAAAAACGCTGTCCAGAAGTTGTCCAAAAAGCTCAGAAAGTTGCTCTACTAGCCCGGGCCCAATCTGAAGAGAAATGAGTTTTCAAAAAATCTCGATATATTTACAATTTTATTGCTCGTTTACAGATGCATCCTTGAAATTGATTTATTATGAATATACAGCTAATGGTATTGTAGAACGTTATGAATTTAAATAAACATGTTTTTCTGTTGACCAACAAAAATTATTGTTTCTATTCGTTCTCTATCTTTACCGAGTCATCTCTGAAAACCGTTATTATAAAATTGATTTAGTTATAAATGTAATTTAAAATACAATACGAAAACAGAGGAAAAATCAATACAGGCTACAGTAGAAATTGAATTAAATTGATGACATTTTCTTGTAATGATTTACTTATTTTTGAAAAAAAATGTGCCAAATAGTACATTCAAATGACTTTTCACGATAGTTTTCAACTTTAATAAATTTAATGTCAAAAGTTATATAAAAATGGACAATGGCGAAACACAGAATGGTATATAAATCAAGAATACTAGAATACACAGTAGGTTTCACGCGCAGGTTCCACCCTGGATTTAGAAAGCAGTGACCGTCACTCGGAACCCAGTATACAAGTGTATATTGTAGTAGGATTCGTCTGGCAGCGAATGACTGTTCAACTTTTCCATGGTAACTGGGTTCAGAGCCACGTCTATCTCACAGCAGATTATTGTGCATCTTACTCATTACGCCTACCGTGTATTCTGGTATCCGTGGCATATACAATACAAAAATTCAGTTTGAGTCATTGACATTCAATCACTTAGCCTACAGTTCAATCACTTCGACTTGTTTCGATTGATTACTATCACCATCATCATCGTCGATTGTTACTGTAATAGGCACTTCACACACGTCGTCGTCACCATCACTGTTTTCTTCGCTTATTTTGTCTTTTATCGATTCTGTTTTGTCTTTTACTGATTCGCTGTTTTTAGAACCTTTTTTCGCCGATGCGATCAGTTCGAATTTTCGCTTTTTTATTTCGTGCTCGAAAAGTTGACGTTTTTCGTCTGACAACTTCTTATGTTTGGCAGCGTCGGGCGATAAAGGTGCAACTAGTCCCGGTGAGATTTTGTAATGCACTGATGTGGAATCTTCACTTCTTATCACGAATGTGAATCTGAAAACAAGAGAAAGTTATTAATCAAGCACACACGACATGCATAAATAGCTAATGCATTATAAACAGAATTCATTTTGAGTAGCCCGAAGACAGCAAAACTGAATCGCAGATAATCAAAGTAGGTAATCTCAGTACGGTATAAGTAATCTTCACCGAATCAATTAACGTACTCCATTCACTAATCTGGAGTACGGAATTAAAGTGAAAACAATGAAATTGTGAAAAAAATAATACATATGGAGGGGTGATCACGGTAGCCAGACATTAATTTTCTATTATGCGATACAGATTGAATTGAGTGTGAAATTTGAAGTGTCAACCATGCTTTAAAAGGAACCTTGCTGAGTTGGATCTCAATGGAATGGACGTAGATGGAAAGCTTGGAAATTTTGACATTAAAAATAGTTAATAACTTGTTAATAGGTCTAATAACTTGTTAATGGTCTACACTCAACACTCTACAATACATAAGTGAAGTGATCAGATTTAATAATTAATTCAGAGATCAATGTATTCAGTATTCAGTGATAGTCTGTATGGTTAATGTATTTATATTATTCTAATATGCAATAATATATTTTCGCATGAAAACCAAGATTATAAGATTTTGCTTTCAGTTTTCGGTAGAACGTATTCTTATTATTTTACTTTCAAATGAATGAAATATTTGTACATTAAATGGATAAGTGAAGAGCTGAGATTCAGTTATTTTGTAATAAGTTAATTGTAGTGGACAAGGTTTCTTTTATTTAATTCTTACATGGAATTTTTATGTTTCTTCTCCATCTGCTTTCTTATTTCCAAGATCCACTCTGGCGTGATGATTTGTAGATATGAGACTGGCACATATAAATTTTCGTCACCATTTGGCTTGTCAGCGGCTGATAAGTAAATCAAATCCAGTTCTTCACTGAAGTGATACTCAACATTCCAAAGTATTTCAACTGCAATAAAGAATACAAAAAATACAGTTATTTTTCCATTGCATATTTTTTAAGAATTCATTGATTTTCAAAGTGATAATGGTATAATTTGAGATGGATTGTCAGTGTTTGATCACATAGAGTGGCTATTTTTAATAGAGATCTTCACTAACTTGGATAATGACATCTTATCTTGCAGGGGGTCATCGTTGTCGTAGTTCGTAGTCCCTCTCTCTTGCTACCAGACGACTGGGAAAAATATATCGGTGTCTGGAAGATCTCAGACTATTTTTGCGCTACAAAAATGCAGTCCTATCACGTTTGGCTTGCAACATTGAACTTATAATACAAGAATTGATAATTTTATTGCTTATAAAAGGAGCTTGTAATTTGGCTGAATTTTATTGGTGATACTCTGTATTATAAGAGTTTTATAAAACAAATATATAAAATTATTAAGTTTAAAGTATAAATTATTAATAAATGAATTTATTTGTTTGAAGCATTATCTTATTCAAGTATAGAAGTTTAACGTATAAAGTTATAAGTTTATTATACAAGTTAATATACTAAATATTATTATATACGTTAATTATAAAGTTCTATAAAAACAAGTCCCAGATTACAGAAGTGTAAAATATTTTTTTTTTTCTAGATTGAATTACCTTCACATAGTTCCATATACGTTTGAAATGCTAGGGATATTGCTTTCTGGTTCTTGCACCCTGTCGATACCATTTCCTGCATCTAAAAAAAATTAAATCACGTAGGAAAACAATCAATTCTTTACACAAGTTGCTCTTTTTTGACTTCTATTCAGTAATTGTTTAAAAATAACTAAATAAATAAATTTTGTTTTTTACAAAATAATGATAAGTTCACTATCAACTGCTTGTTTGTCCAACTTGGGACCTTCATGGAAGCATGATTTTTGAAAAATATAAATTGAAAATAAATATACACCGAAAAAACATTAACAAACTAAATGGGAGAACCCGCATAACACGAAAATAACAAATAATCAATTTCTTCTGATTATTTTTTATAGATTTGAAGGTTTTTAATGTGTAGGCCTATAATAATAATTTTCCAATAACTTCATGATTTAAAATATTGGAAGTTCTTAACAACTGTAAAATATAACACATTATAAATTCTCCATGCGAAAAAATGCATTACGGTACCATAAATAAATTGAATAAAGAAAGTAGAAGTACATTTAATTATATTATTGAATACACTCCAAGAAGCATGGATAACCACAACAACCAAATTGAATACCGTAACTTACCACAGGATGAATTATTTTAGCGGCTGGCATGCTCATTTTATACAGGGAGTTGATGTGGATCGCTCAATTCCTCTAGAAACATAAAATAACAGCACTGGTATTAGATGATTTTTTTTTTGCTCGGGTTTCACAAAATACAGTTTATGAGTTTAGAAAAACGTACCGAGATTTCTTATCAATTATCAATATTCTCATCAATTATCTCTATATTCTTATCAATTATCTCTGGCAAACTCTGGTAGAGTTTACCAGAGATTGATAATGGTGTAACAACCGAAACTGCAGTATCTCGTTGTTTTATTAATTACTGTATGTGGTTTTGACAACATCAAGTCTTCCTATTCGATATTCGTATTTGGTGTGAATATTGTGTTCAAAAGGTCCAGGCCATGGAACTTCATGTCCAGTTATAATTGGAGAATTGGAGGAGCGATCTAGTTTAGATGGATTTTTGACAACCGTAAGTTAACTAATCTTAGCGCCTGAACCTTACAACAGAAACTGCAACTCTTGGCCGGCCCCATATCTTCTTTTTGAGCATCTGGAAACTTTCTTCAAGGTAAGTTAATGTTGACAACAATTCAATTAAGAAAATATCCATAACAAAGAGGAAAATGCATAGCCTGCTCGGGTACATATCAAGGTGTCACCCTGACAAACCGGCACCTTGTAAAACAGGCTTTGTGGTGATGGGTTGACGTCTATCGTCTCTGACAAACTGTCACCATTCTAATGACAGCTCCATACATGCGGCATTTGGCAAATACCGCATGTATGGAGCCGGCATAAGGAGGTGACAGGTTGTCAGAGTGATGAGTTGACGCGAGCGTGCATGGTGATAGTTTGTTGTGTACGGTGATGACAAACCGACAAAAGAAATCACCATCCCGGCTGGCTCCTCCGTTGAAAATATATTACATATTTGCCCACAAGAATATTTTATCAATGTGGTTTTAAAAAATGTTAGGCATAAATACACAAAACATGAATCATTTTTTCAAAGTTTATTTTGAGTTAAAAGCATGGTATTGTCGGTCTATAACCGCCTGTAGAACCATGGCCACCGTAGAACATGGTACGGTGGCCATGGTAGAACACGCAGACTGAGATAGGTGCGGAGTGCCGGGTTGACTCCTTGACGCAAGCGTGCAAAGATACAGTTTGTTGTGTACGTTGTCAAAAAACCGACACTTCCTGATACCGATGGTGACGGGTTGTCAGGGTGACTTTTTTCCGCAAGTCAAGCATGCGAATTGAGAGTTGTCGTGTATGGTGATGACAAACCGACACATGCCGGTATAGACGAGTAGCTGCCAAACATCAGCGCTCAAGTGAGAGACAGAGGAACAACTTGTCGGGATTTTTTTTTTTTTTTTTTTTATCGTATGGCTTTTTTTGTCGGGATTGAAGATAGGTTAACATTGAATCAAATGTAAAAATGTCTGTTTTCAAACCCATCCTATTTGATAAATATTCAGCCAAAATATTCCAGTAACTTATAAAATCAAAGCTAGGATGTTCAAGAACACTTCAGTTGCCTTTAAGAGAGAAGAAACAAAGATAATTTCAATTTGATCCTCTTTCCAAATCATTCCTTTCTAAAAAAAGAGTGAGATAAGTACAGATATATGAAATATAATATTGAACGTAAATAGATGGAATATGGAAAATATAAGATGTAAATATAATGTTGTAATCGAATTAAATATTATTTGTGTAAAATAGTTGATGTCCTGAGAATAATAATGTCTTTTACTCATGACATTGATTGTTGCATATATAATATTGAACGTAAATAGATGAAGTATGGAAAATATAAGATGTAAATATAATGTTGTAATTAAATTAAATATTATTATAGTAATAATTTATTTGTCTCTGGAATAATAATGTTTATAATACATACGATACTGATGGTTACTCATAGCGGGAGTTCAAACTTCAAAAATCCTAACCTAGCAAAAAGAGTCTAGCAACAAGATGACAAAAATTCTGATAAAAGTACTTCAATCCAATTAATACATTCATTAAAACACCTTGAAACCACTAAATAATAGATAGCAATAACGTATTGATGATACATTAATGATTTAATTGAATTCTATTCCAAAATCGTGTTTTGTCCCTATCTCACAATGATAAAATCCCGACAAGTTGTTCACTCTCTCTCACCTAGAGCGCGCTGATCAGGTCTAGGAGCTACTCCTCTATAGTAGATGGATGCAGGGCGTCTTGACGGCGTCGGTATATTTTTACGAGGTGACAGGTTGTCGCCTGTGTCCAAAATGCCGTGGTGACACCTAACGGCTTCTCATTTATGAGATGTTTCATCTCCTTATCTGTTATAAAAAATAATTATATTGATGCTATAGAGCAGGCGGGAAGCAGTCTGGATGCCACCCCTATAACATCAATGTTTTTTTTTTAATAATATCACAGATAAGGAGATAAGCAGATACAGAGCGTGCCATCCAAATTGGCGTCTAGGGGAGGCTGTGCGAGAGAGATGGATAATCTCTCCCACCACGCTTCCCCTCCAGCCGCTAAGGCTAAGTCAGTGAAGCAAATAACATCATAGAACTGCTAGGTAACCGAAGCGAATATGAATTTTTTTATAAAGCTGAGTTTGCCAGCTGAATGAACTTTTGAAATTTACTGTACCGCGAGTCAGCAGGCACTGTAGTGGGAGAAAGCGATCAACGCGCATGCTCCAGTGAGAAGCCAATTTGGATGGCACGCTCTGTAAGACATCTCATAAATCTAGTTAGCCTACCAATATTCTATGACTCAAGATACATGGTCGGCTGTCCAAAAGGTAATCGGGTTACACAACCGTCGTAAAATGACGTTATTTCATGGAACCTATGAAACGAAATCGCTAATGAGTTCCAGATAATAAATTTATTTTTAGGCGGTTACATTTAATTGGCGTTTTTGCGATCGGCTACTTGATCTCTTATTTCTGTTCCACAGCCTATAACTAAAGACAATATTAGAATACTTTAGTTTTTATTTAGTTAATTAGTTTCCAAATACTAATAGTTTCCTATCGTCTTTGCTATAACTAACCTCAATTACAGCCATGATATGAAGCTTGAAGTTACCCAATCTTGCCGCTCAGCTGTCTTGTCAACACTTGAACAACAAGCAACAAGAGAAGTCACGAGCACAAGGTTTGAGAAAAAAGTATAGCAGGATCCATTTCACTTGTCATAAATCAGCTGATCGACGAGCATATGATCACAATACTTAACCTACAAATGCTGAATCTCGTAGATTATTGAAAAGGTCTTTTGAAAAGTTATTCTTTGAAAGTTCTTCTTTAAAAAGGTCTTTTAAAGACTTTGAAGGTCTTTAAGACTTTCAAGTTTTTTGATTATTTCGTCGAAATCACTTTTTGATTATTACTGGATCAGCTGATTTATGACAAGTTAATTGGATCTTGCTATACCCACATATCAATACAGTACCAGCGTCAATGGGAACTGCAGACAGAGCTGCTCTGTTGCATCGTTGCACGTCTTGTTGCAACGGAGATACAATGAATTTATAGCAATGAATTTGTGACACAATTTCAGTGAATTACGACAGTGTGGATCATATTCCTGAATGGACATACGATGTTCACGCGATCCATGCAATCCCTTTGTGCATGTCCATACTTGCTCGATTTTCGTCATAGCACATGACGCATGCGGCGTAGCATTTGTTTTCCCGTCTAATTTCAATAGGATGCATGAAGCCATGGCCTTCTCCAGAATTAGGTATAAATATGAACTATGTCTAAAGATGACCAAGGTGAAGCTCAAGACGAACAGGAAGACGACAAGCATGACAAAACGAAAGTCGAAACGAAAATCGACAAGGTGTGGACATAGCTATAGACAGATGCGGCCTGTAAAATTGGCCCACTTTGTCGTTGACCCTCACTGTCGTCATCGACCTATGATGCAGTGATAAATCATCATATATCACGTGGAACTCAAAAAATTCTTTAATAAAATTTTCAAATTGTTAAATTTTTCCCTGATAGTTCATTAGATAGAAATCTCGAGAAAGTTTGGAATTATTCTTCATCCGACAAGTTATACAATACAGCTAGCATAAATTTTTGGCGGCTAAACATCGATATTTCGTGAGTCGAAAGTTGTTCGCGTTCTCAATCTCAAGCAAGCAGGTGGAAAGTTGAACTCTGGTGTAATTATTTTCTTGATTCCGATATTCTAATAATTTCCTTACAAATTATTATAAAGTAACATTCTTTCTCTAATTGTGAAGATGATTCTTAGCTGAATTTCGTAAAGAGCGTGATGTTCTTGAGAATGTTCAAAGTGGTGTAAATAATTGGTTAAAAATTTCGATTTCTCAAGATTTGGTTAGGCGCTTTGTGTTCTTTTTACCGAACGTCGTTATTTATTCTTGATCTTGTTTGACTATAGTTTAGAAAGAAGAAATGCCTCTTCTCAACAAGAAAAATTTCGTGATCAACGATCCTCCACCCAATTTGAGAGATGATGAGGAAGTATTCTACTCTGAACTGACAAACGAGATTTTCAGAGATTACGAGTAAGTAGATGCAATGTGGATTTCATTTTGTACTTGAGGTTGAGCGTGTTACTCCTTGACTAGTATCCACGATTGACCTACCTAAAATTTTCAATACATTGTCTCAATATTCCTTTAATAAAAGTAGTTCAGTTATCAATCTTATGTTTGTTGCTACTTCAAGGACCAAAGATTCTATCTAAATTCTGGAATTCATTGGAATCACACTCGCAACCATTCCAATACGTAGCCTACCTATTTTTGCGGATGTAGCCTAACCATTAATATTGTATTACCTACTTTTTAATCTATCTTTCTTGGTATTGCGCTGGAAGTTGATCATTCGTTATTTTGACAAGATTTTGACTTTTTACATGAATTATGGAAAATCTCCATAATTCTATTAAAAATAATATTGGAATGTCATATCGGGTATTCATTCAAGGATGCAGCCAACCTAGTCTGTTGAGATCAGTGTTGATTTTCTTTAAATCTGATTTTTTACAAAATATTTTCACATTTTATGATCTTTCATATTCTGCAGTATAATTTTACTCATATATACACTCATATTCAGTTTCTTTCAATATTATTAACGTTGAATTTCTAATAAAACTTGATATGTAATCGTCATTAAACCTTTATTCTTCATACACTTATTACATCTGGACGTCTATTTACCTTGGTCCAACTTATCAATCATAAGTATGCTACAGTGTCAAGAAGATGTTGACGCAAAAACACGAGTTCAATCGTTTCTAGATTATAAAATTTTCAAGTAGAATGGGCTAATAGAAAAATCAGTCATATCATAATTTGAAATTTCTTTTTATGGAATAGGCCTAAAGCTTCAATTTAATTTACAGCATAGATTCAAACTAGATAGTTGTATTCCACTGAGGAATCACCAACCCTTTCTTTAATCAAACAAATCTTTCTACGCCTAATGATCTACCAAATGTTAGTACTTGTATGCACATCTTCCTCCGCTTGGTCTTCTGACAATACAATCAGAAAACACGCCTAGTAGCTTATGATATTGAAAAATGTTGTTTATTGACCACACTAGCCCTTATTTTCTTGTCGAATACAACATTTATATTTATTCCACAGAGAGTTTTGCGAAAGAATCTTCCTTTGCAACTCCCTGGTGTGGTCATGTAGCTACACAGGCCGATCTGGCCTCACCTATCAGGAGGCTATCAACTCGGAACTGCTGGCCAAGAAGATGCTTAATGAGTTTCCGCTTAAGGTAAGCTTTTTAAAACATTTCTTTGCACTTTATTATCCAAAGAAGGTAAAATCCTGATCTTATTCAGATACTGCATTGAGTAAACCACCTGTTACAGTCTCTAAGTAAATCTTTTGATAATTCTTGTAAAAAATGTATTGGTCGCCAGTCGTGTTATTCCTCTAATAGACCTATGTTTCCGATTTATTGATTACAATTTGCAATTATTGGAATTGAATACAGTGTAATTTAGAATAATGTCAAAATTTATCATTGCAAAATCTTTGACTTGGAATGTAGCCCTGTGACTTTAAGTATTACAGTTTGAAGTGTAAGGTCGCGGTTACATTGGATGTTATTTGATACGAATTGTGAGAGCGAAAGATGCTCGCACACTAGACAAACATATAATAGTTTGCAGTTTGTCTGCTATGGATGTCTAGTCTATGGTTATATTTCGCTTATAGGCTAACTCGTACTCATTCGCCTTAATCAATCAATTGATGAATACCTTAAAAAGAAATCTTGATCTCCTCTATCTTCATAGTAATTCATACAATGGAACATTGTTCAATATTGTTTATATGATACAAAATATTGAACTTTTTCAGTTGAGAATCCCTGTTTTATATCTAACAACTTTAACGGAGAGATCATCCTTGCTTGAATTTGCCGAAGATGTTTTTGCATTTGCCAGAGATCGATATTTTATCGGTGAGGAGGTAGAGGTCAACTTCACAAATGACACTTGGTAAGTCTCTTCATCCTGAATTCGATAAAATTGATTTGTGTAATGTGTAACTTTTTTAGTGATTCCGGTCTTAGGCCTACCAACACGTCTGTTTGGTACGTGACTCGCTGGTGACTGACTAAGCATATAGCTAGGTGTGTCGCTTGCAGTATTGCCAACTGATATAGTTCGCAATACTTTTGTTCACAAGGACCCTTCACTATGTTAGTAACTTGGCTCTTTGTAGTGTGGCCTTGGGCTAAGCGAGGCTCTTGTAGTGTAAAACTTATCGTGGAATACAAGAAATGAATAAGGTAATTGGTATTTTCTTTTAATTAGAACGAATATAAATTTACCGCAAAAAACCAATTATTAATTAAATTTAGCAAATACATGAAAAGCGCAGTGAAAATGTTGAGAATGCTGTGTGTTCTGTATGGATATTAACCAACTTCATTATCTCGACCCTTGTATTAGAATAGTTATTTGCATAAATCCAGTAAATGATAGTAAGGGCTTTAAGTAGTACAGACTACAGAGACTGTATAATAACAGTTTGGCCATTTGTGTGTAAAGGCTCATAACAGATTGTTGGAACATATTCTTTACCGCCTCTACCATACTTTTGCCAATTTTATTAAATTTTGATATGGGATACAGGCAAAAATGAATCCATTCAATCATTTGTTGAACTTATTTCAAGAGAAACAACATTATAAAGAAATCTTCTAACATAAAAAATAGTCTTTCCACGTTTGACATAGCTTTAAAAGATTAAATCAATGATGAAAACTTACATTGGCAAATATTGTAGGCAGGGCTTTTTCCCAGAAAATTAGGTTCAGGTACTCTAAAATTTTCGCTTAACTCATTGTTAAAATATTCATATGTGCCTAGCAAAGATGTACCGGAACACTGTTCCGGCTGAAAAAAAGCCCTGATTGTAGGTATGAAGTGAATTACTCAACAAAACATTTATGATTTGCGTATCATTTCAATGCAATCTTATGGGAATTGGTAAAAGAATGGCTAGATCTGACCCATCAAAAGTGTGAGATAGTTTCTGTAATACAGACTATTATGAAAGAGGCGAGTTCTCTTTCAAACTCTGTTTAATATTTCGATCCAAGGCTTAATTAATTCAAGTCTATTATCAAATGTGATGTGTGTATATTAACAAAGTATGATTGTGTGTGCCAGGAGCGATTGCCGTATAATCAAAGTGCAGTATCCGACGCAGAAACGCCTGCAAGAGCACAACCAGCAGAATCAAAAGACAAAGTCGGGCGAACGCGACTACTGGCCACCGGCCGGCCTCTACAGTTACGAGGTGGAGGTGGAGGAGAAGGGGGAGGGCGATGCGGCGACGGCGACCAGGCACTTTGTGTCGGCCGACAAGGTGCGGCGTCGCAAGGGCGTCTACACGCGCGAAAAGAATCGCCTCTACATCAAACAGTTCGTCGAGCGGCAGGACAGTGTTTGGAAGTTGAAGGTCAGTAGCCGATTGCCCCACTATTCCTAGAGAAAGAATGCAGGCTTTCATACTCGAAACTAGGCCTAATTGATTGTGCACAGTAATGATTGAAATTTGAATACAAAAAAATTCGGCATGAAAACATGGATATTGAAAAGGGATTCTTAAGCAGTTTCAAACTCGATTTACCTCGGGTTTGAAAAGTGTATGAATGTTCCAGTTAAAACGCAAGGATTTTGCAAAAGTACATCAATTCTAGAAAAATTTGCAACATTTCGAAGATGTAAGAGTTTTAGATATGATGATAATAAATTAGCTTGAAAATATTATTGTAAATATCAAATAAATACCCGCTATCTCAATATTTTGAAAGAAATTTTGATAAAATAAAATTGTTATTTGAAAATATTATTTTGATGTGAATGACTTTTGTATTGCCTGTTTTTCTAGTAGTTTAGCCTTCTTAAAGTCTATCAAAGAGAAAACGCATAAGTTACGATTGGATTAATAGTTACTGGCTGGATTATCCGTATATTGGATTAACCGGACTTATCCACTTTGAATCTGAATTGAATTATGTGAAAGTAAACCTCTCTGCAATTACAGAACATCTACGAGTAATATCCACTAGTAATATTTATGGTTTATGAAAATTCAGAAAGTATATAAAATTGAATATATCTAATAAACATAAGGACGGCATTTCAAAATATTGATTTTGTTTTGTTTATTGATGCCAACTTTTCTGTTGCAGAAATCTGTGTACCACAAGTATGGCATTGACAAAGTCAAGTTCGACATGATTTTCTGCGGACCAGCTATGGTGTCATTGGCGCCATCAAAGAAGAAACCTGTCATCAAGAAACCTGTCAAGGACGCGACCAAAAAAGAAATTAAAAAACAGAAGGTTCAAGGATCAATCGATAAGTACTTTGCAAAGCGAAAGTCCGGAGACAAACAAGAAAATAGTGGTGAAAGTAATAATCAGAAAAAACCTACACCTAAAAAACCAGGTGAAACGCCGCAGAAAACGCTCGTACAAAAATTGAAGAACAAGTACAAAATGAACGCCAAGAATGGCAAAGTGCTGAAGACAGCTAAAGACAATAAAACTGAAAAAGTACCGAGGGAACGGAAGAAAAAGGAAGTACCGGTTAAAAAGTAAGTGATATCTTTATTAAAGTAATATCTTTTCAAGTATTAATTCTATTACTCTTATGTTAAAAGTGTGTCACATTATTTCTATACCACATTTTTGAAAGCTATTTGAGCCATCAAGATGAATATTATTTTGGATTTTTGCTATTCACTATTTATTGTACCTGTATTAACGTCTTGAATGTGAAACTCACTCTACGTTAGTTCTTTATTGTGGAGAATTCAATTTTATTACTATATTTGCGAATCTATGTGGTTTAATTCTTTGCTTGCTCAGTATTTCACTTCAAAAAATGTTCTTTCAAGTTGGAAATGCTGTGCTAAGTATATAGACCAATTTGTTTCTTGTGATAATAATAGAAAAATTGTGGTTTGATAATAAAAGAGCTTTACAAGTTTAATATTTCTTTTCACATAGGAATAGTGTTATTGTAAATTTGAAAAAAATATTTCAAATCAGATTACAGATTATACCATGAATGGGATTTTCCATTACTACATTATTAATAAATCAAACCATAGATTTTTGCTCTTCTTTCACTAAGTTTTGGTTGTGAATTGGGAGACTGATTTACATGGATGGTGACTTGAACCGTTGTAAGGGTGTAGTGATACAGTTCTGATACAGTTTAGGGTGTAGTGATGGATAAGTGACTTCATTTTTCACTTTTTTCATTACGCAAGTTCCTATAGTAATGATAATGAAGGTAATAATAACAATAAAAAGTATGTATATTGCTATAATAATTATTATAATAGTAATGAAAGTAATCTATCATTAGCCTATCATTTCTTCATTATCAGGAACATTCTTTTTAGAATGTGGCTCAATAGTCGAGTCAATCCATCCAATATAATTATATACTTGAATAGTCAAAATAATTTTTCTTTTTTCTTCCAGGCCCTTGACTAAAGACGAATTACAAAAGCTTGCTGTGGAATGCAAGGACAAAGATGTGAAAGAAAAATTTGCATTCCTAAAGAAGAATAATCTAACTAAAGAAGAAAAGGTCCAAGTACTTGAGCTCGTGAAAGAGTATACAAAGTTCAGAGAGGATCTAGAATGCAGCACGCTTAAGGTAGGTTTTTGTATTGTATTTACATTTACTCTATCAATTTTCAATTTTTGTTGAGAGTTTTCCTCTTTATTAAATACCGGTATTTCAATTCAGTCTATTGACAATTTATGCATATCATGATTACCTCTTCCATCGATTTCATTATTTCTTTCTCGTAGTCTTATTTTTCACTTTGTCTTGATGAATAAAGTTTCATCTCAATTTTAGTTACTTTGAATCTTTGTCTATAAAATATTTAAAAGTAGGCCTATTAGTTAATTTATTACATACCGTAATCAAAATTTAGCTACGTCAAATGGTTATAATTCTAATGAACAATTGAAAACATTGACTCAATTGAAAACAATTAATTCATGCTTTGCAATAAACAGTTTCTCTTCCGAATTTTCACCAATTGTCAATCGTATGCCATTCTAATTAATTGTATTTAATGTTACATTGCAGGAATTGCCGGCTCCACTTCCCATTAAAATGAGAATACCCAACGAGCTATTTGGTGATTTCCTACATATGCTGGAATTTTTCAATTCGTTCAATAACGTTGTTAACGTGAGAGATTTCTTCTCAGGTGGCATCACATTTGAGCTTCTAGAACGCGCACTTGTTGAGAAGGAGGTTGCCGGTGAGAGATTATTTTCATTAAAAATACTGACAATTGCACAAAACCCAAGTAAATGTTACCTTCGTAAAATGGTGTAACATAGCTTTATATGTAACATAGCTTTATTGGGAAATCATTGAAAGCATATAGGGTTCCATCCGTGAAGCTATGCTTCGTCTATCACTTTTGAAATAAATTAACAAAGGTTATGATTCAAACCACGAAAAATTAAAATTTACCCACTATAGTATCACTTCCATATAATTCATATTTTCATAAATTCGTTTGGTTTCATAATATTGTTCTTATTTGTAAAATTTAGTATGTATTGAATGGGCACATGCTGAAAAACCTAAGAGGTTTAGCAGGACCCGAAATTGTAATTATTATTTATTTTAAATAAAATTGATTGATTGAGTTCAACATGTTGTCACTTTTCAGGTCCTCTCAGTGATGTGATACATGTTCTTCTTGCGACCTTGTTCGAACTTCAGGACCAAGATGAGGACTATGATGATAAACTGAGTAAGTCATGTTTTGACTCAACAATGTTAGTATGAAATAGAAACACAATTATAAATGAAAGTATGTGGGAACTTTTTCAAAACCACTATTTCAATTATTTTGAGTCCTGTCATAGCGTATGCTAATTCAATATTGATGAAAAGCTGTTCATTTTTATTGATTCGAAGAGAAAATTTCAACGACTTCATAAATTATCATTTTTACAGTTATTGAGATCGATATCCAGGTAGAATTCTCATATATTCTCATATCAACACTGATAGCAAGAAATTCAAGAAGAAGTTGAAGAACTGGCTGCAGGATAGATGTTTTTACACTGTGACAGAGTTTTTTACGTACGCAAATGGAGAGTGAAGGATGCTATTGAAATGACTGCAAAAATTTTAATTATTTGATTGTTTTATGATATTCAGGAGCTTTTGTCTTGATTCAGGTTAAATTGTTGTATTTTATTGACGATTGCAAAACATTCTATGTAATGTACATGCGAAAATAAATATATTATTATATCATTCCTAGTTAAGTGATAATTTGAACATTGGTGTCCAAACTTTCTCACTACAAAAAATAAAGAGCTTATTTACTATCGTGTTTTTTTCTGTATTTCAGGCTTGGACAGTGGTAGCGAACAGCAAAATGAAAAGATGGATCCGTTGATAAATTTTCGCTTGGCGGTGGCAGCTGCCACGTACAGTCAACAGTATCACGGCCATCCCATCAATGAGCTGACACTGGACTCTGCCTCCCTCACCGAGGTGCTTCGATTGCACATCATCTCATCGGGTCGCAGACTGATCGATGATAGTGACCACAGGTATAGTACTATTTTTTTAATTTCGTGGATGGCGAATGACTTTCACTTAACGTTTCTATGGTAACTGGTGATGCTAGGTTGAATTTTTTCACATAAATACTGTATGTAACATTTAAAAACATATTAAAAAAATTAATAGACCGAACATCATCCGTTACCATGGAAACGTTAAGGCTAAAGCCACAATACAAGGAGCTTCGCTTGGTGCCAAGAGCCAAGTGACTAGCATAGTGACTGATCCTAGTGAACGAACGCATTGTATAGTATTGCAGTTGGCCACACTGGAGCTAGTCATCAAGCGAGTCGCGTCACTTGCAGTGTGGCCATCTGCAATAGAACGCAATGCGTTTGTTCACTAGGATTAGTCACTAGGCGAGTCACTTGGCTCTTATCACCAAGCGAAGCTCTTTGTAGTGTGGCTTTAGCCTAAATGAAAGTCATTCGCCATCTGCCAAATTGAAAAATACTACTTGAGGCATAAGCACGCACTCATTTAAAGCTGTGTGTCCACGATCTAATTTTTCATCCAATTACATTCAATAAAATAACCTTCAACTAACAGCTGATTAGGTAAGGTATAGCAGGATTCTTTTAAATTGTCATAAAACAGCTGATTGATGTACGCTCGTTGACTAACGTTAAATCAGCTGTTTTCTGACAAGTTGAAAGAATCCTGCTGTACCCCTACATTAGACATGAACTGTAAAAGATGATACGGTAAAATTTCATATTATAAAGTAAGAGAGGGAGTTAACAATCGGAAGGGATTGAAGCTAGGTTATTATTGAATCAAATGTAAAAATGCCTGTTTTCAAACCAATCATATTTGAAAAATAATCATCCAAAATATTCCAGTAACTTCTAAAATCAAAGCTAAGATGTTTTAGAAAAGAAACAATGATCTTTTTAATTTGATCTTCCTTCCAAAAGGCTTACCTGCCAAAAGAGAGTGAGAGAGATAACGATTTATAAAATGTAATATTGAGCGTAAATAGTTGAAATATAGAAATAGTAAATATAATGTTGTAATTGAATTATTGAATGAAATATTATTTGTGTGAAATAGTTGATGTATTTGAAATAATCATGTCTTTTATACTTGCGATATAGATTGTTGCAAAACGCGGGAGGTTTAAACTTCAAACATTGTAACAGAGTCTAACAAGAAGATGACGAAAATGCTAATAAAATTACTTCAATCTGATTAATACCTTCATTAAAACACATTGATACCACTAAATAATAGGTAGCAATAAAGTATGGATGATACCTTAATGATTTAATTGAATTCTATCTCAAAATCGTGTTCCCATCACAATGTTAAAAACAAGTGAAATGCAATTTTTTCTGGCATCAAGGGCCTCTTTCTCCTCTCACTTGAAATGTTATCTTCTTTGTTTCAGGGGTCCCACCATGACTGTTGAAGATCCTTGTTCAGAATTGTGCTTGAGACATCCCAACTTGCTGAATGCGCTTAGTCAAAAAAGCATTTTTGAATTACCAATTGGTGAGTAATTGCTTCTTCTTTTCCAGTGTTTTGAATTGTAGAATCTTACATGTGTGAATTGTGAATGTAAGTTTGATTGAGAGTTCACTTGGATTTTGAATTCAGGGTAGCTCCAAGTTGAATAAATATAGCCTAATATCCACAATACTTATATAGACATACTTATATTACAATGTTCACCAATACAACTATAAAGTAAAATTCTCTTACATAATTTTCGAGCCGCTTTTTCTTTATTGCCTCATTAATGAAGTTTGCTTCCTCGCCGTGATGCCGTAGTATTTTTTTGTGTTTTCCTCCCTCTTAAGGATCTCCCATAATACTGTAATATGACAATTATATTCATAATTATTATTAAGCAAATAACTATTCATTAAATTTCATTAATGTTAAATTATTTTCCTTCAAATTAAATATTTATTCATAGATAGATGTACATAACGAATGTTCCCCACAAAGACATCAGTCTGGGTGTGGGAAATTCTATTTGAATGATACCTTATTGTGAATTATGAGGTCTGAAACATGTGCATTTCTTTTTTTCAGAGGACAAAGTTTTAATAATCAATTCATTGATTAATCAGATCCTCAGTTTTGGATCGATCAAAGAATCAATAGAAGAAGAATTGGAAAATCTGAGAGGAGCACGTGTTGAATTGAGATCTAAGAGAGCTGCTGAAGTGAAGCGCATCAAAGAAGCAGAGAAAGAGTGAGTATTTTGTGTTGACACTTATCTATGCAATTGGCGCTTTAATAACTTCAAGTTTCAATTAAGTTAATCACTATCTGTTTGAGGTGTTCATAATGAATTTAACATTTTGAATACTAAAGATCTACCTCTACATCCAGTACCTATATTAATATTGTATATTTATTCGAAATGCAAATACAAAATTTTGCTCCACTCAATAGTAGGAACATCAGGCTTTTCTTGAATAGGTTTGTCACTTCAGATTGTATATAAAAAATGCACAAATTTTGAAGTTCTCTTGCAATAATTTTCTGTGTGGCCCTTGATTATTATTATCTTCTGTTGATAAGAAAAGCTTATATTGTTAAGAAAATAATGAGATTGGCTTTAAAATTTCTAGAGCTCAAGCTTTTGCTTTTCTGGAAGAGCCCATTATTTTAATATCATGATAATATTAAACTTTCTTTAATGATTATGTTTTTCAATTGTACATACAGATTTAAATTAGCTCATAAGAATGTTTTGTTTCAGTTGCTTGTAAAAGAAAATGGCAATAAATTTGTTGATTTGGAAAAAATCGTGTAATTACTTTTCTTTCTGCTGCTAGATTGAAAGAACAACAGAAAGCGGCTACGGGTGAAAACAAGGATAAGGACAAGAGTAAAGAGAAGGAGAAGGAGAAAGACGGCATGGAGGTGGATGCAGAGCCGAAGACTCGGTTGAGACTGGACAAGAATCTGGTGTTGAAGGCTCGCGAACTGGCTCAGCTGGAAGTGCGAGTGCAGTGCCTTCCACTGGGCATGGACCGCGCCTTTCGTCGCTACTGGATCTTCTACTCGACGCCCGGTCTCTATGTCGAGGACAACGAACCGTTTCCTGGCACCTGTGTGCCCAGGTTAGTATTCGAAATATTTCAAAATTTATTTATTTTTGAAAGCATTTCCGAAACAAATGCTTACTGATATTCATTTGGTCCTTGCGTAACATGCGTAAACAAACGTATAGAATAGAATAGTTTTTATTCACTCGAGAGCTTGTTATAACAAACAGAGCTTTGTCACATATAACATACTTCAGATTTATCAATGTAATGAGAGTCTTTTGTATTTTCAAGGTCTTCACATTCACATGTTTGAGAATTCCCATTAGGCTGTGCATCAGATAAAATCTTTATGGTGATATTCGTTTTACAAATTTTGACATTGGGTATCAAGTTATCAATGTAACAATACTTTTTAGAGAGTGGCCTTTTTCTTGTTCATTAGTTTTTTGAGATATGGGCCCAGTAGAAATTTTCGAGAATTGATCTCAAAATTGGCTGCAAATTACAATTATGAAATTTTGAGCATGCAGCGAAGTGTATTGTCTATCACTATTGACATAATTAGTTTCTCAAAATAACCAATTTGAAAAAAAATATTTTCGAAAATAATTTCTTTAAAAAAATAACTCAATTTTCAATTAAATTGAGAATTTGTTATTTTTCTCAAAAGTTGATATTTCGAGAAACTAATTATGTCAAGTGATAGACAATACCTTCAAGCACGTATGCTCAAAATTTCATAATTGTATTTGCAACCAATTTTGAGATCAATTTCCCCGAAAATTTCTACTTTAGACGCCCATATCTCAAAAACTAATGAACAAGAAAAAAAATTTTTCCTCTAAAAAGTATTTCATTTTGATAGCTTGATAGTATCCAAATCGTAAAACTTGGGAAAATATCACCATAAAAAAGTTTTTTTTTAGCTGATGCACAGCCTTAATACTATATATCAATATCACATGTACAAGTAAATAAGCTGGATGTCTTATTACATGACACCCGAAAAATGACATAACTCCAATATTTTTATTATTACTGTCCTTATAGAAGTGATGAACTTTCTAATCTAACGTACCTCCAAGATGATGCGCGTCAAGAGGTATCGTAACAATATTATTTTATTTTACGAAACAAATAATAAATGTTATAGAATTTACAATACGGTACAGTATCTGTAATAGGTAATTTTCTTCTTTTTACTATCCGTGCCAAGTTATTGACATTCTTATGCTGCAGTAAAATATAACAACTTATATGTTGTGTAATGGAGGCGAAATAAACAGTCACTATTAATCAATTATCAATATTTCCTCACTTTGAACATTTCAAGAAATATTGAATTGAATACAAGAAATATCAATCGATAAAAAAGTAATCTAACTACGAAATAAGTCACTTTGGCTTATTCATATAAGCTTATTGACCTTGGCAAATTCATATTCAACTCTACTGGTTCTATTCGATACATCGATTCAATTCATGAATGGTGATATAATCGACATCTCAATGTCGATACAACAACTTACATATTATGTGTTCGCTATTACTTCTTATAATATTATGGCTTTTCTTGGCGGAGAGACGCTCTCGCGTGTTTCTCCTCGCTGAATTATCCAATGTTCCCTAATGATTTGTGAAATATAGTGGACTTGCAGGTTAAGGTCGTCCAACACTTTGATTTTTAACTTATAATTTGGGAAAATATTTTAAAATGTTATCCTTTTATGTTTTTAAATATTTCCATGTTCCTTTTTATGTCTCCTCCCTTCAATTTATCACCTTAATGAATATTTCAGCATGTTATATTATATTTGTGACACTTTCAATGTTGTTGAGTGTATACTCTTGTTAATACAACTTTACTGAATAAAGATTATTTGAATTTGAATTTTTGCAATTTACTCTCAGAGACGTAATCGACAGCCTGTCTCCCGACTCGCCGCTGAAGTACGTGCGACGTCTGTTCGACGAGGGAAGCGACAAGGAGAATTTGGCGGGCAGCAAAGCCAACAGCCGCAGTTCTGCCACGACAGCAACGGTAGTCAGCTGCAGTCCGAGCAAGAAGCTGTTGGTGGAGAAGAATGGAGACGCGGTGGCGCCCCTAGCGGCCACTGCCGGCGTTAAAGTGGAGGAGGAACCGGACAAGTTGGGTCTGGTGTGTACGGGTGACGCAGTCCTGTGTCCCATCCACGGCGCTAGTCGTCCTGCCAGCTGGTCATTCTACAGAGACGAGGCCGACCTCAACGCCCTCATCGACAGTCTCAGCAAGTACGGAGAGCGTGAGTCTCATCTGCGCAAGGAGCTCATCAAGAACAAACAGCGCATTCTGGACAGTGTCAAACGGTGTCCGCACTCAAAACTCAATCCCAGTGTGCCTGAGGTAACTATTGTCTTCATCGATTATTATTATTTTACACTTATCAAAGATTCATACTCTGATGCCCGGTTTTTCAGTCGTTCAATAAGCTTATTGAATCAATAACGTTTTTTTTTGCATTTGAAAACACATGGTTATTGATTCAATAGTGCTATTGGATCCATAAACTGTCTATTGAGCGACTGAAAAACCGGGCATGAGAGTATAATCCACATGTGAATTATCGATTTTGGAATATTGATTAGAAGTCTTGAAGCCACTAAACAATTTAATAATTCTAATAATATTGGGTTTAATTTGATAACTTTAAGCCGGAAATGTACAAATCAAGTAAGAACTACTCTTATGTACAGTATTTATTTATTTTTGTTTCTCAATTTTTTGGTGCCTTATTTTTTTTCTTATTTGTTTGTTTATTCTTGGGTTTTTTTATTTTTAATTCACTACTAGAGGTTTTAATTACTGAATCGTATAACGAGATCTTTGGGCAGCAATTCTATTAATTCATTTACTTATTTCATATTTCTACTGATATAAACATTATTGAATTTATTCCAAGTTTTATTGAAATTTCAATTATATTTATTTTATACATTTCTTAATTTTTTTCTATTCAAACTTCAAAGTTTTATTGAAATTTCAACTGTTATAAAAATCATTGATGAATTGGTTGAGTATTACTCTCCAAAATTTGATCTTCTTTACCTGAGAGTGATGGATACATCAGCCTTGGGCTTGTGCGTGAGTAATAGGATGATGAAGACCTTGAATCGAAACACAAGGTTCTTTAGAAGGAACTTATTGACTGTTGGTTATTGAGGTTATTGATGTATGATTCAAGGATCGAAGAATAATCGAAACATTTATTTGTGTTTCACAGGATCCTGAGCAAATCGAGATCAAAAAATCTACGAAATCTGGACCCAAGTATTTGAACCCGCATCTGGATTTCCCACCTGATACACCTATTGATGAAATACTTATTTCAAGTTTAATATATATGATATTAGAAACTGAAGATAAAATTTATGCCGGACATATAGGAACACTAAAGGTAATTGGATTTCTTACCTTTAAATTAATTTTTTTTTACATTCTTACCAACAATAAATAGCTTTATACTCTTGATATGCTTGCTATACGCCCAAGTACTAACAATGTGTTTACATACTCGTAATTGAATTAACCATTTTTTCTGGGTTTATCCCTTTTTGCTATATTTTCTCTAGTATGTCACTGATAAGAGTTTCTAATCATTTCTATGTTCAATGCTTTATAAACCTTGTTCTCATTTCTTAAGTTTGAATATTTTATTGTTGTTGATGTTGAATAATTATTTATCAATGCTCAAGCATAGCGATACCAAAATTACCGAGAAAACTTACTTAATTTTTTAATCAGGTAAAAGACAGAGCAGCTTGGAGAGATGCTTTAAATGAGAAATCGTATGACAGACAGTGTGATGAGCTCTCTTGGGGACCCAAAAAGGAAAAGAACTTGACGGAAGTCCCCTCAGATGAATCCGATGACAAAAAAGAAGGTAATAGCATATTATCCTACAATAAACTTGATATGTTATGGTATTGCAATTGATATTGTTATAGTGTTATCTGAAATATTAGTATGGAGATTTAGTTGATCAATTAATATTATGTAAAAATATAAACAATGTTTTTAAAATTGCCATTTCCAATAATTTACGAACAGATATACTGAGATTCATTTAATTTGACGCTTGGCGATCAGTAAACAGCTGATGTTACGCAGCTTTGACACAATAATACAAAAACTTTTCAAAGTCTTAAAGACGTTCAAAGTCTTCAAAAGACCTTTTTAAAGTCTTTGCAATAATCTGCTAGATTCAGCATTTGTAGGTTAAGTATTGTGTCAAAGCTGTGTAACATCAGCTGTTTACTGATCACCAAGCGTCAAATTAAATCAATCACAGTTCATTTCTCATCTATTCTGGTTTGAAACTTGGCTTACGTTGTACATTATGTGTAGCTTGTTAATCTATTACGGACCAAACATTCCAACATCGATTTTTTGGTTTTTTTGGGAAGTATCGTAGAAATATAGAATATAGCTTTTAAATGAATTACTTGAAAAGCAATAGCTTTCTCTCCTGCTCTTTATTATTATTCAGTACACTATATTTATTTATTCAAGTATATTTATTATTCCATGTATATTATCTATTATTATTTTCACTCCCCTTCGAGCTGTAGTAAATTAAATCTAAATATTACAGGCTCTGTAATTTAGATGTGCGCGACTTAATGAGTGCACTGTACTATATACATTTATAGTATTGCAATTGATATTGTTATAGCATTTTCTGAAATATTAATAAGGAGATTGGTTTTTTGTTTACAGCCGCAAACAGTATGTCGCAGAGCTCATCAGCCTCAGACAACATAGAGCGACTGATGCGTACAGACGTGGAGTCGCCAAAGAAAGAGGTGTTCGACTTGGCTTGCGCTATCCTGCAAATCGAGCAGGCTATTGAGCATCGATTCTTGAAGAAGCCTTTTGGTGCGTCTTCATATTGAACAACATTTTTGCCTTTCTTCTAAAAACACTTTCGACTCTACTCACTTGCTAGTGTATTATTCAATCTTTTGCTAGTTTCATGCACTGAGTTATTTGTTCAACTGAAAGGATCAATTGATGGTCAAAAGACAAAGGACAACAGGGAACTGAAAGTTGTAATTTTTCAAATATTTTTTCCTCTAATAAATGTTTCTTTATTTACGTGGGCGCTTTTAATAGGATGTTTATATTGATATGAATTGAACTTATAAAATACTGATGATATTACAACCTTGGTTTATGTGAAGAAATCCTGGAGACGTTTCCTCAATTTAGAACAATAACACAACTTTCTGTTTAATTTGTACTGCAAAAATTCAGTTTTGATTTCTACTCATCATTCAAAAGGTCCGATTATTATTATTAAGCTTATGGCTTTTTTGGCGGAGAGACCCTTTCGGGTGTTCCACCTTGCCGAATCATCCAGTTTTCCGATATTATTCTATTATAATAATAAGGGCGCAACCACTCTATGCATTTTTCATGCATTTTAGGGCATCAAGGGAATATTCCCATTTAATTGTATTGCAAATATCATCCACACAATGCATAGAATGCATGAAAAATGCATCGTGTGGTTGCGCTCTTAGTAGATTTGGTTTTTGCTCATCTATTGACAATATAGATTCTCTATATTATAAGTAAATTCCTCTATCGGAGGAATTCAATTTTTAATGTTTGTGTTGGAAATAGCTATTTTCTCAGTTCCGTTGATAATGTTCAGTCTATTCTCATATTATTTAAAAGAAGAGATTAATATTTATTGAATTAATTTTAATAAGATAATTGCTTTTTTCACTAATGAATATCTTTGCTTGTCCTATCATGAATTAATTGCTAGATCAATGTCTTCTTTATCTTGAATTTTCTATTAGTTTCGATTATTGAATATTCCCAACCATTCATTGATTATTTTCATTCTTAGGTGTTGCTGACTGCAAGGAGAAAGAAAAAGAAAAGGCAGAAATCGATGGCTACAAGTTAAGGGAGCGATGGGAGTTATCTCTTATGGCGTCTTGTAGTATTTCGCAGTTATTTGTTCATATTTATTCCCTAGGTGAGTTATGAATTCACAAACTATTTCGAATTATTTTCCCTTATGTTTAGTTATACGTTTATCTCACTTTCGATAGCTCAATTCAACGTTATTGTTGAACATTTCGAACATTTACCTCAAGTTTCTTGAAAATTCAATCACTGTCAAATATATAAAACTAAATATATTAAACAAATGTAGGCTTTTTCTTGTAGATTGTAGAATGTAGAACTCTTGAAGAATGTAGATTCTGCATTCGTCTGCATCCACATTAGCAGGTTAGCTTAATGACTTGAAATATAATCAATCCAATAATCTTGTGTAATTAGAATTGTTTCTATTCCAATACTTCTAGTGTAATACAGTAGTCTAATTCTTCAAGAGTTTGACATTCTCTCTTTCCTGCTACGTTGTAGTAAATTTAACATATAAACCAAATTACTTTCAACTAGTGATAACTTCGATTCTAGTTTTGTTTTGTTTCTGTTTGTAGATAATCATATAGCTTGGTCAAGATCGGCGTTGAAAGCTTCGTGTCGAATTTGCAGGAGAGTTTCCAATCCCGAATCAATGCTGCTTTGTGATATGTGCAACAAGGGCCACCATATGTATTGCCTTAAGCCCCCTCTTAAGGTAAATTATCGTGCAGTAATTTATTTCTTGTTAGCTAAATAACAAATTAAGTAATCGATTTGTGGTTTCAGCTAAATCGAATATCATTGGTTTTTATTTTTTCAGGAATTGAACGTACTACTCCGCGTATGTTGATAGAAATGAAATTAGTTTTTTTTTAATTTTTAAGTAATCTATTGAAGTTTTATTCTTTTAGTATTTCGTTTTAACATGTTTTCAATTCCTCTATCAATAACAGAGCTCAAAATTATATTTTGGGATATTACTCCTGATTGGAAAAATACTTTTGTTTATTGTTATTTGATTATTCTTGAGCTTCAATCTGCGAAATAAGTTCTTCTGAATTGATATCTTGATTTTTTCAATAATCGTTTAAACTATTTGCATAATACAGTAATGTCTTTATTCATACTGTATTTACGTACAGTATATTTATTTATACATACTGTATTTTTTATTTATTTAAGAAACAATGGAAACAACAGGCTTTTCAGCCTATTGAAGAAATAGGCTTTTCAGCTGTTTCCCATCAGAAGTACGAAATTCACAAGTTAACAAGTACAAACGTAAAGAAACTAAAATTCAAATTATAATATAAGTACAGAATATGAGTATAATACTTACAAGAATTTAAATATAATATGAGCACAGTAAGTAATTACAGAAAAGAAGAAATAAATTACTTTAAGAGAACAAGGTTTTGAGGTCAACAGAAATCTTGCTGCCCTCAGCAGAACAGAAATTTAAAGTTAGTTGTAAAAACAGAAGAGAAAAAATAATAGAATTGAAGAAAAAATATACATATTAATATGTCAAAGCAATAACTGCACTTCAAGAAGACAGGGCCGAACAACTCATGTTTCACCAACCCATACTCGACAAGCTCGCACAATCGACGTATTTACTTAGTACTTCATGCATTATTCCTGATACTGTAGTATGAAATTTCCTCTAAAACATTTAGCCACTTTATCAGTGAATTGAACGCAAGATTGGAATCTTACCATTGGTATTGTTCAAGTATCTTTTTGCCTAGTTTGGTTTAGCTGAATTGGAAAATATCAAATTAATGAATTAAATTTAATAATCAGCACAATCAAATTGTTAACAGAAAGTACCTGAAGGTGACTGGTTTTGTCCATCGTGTTGTCCAAAACCATCTCCCGTCAAGAGATCGAGGAAAGAAAAAATGGATGTGGACGAAAGTGACACAGAGGATTGCAAGTGAGTTGAAAATATAAAATTTTTCTATGTTTTCATTCTATTGAAATACTACTTGATGATGTATTCTGATACTACTAATAAATGTTATGTAATGTTTTCAATATTGATGTCTCTACCAACCACATCCAATGTAAATACAGTAGTTTATTATTCTCACTATCACAGTAATTTATTTTATAAAATATCATTTCGAGACATCCAACTCTATTTCAAAATTCGAGACTGGTAGATAATTGGTGTACTTTTTATTGTTTCATTACTATTTTTCCCCATTATCATGCAATGTATTATTTTCTTGTATATAATTTCAAATTTCAAATCAAATTTTATTGTTCACATCAGTATAACATAAATTCACATTACATTTTACCAAAATCATTTAAGCCCTAACAAAGGAAAGCATTTTTTATAGATACAATTTCAATAATAATGTACTATCAATAATTATTAATAATGTTCTTGAATAGAAAATTACTTTCACATGCCAATCAATTATCGTTAACACTGTTTTTTTTATGAAATTGAAGAATTAAATGCAAATATAATGTGTACGTGTTATACATATTGAGATGATGAAAGATTGACATCAACGTGAAAAACTACCAATGTAACAAAATACTACTCCCACACAGTCCTTGTCAGTGAGTAATTATTAGTGTTTGCCATAGGTCTTATCAGACCCGGCTACTTAAGTTGTAAAAAATAGATGAATCAATTGATAAATGTACTGTATTTCCTTAGTTCTAAAGTTTATGACCCCAGTAAGTGGGAGTTCGTTTCAGTTGCTTTTACAATTGATAAATTATTTTAATAAATTCTATACGAACCCTATCTTATTTATGTGTTACAGAATGTTGGGCCGTTGCAAGACGTGTAAGAGTGAAGGTGAGTTGGTTGTGTGCGATAGCTGCGAGAGCGGCTGGCATTTGGATTGCATCAATCCTCCGCTGAGAAAACACCCGCGTTCCAAGTGGACCTGCAGCAATTGTCGCCACACTTCAAAACGAGGTACTCTTCCACTTCTGATTTGTTTTTCAAAAATAATTTTGCCAAGTACTTTTGAATTGTAGAGTTAATTGAGCCTAAGGTACCGGAAACCAATTGGTGAATACTCAGGCATTGTCTTAGAATTTTGATTTTTTTCAAACAGCAGAGCCCTAATAAACTAAGAGATTTCAATTTATCTCTGGAGACGTGATTATTGTCAAACCCACGCTAGCAAAAATGAAAAATAGGGCTTGTAGAGAAAGAAGAGAAATCGGAAAACATTACAAAGTAGATTTGTTCACAAATGAACTCAAGTTTTAAATATAACTTCCCAAAGCAAATTAGAATGATTTATTAATCAATTTTGTGATCCATGGATTTATCTTGTGATATTTCAATGTTGCTGGTATAAAATTGAATATTATTTAGGACTGAGCATTGCAAAACTTCATTTTGCTTATCCAGTTTGCATCTGGAAATAACTATAATTCTGTTATATTTTATCTGTTGTTTGTCTGGTGTAATCAAAACACTGTTGTAAGATGTTGGTTGTATGCTAAATTCCTGAGGTTTCTAGAAATGAATATGAAGCAAACTAGGATTGCATGCTTTCTAGATTTTTTTTGAAAATGAATTGAATGTTAATAATCTGGTAAGTCGATATTGGTTTAAAAAATGTACTTTGAACTCGTTGCATGTGGTCTAGGGGTAGTTTGGTATTATTGTGAAAGTTTTATACAGCCTTTTCTGAGTCTTATCAAATGTATCCTACTCTACTTACATCGATCAACAACTCGAATTGTCAATGTGTTGAACAAGGTTCTTATCTATTTTGGAATGCTTAATTATAATCCAAACGCATGTATCAATGTTCCTTGTATCTGTGAATTTAACTTGAATGTTCTCCCTGTATACAGAGTAAGAAATCTCTTTTTAGGCTTGATAAGAAACGCTAAAAATGGAGGTCGGTCATGATGGAAGTCATAGCTCACTTGTCTTCTTTTATTACATGATAACTGTACTGCCTTTTAAATGTCAGTACTGTATATGAAATAGAATATAGTCAGCGCGCGAAGAGAACGGAATTGGTTGGTCAGTGGCAGTAATGGAGAAATGTTACTGCGCATGCGCGACTCTAAATTCTAGTCTAAAATCAGTGAGTCCAAAGCTGCATAGTTGGATAATAATTCTAAAATGTTTTCTTCTAGGTTAGGTTATCTCCTTTTTCATTTTTATTTGCTATGGTTCACGTAAGTGACAGTCTTTACAGTCATGTTTCGCAAGTTTGCTATTCGTTTACTATCGAGTTTTATATTCGTCAGATTCACTTAAATATAATTTTTTCTTCTTTTTTCTGTTTTTCTGAGGGTGATGCCCACATGAGCTCTAGGCTTGTGCGTGGGTAATGAGAGGGGTGATGATGAGAGATGACGATTGTTTTTAGGCAGTCGGGACCGACGGCTTTTCGTCTCCTCCGAAAGACGGGAGTGGCCGTTTCTGTCAAAATCCGTTCCGGCAACTGTATTCGATCTTGGAACCTTTGGATTATCAGACAGGCGCTTATCGCCATCGGCTACGGACCACTCCAAAATAAGGAGTTTTTATATAAATAGGGAGTAGGTCTTCTTCAAACGTCTATCTTTGAAGCGGCCTCCATCATTTCTGTCCCATTTCGGCAAATCCGTCTGTTCTCTTTGCGCAATAACAGATTCATTGAAAGTCCTCATTTTCAATTGATTTCTTGGAAAAATTGAACTTGTTTCTACAAAAACTTGAAAGTCAGTAATGTTTTGGCTTAGCGTTGGTATGCTAAGCCTCACTCTGGGTACTCTGGTAGCTGGTATGATAGATTAATCTAGTGGTAGCAGTAGTGTTGAATGCAGTAGTAAAGAGGGGCTTGTGTTGTTGGTGCTTAGATGAGGTGAGCGTGAGCCCTGGCGAGGCTGAGCGAAGCAGCCGACGGCGCTGTGCCAAAGCGGCCACCGCTAAAATATCACACTTCGCTAAACAGCTGCGCACTCAAGCATGGGATGAATCTGGTCGGTATTCCAACCTCTTCACTCTTCTATTCAAATACGATATTATTTCTATCACCTACTTCTTTCTATCTGTTGCTCTTGAAGTATTACAATTTATATTTTTTGAAATTAGACAAAGTTATGCAATAAGAAACCAAAGTTATTATAGTGCTTCTCATCCTTGAAGACCCTTGAGCTCAGAGATAGTCCCCCCCATTCCCGCCCTCCCTACCTATTCCAACGGCTTATAAATGCAAATATCATTAGTAATAGTTTAACCTTCTATCTAATAATCTTGATAAGGAACCAATTAACGTCGCCAGAGTAGGTGGAAGGGTCGAGGTTAAAACTAAATAGATAAAACATATGCAAATTCACAAACATTTACAGTTTGTAATTGAAATAAAATTCAATATTAGTGGCAGTAAAAAAGTTAAAAATGTGTTGGTTATGAGTTTTGTATGGAAATTTAACTACTCCACTACACTATGGCGAGCCATGTACTAGAGTAGGTACGTAAGGCTGATCGCACACCGATGAGGCATTTTTAATGCTGCAGGGCAAATTGTAATGCTGGACATGTATTTTAATTGGAGCTCGCACACCCATTAAAACGTTTGTCGTAGGAGTCGCGTTTTGCATCGCAGCACAAATGAAGTATGAATTCAAAATAATTTTTAATCGTTAATTTATTAATTGCGTCTTTGCAGTAAAGTTGGCATTGAAAAGCACTTGCCTGTGTCCAACCTTTTTAAAAGTAATTAATGTAATTACGGATAGTTTTGATGATGGAGTTTCAACCCCTACCCTTCCACCCGCTGTAGCGATGGTCGTTGTTCCTTATTGCATTTCTTTGTACAATTGAAACTAGATTTTTTGTGGATTTTTACTTTCTATAAAAAAACTTGAGCAATTCATATTTTAAAGTTGAAATTGTGAATTTCTTGATCCATGACGAACTGCGAAGTTATCTATGAATGACTAGTCATATTCATATTAATAGTCATATATTTAATTTCAAATATTTGTTACTCGAATTTCTATACTAATAACATGTCAAAAAATGTGTTATACGTATCTAAGTGTTTGCATGTGTTAATGACAGTAATGATTAAAATTTTTAGTTGATCAGCTATCTTATATTGTATCTTACGGGCTAATTTGGCTTCAAATTATAGGTATGTGTTGAAAAGTCCATATAATAACAATACATGTTGTTAGCTAGTTAACAGTTAGTTAACAATAATTAGTTTAATATAAACATGTTATATATAGTTCATGACAATCGAAACTTGTTTTTCTCGCCACTTGTAGTGCCTAACTGTTGTTATAAATCTCGGTCCCCTTAGTAATAAATGTGCGTGTGTGTTGGTTGTAGGATCGTCAGCGCTGGAAGACGATGAACGGGGGCGAGATGACGACATGACGAGACGCCGGTCGTCGCGACGGTCTCTGGAGTCGTCGTCGGCGGCGGCTGCGGCCGAGGCGAACAGCTGTTCGGTGCTGCGCAGCGACCTGCCGCTGGACAACGCTGCGCTGCAGGAGATGCTCGATGCACTCATGCACCACAAAGACGCCTGGCCATTCCTCAGGCCGGTCACCAGAGCTGAAGTCAGTTACTGCTAATTATTCAAGCTGCTTATGGAAAACTATAGCAGGATTCTTTTAAATTGTCAGAAAACAGCTGATTGATGTACGCTCGTTTACTAACGTTAAATCAGCTGTTTTCTGACAAGTTAAAAGAATCCTGCTATACCTACTGTAATTATAAAATAAAATGAAAATAGTTTTTATTAGGTGGGGTTACGACTAGAGAGTCCATTCAACCTTGAAATAAAGTTAGCATAATTTATACTTCCTTCCTTCCACAACATGAATATGAAAAAATATTGTTAAATTTTTTTGCTGTGGTGAAGCCCACATAAGCTCTTAGCTTGTGCGTGGGTAATGGGAAGGATGATGAGAGATGAGATTCAATTCGATTTATTTCCAGAACATATTACATGAATGAAATATTGTTTTTAAAAAAAATCAAGGAATCATATTTCCCCACATAGTATATTTATATTTCTCCACTAGATCCGTGTGTTGGAGAAATAATTCTTATCCTGATTATCTTTTTTAGAAACAAATATTGTTTAAACAAACTGAATTCAAGTAAACAAAACTTGAACAACTATTTGTTTTTGAAATATAATTACTTGAAAAGGGAGACAATAAATGTCAATGAAGACTAACTTCTTTAAGGTTGATAACCACATAAATTATATAGGCTTGTGCGTTGTGATAATGATGAGAAATGAATTTGACGTCTGTTAATTCAGATAAAGAACAACAGCTAGAGCAGTAGAGTAATATTGGATTATAAATATTTTCAAAAGTAAAAAAATAATTTTATGATTGATATAGCTAACTTGTTTATTGTTAACAACAAATTGAAAACATATCAAATAACAATTTTCAACAAATTTTGGATACATTCTTGACATGTTGAAATCCAAAATCAAAGACAATTAGAATACTTATTATAATATAGTTTCCTATCGTCTTTGCTAAAATTAAAGAGTGATTAAGAAACTTACTGGAGACAATTGAATAGAATAAGAATACTATATTATTTCAATTTGTAATTCAATTTGACTGTCTAGGTTTGTCATGTTTACCCAGTCATAGATAATTGAATTTGGCGCTTGACAGTAATAAGGCCGCTTCGAAATCATTGAATAGTTTGAACATACAATCGATGATCATTGAAAACTTCTGTTAATGTTCTATTCATGTAATGTTCTAGGTACCTGATTATCGCACTATTATCAAGAAGCCAATGGATTTTGGAACAATAAAACACAAGCTGAACATGTTGGAGTACAGTAAAAACAGTCAAGTGATCGCTGATGCTTTACTAGTTTTTGATAACTGTTACACTTACAACCAACCAGAATCTGAAGTATTCAAGTGAGTAATTTCTACTTATGATTTTCTAATATTAGTATGTCCTGTTAAAAACATTTAAATGTGTGAAACTCTTCCCAGTCGGAAGATGATTGCAATGAATTACTTTGTTGTTGAATTATCAAATTGGAAATAATCAGGGTTCATCCAAATCTATTGTCAAGAGCATAATATATTATTATGATGAATAATACCTACATAAATATTTGTTGATATTTTCAATGATCAATTATTTAAGTTATTTGGTGTGTCTATCAACTTTCAAGGTTTCAAATTTATAATCTAATAATTGTGATTACGTTTTTGAAGTGAAAATTGTGTATGTGATCAAGAGATTTTGAACATATATTATAACCTATCTTTGGATAAAAAAAAAATTGGATTAGAAGAAGTTTTGGGCTAAGGTCTGTTTTTCTTTCCTTATGTTGTATTATTGATTAAATAAATAAATAAGTATGAAATTTCTATTAAAAAATAATTAAGATCTAAAAATTGATATATTCACATGAATACATCAATCAATAGCTGAAGAAGCAATCACTGCAATGACTGCATAGTATTAATCAAGATAAATATAATAAAGGCAAAATTGTATTATAATAATCGAGATAAATAAATTGTTAATGCCGGCTGATGACCGAACTATTGGGTGTCTAATGCATTCATTCGATCATTGAAGACTGACTTGACGTTTTCTAGTTTAATGGAATTGAGATGGATAGTAGAGTGGTGTGTTACATATAACTCACTTTTGCTTTTGTTTTCCTGAGCGAGGGATGGTGAATGCATTCTCTAGATCTCATTCCCATTATCAGGGTCAATTCACACATGATCCGACTTTGCATTTTCGATCTGCGCATGCGGCACAAGTCCAATTCTCTGATTGGTCCATGTACATCGTTGTTGACAAATGCTCGGCTTCCTTCTGTAAATTCAGATTCAGTGAGATTAGGCCTACAGAAGGAAGCCGAGCATTTGTCAACAATGAAGGACATGGACCAATCAGAGCATTGGGCTCGTGATGCATGCGCAGAACGAAAAAGCAAAGTCGGATCGGCGTCGCGTCGGGTCATATGTGAATTGACCTTTACTTGGATTATGCATTGAGATATCGGCAGTACTGTCACATAGTTCAACAATGAAGCTTACTTTCTATATTATATTGTATTTTTCTTTACAGGGCCGGTGAACGACTGCAAAAGATGTTTGAAAAATTGTGCAGTGAAAGAAAAATGAACATCGATGTTGACTATGAGGTCAGGCCGCCCAATCAGAAGAAGCCCAAACTCATGTAGACTAGATAACAAATTAACTGAAGAAATTTTCCTCTTTCAAATTATGAGTATTAGGTCTTCATGTGCCTGAACATCTTCATCCTATTACAATATTATTGTAATTAGTGTCAGCTGGTTCAATTACTTGCTACCGGTTTGTATGGACCTCAACAGTTTTAAATCGTTTTTTAGCTGTGACATTTAGATATTATTGTCCAACAATATTCGCAAAGCTGTCCGACAGCAATTTGTAAAATTATTTCTATTTCTTAAGTGTAAAAAGGGTTCTCTATGAGATTTCCACTTTAAAAATACTTAATACTGTATTGATATTTTCAGAAAACATATTTTTCATTCCAACAGAAAATCATGAATTTATCGATTTGGTAACTTGAATTTTGAATTCATTTGATATTTACACAGAAGCTTTTAACAATGATGGCTGTTTTCGGCTAAACCCTAAATTTACTCGATTGAATTTTTTAAATAGTTTTCGTAAAGATTCCGTGCTTGGAAGCTTATTCAATAGTGGTGTGTTATTGTTTATATTTTTGGAAATACATTTATTTTTTATGACCACTTTCGTTGTTTTTCCCGAAATAATACTAATTTCAGCTTACATAATCACATAACTTTTGTCGAGTACCTACCGTATAACATTGATTGTTTGACGTAATCACGAAATACGAATTCAAAGGGTAGAGCTAATAATGAAATACAACTTTAATGGGTAGAGCTATCTTACAATATTATTAATCAATTCAGTTTCGATCGAACCTATTCTTAGTGAAAAGAACATGTCTAGACAAAATAATTTAATGCAACTGAAACTAATGTAATGCTCATGACTCTTTCTTCAGATCAGGCATTTTATTGTCAAGTATTATTTCATATACTAAATTAAAAGTTTGTATGGCTCTTTATCGGTGGAGAGACCGTTAAAGGTAGGTCCCACCTCGACTTATTTTTGTGTCGGTCACCCATCCAAGAGCGGTCTTGAGTGTTCGTGACTAAATTTATGGGCATTCATTAAATTATTAAACTACTATTCAACTAAAAATTTTGTCCCTTTCTTAATAGATGGAGAAAATGATGAAGTTTTGAACTGTGTTTCTTCAGACGACCTCTCAAGGGTCGTCCTACCTTATACTATAAAACAACCTTATTTCAATAGCGATTCTTTTAATTTCTATTTCAAGTTTAAGCTTTAAATTGCATTTTTATTGTTAAGAATTTAATATTTCTTTGTGATGACATTAAAATACTGTAGTATATACATATATCATAATCATATACTGTACAGTATATCATATCCCACTAATTAAGTAGCCGTAAGATTCAGTCGTCTGGATTACATAGATGTTTCATTTTTTGTATAATTTAGATTTTGGTGGGCTGGTTAAAATTTGATTTATCGTAGTAAAATTTATCTTAGTTTAGTATTTGATTTTCAATTATTGAGAAAATTATAAACAGCTATACAATAGCTAATGATTGTCGTTGAAAGGAAAAAACAATTTCATCTCAGAAATGACGTAGATTAAAAAATAGTAAATTCACTTTCTTAAGCTAAGTGATGTGTTGTGAGATACTGATTTAACATTTTGGCAGTTGAATGCTTTGATTAGACATTATATCAACAAATTGTCACTGCCTATATTCTTAATTGAATATTAGAAGTGATTGCTTGGTTCATTTTGTTTCAAGTTTACTATTTCCAATTGGAGATGGAGGTGGTGTAGTGATTATTGAAAGAATTTGTAATTTGATGTTCAAGAGATTAATCAAACACGCAATGAAATTCCAAGAAACCATTAGAAGTTGAAATAATTTAGTTGCCTTTCATAACTTTGACATATGAGATTTCATCAATCATTTAAACCTCATTCGAAATTTAAAAAAATTACATCAAGCCGAAACATAATTTGTTATTGATGCAGGTATTTCGTTACGTCTTTGAATTAATCTCCAGCCAAGAATTATAATGCTTGTAATATAACTTACCACATCTAATAGATGAATATTTTTCTGAAGTCGCTCATTTTTATTGTTGGCGTACTATATGGAATAACAAATTTAGTTGTATTATCATCTAATAGGCTATAATCGATTACAACCTTGCATTGTTTACAAGGCTACTAAACTATTTTGGTTTCTCTATTCACTAGACTCGACACGGTTTCAACTATTTTATAAGCTTGAGTTTTAAATAATAGATATAAATGCACTTTTGTTTTTCATAAAAAAGTAAAAATTTAATTTTTTTTATCAGGTGCATCGTCTCGTCAATCTAATTGATCAAATTTTAAAAATTTGGACAGTTACGGTTCGTGAGACGTCAACAATATCGATGAATTGAATTATGTACGATTCTATAAATCTGAACTAGTAGTTGATGTACATTGTTGTATAAATAATGCATTAATGGAAGAATATGGAAACATTGAATAATATAAGTTGAACACGCTTGTTTTTGTATTGCAATTGTATGATGCATTTTTACAATAATTATATTAAGGTCTCCGCCCACTACACCGTATCATACTAGGACCGTTATAGGAACGGCACATGCAAGAAAGTATTGTTCACGTGTATTAATGCCTGGCAATGCCTACTACACCGGACCGGCAGAATAATTTAACTTGTCGGAAAACAGCCGTTTATTCGGCAATCAGTAAACAGTGATTTTACGCAGCTGTTTTCCGACAAGTTGAATGATTCTGCCGGTAACGTTCCTAGTATGATACGGTGTAGTGGGCAGAGACCTTTATAATTCATGTTAATGAACTGGGGGGCTTTATTAAAATATATGTACAGTAGTTTTGTTACATGACATCATTCATCAAATTTTGTATTCAGGTCTTAATTTAGGCTTTTTATAGTTTAGAAATATACATTACTATTTCAAGTGATTATAATATTGTAATCAATAAAGATTTTATTAAAAAAATCCTAGATATTTTGCTACTTTTTCGTACCTAGGCCTAATTCAATGTTAAGTTTATATTATGATGGTTTTCCCACATTATAAGAAAACCTGAGTATAATATTAAAGCTAAATCATAGTATATCAATTATTTTCCGCTTTCTCATTCAGCAGACCGAAAAATTAACCAGATATATTAGAAGCCGCCTGATAAAAAAACTTTCAAGTTTTCACACGTCAGTCCAATCAAAAAGGACAAAATAGGACATCTTAAAATCTTGTGACTTTGTTTCCAAGATAGATTATATGTAAAGTTTTGGTTTCCAAATACTCAAATAATATACAATAAAGTATTATTGATAAAACTGTAACTCAACACGAGAGGAAAAGGGATCAATAAAAGTAAAAGACCTATTTTTCAGCTTCAATTTACTTCGTAAAAACAACAGATAACTTCCACTATTATAGTCTGTAAGCTACCCTAAAACTTATTGAAATAATTATTTCTTAAGTTTTTACGATAACGTAACATTCAATTAGTTGAAATTATATTATTACTGATGACCATTGAAAACGGCTTCTTTTCAATCTCAAAACTATTTCTGTTTCAATTATTCGATGACTACGGAGAGACATAATTTGGAGACATTTTACATTTTAAATGATTAAAATCGATCTTTCAATTGAAACGATTGGATTTTTCAATTAAACGTTCAAGTACAATTAAAAGTTCAAAACAGTACTTATTGTTGCTAACCGACATGATTAAGATAAACATAATTTAAGGATTACAATTTAAATTCGATACATTAAGATTTGAATTATGAAACCAACTAAGATATTTTCAAGTTATGTACACGTGAAACTGACTGTTATTGCAAAACTATTAAGTAAACCATATACTTCAAAATAAAAATTGTTGGACCTATTTACATATTTCTCCATTATGCTATATTTTCAATTTCTTAGCATCTAGTTTTTCATCATTTCTTTATAAAAATATTGTTACGCATTCAAAATGCTGTCTAAACTGACTTACAATGAAAAATGGAGGTAACAATAAGGTATTCTGATTAAATTAACTGGGACTGAAGAAGGTTCTCATATTCATTTCATAAAATACTTGATAATACAGAAACTTTGCAATCTGATCACACACACTCACACATGCACACTTTATGAACCGGTACCTCATAAGTTTTGTTTTAGCACAATATCCTATCATACAAATAAAAATAAAAACAAATACATTCAAACTCGCATTTGCATAACATTCAACTATACATAGACCTGCATTAGCCCTAACGTAACTAATAGATTTCACTATGTCATGTACTGTAATCTTTGTTGACTTCCAATCCAGCTCTACTCCAACAGAATTCAAACCAAACGAACTTTCGTTCTCTTCTCAATCATTTCAATTCTCTTTCGATTCATCCTGAAATAAACAAAACATTCACTTATTAAAATTCATCAAACACTTTCTAATATTAAGGCTCAACTTGGGAAACTTCCTTTTAACCTAAACAATTGACTACCAATAATTGGGTTTGGTAATTGCAAGAAGAGGAGGTTTTAGTGAAAATTGTGATTATAGTTGATATTTTCATTTTCAGTGAAGGAATCCTCATAAATCTCAAAGTAGAGAAGGTAACAAAAAGTGAGGAGGAAGCAAATTTCGAAGAGCTTGGTATTTGCAATAAGAATGCAGTTAGTGGGTAGTTGAAGAATTTAAAAGACACTCATTTACGATCTCAAGTTGCATGTTCACCCATAGGCAACCAACCGTCAATTCAATTTCATCACTTACTGAATTGAATTCATTTACTGAATTTAATTCAATTACTAAATTCTAGAATCTTCAACATAGATCTCAAAAAATCACTGAGCCGCACAAGCTACAAATAAATTCTTCAAAGTAAAGCTGCCCTTGGATAGGTAACCAAGCGCTCAAACAGTGTACAATCTTATCTCTTTAATCACTAATCTAGTGGTTCGTAGTTCATAAAAAATTTTTGGTTGGAAATTTAAAAACAAGTGGAGAGAAATCTAAGCAGAGCAGCATTGACACAATTTGTAAATGAAAATTTTAAAATGGTGAATAAGAAATAGCCTACAAAATCAAGCCAATTCCTCCTCGTTTACAGAATTTAATGTAAGTATTTTGGAACCTTGGTATGCGAATTAAATAAATAGGCCTACATAATTATAGTTACCTATTTATCTGTTCCGACTCTTCAATTTTTTATTACTGAGAAATGAACAAGATGCAAGTATTTACTGGTTACGGATGCAAAAAAGACAGTCAATTTTGACCATTTATGGTAGACTCGCTCTATGCCGTTAGTTTCGAAGCCAAAATGAATTATAGAAAAAAAACCAAAAGGAAGATAGACTAGTATTGTAGCATTCATTCAATTTGGCGGATGGCATTAGATAGATATTATTTCTTTGCCATCGGACTCTTCGGTCATCAGCAACATCAAGAAATAATATCTCTCTATCTAATGCCATGCGCCAAATTTAATGAATACTATTATATATGAGGCCTGAACTATATCGTCAAGAACCTAAAACTGAAGTATATGAACTGAACTTAATTTTTGAATAGTAACAATTTGCCATTTCAAAAAACCTAATTCAATTGAAATAGAGTGTGGCTAATAAAAATCTAAAAATATACCAAAGGAATTAAATTGAAATGAAAGTAAATTCTACAACAAATTATCCTACATGAATATTAAACTGAAACTAATTTTTGTAGTTCATAGAATACTACTGGGATCAACGTTCAATTAAAAAAATAAAATAAAAAATAGCTAAGTGAATTTATTAATGTCTACTGTATTCCTAGATGTTGTATGATCCACTAAAAAAGCCAAGCCATGGCAGATGAAACAGATTCAGAATACATGAATTGCATTGTTGGGGCTGCTAATGGTGAATAAATACAAGCCATTGAGGAATACTCTAAGGAAAAATTTGAAATGTAGTTAAGATGGATAAAAATAATTCAATTCTAGTCACTGGGATTAGCTGGAAAATGGCATGGTGTAGTAAGCTATCGAGGCGGAACAATAGAAAATTACTCACCATACCTTACCACAACCCCGCACTTCTAGTAATGAAATAACTTGGTTATTCGTGAAAATTGTTCTAGTAGCCTTGCTTATTATTTAATTGATTCTTTATGAAATCATCGAAAAATAACTTTGGAAAAATATATTGATAAAGTAGCTTCACTGCTTCAAGTCTGGCTTTTCGGTTTGGGAGCAAATTGTTTTTTTTTTTTGTCAAAACAAAAGAATAAAGATTTGAAAATTCTAAGTTTTGTGTAATTTGTAATATTCATCATCTCGTAAGAATATCTCGATAATATAATAAATATTATCGAGTACTATCTACTTGGAAATGTCATTATTACTTTAATTATTGTGTTATGGTGTGTTGATTTGAGATACCCATTCTGAGTTATTTATTATTTTGATTACAGTGGAACTAGTTTTCAAAGATATCGAAAGCCGTTACCTTATTAATAAGAATACAGGGCAAGTATTATTTATCACTATTCCATTTATTAAATATTGAAAATTTCGAAAAAATAATAGGTGAAAATATTACTTTAATATTTTTGTACGAGAGAAAGATATCCGTAATGGCTGAATTGATAATAATATAATCTAAATTATTATTGAAATTTGAAAGGACTATTAATAAAATAATATGAAACATCAGGATACAATTCATAAGTATATTTAAATCAACAAAATTACAAACATGTAAGAGATCATTATACGAGCCCAATTCATTTATTTTATTCATTATTCTGAACAATTCCAACTAATTATTTGATTAGCTAAACTATAATTTAGTAGATAATTAATAAAAGAAAAAATATAAAAAGAAAGTTTATCAAGTCAAAAGACCATACAGACTGTATTTCGTAATTATTAAAAAAGAAACTGTTGAAAAAATCTTGAAAAATTACAACAAAATAGGTGATTTGATTGTAATTTACATATACCGTAATATGCAGCCACTTAATGGAGTTTGGCGAGGTAAGAATCTCTGAATTGTTTTCAAGAATCTTACGATACAAAAATAATTTCTCAAATTTCATAATTATTTGGACAGTTGAGTGCTATTTTGTTAATTTTCATTCTACAGTTAAAATAATAAAACTAAAAGATGAACGCGTCGACCGACCCATTTAAAAAACTGTCCGCCTTCTGTGTGGTGTGTTTGCGAAAAAGCTTCTAATCTTGAGGGATTGTTGCGTTCTCATCAATTTCATCGGAAGAGGAGGAGGAGGAGGAGCGACACTCCTCGCCGTTGCCTTGCATTTCACGAGAAGGAGGAGGTGGAGGAGGAGTATACAATGACCAATCAACAAAGCGATTGACACATGGCTCGACCTACCCAACCATATAGAAAACTCATTTTAGATTCTAGCCAAACTAGACGCTTGTTATCAAGTGCAGCAAATTGTCTCATTAAGGAAAAATTGGCAAATTCAGCATTAATTTTTTCTAAGAATAAAAAACTAATACCAAACTGTATCAACAAGGAAAATCTTTAAAAAATGTCATCATTTTTCTCAAGAATTACATCACTACAAATAGCTATAATAAAAAATTGTATCAATATCAAATTCTTACTTGAGAATTTCGAAAAACCAATTAGAATTCGAGATGCAAAAAACTTTCAACTTCTTACAGAGGCTTCAAGTAACAGAGAAGTAATTTTCAAGTTTTGTTTTCTTAGTTATAAAAAATGCAGTCAACTACATATTAATTCATGGAGAAGAAATAGTAATGTTTATTAAAAACATAAAAAATAACTCTCCTTCAAAGTAAATGTGAAGAATTTTGTTCATCTGAGTCAAATTCTAAGCTGCATAAGAAACTCATGAATTGGAAGGATTAAATTCAAACAATACAGTTGACAGGTTGACACTCTCTCAAACGTTGAATGTTGAAATGTATAAAGAGACCTTTCTCTATCAAGAGGAAAACGTCCGGTCACTTGAACATAGTTTAGAGAGAGCCTACTGTATACTTTATAGTGCTAGAGCTGTGACAATTCTGGTTTAGACGAATAATCTAATATTACGAGATAGCATTGCACTTGCATTATTAAAGGGGAAAATAATCTAATACTAATGTCTGAAAACGAAAATGCGTTCATAAATGACGCCCTACAAAAATACGATATTTCTCAGCAAATAATGAGAATAATTATTAATAAGATTAAGATGAAAGAATAAAGGAATAAAAATATCTAGGTATGTCCTCAGAATCAAATGAGTTCTGTATAAGCAAGAAATTGCATATTCAAATAATTAAAATTGTAGTAATGAAGAACCGGGAATTAAATATAAAAATTACGAGCTTAAAAAGGTAATTTCAAATGCTAAATTGACTGGATTTAGGTCAGCGTTGATAGAATTGACAAATTGGATCTATTGATTAGCAAGACGAGAATAAATTAAAATGAAAAGAAAAACATCAACACATAATAATGAGATCTAAAATCACAGTAGATTTCTTACAGGAAAAATGGAATGAGCACAATTTAATAAGGTAAGTAATAGCACTAAAACTATGTCATGAAGAGAAATTGGATTTTCTATTCGTGTAATCTCCTATTTGACGAGTATATCGATTCTATTTGATTCAAATGGGTAAGGTTACTTAAATCTAAAATTTCCTCCTTCTTTTTCCTTGTTCGTAAATTACGTTTCGCCAAATTTTTCAAGCTAGATAAAAATGGAACTAGTTTTCACAAAGGTTGGAAAGAATGGAGTGTCGGAAGAATTGGTCATCATTCTAACTTTAAAACATTCAATAATTTTTCATGAATTGATAATAACGTTAAGGGCTCAACAGACGACCAACTAGTCAACCAGGACTATCTAGACTGAACCACGACGTCACATAAAGCGATCTACTCCTGGTTCAAATTTCATAGCATACGAGAACAAAATCAATATTTATTTTTATCAGGATAAGTTATTTCTCAGGAGGAGCTTGTTTTCAATGTAAAAGTAATGTTTTATACTAATTGAATTTCAACTAAATTCAAATAATTTTTTTCTAGTTCTTACTTGAATAGACTATTAGTTTGAATATAATTATTGGTTTTAGTGTTAAATTAGTATTGAATTGTATACACAATCAAAAGTGTCATAAAATGCTAAATGGAGATGCTAATTAGCACACAGTTTAATTTTTTAGATGAATATTCAATGCCATCTAGCAACTTGAGCCACTCTACAGTGCACTTGAGTGTTTACTACACTAATCATTCATAAAAAAATATATTTATATTTGTCACAGCATTTTATCACAAGTTAACTAAATCCTACTATGTTTCAATTTTTTTTCAATTTAATTTAAATTTCAAGCATTTTTCTTCATTCTCTTATTTTGAGTTCTTTCATTGGAAAATCTTCAATTAATATTTTTATTCATTGATCAAATTCTCTATATTAGGAGTCTAAAATTGATTAGAAAAATTAGTATTAAAGAAATCAATCTCGTTTATCAATACTGAAGCATGCATCCTGAAACCCAAATTTTCATTGGTTTGAAATTGAATATTTTGTTGTGAATTTCAAATCTAAAAATAATAGTTCTCAGTCCTGGAACACCATGATTAAAACTGATTCCTCCAAAATTGAAATCTATAACGACCCTGATGAATTTTTAGCGATTAAATCCTTTAGTTCTAATTAATTTTTGTTTTTCAAAGTAAAACAAAGATGATATGATTCCATAAGACAAGACGAACCCCCAACTTTCCAGCTAGCAAAATCATAATATTTCTTGACCTAAAAAAGTTTTCAAGCCAAAGTCTGGGACCCGCCATCCCAGCTATAAATGGTATTTCTCCAATAAAACGTTACCAATTTTAGAAAACAGGTGGATTAATACAATTTCAATGAGTGCTAAGAATGAACAATCTATTTTTATAAAAAAAACCGCAATAGAACCGAAAAAAAACTGATATCAATTTTGACACAATGCCTTGTAATACATGTTGCCCAGCCCACCCCTATGCCCACACTTGTTAGATTTTTGTTTGCTGCACATCATACTGCATATGTATAAGCATTGATAGCTTGCTGTAAAGCACACAAAATCGACCAAGTGTGGACATAGGAAGTCCCAGTCGATTAGCATATGACAAGGGCAACGCGTAATCAAGACATTGATACGTTATATTCATTATATTCATACTGAATTCATCTAATTAGTTGCATTAAGGCTTTACTCACACTAACTTTGAATACTCAAATCGCGAGGCGACTGGATACTCAGCGACTCGGATAACAAACATGTGTTTTCAAATGATTACGCTCAGACAATCCTGCAACCGTATTGTCTGAACGTCATAATTTGAAAAGACATTAGTTAGACGATTCGCTGAGTATCCAATCCAGTCGTTTGAGTATTACAAGTGTGAGTACTGCATACGTCTTTCAGGTCATCGCTATCAGTAAAGTTGAGTCATACATTCTTAAGATCAATTCACACATGATTCGACTCAACGCCGATCCGACTTTGCATTTTCGCTCTACGCATGCGTCACCAGTCCAATGCTCTGATTGGTTCATGTCCATCGTTGTTGACAAATGCTCGGTTTCCTTCTGTAAATTCAGATTCAGTGAGACTAGGCCTACAGAAGGAAGCCGAGCATTCATCAACAATGATGGACATGGACCAATCAGAGCATTGGGCTGTTGACGCATGCGCAGAAAGAAAATGTCAAGTCGGATCGGCTTCGAGTCGGATCATGTGTGAATTGACCTTTATCCATTAACTATCCAGGACAATAATAGACTTCAGAATACTATCTATCATTAACCCAAGTTTTACTAGGCCTATTGGGAAATAAGATTTTTTAATTACTGTTGCCTCATTGCCAACTCTGATTAGAAATTAGGACTGATTGTCGACATTGCAAACGATCTTTAGATTTGTTATCGGTTAAGAGCAAACCGAGCAGAACTAGATCGTTGCGGACTTGCACTGGTACTTATACTTGCCAGAACCGACAATTAACTGAATGTAGAAGACATCGTCCTCTTCAACTCAGTGACAACTCAGAAATCAAAACATACGACCTAATCTAAGACTTACAGTGTCTTCTTTGCTCGGGCACATCTTCTTGTGCAAGGTCTGAATCAAATTTCGCCTGCAAACATCATTAATTCAATTAATGCTTGTACGAATAAAACCCAGGATAGTATATAAATAAATAAAGTTTATTAGTAGAATTTAATAAAATATTAGTAAACTTAGTCAAATTTCTCTGCAGAAAAAAGTACAATTATTCGAAATTAAAATTAGACCAAAGTAAAATGAAATGAGAAATGAAAATTCGTACTAATGTAGAAATCTGATGTTTGAAAATTGATGCAAAATATCTCTAAAACAGCTAAGCTGCTATATGTAAATCGTAAGATGTTCAAAAGATATGTTTCAATATAATGTTCCATTTCCAAATATAATGCCCAAGTACTGGCAACTGAGTTATGTAAATCAACTCTCTCTTTAAAAATATGAAATTATTTTTTAAAATTAAAATTTCAAATCAATAACATAAACACTGCAGGAGACGTGAAGACACATTTTCAATACATTATAATGCATTTAAAGTAAAATTCTATTACTCTAGATTCAGGGAGAAAGCTTCAATAGAATTTTATTACATAAGATCTAGTAATCATGAATACAATCATTATTCTTATCGAATAATGCAGGTATTGTGTTTCAATTCAAAACCAAATCACTTACTTAGCATGTAGGCCTCCTCCGGGAGGTAAATTCGGTATATCTTCATCATACAACCTCTGTACAAGCTCTGTAAAATCTATTTCTCCCTTTTCTGAAATAATATCTGCAAAAAATGGAAAAAATATTAATGGAGTTGTCATTACAATCAGTCTACATGTTCCTTTTCAAGAATAGCACTAATCAAGCAATAAATGTAAGTAACATTTCCATTTTTAGTTTCTTAATTTCACAAGATTAAGGATTATGGATAATGGAAAGTGAGATTTTTTATTAATTTCGAATTTGTATGCTTTCAGATAAGATTTTTCTGGAAGTAAGGGAATAGCGTCCCTAATTTTATAGGATTCATTTATCGTTTCTCAATATAATAAAATATCAATCAATATTATAATATTGTTTGAAAAATTCTTTCGCGATAAACCATCGTCCAGTTGCACAAGCTTAATTCAATTTTTGAACGTTACTTGGAACCGGTAGAAGGGCTGACTTGGTATAATTCCGCCACTTTCTGGAATATGCTATTACTCCTAATAATTCATCTACTATCAAAAATTATTGATTGACATTCGTGCAACAGGTTTTCACTGAGCTTCCAAACAAAAATGCAAGGTTAATTATTTACACATACAGTGGAACCTCGGTTTAACGAACCCCGATTTTACAAATATCCCGATTCAACGTATTTATCCCCTTGAAAAGTAAACAACACTCAATATAGTGTACATTTCAACCCCGTTTTTACGAATACCCAGATACAACGAATTGTTTTCTCGGTCTCTTGAGCAGCGGTCTCTTACGTAAAATCGGGGTCCCACTTATTAAGCAAACACCAAATAACTACAGTGTTACCTTCATTGATTCTAATTTTATAATGTTCAATTATAGAATCCCATTTTCGTTTTCAATAAAAAACAAGGAAAAGAAAATACAAAAATGATAATAACATACAGTATTGTAGTAGTGAATAAACAAACAAAATTCAATATTCATTTTCTCAAATTAGTCGGTTTAAGACAGTTAGTTCTTCATAGTTTGTCTGTATTTCTGAACGTACACAACTCTGACGATGTACTTAATTCTTCTACATAAATTAATCGCCTTACACAATTCGTTGAAAAAATAATAATTATGACGATTTAGCTGAGATTTTGTTTATTAAATCATAATTTATTCCTCAAATTCATATTCAAATAGATTTTAAATGGGGTTTGGCACCGACACTAACCAGTGATTCGCCTTTCTATGCAGGCTTCAAGCTCATTCTCGCGCTGTATAGCTTCCGGCGAGGGAGTGGGCGCTGCCGGAAAAGCTACCAGCACTATACTCATGTTATCCTGGCTTCCCTGTAACCAATACACCACTGTAATCAACATACCGTGTAAAATACAAAAAGTAAAGACAATATTTAGATTGTAAAGACACAATGATTGAAATTAATATATTCATAGTTGATCATTCATTTATTAATCTATTTGGATCCCCTTATTACAATTATTAAGTGATTTAACGTCAGGCATTCGATTAGAATAGTTCAAATCGCAAATTTAACATTCATAAACAAAAAAAATTAAGTTGCAGATAATTGTGAAATTCATCACTCAATAGGAAAGTAAGCATAATTGAAAAAGAAATGTTTGACTTCTAGCTTGATTTTCCCTTCTAACTTCAGTGCTATTTGTACACGATTCTGTAAAACCAAATAAATTTACTAATAAAATTGAAATCTGTTACACATGAACTTTATTAAATAATTTATGTATTTTTCCAAATGGATTTCTTCAATTTGGTTTTTCTAAATGGTTCCAACTACTTCAGTAGCGGCCACGAGGGCCTCTATGTTTCCTTTCAAATATTATCATCATCTGAATAGACTGAAAATCTATGTTGCTTCAATAGAATATTCAATAGTAGCCTAATAGTAAAAAAATATTATTATCAATGACTAGAATATATTCTAGTCATTTTAATAATCAAGCAATTAAATGTTTATTTGGTTGAATTTTATTGGTTGGTTTAATTTGGGCTTAAGATTATTGTTCGAGACTGAAATTAGTAGCCTAAAGTGATTAAAAGTGATTAGATTATTTTTCATGGCATTTCTCAGATTCAATTACGATAAATCATGATTAATCAGTCTTAATTACGTCATTGAGTTCGCCGCTACTTCGATTCCAGACTTGGAAAAAATTATTTTAAAACCGAGAAACAGTTCCTCATTCATGATAGAGTAAACAACTTGCGGGCGGAATGAGAGTGCTTTGCAGATAATTTTCACGATTTCAAACATTCATCGATCAGTCAAAAGCAATAAATGTTTACGTTGCGTCATACACAAACAAAATCAACGCCATTTCAAACCGCAAAAAGTATTTCATTTGGCAATCTGCTCTAGAAAATGAAATGTTTTCGTTTGCTTATGCAAACAGAAAGACACATACTCGGAAGGTAGTGAAGGGAGAGGAAAAGGAAAAGCAAGAGAAAGAGAGAGAGAGAGGAGTGAGAGAGGTGTCTAGACCTCAGCAGGAGTTAATGCGGTAGCTCTCTGCAGGAGCCTGAGCAGTCTAGATATCAAAGTGTAAAGAAAGCTATAAGAATATCACATCTATTTATAGATTTCCAGTTACAGTATCAACCATTTTTAGAGGGCAAGGTGAGATACTCAAGATAGAAAAGTACTAGCTTTTTTAGGGTACACTTGCTTTTTCCTGAGAAGCTCTTTGAACGATTTCCAAGAATTATTAAAACAACTAGAAATATTTTCTCACATTTGAAAACAGTTGAAAGTATAATTTAATCATTTTGAATGTGGATATTTTACTAATAAGAACGTTTTACTGCAATATTTTCATTACTGAAATTTCTTTATTACTTGTAGGCCTATTATTTGAAGGAAGTAAACTATCAATTTTTTATTTTAAACATAATTTATAATAACGAAGAATAAAGGACAATAAGCTAATTTCGCTTATTTTAGTTTGTTCAATGTTGCTGAAGGATATTCTCAATTGATGGTAAAGTTATTTGGTTAAGCGACTCGTTCTTCAACACAAGCATGGCTTAGAGAGGGATGATCATTTTTTCGAAAAGGACTATCCCTTTCTTTTCTATAGAGATTCTTTCACACATGGCATCATACATTTTTATTTAAATTTTCATATTATTTCTTTTACATAGTGTGATTATTCCTTACATTAGGGTTAAATATTTTTATTTAAATATTTATATTATTTCTCCTATTACAAACTGATTATTCCTTACATTATTTTTATTAGTGTACTCCTTTTACATAAGAGATCATATATTTCTACTATTATTTTAATATTATTTCTTTCATTATTATTCCTCGAATTATTTCTATTAATGTGTTCATTTTATTTATGGGATCATATTTATTTATTTTCATTTCTTACAAAATTTATCCCATTATAGACCTTCAAACTATTTCTATTGTTTCTTTTATAGAAAGGATTGGATCTATTACATTTTTGCATAATTTCTTCTATTATCAAGTCTTAAATTATTTCCATTGTTGTGCTTATTTTACAAATAGGATTGTATCTATTTATTTCTTACATAATTTCTTCCATTTCAAACTTTTGAATTATTTCTACTATTGTTTCAATATTATACATGGAATTCTATTCATTAATAATATTCAATATAGTTTCTTCTATTATAAACTCACTTTTTCATTTTAGAATTTATTTATTTAGCGTATGGCAGCATATATACACAACACATTTATAATCACAAAATTCGTAAAAAGAGAGAAAACAATAGAAAATTCATAGATAAAACGAATAAAAATATCTTAGTCACTTTTGACCTGGAAATTAGAGGCATGCTTCCAGGGTATTTAAGTAGGCTATTGATGCTGGTTTAGCCATCAGGAAATCTTCCTGTGCACCCGTGTATGTATTCATTTTAGAATGTTATGTTTTAATCAGTTGTATTGTATTCTATTTTAATCTTATCATACTTGATTTACAAATAGGATTGTATCTATTTATTTCTTACATAATTTCCTACATTTCAAACTTTTGAATTATTTCTACTATTGTTTTAATATTATACATGGAATTCTATTCATTAATAATATTCAATATAGTTTCTTCTATTATAAACTCACTTTTTCATTTTAGAATGTTATGTTTTAATCATTCAGTTGTATTGTATTCTATTTTGATGTTATCATACTTGGAGCATACAGTTGTATTCTGACCTTGTATAGACAAGTGTCGATGACGTCATTGGTGATGGCCTCGAGATCGTCGGTGACGGCGAGCCGCGATCGAATGTAGTCGCAGACGGCCTCGTTGGACATCACGTCCCAGACACCGTCGCAGGCGAGCACGAGGAACTCGTCGGTGGCCGAGACGCGGTTGATGACGGACACCTCCGGCTCGGGCGAGACCAGCTGCTCGCACGGCCCCAGGCCCTTCACGTTCTTGTAGTCGTAGTCGCCCAGCGCGCGCGACACCGCCAGCGAGCCGTTGATGCGCTGGATCATCACGCTGCCGCCCGCCTGCCAACCACAAGCAACACATTACTACGCCTTCTAACGCTTCCGTATCAGAATTTCATTTCCTATATAATGCATACTACGCCGATACGGAAGTTACATCTATTTTATAAATAAAAAAATTTAATAATTTATATTAATAAACATAGTGAACTTTTCAATCTCCGTATATCTCCTTATAATCTCTGTCCCTCATCCATTACATTACATCTGTAATGTGCAATGGGTCTTTCTAGACTCAGCACACGAATAAAAAAATCAATCAATCAATCAATTGCCTTTGAATAACACAATGCAGTTTTATCCATTTGTAGAAGACAGTTCAACTATATTGTTCATAAACTTGTTAATGTGATACCTGAGAATTTCATTACTGGTAATTTGAATGGAAAGCTCTTAAATGAAATAGATCGATGGATCCTTTCACATAATCCTGGCACGTTCAATTTCTTTTGACTTATTTTACTTTCTTTACTTTACTTAAAAAGCTATTACCTTACTTCTTTTCCAAATTCTAGTTGGTTTTATGTTGCTTTGAATGTCCCTTTTGAAGTTTTGTGAGGTTTTTTCGAATCAACTTTCACCTCTTTTTCAAATTGTAAATTCTTTGAAATGTTCTCTTGTAAATTTCGTTTGTACATTCAAGGGTTTATTTCTTTATTCTTAGTTTTTTTAATTGTATTTTCTTTACCTTGTACCGTGAGTAATTTTTTCCTCAACTGTTATAATAAGATATTTCTTTTATTTGTATTATTTTGGTTAATGCTGCTTATTTTATTTGTTATTATGTAATACTCGGCCCCTGCGCTCAGGCTGTTGCCTTTGCAGGGACCTTCCTTGTTATTAATACAATTTTATGTTAGAAAGAAAATCGAGTATAGAAATTGGAACAAATTATACGATAAGAAACAATGGACTTCGCGGAGATGGATTGATTGATTGGCTGCCTTCATTTCCTGGGAGGGCGAAGTTAGGGCACAGCCGGCCCTCTCTTACACTTAACCCTCCTATATAATTATAATATACAATTATAATGGAGGGAGGGTTGGGATTGAAAATCCATAATCAGTACAATCTACTGAGAAGGAGACTTAATAGATAATAGGGGCAGCTGGCGATTGAGTGGCGATAGATAATAGGCGCTACGAGTGGCGGAACTACGCAAATACTAAGGAGGGGTGATTTGACCCGGGTAAGATAGGAACAAAATAAGATTTTGACATAAAATTCTATAAGATCAATATTTTTACCAGGCATTTTATCCTAGCTCCAATCTTACTCTCTCTATCGAACAAGGATTTTCCTTCTTTAATAATTTATATATTTCTTTTTATTACAATGAACGTACGATGATCAATGTAAGCAACTTTATTTATTATCATTTTATTAAATTGTAATGCATCATGTTTATAGCCTATTGTATTTATTTGGCAATAAATCAATTTCAATTGTGATGGTGTTAGACAGGCCTATCTGATTTTTTTAAATGTGTTCATTGGCTTAATAAATATCTTGTAAATTAATTTCTTTCAAGCCTGGGGTATTTTTAAATCTCTTTGTGAATGGGGCATGGCCTATTATATCCTATTAAGCCTGGGGTTTGTCCAAGATCTTTGTAAATAGGGCATGGCCTTTTATATCCTATTAAGCCTGGGGTATTTCTCAAACTCTTTGTAAATAAGTTATATAAATGTAATGTGGCCTATAAATATCTATTCTATCACATAATTCATTGGCAAACTAGGTATAGATACAGAACACGACAATTTAATGTTAGATGGAAAAAGACGTACCTGCTGAATGCGTTCCTTTTCGGCAGGCAGTACGGGCTTGTGATCGCAGGTGGCAAAGACCGGCACGCCGTTGCGACAGAAGACGGCGCGCGAGTCACCGCAGTTGGCCACATAGACGTGGCGCGGCGAGATCAGCGCGCAAACCGCAGTCGAGCCCGACTTGTCCTCGCCGCTAGCCAGCTTGGGCAGTTCACGCATGCGGTCGTCCAGGTTGAGGAAGCCGGACCGGATGCCGTCCGCAACGGCCGACTGCTGAAACTCCTCGGTGGCCACTATACACTCCAGCAGGTGCTTGGCGCAGTGCGCCGACACGCCAGCACCCGCGTGGCCGTCGAACACGGCGAAAAACGACCAGTCATCCAGACCCTCGCCCAGACCGGTGATGGCGCAGTGCGCGTCCTCCATCTCGATGCGCCATCCCTGCATCGACGACACGCCGAAGCGCAGTCCGTTGCCCGTGCCGTGCTCATTGTGCTTCTCAGTCTTCGGCTTGTCCAAAAACGTGCCCATTATAATTAGCCTATCAATATAACTACAATGCCCTTCTTGTGCTGTACTTGTTATACTCTCTTGTTCGCCAAACGCCGCCTCTACCGTTCAACCATTGTTATTCCCATTGAATCTGCAACATAATTAGCGTCAAATAGAATAATACATGTATTTAGCCAAAAATACAAATATTATGAAGTTCACAATTTTAGGGCCGGTTCATGAGCTCGGGATTTACCCAAGTCCTAGACTAAAACGGGTGGCTACGGTAGCATCGACAAACGTTTGTCTCGACAGGTTAGTGGATTAGCAGCATAGAGAGCTCTTAGTACATGAAGTCGAGGCTAACGCTTGTCGATGCTACGGTGACCACCCGTTTTAGTCTAGGATCTGGCTAAATCCCGAGCTCATGAACCGGCCCTTAGAGTATTAAAATATTTTGGCACAGACAGTTAGGCATAAGTAAAACTTGTGCGCTAGCTGTAAGTTCATTCAATAATAGTTAAACCTAAATTTACTTATATTTATTCCTATCTCCAAATTATTGTGTTATTTCTATAGATATTATTATTATTAATTTGTTGCGTTAAAGCTGCTTAAGTGAGCAGAGCTCTTGCACCATGCAACACGTCAAGTTATAGTAATCCTATCTAGTAATATTAACATTGACCCATCCTCTGTCTAGCCTACTTTATTTGTAATGATTGGGAAGTTGTGAAAACTAAACTAATAAATAATACGTCTATACTTATAAATACAGTGCAATTAATATAAAAAAATAGTCAATCTTTCAATTCTAAACTTTTTCAATTCCCTATTACTACAATTTTCCACAAGATGAATCTAGCTAAGGTTATACATGGTTGTAACTTGTGACTATGAATAATGAAGGCTGATGAATAACGAATAATGAAGGATGATTGAATAATCCTCTGATGATGGAATATGATTCATTATTCTGAAATAATAGTCAGTCAGAAAGTCGAGTGTATTTTTGTGCTACGTGTTTTATAGAAGCATGGCAATACCTAAGGGTTTACCAAACTTTACAAATAAACAACTGGTATTAAAATTTTGTGGTAACAGCAGTTTGGCTGTGAAGTATTTCTTGAAGAGAATTGGATATGCAGTACTTAGTAAGGGTCTTTTGCAGAAAACGCCCACATTTTTTGAATGAAATAGTTTTTGCCAATATAGATGACAAGTGCTGTTATGTTTTAATAACATAATAGCTGAAATTACAGTGCATTACAGAAAGATATTGTTATGTTTTAGAAATAGGTTCTCGTTATGTATTCATATAGAATGTGGGTTTCTTCTGCAAAAGACGAATTACTAAATCACTGTTGTAATAGTAATCACTGGATAACTTTTGTTAAAATAAAACTAAATAAAAACTAATTCTCCTTCATATTGATTCCTTGATCAAGCTGAATGTAAGTTGAATCAAGCTAATTCAAGTCAAGTAAATTGAGAACAAAACCAGTTTTTAACCTGAATTTCAAGTCAAGACAACTTCAAACAAATTTCTACCTAAACGTCAACTATAAAGATGGCAAAAAACATTATTTTTGAATTTATTCAGTAGGTTTGTCTTTGCAACCGATACACGAAAATAGTCTTAAAACATGGCATGATTTTTGACACATTGGAATTGATTCAATTTCAATACAAGAATAAAAACAAAGATTGAGACAGATGTTCGCAAGGTTATTCTTGCCAATTATTCAATTAGCTTCAATGCACTTCCAAGTTTATAAAGAGTGATTCACTTTCAATAAATAAGAATGAAATATTTCATAATTAACGAAACAGCATTGTCGAAGTGAATAAAATCTGATGATTTGAAAATTATACATGAAAGCAAATAACTAAATTATTAAGTTAAATGACCTCTATCATGTGCTCGTAACTACGAAATGATTAGGATGAATAAAGACGTTACTTAGCCTACCTTTTTGACGTACTAGGTCAAAAAAATCATAACCCAAATAGATGTAAAAACGGAAAATAAGAATTAGTTTCTAAATTACGCAGTTGAATTATTAGAAATGTTATAAACATTAGTTTAATTTAAAGAGCATTTGATATAAAAATTGCGAAGAGTGTTGAAAGATTCACAGTATAAATCATGAATTTGTCAATTCACATCGTTAGTAAATTAATGAGAATGCAGTCAGGTATTCAAAGATTGATCTTTAAATGCTCTTAAAAAATTAAATGAATCGAGAAGAAAGCTAATCATCAAAAGTATTCAACTTACCGCAAATCATAAAGCATCATAACAATTTAAAAAACAAACTTATCAAAAACATTGTAAAAGACTAGCAATGATGAATGAGAATGGCGGATTTGTCTGTTCTTCTAGTTGCGCATGCTCTGTAGAAGGAGAACTATATTTAGAAAACAATGATGATGTCATATATACGAACAGCTGAGTCTGTCTTGAATGGAGAAAATGTTCAATGGATTTTCTTTATGAATTGAGATGAGATTTGATTTGGGCTTTTTGAGAATATTGAAAACTATTATAATACAAGAGATATTATTCTGATTGAATTAAAATACAATTGAAAAATGCCCATTTCGTAATTCGTATTACAGAGCGTCAAACCTTTTATAACAATCTTATCGGGATGATACCAAAGTGTACAGCGACATTAATTAGACCAAACTGTCGTTGATACAAAATGTCACAGTCCCGTGGGAACTTCAGATTGCAAATCGACAAGGAAAAATATTGGAAGAATCCTAATATATTATGAATATTTTTTTAAAGCATATAATAAATACAGTTATTTGAAAATAATAGATTAATATAATAGTTATCTTGATATTCCAAGTCAGCTGTTTGCACTGACATTTTAAGTCGGCTTTGGAACTCTCAGCTGAAACTTATGGCGTGTTTACATGCCAAATAATACAACTACAACATTATAAAGTGCAATTTTCATATTAATTCTAATCTATTTTTAATTATTGCTGTAGATTCGTGTACGTTTTTAAAAGAAGAAAAATTAATCAGGTCTGATATTTGATTTGCATGGGCAATTAAATTAGGTACTTGGAAAAATAACTATATTCAAGATGAATAATAAGCATACAATTTCGCAGAAGATCGGGTTATTTCTGGTGAGTTTTTAACTTAATTTTTGTACAATCAAACATTTGTACATAAACTCCATAGTTCAGTGTTCAGTCATTAATGTGATTTCATGTTGATTAGCCTACTGTTGTATAGTAAAGTTGAGGTCTGTTTTTATAAAACTTTGCATTACAAACGAATGTGGTAAAGAGTAAACTGTCAGCAGGTCATGTCCCTGAATATATAGGTTTACAGGATTGATTGAAAACACTCCTTAAGGGCCTGGTTACATACGTGTGGGGATTGATTTAGTTCACTTAACTTCACTTAGGACCTGGCCACACTCCTCCTGTGCTTGACTTCACTTCACTTCACTTACTCGCATAGTATATCTATGAATAAGTGAAGTGAAGTCAAGCAAAGGAGGAGTGTGGCCAGGCCCTAAATGAAGTAAAGTGAACTAGATCAAACCCCTCACATATGTGACCAGGCCCTAAAGCAAAAATGAGTTAGATAACTTTTCAATTCAAACTCTGACATGATGATTCGGCTGAATTTATACTCTAGAACGGTATAGTTCAATATAATTTACAAAACCATCCAATATATCAATTATGTTAAAAGCCCTCATTTGAATGCATATAGAAATCCCGCATTGTTTTTCTTAACACAAACCACTGGTGGACCTACTTTCTCATCATAATTTTGTGTGTAGAGTACTCCAAGAAAGTGGCGTGAGAACTGACAATCATCTATTCGCAACGCTTTAAGGCCTTTGGAAAACTCTCCGTCTTTGATTGGTTCGAAACTTTAAAAATCTTCTATTTCATATTTTCTGTTAATTTTTGTTCCAATATATTCTTTCAATTTATTCTCAGATATGAAGGCTTCTTTCCATTAAACTGTTGAAGAACCGTGCTCTGTCAAAATGAGTGAATTTCCTGTCTCAAACGATGGGGAAAATACTCCTTTGGAGTCGAATGCTGACAAAACATTTGAAACTGAACTCAAGACTTCATTATCAACTTGCAGAGTTTCTCCTCGATTGCTATGTGGAGTAACCAACCAAATAACATTCAATAAAGGCGCTTTAGATTGGTAAGTCAATTTAAGAAAATTTTGCGTTACATTATTTAGACTCTTACACTGTAGGCTACTTCATCCAAGTAGCGATACTCAAATATTTTATTATTTTGAATTTTTGACTTTATCTCTTCAGGATTGTTCTTTCTATTCAGATTGCAAATTTTAATTATCCTTCCACAATGTTCAATATCTCATTCTATGATACAAAAAGTTTCAGGTATATTCTCAGCGATAATTTCAAGTTTTCATAATGTATAAGGAGAGATAGATTTGTCAAAATATCTCAATTATTTATTTTAAAATATTAATATTTATCGCACGGCAATTTATTATAAACAGCTATGTGATATATTGTAAGATATTCAAGTATTTCAAGATAATAAACTGGAGATATGCATTCATTTAAAAATAAGTGCATTCATTTATTTATGATTTCATTCTTTACACAGTATTGACATATTTTCTCTACGTAGGATAGATTAATGTAGTTTTCTTCATTTGGTTCATCAACCACATCTTCATGTTATACATTACTCCATATTATCTCAGTTTAACTCGTCCATATTGCGATTCAACAGAATTTAGAGATGCTTTCATTTTCTCAGGGGCTATCATGGACTACTTGCATTTGGATCCAATTGCTCAGTCGTAACAACAGACACAAACAACATTCAACCCGTCCAGTGTCTTACAAAGCACAGGGCGATCGTTAATAAGGTGAATCACTTTTCGAAATATTTCTATCGAATATCATAGTATTATCAAAACGTTTAACATATTAACGTGATAGAACTTGAGCTTTGGCTCAAGGCGGATTACTCAGAATTAATACACATAATATGGAATCAGTTATCGGAAACATTCAACATTTCGTACTCTTGAGATTGTTATTAAATATGGATAAAAACCACATTAATTTGGTTGTCACTCAGCACGTCATTGTCATCGCATTATCATTGAGGTCCTGGGAATTTCCCCGATCAAGCTGAATTGATTACGGTTCCCATATCTTGTATAATCCTCCACAATTTACAATTTTTTCCAGGTTCTGTGGGCTCCGAAAATTGAAAACTGCAATCTGGTGACTCTAGTATCGTCAGATACAGCTGGACAGATCATTCATTGGAATATTGGTTCTGGAGAATGTATAGCGGTTTTTCAAGATGGAACTAAGGGTATTTTGGGTCAGTGCTGTCTACTTGATTACTACTATATTTCTACTTAATACCTGTACTACAATACTAAATTACTTATACGGTACTTCTTGTCGGTTTGAATGACATTCAAAGAGATGCTGGAAATAAATGAATAGGTTTATTTATGAATACAATTTTTACTTACACATGAATATCTTATTATTCACTTTGAATATAAACTGTACTGTATGATGGAATGCGTTTCAAAAACAACCTAAGACCAAGTACAAAATACTCACAATATTCTTTCAAAAGGATAATACAAGAAATGAAATAATGCATGAGAAAAACTAGATTATTCGAAAACATGATAGTAGAATGCTTAGAAAATAAAATTTAACCCAGTACACAAGATTCTCTTGTGGTCCGCCCGCTGGAGGGATCGAGTCATATGAAAATAAATACTGTACCAGGTATAGAAACATGAGAAAGGATGAATTACAAGGCTCTGAACAAATTACAGAGGAATGAATGGTACAAATTTCAAAGTACTCTATACTCAAAACCTACTCCATGTCAAAACTGACCTGCAAGCTACGATCCTTTCTTATCACAACTAATTATTCACTTTAACAAATAAAGTTGTTTATCGAGATGTGATAGCGTTACGGTGCCTCAACACGATTACCAATGAGGTCACCTAACCACTTTTTCCATTTTTGTATTGTATTTATATGTTGTATTATTGTATTGTTTTTGGAAATTGTGAATAAATGAAATGTTTAAAGATCACAAAGTGTGTAACAGCTGAAACTGTCGGTCAAATTTTCAGGCTGAGTTGATTCACTGAAGTTTGAACTGTTCATTTTTAATTTTTATAACTGGCCATCTAAGTTTGCCAGTTATAAACTGTGAACTTAATCCAGCTTCCACTTACACAGAGTTTCAAGACATGCACAGCTTGATAAACTTTCTTTGAGAGAGATTGTTTGCATGTTAGTGTTATATTGTTTGTTTCCAATAAACTATTATAACGATGTAAGTAATAATGCTGCTTCAAGTTCTATCTGTGACAATCTTACCAAAGTTTTCTACAAAAATCGTTTGTCACTTATATGGGATGAATGTCATCTACAGGAATGGAGTGGGTGCCGTCTGCAGATGAAAGTTGCCTGTTGCTAGCCACCCTGCACTCGCCCTACCATCTTGTTATCTGGGACGTTCTCAAACAGACCAAGTTGTGGAAAAAGGGATTCACTGACACGCTAATTAGCTTCAGCTTCAATCCCTTCGATGGAACCCGATTGGCTTGTAAGTTGGCCTCTAAAAGATGTGTCTAGAAATTGTGTAGTTCCATAGCGTTATACACCCTACCGCGTTTTCAAGCTATTCTTGGATAATTTAATCAGTAATTGCTTAATAGCGATAATCTATCAGCAGTCCGTAGAAACTCCCGACAAGGTAATTCAATTCTCTTCTTTAGGGGCGGCCTTACAATTTTACTAACCTTCCTGAGTTATTGAGGAGCTATCGGCTTCTAACAATTTGTAGATGCAATATTATATGTGAAGTTGATTACCCGCGTACATCCGATCAATATTTTTACTCACTAGATGCTGTATGAGATGGCGACGAAACGTCAGCTTCTAGTAAGTAAGAATATTGATCGGATGGGTAATCCAACTTATCATCTATCCATTGGCGAATTATTAAAGTGTAATAATATTATATAGGTATGAAACGAAGTATACCTACTATTAATATTAAACAAAAACGTCACAACCATGGATGATGTGTTGATCCATGTGTTAATATAATGTAATGTAATCCATGTGTTACATAATTACAATGTGTTACTGAAGCTGCCCACCCCCATTCCCGGTTCACCTTAAATTGAATATTTCAGTCTGTTGGAGACTAAATTTATGAATTTTATACTTAGGTAACTTGCTTGCCGGCGTAATATTATTAGATTGAATTCATTCATATCTCATGTATTCTATGAGTGTTTTGTGTTTCAGTCCTGTGCCCTGATTGCATATTATTCGTTGACGATTTCAATCCATTAAAAATACCGTCCACAAACGGGAGAAAGTTTTATATTTCCAGTCCAAGACTCACAGATGGACCCGAAGATGTGACTAGAACTCGAGACAGACTTAAGAGACTGATGAAAGGATTAGTTGTTGCCGAAACTAAGCCTAGGTATTAAAAGCTGCTCATCAATGTTTCTCTACCGTTTTTAAACATTCCATATTACTGATTCTAGAACAAACTCATTAATATCAGTTTGTTGTATGCGTGTATCACTTTTGGGTGTGATATGAACTATCTTTTGGAACTGAAGCTGCTTCACATAGAAGAAAATAAAAACTAGGCTACATTCTACATTTACATTTACATTCTGAAAAATGATTGATCAATTATTTGTCTTTACATTCATTATAATCACCCTTATTTTATGTACTGTGTATTTATATCTATTGAATCAAACAAATACAGATAGGAAAGATAAACAGATAGTAGCTCGAAACCTCTTCAATTCCTAAATTTCAAAGAATCAAATTTTATGCATAAAAAATAATCACAATACAAAGTTGGAATCTATACAAATAAACAAAGATATTTTATACATTGAATCATTTCTGATCATTTTATGAATAAATATACATTCATCTATAAAGATATGTATTGGGGTGTATTAATTGCTTATTATTTTTTCTTATGATAATACTGTGTTAATTGCTAGTGACTGAGTTACAAAGTTTATTCAGTGAAAAAGTTGATTAAATTAGAGTTTAAAAAAATCAGTTGCATAAATAGTCCAAATGTTGAGGTAATGTACAAATTACGGTTACCATCAAATATTTACACTCCTTGAGAATAATCCAAAGTAAATTATCAATTTTGATTGTAAAGTATTCATCTAAAGAGGTGTGCTTCCGCTGGTGTGTATAGGAAAATACAAGTGCAGTATGTCTATTAATTGACCTTCCTTAAATACAGTATACAGCATTAATTTTATATCAAGTCGATTGATTATTTTATTGTCTATTTCAGTGTAAAAGGTTGAAACAAGCTTAATCATTCCACTTATGTTACCAATTTCAGGCCAGAAGATGCTATGACGGTATCGGAGTGTCTGCAGTTGGTCTATCATAGATCTCAGAGAGATCATATTCTTCTTCTCTATCCTAGAGATATTCTCATGGTGGACCTCCACATAAATCAAACCGTTGGAGTGATTAGTATTGAAAAGGCCATGTCTCCTTTGGTTCAGGTGAGTCGACCATTCTTTTCATAAAATACTTTTAGATTATAAAATGAATTCCTGAAATGTTTTTATTATTTTTTAAAAACACCGTTACCAACGAATTAATCTTAATGTTTTAGATAATATCGACTCGCCAGCGGGATGTGATCTACTGCCTGCATGAGTCGGGAAGTGTCAGTGTGAAAGTGAGGAGAAAAGGTGCTCATGCTCCTTACCTGCCCTCTCCAATGGATGCTCCCACAGAAAGCTTGGCCAGCCTTGGTGAGGTTTCAAGTGAAATTATCCAAATAACATTCCCATCAAATGTTTCACTATGAAGGAATCAAGTTATGTCATGAGACGACATGAAAGTATTCCATTATTTATTACACTTGGAACGAGTTTCTTTCAATGCCGACAGTTTTCAAACACTTCCATAAGTTTAAATCTAATCACTATTAAGTTATATTACTTTAAACACTGTATTGTGAATTACACAGTTGAATTATTTTGATTGTTAAGTCGATCTTAATCACTCATGATGATTTTGTACACCTTATCTTAATCCTATTTATTTATGCACTCTTAAAGCACGTATGTTTTACAAATCAAAGTTTAAACTGTGAATTTTCAGTTTAAATGGAGTTAAAACTGCGTTTTGTTACACATAGTTTAAACGAAAATAGTGCTTAAAAATGATTGAAATGTATATTTTTTAAAATTATACCGTATTAGGCTACATATCAGGGAAGCGGTTGTCCCAGTGGTAGCAGGCGAGTCTAATCGGTAAGATTAGATAAGAGACGGCGCCTACCACTTCTGTTGTAACGGTGACCGGCTCCTCTAAATAAAAAATTATGAGCTTCAAAATCGCTTCCCGGTGGTTCGGAACCCACCTAAAGCTGTAGGTCCATTCATCTCTCATCATCCTTCACATTACACACGCACAAGCCTAGAGCTTATGTGGGCATCATCCAAAAAAATATTAGTCTGAATCTGTAATGCTGTTTTTAAAATATGTATCCTCTGATGGCATGATCTTATTTATTTTCTTGTTTATTGCAGATGCTGCCCCAAATAGTTCGGAAACATTCATGGGCTATGACCACAAATGTCAAAGTGAAGTTATACGACAAATTAAAGGTTCTCGAGTTTTAGGAATGACTTGTGACCTGTTATCAGAAAGAAATATTGGTAATTGAGATGAAAAATGATGAATTCACTAATCTGTATTCCTGTTATTGTACTCTTTAGTTGTAGATTATTATTCTTTTTCAATGTTTACTTATTATTACAGTAGTTAGTGGACATCCAACTATAACATTGAAAGTTTAATAGTAAAATTATTTAAACATATTGAAGTGAATTTATCCTACACCAATCCTTTGTTTTAAATTTAGGAGTTTATTGTTTTATCTGTTATCTTAGCTTCTTCTAATATTTTATAAAGTCTTTTATCCAATCATTCCTTAATAAGAAAGAAATTTATTGATTCATTATGCTTGATCATTTGAGACGGTTTTCAAGTATTTTTGGTCATTATCAGTTGGCCTCACCATAGTTCATATTCGAAGTATCATTACCATATTACCATAAGTATAGTTCATATTCCATTATTATCTTTGTAAAAAAGTATCCCATAATTCCTTTATATCTTATGTATTCATCTTCATAATCTTCCTACTAGTTCAAAATTATCATTTAAAGATGATAGTGAATAACGAAGGTCTATAATAATGTACGGTATGTTTCCCTTTCCTTCTAATCCGTTCCAGTTTATTTTATTATTTAGAATTTTAAATTTTCACACACGTCTCCTCTAAATAAAGCCAATCATTGTATTCATTGACATAATATTCATTTAAATCCTTCTACTACTATTCATAATACGTTATAATGTTCTTACGGAAGATTATTTTGTCAATGCTTAATATTATGTAAACTCTTTTCAGCTCTTCTTCTCAGTTCTGGTAAATTGGTGTTCTTGGAACTGGGGAAAATAGGAGAAAGCAAAGAGTTCACATTGAACCAGCTGTTTGGGCCATCAACCGATGTAAGTGATTTAATAATGATAATTTTATTATTATTGATTTGCAAAGTTCATATTACAGAGACTGTCCCTGTAACAGTCTATTATACAGTCTCTGTAGTTATCAAATCCATCTCTAGAATTGTATATTTAATTTGAGTGATACTTGATTGCTAATGCTTGGTGAACATCCAACCTTTTCTAATGACATGAATTAGAATTTATTTACAATATTACTCATTGTTCGTCACAACAGTTTCACAATAATTGTGTATTGAACCATTAGACATGATATAGCCTAATTGTGAACGAAGTATATCTTGTCAAATATTCGCCTACGCGAAGCGGCTTTAGCTCATTCTTCATTAGTGTAGTTAGGCTTCAATCGCTTAAGAAATGATATCTGAATTATAGCTAGATTCTTTATTCTTGTGAAAAATACAGAAAATTTCAAATGAATTGATAGTAAATGTAATTTTATTCTGACGCTATGGGTAAACTCCATTATTTTTAAATTTTTATATAATAGAACTTAATTTGAGAAATGACATTGGAAGCTCGATTTATTACAGAAACGTTTTTACGCAAATAGCTAGATTTTATTTCTTTAGGAAATCAAATTCTTTCAGATTCTTTAGAAAAACTAATGGAATTGTGATTATGTCATGATTAATCTATTAGTATTAGATTATTATAACTTATTTTGCTTCTGATGATGCTCACATAAGTCTATGACTATCACTATAACTTGTGGATTAAGTAATGAGGTGAAGGACGTAAAATTATCAGACGCTATGGGAATCGAACCCACGACCGGTGAAGTGATAGAAGACTAAAGTTATGACCTCCATTCCACTAGAAATTATTATTCCACTTATGATGAATCATCCCATTTTTCATTGCTAACTTAGTTAAAGTTATCATATTATAGGTGGTGTTTTCTTTCAAAGTTATCAATTTTTTATGTACTTTTCTTCCTATGTATTCTACACTTACCTGCCTTTTAGTGTTTTTAAATGAGATTTTACAGGTTTTCTGTTGTTGTTGTTGTTTAGGAACTGACCGTTCTTCCACCTCTGAGATTACTGGTGACTGGATTGATGAGCAGTGTTGCCAGTCAGCCCACTGTCATTAAAATGTGTCCTCCATTAACATCCAAGAACCGTCATTTCTACAAGCCTTTAATGGCAGCCGGAACTAATTCGGGCCTCATTCAGATCTATAATATGGCTTGGGGATCCGTCGAAAAAGAGTTCTCATTACATTCCTACCCAGTCAGGTGAGTTTGAACTTTTGAGTTGAACTTTCAAGTCAACTCCGAGTAAAAAAAAAACTTTTAATGCGATAATAATACCGTACATTCTATTGCAAGTTTTAAGATACTTAAAAATAGAACTATGTGTACGATTGCATTATTGAGCGATTCTTGTTCAATGAAGAAAACTGCATAGGGAGACTTAATAATACCCATTTGATATGAATGGATGAAATGAATACTTTTCAAATTCCGCTGGGGTTTTTTTTTAAAACAATACTTGAGTTCTAATGATCGAAGCATCATTTTCATTTGGTTGTAGCCTATTATTTAATTTATTCACATCATTATGGAGTACCACAACATTTTTGACTCAAGTGAATTTAATACCTTTTTTGTTGTTGATTTTATAAATTTCTCAGGCTGTAATGATATCCACTTGTCTAGCATTCTTTGTCTAGATTCTAATGGTTATCTAGCTTTCATCTTGTGTAGTTTATTTAGAGGATTAAAATTTAACTTGCTATGTATTAGATTAGACTAACTTTATCAGATTTCTTCAACACGTCACGAAAAAAATTTGATTTTTCCATTGAAGTAAATCCTTCCTCTTTGAAATAGTACCGTAATTTTAATGTTGCTAATTTATTTTGTAGAGGCATCGAGTGGATCTCACTTTCATCGTTCATCTCGTATGCTCACTCCAGTACTAACTCTCAAGTAAGGAATGAGATGTTTATTACGGATGTCAATACAGGGTACACAAATCAGATACGAAAAGACCATGGTGAAGAAAATCCTATAGAAATTGTGAGGGTTTCTCCATTAAAGTGAGTTGAAATTATAGCTATCATTTTCCTCTTCAATAATTATTATTAAAATCAAGAATGCGCAATAATTATGCAGCAACAAAAAATACTTTTTTTAAATGCTAGTGTCTGTTTTCTAAGTGAAAACAAACTTACACCATGTTCCCTATCAAGGGATAATTGGTTATGTTGGCGAAGTGGAACAACCCTACTCGGGTCTCCCCACTATTAAAAGCCATACGCTAAATAATAATAAAATGCAGCAACATGCATAGTTTTCATGCGTTACTTATGTCGGATCAGATCATATTGTTATCAAATATTCAATTTTCCAATGAATTTATTGAAATAATTTCGTTGAATTAATTTAATATTTATTAAATTATTAGTAATCATTTTTTAATATTTGTGGTGAATATCTGTATCTGTGATCATTTACAATGTGTTATCAGTCTGTGAACGTCTTACATTATTTATTTATTCAGCAATGTACAATTAATTTATTAATACTTATTGGATGGTCCAACAGGCTTACACCCAAACAGATGAATCTCTACTCTTCGTGAAAATGTTTTCATTTAGGTAGCCGTAGTTTACGATCTCTATAATCTTAGAGTTATATCGATTAAATGATTATTTTTCTATTTTCAGGCAGTATTTTGTGGTCGTTATGAAGGATGGGCCATTCGAGCTTTGGGATTTGAAAACATTGACACTTATGCGTTCCATGCCAAAAAAGTTTCCTCTAGTCACTGCTTTGGTGAGTATAAAACTTATATGCTTTATCATACTTAAAATTGATTACTTTTGCGATTTGCCATTGTTTTTTGATACATTTTTCTATTCATAATCCGAAATATGGATCTCATTTTCAAATGAGATCCACTACTGTTCAACTAGTTCAACTACTGTAAAGCAAGCTTGAAGTTCACTACATTTGGGTCGATTAAACACAGTTTTTTCAATGTTTTTCACAATATTCCATTTTTTGTTATTCAATATTAGCTTTGTTCCAGTATTTTATGAATGTGGCACATACAAGCAACGTAATTTTAAAAGTTTTATATCATAAAACCTTTGCGTCGAATTTATGTTTTAGGAATGGTCGCCAGCACATAATTTCAAATTGCTCAAAACCAAGAAGAAATCTGTTTCTGAAGATCCAAGCAAAGCTGAAAATCCTGCTGGTGATACAAGTGAGCTATTAAAATACTTATCTCAACTATCAAACTTGATAAAATGAATCCCTTGCACTTGTAGCTGTTGATACCTAACAATGATGATTTAAAATGAGACATCTGTGTCAATCAAGTTCAACTTATATTAATTACTTTGAATGGATTTGATGATGAATATTACAAGTTATGAAATTGAGTTTCTCGCAGTTGTCATCCTAAAAACACTGGATGGAGTTATCTAAAACAGTTAAAGTACATGAGTAAATTTTGACGAATCGTTCATGATTTGTGTTTTGATAAAAATATTGAATTGAGACTATTTTTTATCGAAAACTTATATGTAGGCTGTATCTTTAGTCAACTCTTAGCCTCTACATTCACTTTCAACTGTTTCCCAACTTTTTAGGTTTTGTTATCATCTTCTATTGTTATTTATCTTCACGATGATTGTTTTCCTCACCTAGGTGCATCCAGTCCTCAAACAACACAGCAAGTCGTGGCACGTGAACATTTTGTATTCACCGATACGGAAAGCTTATTATATCATTTCACTTTGGAAGGAATCTTTGTAAAAGATGTCATAAAAATGCCGCCAGAGGTAATTATCTTCTTTCATTATCATTGTTTCATAATTGTTTATAATTTTAAAAATTATTTTCTAATAAACTGTAGGATGATTGAGATAGTAGTTTTTCATAACATCTTGATTGAGACTTGAAAAAATAAAGTCTGCTGCTAAAAAAGCTTATTACTAAACTGTATAAATAAAACTTTAGTATTGTTGAGAAATTGGTCATTTCAGATTCTCTTGACTGGAAATTGTTTTTAAAAATAATCTTGGAACTCTCTATTATATTTTATTAAATAGATAGGTAGATATATATTTGCTTTTGGTGTGTTCTATGCTTGATACATTTTTATTTAATGTGAAAATTAGGAGGATTTTTTATATATTTTGCAGTATCGAATTTAACTTCTAGTTGGATGAGATTATCTGCTACTTGCCAATCTCTAATTAGAGGCTGTGTTAATAAGTGTCTCAATAAGCGGTGAAAACTATGTCATTTTTAAAAGTTTACATAAATTAGGCAATAATTGAATTACTCTTGAATCAGTCGTTATATTGACATAACGTTAGATCGTTATAATGTTTCAGGGCTTTTTCAAATCTCTCTTTAATTCGGCCACTGTAAGTTTAAATGTTTCAAATTGGGGGTTTTATGTGATACATCGTGTTGTAGGTGAAGTTTGTATGCTGGCTCTCTTTAAATTGAATACTTCTCATTCTATTGCTATTCTTCTCACAAAGTAGCCTACTGATTTCCGCACGTAATTCTTCGACTTCTTCTTTTCTCGTGGCTCTTGTTTTCTGTGTATTAAATTTGTCTCTGAAAAAATAGTATATTCTGTGTATTGAATTTAGCTTACAAACATGCTTCTTCACTGAACTTTAACAATAAGTTCATCATCAAAAAATTTTATATGGTCTCACATGAGCAATAATTGAATCAATCATCCATCTCACGAGCAAATTCATCTAATTTTGTCAACATTTGATTTGAAGCTCTCACTTCACAACAGCTTTTGTCTGTATATATAGAAATGAATGTCTGTATGTGTTTGCCATATGTATTTCAAAACTATTTGACCGATCGGGATGAAACTCTGGGAATATGTGTTATGAACATTGGCGGAGATCAATTGGTTTCTTCCCTAAAGGCTCTAAAAGGATCCCATATAAATCTTACGAGAGGCTTTTTATAAAACTTTGCTGTGCATAATATAATCGGTCTAAAGCAAATTATATTACTATAACAGGTAATTTTGCTTATATAATGGTTAAAGAGTTCTGCCACATGAATAAGTGTTAATATGGTTGATTGAAAAGACACAAATTGATGATATTAAATCTGCTGAGCAAGGGCCGACTTTAGTATTATGTACTTGGACGTGGCTCAGCTTCCTCATCTAAAAGAGAATCCGGAATTATTTGATAAGAATGAACTGTTCACAAGAAAGCAAATAAAATGATAAACTTGAGCACGTGTTCATGATGATATTGGTTTTCAGCGTCGGCACCTTAAATGCAATCTGCAGCTTTACAACTAGTACAGCCAGGGCGGCACGGCGACCGCAAAACGGCCTCCGACTGCACGTGTGTGCTTACTCATTTGTATCTAGCCTGCTATGCTTCACTGCGGTAGCAGTCGCGATGTGGTTGCTGCAACTGTTGCTGGGGTGTACAATCAATTGAAAGTATTTGCCACAAATTGAAACACTTTGTTCCACTCGTTGCGTAGCTACGCGAAGCACGGTGGTCTGCTAGTTTTAAAATAACTTTGATAAATAAATAATGAGTTTTTTGTCGCAGGCTGGAATGAGTCAGATCACGTCGATTGCTTACAAAAGCAGTCAGATAATTCAGGGAGACACTGATGGCTCTTTGAACATCAGAGACGTGAAGGCGCGCACATCGCGTCTGGTCAGCATGAATCGAGGGGCAATACAAAAGATGAAATTCGCACCCAACAAAGGCAATCTCAAACTACTCATACTTTACGCAAATGGAGTGGATATTGTCGATTTGAAACTGGTATGGATAAAATCAAGTACTTATTGCTTGTTTTTTTGTAAATGTGTGTATGAATAAATAAATTGGATTGAATTGAAGTACAGTAGTGGTCTAGAAGCTAACCATTTCATTCATCTCTAAAAACATTTTAGACCTTGTGGATTTACAGGTGTCCCAGAACTCTGATGCCCGGTTTCTCAGTCGCTAGATAAAATTTTAAATAAATAAATTTTAGATGAATAAATAAATATATGAATAAATTTAAATAAATAAATTTTCTAGATCTAGATAAATTTTTAGATCAGTTTGGTCTAGATCAGTTTGATTTGATCTAGCGACTGAGCAGCCAAGCGTCAGAATACTTCTAGATGTTGTATTCAGCAAAATGAAAAGAAAAGTTTAAACAAAACTTCCCGGAAATTCTTTGAAATCGGTTGAAGATGATAATAAATTATTTAATGAATTTTAAATTCCAACATATAACTATGTTGTAAGTTTCATAAAAATATGATAGATTTTCAAAAGCTTAATATTATAATTTATTTTATGTTTCCAATTATACAAAACTATTCCAGGAGCATGATAAGTTATTACATACATTATTTTATAATCTTATTTTTAAAGCTTATTAGAATTCAAACTAATGACTAATGAGTACTATAATCTTTGAACAATTTTTATTAATGATATATCGTTTTTGTCTTCTCGTTTCAGGCTGATTGCAAACCGATTGCACAGTTGAAAAGTCCCCAAGACATAGCTAAAATAGTGGACATTGATTGGGCATCAGCTGACACACCAGTGCTGGCAACTGATGATGGATGCATCCGAATAATGGATTTGAAACTATCGCTGTGCAGCTCCTCAATAGATAATTATGCGTATGAGGAACCGGTCAGCTGTGTAGCATTCCTGGAATGTGAATTAGCTCAGCGTATGCAGTTGATACTATCAGCGCCCTTTTGGAAAACACCTGAATCCTTGCAAGTTTCATGTGCTGATGGATTCAAAGAGGATGAGGTGAAACTTGTCAACGAACAGTTGAGTATGATGCGTACTGAAGTGTTGAGTTCACGTGATGGGCCTCTCAAAGTTGCCGACCGCTGTTTGAGGGCGGCTTGGCTGATGGGCGATCAGGCATCGGTGGATTTCTGGACGGTTGCCGATTATTACATCCGTGTAGCTGCTCTTGACACAAACAAACCGAAAGATGAGAAATCGAAAAATGCTCTTTTTCACACAGAATCAACCTGTGCTCCAGATCTAAAACGCACTCCTCGACATCCCGAACTACCACCCTTAGACACGTGCTACGATGTTCTATGTGACGCTTATTCTTATCAGAAGCAGCAGTTGGAACGAGTGTGGATGTATGAATGGAAACGGGGCGATTACCAGCACACGAAACGAGTCGTCGAACGACTCATATTGTTGGGTGAAACCGATAGAGCAGTTCAACTGCTCTTGGAAACTGATCTGGATAATCAGAACTATTACACGGACGCAATTAAAGCATGCCTCATATCAACTATACAGTCAACGGGAGCTGCTCAGAGCACCATCAAACTAGTCGCTACAAACCTAATAGCCAATGGAAAGATCTGGGAAGGTGTTCAACTGTTGTGTTTAATTGGCAAAGGCCTTGATGGCTGCCGTTACTTGATGTCTTACAACCAATGGCAATCGGCGGTTTGGCTTGCAAAGTCCACTCTCTCTCCCGATGAAACTTATGAAGTAGTGCGAAAATTTTCTGATCACCAATACTCGATTGGTCGTAAAAACCAGGCTGTTTTGTTGATGCTGTCCATGGGACGTTTTGAACGTGTGCTGGAAACACTGCTGCTTCTCGGCCAGAACGCAAACGCTGGTCTCCTACTTCTCGCTTATCTGGAGTTTGCTGAGTTGAAGGACTCTATCGATAAGACATTGGTCGAGACTGTTGTTTCAAGATTCTGCAATTATGCTGGTTCAATGGGATGTACTCTTGCCAGAGATGCCATGAAAACTCTGGTAACATCTGCAAATTAGTGAAATCCGTGTACATAGGTAGGCCTAACAATGATGATAAAATTAGGCAAAATTTATTGGTATATAATAATGTTGACTATTTGCTTTATTGTTTTATATGTTGTTTAAAAACAATGTTGATTAGTATAGTGAATTTAGCTGGTAATCAGTAAGGTAGCCCACTCAAACTATTGATAAGATACAATGACGAACGTCAGCAAACAGAATTCCATTCATGAAAATATTTCCATTAACTTTATACAGCAGTAAAGTAGACTTTTTCAGGATGACGGCTAAATTGGGATTCTCCACAAGCTCATTTGAGTCAGGCGCAATCCTAAAGAATTATGCAATGGAAGCAATAAGTGTTCCGACTGCTAAATATCAACCATTTTGAATAATAAATAAATAAATAATAATATTAATATTATCCATAAGTTTTTGTAAGAATATTCCCAACCAGTTATTTCTTAGATAAATTAATGTTTTCTCTGTATCTCTGGTAACTTGATTTTATCTTAAAAATAAGTTGAAATAAGCTTAGTTATTTGTGATAATTGATTTAATTGATAGAATTGCTTTAAATCGATGCTTTAGAAAATTAAATTTAAATAAGTTGAATATTTTTAGTATAAATGAATATATATATTTATTGATTGTATGGTACTTTGCCTTTCATTATAGTCATTTCTATTTTTTAATGGAATAAACGAATCTATTCTATTCATTGAAAAAAAAGTGTAATTGGGCCCACACCAAAATTTCTCCCTTCCCTTGGAACCCCTTCCCTTGGGGGTATTCCATACCCACTGGTGTTTACACCCCTCCCCCAACAGTTTGGTGAAATGGCTCCTGAGCACTGTGATTGATCTAGTCATTGCTAATACGTCCGCATATTTTATATGTCACATTAGTTACATTCACCTTGGAACAGGTGGCTTTCGATAATTTTAAAACCCAAGTACGGATGTGACTGTTCACAACTAAACCAGAAAATTGCTCTAAAGCCAAGAGTTTTTTTTTAAATTTATACTACAAAAGGAATTTCAATAATTTAAAGCTAAATATAGCTGAGTTCTTCAGACTTTCAAATAACTTTAAATTTTTTTAAAAAGACCCCAGATTTTTTTAGTAGAGAACAAAGCAGACCTGAAATGCGGAGAATTCAATACACATTAATAAATTCTTAATTAAAAATTCAGGAAGCTGATGAATACAAGAATGTATTGAAAAATCTTGCATTTTTAACAAAGTGAATACTCTGATTTTATCACATTCAAGATGAGTAACAAAAAAAAGATCAATAGATCATGCAAATTAGGTTGTAAATCTTGTTTCAAGAAAAAATGATTATTTTCCTAATTTCAGAATAATCAGATATTTTATCAATTATTTTTTTTATCATGATTATGATGTTACTACAAGCGGATGTTGATATAAATCTCAAATTTATTATTAATTCCGAAAGAGAAACCTGCTTTTCCAAAATGAAATTAGGTGACGTAGCCATCAAGCGTTGTGTTGTGTTGGCGATTCTGATTCTCGTGTCAGTTCTAGGTTTGCCGGTGGTGAGAGAAGGCTACGTCAATGTGATTTCTGTAGTTTAATTTTTTGTGAAATTCGAACTGTTTTCTTATAGCTAAAGTTTCTGTTAGTTATAATGAAAACAACAGTATCCAATCCATCTGGATGGAAAAGTTTAATAACATTTACAGTCCTACTCCTTGCTTGGTTATCAGGTTTCTCTTCACGTTTATTTGCTGTGATTAGGTTTGAAAGCATAATCCATGAATTCGATCCATGGTGAGTGAGCTTTAATAATTTTTTGGCTATTAGACTATATTTTTCCATTATTCATTACAATTCCTCACTGTCGCTTAGTGCTAAGGAATTCTGAGTAGGCCCATAACTTCGCAATGAAGAATTGTTTGGTAGCTTACTTCATCCATAACCCATAAATTTTTATTTCTGTTTACTTGCTTTTCTTCTACACTCTGCTTGACTTCTGTATTTGTAAATATATTTTTTGTTGCTTGTTAAGTACCGATTAAATCATAATTGTAAACAAATTTCATTAATTTACAATTAGAATGAGTAAGTTATCACCGTAGTTGGAAAGACTGATGTCCGAACTAAGAATGAAAGAAAATCTAGAAGCTTTCATTTTAATATATTTGATTCATAAACTATTTCAACTAGTGAGTGTAATTTTCTATGAAACTCTTTTTAGTTTTTTAAGATTCTCTTCAAAATCTGAATGAATTTAACGTGAATTTTGAAATATTTATAGGTTAGGTTTACTGATTCCGACTACTAACCAGCCCTGTCATCACATCAGCAACTTCCCTGTTAATCAATAAACTTACATCACATTTATTGAAGTTTCATTGTTAATTCACATTGAATTATCTTTTTTCATTTCATGTTTCTATTGATGAACTGCAGTTTAATTCTTTTTAAACTATGAATTTATCTAATCTCTTTGTTGTGTTCCAAACACAGTCTAGGAAGCCGGTAGATGTACTATAATTGTATCTTATCCCTAGGTGTACACATAGTAGAATAAAACTGACGTTTTTCTTCTATTAGACTACTAAAATTACTGATCGTTATGATAATAATGTGTTGTATTGGTCTTAGCGGCTGTGAACTGTTGGTTTTTTAGTCTATGAACGCCTTTATGCGCTTGTGAACATTATTATTTGTCTGCTACCTTCTCAATCTCATATAACACACATACATTTCTCTTTATTTTATTTTATTTTTTTTGAGGGTGATGCCCATATGAGCACTAGGCTTGTGCGTGGGTAATGAGAGTGGTGATGATGAGAGATGACGACTGTTTTTAGGCAGTCGGGACCGACGGCTTTTCGTCTCCTCCGAAAGACGGGAGTGGCAGTTTCTGTCAAAATCCGTTCCGGCAACTGTATTCGATCTTGGAACCTTTGGATTATCAGACAGGCGCTTATCGCCCTCGGCTACGGACCACTCCCGTTGACACTTGACTGTTCAATCAGCAATAAACGTGATGCTTTGATGGATTTATGTCATCATTCCACTTCCAACTATCGCTGTTTTATTTTTAAGGAAACTCATGAAGTGAAATTCAATTATTGCTTTGGAAACGTACGTTTCTTGATGTGCTGCAGACCTATCTGAACGTTTGAATCAGATAGAGAAGCTTGAAAGGTGGCTTTCACCTCAATTAAAGTTACCAAATAGAGAAACTAAAGTTATAAAGCATTAGGAATATTTTTATAGTGGTAATGTTAAGACTACATAAGCAGCCGCTTCATCGTATGTGAAAGGAATCTCTAATACAACCCTATCCCGTATAACATACTGAGTATAATGTGTATAAAGAATACCGCTTCCCGTGATTCCTCGGTTGCGATTTCAGCTTAGTGTTATCTCTTTATATATTACGAGGTTTCCTACCAAGAGTTATGAATACTATTTTTTAAATGATGGAAGTTTTCTCAGCTTCATTAAAGATAGGAATGTCCTGCACTGCACGTGCCCCAAGGCCACTAAAGAAGATTCACATTGCCAATTAGTGGTCATTACTATTAGATTAGATGCTAAATATATTTCACAAATTGAGTGAAATCGGATAATAAAATATCATATTGTTTGGTAATTAGACGCTAGATATAATTATAGACTATATGTTTGTGTGATTTTCATTGATGGGGGAACAAGAGTAGAATTACTGAAAATCATTTAAAAAATTACTTCCTAATTTGCTTCTAAAAACAAAAAATTGTCCAAGCTATAACTTAAATGTTTATAAGCATTTGAGGAAAAATAGTAGGCCCTCACTACTATAGTTTCATCTGAATACGAGTCACTGAGTTTGTTTTAATTCAAATTTCAATATTGACGACAAAATATTAATGGAAAATATATGTTATTCTCAGCATTGATATAGCCTTCTTGTTTATAAATCAAGTTAGTATCAATTTATGTGGCTCAAATATTGTTTGAAAGAAACAATAGCCAGTAGAAAATATTTGATAATAAGCTAGTTAAAAATAAAATATGTACAATAGAAAAAATAGAACCCGAGCATATGCTATTGCAGAGCTTTAAGGGAATTGTAGCATAAGTAAGCATATTTTGCATTTTGGCTCTTCAGGCTATTTTATTTACGCAAGTTTGATGATGAATTATAATTCCAAGACTAATTCCGTTAAGACTAATAGGTATTGAAAATTGAAATGCGTAGCCCAGTACAATATTTGTGAAATCAAAATTTCATTTGCACAGTACAAAAGAGAACTCTTTCAATATCCGCGTTACTTCAAAGTCAAATTGGTAGAATAAAATAATTCATGCTTTCACACATTCTCGGCTTCCACATCACTCTGGGACTTGAGGGGAATTAATTGATTATCTATTTTAATGTGGAGTTTACTTTGTGAAATTGATGTATAAGTAGGACTTATAGTATGAAGATGAAATTCTGTCTTAAAGGGCTTTTCCTCTCTCACTTGCATCTCTCAAACAATCACAGTTTTATTCGATCGATAGTTGTTTACGTCGAACTTGAAATTTGGTCGTGTATAGATCCACCAATTATAGTAATCACACGTGTGCAAATCGGCTCACTAAAATAAAGTGCTGTCATCAGCAAAAAGATAAGAGAAGTCAAGGTTTCAACATACTTAGTTTCTTTTATGACTATAATCAATTAATCTTTATTCATGTGGGTTGAATTTATTGGCAATAACTATAAACCTACTGCTTGCCAATAAATTACGATTCTCATGTTCTATGTTTATTTTTAATTTCTTTCTATTGGTGGGGTTTTCGTGGTTGGATGGCAAGATGTAATTGAAAGATCAGATTGAAGGTTTTCTTCGCTTGAATAGCGTTCAATAAGATTCAGAAAGGTTTTTTACATTACTACTTTAATTTATAATTTTAATGTGTAAATTTATTCACAACGATTTCAATAAAATTCTTTAACAACGTACTATTTTCGTTATTTATTTATCATGAATATATTTATTTTTAAAGTAAGAACTTGGTTTATATTCAGATTTTTAGTATTCAGTTTAATTTGTTTGATTTTTCTGTGTTATGGGGGCAATCAAGGGGTCTCTCTCATGCTCTCTCATAATGTATCTTTTCAATAAATAAATGAATGAATAAAATAGTGATGTGTTCCAGAATTTGTTGACTTAAAGAAAGAGTTGTAAATAATGTTAAGTACTGGCCCTAAGTCATAAATATCAATCTTTAAAAACTTATCTTAAAATCTTGTTTTGATTTTATTGGACTTTTCATATCCACTGAATTGACCTATATCAACCTAGGAAAAATGTACTTCTATTATATTTCAAAAGGCGTGTTGTTTAAAAGTTATTTCAACCGTATAATAATTGAAACATAATAAACACTTCCATGTGGAATAAAATAATAGTAAAAAACAGCAATAATATATCACCTTACTATGGGGGCCTATCTCTGCAGCCTTATCTATAAATTTATGTCTCATACAATTTTAAATGTCATTCAACTACCTTTCATCATTTCAGTACCGTACGTCAACATTGACAGTTCATACAACTTTTATGTTTTAATTTTATTTTTAAATTGGTGTTGCTTATCTATTTTTCTGGGGAAGCATTACTGTGAAATTGAATCGAGTAAAATTCACCTACATACTTATTTGATAATTTTTGCCAGGCTGATGTATATTGCAAAATCCAAGCAATGACGATTACATAGAAAAATAGATCAACTAAGTTAAATTCATGAAATACCTGATTGTTATTAAATCAAAAGAGATACTCTTTTTTAAATTATGAGAGTGTAGTACCTAAATTAAGCATTCCTTTGAAATCTGAGTGGTCAACCTGTTTCAGTTTTAGTGATTATTTAGTCCATCTAATTGATGTTTCCAATAATATAATTTTATAAAAAGTATTACCTATCATTACAATATCTATATCAATTGTTGTTATTATTCAGTAAATAATTATGTCAATAAATTAAAATATCAAATAAATAAGTATCCAATTATTTATTTTATTATATAACTATCTTTAATTTTACATTTTTATTAGAAGTATGAATTTTCAACTACTTCATAAATACCACCGCACACAATACTAAAGAATGGTCAATTTGGACATTTTTCACAAATAGATGGGTAGGCCTACAATCATCAAGGTTTTAGCTTATAGCAATACATTTTTAAAACCAATTCCTTTTTTGTATGAGATAATTATCATCGAAATATACACTATTATTCGTAGATTAGTCGAGGTTCTATATATAGATATATGTATAAAATATACATTTATAAAGATACAGTATGAATAATTATAATAATTCGCATTTTAAAACTTTCTAATGACTTCAAGTTTTTCAATTGAGTGAATGATTCCATTTGAATGATTTATTTCAACTTACTGTATAATTCTTTCTTAGGTTTTTAACAATTTTCTTTGAAAAAGATAAATCATTGATTCAATTAATAATTCATGTAAGAATGGTTTAACATTTTCAGTATCATCCAAGTTTTTCTTCCACATTCATAAATGTTGATGTTTTGAAGAGATTTGCTCAGAGTGTAAATTTCTGTTGTTTCAGGTTCAACTACAGAGCAACGGCCTATATGGTCCAGCATGGCTTCTACCAGTTTCTCAATTGGTTCGACGAGCGAGCGTGGTACCCGTTGGGTCGTATCGTGGGAGGCACCGTGTATCCCGGGCTCATGATCACGTCTGGCGGAATCCACTACGTTCTCCATGCTCTCAACATTCCTGTCCACATTCGTGATATTTGCGTCTTTCTAGCTCCGGTTTTCAGGTATGCTGATGTTCTATATTGTACTATAATATTATGATAGAGTAAAAGGTTTCATAGTAATTGGCCGTATACTGGAAAATAGAAAATCATTTGAAAAAATTGATCACATATTATGTCTTTGTAGCTCAGGTTTTAGGTCTGCTGCTGTTTAACTAACTGCACAATTGGATAGAGTTGAAGTTATATGTTCACGAAGTATCAGTGTCAGTACATCTAGTATAGGTGTAATAGTAATAATTGGCCTTATGCTAAACAATTGGAAATCATTTTGAAAAAATTGATCACATAACAATGTCCTTGTTGCTCAGGTTTTCAGGTCTGCTGCTATTTAACTGCACAATTAGATGAATGAAAGTTATATGTTCATAAAGTATCAGTATATCATATAGTATAGGTGCATTAGTAATAATTGGCCTTATGCTGAAAAATCACTCATTTAAAAAAAATGATCACATATCAATAAGAATAGATAATAATCGGAAAAGTTTCATTTCCAAAGATGAAACCTATGCGCATGGAAAAAATCCAACCAGAGTTTAGGAACATTTTTAATCACAGTGAAAATTTATTTTCAATTTGAATAAATAAAATAAAGGAAGACGAAGAGAAAAATAGTACTTTTTGGGCAATATTTTTTGCTACAATTATTTTTTACAAGATCATTTTCGTAGCGATCCGATTTTGATTACGGATTTAAAACCACAGAACTGATAAGTGTTTGTACTGAATCTGCTAAATAAACTTTGTGAATTGGTTTCTAATGAATGTTTGCACAAATGTTTTTTCAACTGTTTGCTTTGTAAGTTGCCCCAAGTAGCTTATTAGGACAACTAGAATCATCAAGATCGTTTTTCAAGAACAGTTTTTAGAACAAAATATAAATACAGAAAACTTACTAGATCATGTAAGATATTTATTCTAAATTTACTTCGATCCTCTTTTACGATTTTAGTTTTTCACCAATAAATTAGTGTGTTATTGAAAAATATAGTTTTATTCATTCACTATCAATAAGGACTGATTGTGTTAATCTGTTATCAGTAATTCATGTATAAACTGTTATTTACTTTGATAACGCAATAGAATAGAAGTAAGTCTGTAGTATGTATTTTATTACTAATAAAATGCATACTATGTTTGCATGAAATGATTTCATTAAAGATAACCAACGAACATTAGTATTATACTATACTAGCATGTTTTAGTATGCATTTAATTTCAGTACTGGTTTTCCTCATTTAATTCTAACTTGATGTTCGTTGGTTCTCTTTAATAAAATAATTTCATGATTTCTTGATGAACTGACGTAAATGATTTTTATTATCTATGGATTAAATTTTAACATTGATAAATATTTTGGAAGCCAAAGTCTTGTTTGGTTGGTTGCATAGTTTACACAAATTATCAAGAAAATTTAGTATTATGATATGTCCTAGAAATAATTATTAATAGAATTTGGTTAATTCTTAATTCTTGAATTTGGTTACCAAATTAATAGAATTATGGTTTCGAATTTAGAATTATTGTTTGAGTGTCATGCAACTAGCCCCATGAGGTATTCTTTTTAATAATTTTCGGGGCTGTTACAATCAAGTTAATGAAGAATAAAATGTTGAAGAATTTGAAGTTGAATTTATTTATTTATTTAGCGTATGGCTTTTTATAGTGGGGAGACCCGAGTAGTTGTTCCACTTCACCAACATAACCAATTATCCCTTGATAGGGAACATGGTGAAAGTTTGTTTTCACTTGAAGTTGAATAAAAGTTAATGAATTTCAATTTCAATTTTTCAATTTATTTATTCACATAATTATACAATAGTACAGTACACTTTACATGTGAAATAAAATGAATAATAGAACCCGCATAGACAGTGCCGTCTGTGTGCGGGAGCAGTTTCTTCTATATTATTTGTGTAACAAGATTATACATTATTACAAACTCCAAATAAATACAGCAGTAGAACTAAAATATAATAGATATTGAATAGAATGAATTCTTGAAGAATATAAAAGTTGATGAAGATTAGATGTATTTATAAGGAAGAAAGAAGCTGATAAAGTATGAAAAAGTTTAAAAAAAAAGTTGAGTTGATAAAGAATAGAGTAGTTGATAGGAAATAGGTAAACTGATGACGAATTAAATGAGTGCAGTTATCATTGTTTGTATAACTATGTTTCACCTTGTTTGAAACATAAGTTGTCTATAAATAATCTGTTTACTGTGTGTAGCGGGCTGACAGCGATCTCGACCTACCTGCTGACGAAAGAGCTGTGGTCGGCGGGGGCAGGCCTGTTCGCCGCCTGCTTCATTGCCATTGTGCCCGGCTACATCAGTCGATCGGTCGCCGGCAGCTACGACAATGAGGGAATCGCCATATTCGCTCTACAGTACACCTACTATCTATGGGTCAGTGTCCCCCTTTCGTACCGTATTGATTGATTGTAGCATACAGTTCGAGACCTATGAACGTTGGGTGGCACACCAATTGTTTTTCAATTTGGCGGATCGCAAATCACTGTTATTTTACGTTTCCATGGTAACGGGTGATGAACAGTCATTCGCCAAAGTACTTTTACTATACACTAGAGGGTCACCCGTGCTTCGCTACGGGATCTCAGAAATCCCGTTGAGGCTAACGATATTTACGTTCAAGTAAAATTTAATAAGGTAACTGATAGAAAGTTTGGGATACATTTTTGATGGATTGAGTATCCATATCTATGTTTTTCATCCAATATCATACTTTAAACATATGGTATTATGAAACACCTTTCCCATTTCTTCTGTCAGCTGGTTCTCAAAGGATACATGTTTGATGGATTATTAATATCTCTATGTGTTTTCATCTATGTTTTTCGTCAACAAAGTAATGACAAGTCGGTGGATTGAATTAATGCTAACAATGTAATTTATAATGGATGAGGAAGTGGATTGATAAATATGTATTTCAATGAAAATCGACATGATCTAGTGTACTATTGTTGAAATAAATATTCATTTCAAAAGGAAGTGATGAAAATGGACATGATCATGTATGCTATTAATTTTGAATTTCTGTTATAGGTGAAATCCGTGAAGACTGGCTCAATATTTTGGTCCTGCCTTACAGCTCTCTCATATTTTTACATGGTATGTTGAATTGATTCTTAGTTTAAAATTAAAAACGTTCTCTGTCTAGACTTGATATGTGAAAAATAAGAATTGATTTTGCTTTGAATGCTGATTAATATTCATGGAAAATGTGTGCGCATAAAGTTTAAAATCATGTCTCTATTTCCATTTCTGTATTATATTTATTCGTAAGCTTAAATCTATATCGTTGGAGTCTAAATAACTTCGTCAAAGCATAAATGCAGATTGTGTAAATTCAACCGTATAAAAAATTAATCTGACAATTTATTATTCATCAGATTACTTTGTGAATAATAAAAATTTAAACATAGAAAGGAATAGAAGGTGACTGGACTGATATGTGGGAATAGACCTTAAGAACAGCTCCCGCACACAGACGATAAAGTCTATATGGGTTGTAATATTTATTTTATATTTTGTAATGCGTGTCTATTTGTATGATAGGTGAATAAATGAATTGAAGCTCAAATTTCTTAGGTTGATTTGTCTGATTGTAGTTTGAATGTGACAGGTATCAGCATGGGGTGGCTACGTGTTCATTATAAATCTGATTCCACTCCACGTGTTTGTCCTGCTTTTAATGGGCAGATACTCGAACAGGCTGTTCACAAGCTACACCACTTTCTACATTCTGGGTCTGCTGTTCAGTATGCAGATACCATTCGTTGGATTCCAGCCTATCAGAACAAGCGAGCATATGGCTGCTTCAGGTAAATAACAGCAGCTACTAAAATATATTAAGCTACTTGGAAATAATACCTCTTATTATTATTAGGCTGTGGCTTTGATCGGTGGGGAGACCCGTAGATAGTTTCACCTCGCCGTATAACCCAATTTTCCCTTAATAGGAAACATGGTGAACCATTTACTTGTAGATTATGGTTTAATTTCACTTTTAGAATAATACCTTGGAAAATATTTATTAATCCTTTTAATGTATAAAATCAAATCTAAAGTTAAACACGCAAATATAAACATACTAATAACGCCTAAAATGAGTTGAACTACAGAAGCTGGATGAAATGCATCTATGGTTTGGTTAAAAAATACTGGTAATAATGCATTGTGGAGATTCATGACATCAATCATTCAAGAGACATAGAATGTCACCTATGTATTGTATTTTCACACAATCACTTGTCAATTAAAGCTCCATTAATTCCTCAATAGGAACATGTCAATATTATTACAATCATTATGCGTATGAGTAATTTCATTATCGATGTTATAACAGCTAAGCAAATAAAAGGTTATTACATGTAAATGCAGTGGAGTATTGCATTGCAAACTTATAGTACAAATGTGTAGTTTTTGTATCCAATGTAAACATGCTTTTTTGATTAATAGCGCTTCTGAATAAAAATAGAAGATAATGTAGGACTACAATATAACAAGTATTTTAGTGTCTCTTTTTATTTTTAGTTTCTCCTTTTGACACGTAGCTACTATGAATAAATTACTCATAATTTTAAGGATCTTTACCAAAGTAGTTCATATCAAATCATTCATGTCAATAACGATGCTATTTGACACTTCTGTGTGAAACATAGCTGTATGAATATTTTGATATATAATAGCTGTATTATGATTTGCTGGCTGTATAATATTGTATTTCAAATGGTATTATTTGATTTGCAGGAGTGTTCGCACTAGTGTTGGTGGTAGCCGTACTGAAATACATGCAGAGTGTTCTGTCCAAAGCCGAGTTCAAGTATTTCTTCACATTTGCCGCTGTCGCTGCTGCTGCATTTGTGTTCCTAACTGTTGTGATACTCACCTATCTAGGATTTATAGCTCCCTGGAGTGGAAGGTTAGATCAATACTTATTATTTTTCTGTGTATTGTTAAACCATTGTCCATTGTTAGAATGACATTTTCGTCAAATATTTATAAAACGTTTTCTGAATTTTCTCAAATATTTGGGACTATTGTTCACTGTAAGGATCATATTCTTTTCAATAATAGCCTATTTATGAAATATTCCTGATTTCTCTCAAATATTTGTAATTTGTTTAAAAATACATAATCCAAATTCCTCTTAATAATTCATTTGAACTTTCCATAAGACAAGAATTAGTAACCATCATAAAATAATAACTGAGTATTCACTGTTATTCATGGATCTTTAGCTGATGAAAGAGAGAATAATAATAAATTAATTTTATTCTACTAATATTGTGAATGTATTGAGCAAGTGTTTATATTGTTGGCGAAGTCGTTGCAAGCTGTTGTGATAATAAATCAGATGTAAAAATTGGTATCGGAAAATTGCTTCCTTCTGGAAACCACTAGAATTTATTGTTAAATATACTGTGGCCTATTTTTGGCTTCTGTTGTAACATACGCATTTGATTATTCAGCTATTATTGGAGAATTGTGGATGTTATATCAAGGAAAATTATAAAATAGTGTTAATCAATTAAGAATATGGTTGAATTTTGATTCTTGCCTAGGTTTCAGCCATTCTATCCCGGGAATCGTGCTTTTGTCTGTCCATTCATCCACCCTACCATTAAATTATAATGTAGTTGAAATTATTCATTGTGATGAACAATGCCAATTACAAAAATAGTTGAACCCAATAATAGAATTATGCTAATGAAAATAGTTGGGCAAAATAAAATTCCTGTCAGTTCTCGAATGTTGATTAATATGATTGCTTCTGTTTTCAGATTCTACTCGTTGTGGGATACAGGCTATGCCAAGATACACATTCCAATCATTGCGTCCGTCTCCGAGCACCAGCCGACCACGTGGTTCTCCTTCTTTTTCGATCTGCACATTTTAGTTACAACATTCCCTGTTGGACTGTGGTACTGTATTAAGGATATTAACGATGAACGAGTTTTTGGTGAGTGCACTTATGTTTTTGAACAGATATTTCACTTATTCTTAACTTTTATTAGTGTAAATAATTACAATATCAAATTGATTATGATTGAGAGATCAACCTACCGAAATCCATCTACTTTCAATACTGGAAATATGCAGTACTTGGAAAAATTTACATGGTATGGTAGGGCATTAATACAAGCATGGGTGGAAGAAACAGATATAATGATCCATTTTGATTCTATGACAAAAAATAAATTTACATTGTATTAAAATATTACTTGACATAAACATAATTACTTAATGTCACTTGACATGAAAATATTTGTCGTTAATAAATGCGAGAATGTAACTATTTACATTTAGAAGAATTTTTCTTCTATTCTCATGAAGTATCTAAAACATTTATCTGCTTTGTTATTACTTAATAATAAACAACCCGAAATCTTGGGACCACAATTTTGCGCCATAAAATGATACAAAAAACGAATTAGAATCAGGGACCTGTTTCGTTGAACTTGGAAGCCAACAAATTCAGGAAACTGGGTATCTAAATTTTATTTGTAAAACATCCCAATTACAGGCTCTTTTTTGTTTAGAATTAGCTGTGAATTCAACCTATACAGAAAAGTGTGATTAGGTCATATTATAACTACGACAAACCGGAAAAAGATAATTATTTACTTTAAAAAAGTAGTGTTCTATTTTTATAACTCCTCTTCTGTTTTTAACTTATGAAAATACCTAAGGTAGGTTAGAAAGCTCTCAAATATTTACTCATTGAGAAATTTAATCAGCAGATTCTCTTCTTACTTCCAAGTTGGACGATTCACTCCTAAAATCTCTTTCCACGTGAAAGAAGCTAGGTATATGAAACAGAAATTTCTGTATTAGAGGAGATTCTCCTGTATTTGTTGCTTTATAAAACAGGACTCAAGCAGTCATTTCATCAATAAAACCCATATTTATTATACATTATATATATATTGTAATAATAAATAATTCCGTGTAATCTGGCTGGCTCAGGTCTGGTGTCAGAGTTTTCAGGTCACTCCTGATCAGTTCAGGGTCTCTGACGTGACTTAACGACTGTTTTTAGGCAGCCGGGACCGACGGCTTAGCGTGTCCTCCGAAACACGAGGAGTGGCTCGAGCTAAAATCTCACGGTCTGACCTGGGTTTGAACCCGGGACCTCTAGGTTACTAAGCCAGCACTTAACCCACTCGGCTATGGCCACTCCTATATTATAATAATTAATATTATATCATATTAATAATTATATTTTTATTTATCAATATATTATATTTGTACAAATATAATTTGTATATTTTATTATTGAGATATCGTATAATTTGATGGTGGTTTTGTTGTAGTTGTGCTGTACGCGATAAGCGCGGTGTACTTTGCGGGCGTGATGGTGCGGCTGATGCTGACGCTGACGCCGGTGGTGTGCATGCTGGCCGGGGTGGCGTTCTCGCGCCTGTTCGAGCTGTTCCTCAAGGAGGAGGACGGGCCGGCCGCCGCCGCCTCTGCCAACGCGGGCGACAGCGACAGCGACACCGAGGCCTCGGGCGACCACAAGAGTCGCAACATGTATGACAAGGTGCGTCACTCACTCACAAACACAACTTTTTGTCTGATTAATAATTAAAATATCTTTAAAACGGTTTGACATATCGATGTGCGGTTTTCGCCATTCATTTATCTTGAAATTCTGTATCGAAATCATGTATAACATGACCACCTTCACCTTTAAGAAAATTAAGTTAGATTCAATATGGCGGACCGGATTTTTGAAGTCACAGAAAAGTAGTATTTTCAATTTTAGTATGATCTCCAATGTCACCTACCATCAAATTACCTTTGTACAGGGTGGCGCATAAAGAACGGATGTTTTTCAAAGTGTTATAAGAAAGTTTATTCGAATCATACATTTATCTTCCTAACACCAAAATACTAAGTAAATAACCCAATTTGAGAATTTGTATGAAAAACTCCAAAACACTTGAGTATATTTCAAAAATTACATAGGAAAGATGGCGCCCTCAATGCGTTAATGCTCATTAAAAGCCTCAAATTGGTCCTCAACTTTTGATACAGCAGCAATTCATTCATGTATTGCAGTATTCAAATCTTCAATGTAACGATATTTACGATATTAAACTTGAATTTCAAGTGAAGAAGAATCTTATGCCAATAAGCTCGACTTGAAACTTTCTGCTGAAGCTCCGTTGAACGACGATTGCAGATTCATTCAATTGGTAATATTGTTCTACAGCAAATACGCGATTTTGCAAGTTCAATTGCGCCATTGATACTAAAACTGGATACTTCAACCTACAAAATGGTGTCGCTCTGCGGTCACAGACAGCTCTAGTCCACTAATACTATCCTACTCAAATCCATCCATTCTTTTTGCGCCACCCAGTATAAGCATTATTGAGCCGTTTCCAAACTTTTCACCCACCCTGTATGATACATTAATACTTTGCAGGCTGGTAAGCTCCGCAAGATGAAACATGAACAACAGAGAGACAACGAGGGCCTGGGCATGAACATCCGCACCATCGTCATAGTGGCAGTGATGATGATGCTGATGATGTTCGCTGTTCACTGCACCTGGGTCACCAGCAATTCCTACTCGAGTCCCAGCATTGTGCTCGCCTCTTACGGGCAAGATGGGTAAGACACATCTCAACTATTATCGCGCTCAGTTTCCATGTGTGTTTTTTTGAAACGTCAAAGATTTATAGATAAAAAGATTTTTGAAGTTTTTGTCCCGTTATCGAAAAGTCCCTCTTGATCATCATAGTTTGCCAATTTATTAAAATTACAGGATTCCCTTACTTCTTGTTTTTCTCTGCTCATTTCTGTCCAATGCGTGCTCTAGATCTTGAATAATTCCAAGGTAATCAGAATACAAGGTAGATAAAAAAGGTGATTAGGTATTCTCACTTGGATAATTTTATGCATCCAATCCGAGCTGTCAATTGCCGATAAATAATAGCAGATTTACCTACAGTATGTCATACATTGAGGGCCGTATTTTTATGAACGTTCCTTACTAAAGAAAATTAATGTAAGTGACTCGAGTACAGAGCGGAAGAAGAATGCAGCCATATTGGATTTTTATTCCATTCCAAAGATAAATTACGTACAATTAAGAAGAGATTTCAATAAATTTAAAATGATTGTTAATTTTACAAACTTTATCATGTATAAACCAATATTTAGAAGAATGCAGATTTATAATTTTCGATAAATAAGAAGAATCAGAGTTATCATCATCGATTGTTCATGGCCGAGCTCCCATTTGATGTTCGGTATTTTCTTGAGTTAGTCACTTTTTGAGTCATGAGTTTCCTAACTCAGTCCAGTTATCCTGAGTTAGGAAGATTTATGAATACGGCCCTGAATCTTAGTTCTTTCTCCTCTTCTCCTGCTACTAAGACGAAACTCTACTTTTTATATATTACATATTCGGTTCATCTATTATTAACATACACAGGCTATTAATTATCCATAATAACATTTACATCTGTGCTACCTTTCTTCTCCTCCCTGAAGTTTCCTAATATGTTTCCTCTATATTCAATAGTTTTTCATTATTTATTGATCTGTATATAATAATAATTTAAAACATATCTTCATCAGTAGAATACTGAAGCTAATATATTTGTATTGTTGTGTTTAGTTCAAGACAGATTCTAGATGACTTCAGAGAGGCCTACCACTGGCTGTCTCACAATACGGACAGTGATGCGCGTGTCATGAGCTGGTGGGACTATGGCTATCAGATTGCTGGCATGGCCAATCGAACCACCCTTGTCGATAATAACACATGGAACAACAGTCACATAGCTTTGGTAAGCATTCACCTCCACTTATAGTCCACCTCTCTCTCTCTCTCTCTCTCAAGGTCAAGTGTTGATGAAAAGGATTTCTTTTCATCTCCTTTTCCAAGAATGGACATTCATATGTCCAAACTTCGCCTTTTCATCTAGATAACTCACAATTATTAAATCATCTGTATATTTTTGCTTTATATCTACTCATGGCATAATTTATAAGCTAATGTAAATTTGACGAATACTCAATTGTATATTTGTTATTATAATCTAGAATTTACGCCGTCATATTTGTTATCTACATGAATAAAGTAACAAATCTAAATCTAAATCACTCTCATAGAAACAAAAATTTCTCTCATGATTTAAAAATAATACTTAGTGGATTGGGGCGTCGTAACTTCAGTCTGTTATCGTTGTTCCCGTCATGGGTTCAATTCGCATGCCGCCTGGCGTTTATTGTATCGTCCTGTGCCCACACTTGGTCGATTTTGTGTGCTGCACAGCATGCTACCAATGCTTAACCCAAGCATACATGTAAGCAGCATGCTGTTGCAGCACACAAAATCGACTAAAGATAACTCGACATGAGTGATTACCCAAGTGCAATACACGTCACTGACGTATGTCAGCATCATCAGAAGCAGAAAAAAGTACCTACTAAACTGACTTCTGAACGTATTAATTCTTATAAGTTTCTGATTGAGAATGTTTTGCAAGAATAATACCCATAAATTTATAACTAATGCTGCTTTTGTTTGCCTCTTTATAAGTTTGAGAAGAAGCCGAAGGAAATAGTGTTTTTTCAGATCAATAACAATATAACATCGTATCAGTCACGCATACAATTTGAGCTTCAACATTCTTCGAAGTATGAAGATTGTGGGCTTCATTTTTGGGAGGTTGATTCCCACATGAGCTTTAGGCTTGTACATGGATAATGGGAGGGTGAAAAGAGAATTAGAATAGAATGGCTGCCTTTATTTTTCCCTAAAAGAGATGACGAATACTTTTTAGATGGCCAGGTCCTATACGGCAAACATTGACATAGAACATGGTCGTTTGAATCAAGGTTAGTTTAGATTGATAATGAAGATACAGTATTATTGTTTTTTGTTGGTTGTAGATAAAATGGTGTATGCAATAGTTGTATTTTAGCCTTTAAACGACTCTTGAGATACTTTAAAATAACTCGCGGCGTTGCCGCTCGTATTTTAACCTCGGTATCTCACTCGTAATACAAGTAATTAAAGTAAAGTAATACTCGTAATTGAAGGCTCTCATAATACAACCATTGCATAAACTTCTATTTTAATGTGTTTGTGATGTCACATCATATCAGCAACAACTAGATATCATCGTCCAACTATTTTGAAAAATTTGATATTCTAATTATTTTTACAAATGTCTTCTTTTTCTTTTAAAAATAGATTCATCGTGTATGAATCCTATTCTGAAGATAAATGATTTCGATTTGCAGGTTGGTAAAGCAATGTCATCGAAAGAAGAAGATGCGTACAAAATAATGGTATCGTTGGATGTGGACTATGTGCTGGTGATCTTCGGCGGAGTGATCGGCTACTCGGGCGACGACATCAACAAGTTCCTGTGGATGGTGCGCATAGCAGAAGGCGAACATCCCAAAGACATTCACGAGAGTGACTACTTTTCAGAAAGAGGAGAGTTCCGTGTCGACGCAGAAGGATCGCAAACCCTACTTAATTGCCTTATGTACAAACTTTGTTACTACCGATTTGGAGAATTGAAGGTAATAGCAATTCACATTCCTTCCATTAAAAATAATTAATTTTACTAATTCTCAATTCATAATTAATTTTTTAATTCAACATAATTTATTATGTTTATTAGAAAAATATTAGGCCGAAACATAATTTTCATTTTATGAATTTTTTTATCAATATGTTTGTTGAACTAGAACTCGACGAAGTACAAAGTTCAGTATAGTTCTATTGTATGATAGTAATGAAATAATGATTTATTCATCAGAAATAAAAATACACATACATCTTGCAATAATATAATAACACATGTTCAAGTAAAATATAAAAGCACAAATTTAAGTGAAATAAAATAATATCCTGTATTTCTGATTGAATTACACATATGCAAAGCTTTTATTCTAGCTTGACCGCATATGGGAGTATTTCACTATTGCTTTACAAACATGGTAGAAACCTATCCAAAAACAAGAAAAAGTGTTGAGTTCAATTGGAAAATTTAATTGAACTCAATCAATTGAAAAATTTAATTTAATTGAACTCAATTGATAAAGCAAACAGGCTCTGTCGAGATAGAATATTTAAAAGAGATAGAGATAGAGAAATATTAAAAATCATTTACTTACCAGTCTTTATACCGTTGTTTTTTAAAACTTTTATATCTCAATTTTACTAGATTGAACTTTCATTCTATTTTTACGTGCATTACTTCGATTGTATTACTACAATATTATTGTTTGTGCGGTTAGGATTTTTCATTTGAATATGATTGATATTTTATTTTCAGTTGGACTACAGAAGCCCTGCTGGTTTTGATCGAGTTCGAAATGTTATTATTGGCAACAAGAATTTCGATTTGAAGTACCTGGAAGAAGCTTATACAACTGAACACTGGCTTGTTCGTATTTATAGGTATGTATGTAACAATGCTAATTCTAGATATGCATTGGTCATATTCATTTACTTTATCAAAAATACAATATTAAGGACAGAGAAACAGGCGTTTGCCCAGATAAGATAAATGATAATTGAACTATAACTAGAACATAACTATAACTAGATGCCCAGTTCATCAGTCGTTCATTAACTTGATGACCATTAGAACCTGAGGTTCTAGAACTTGATTAAACCTGAGGTTTTGAGGTTTAAGTAATGTTATCTATACCTACCAGTATGATTGAAAAGTCAACGGCAATTTCCTTTGTTTGATATGGAAAATTTGTTTTCCTTTGTTTATTATTTCGAAAATGTTACTAAAATTCAAAATTGTGTGCATTTATTGTATCATTGAATGGATTTAATGAATTGATACATTTAATGATTTATACGAAATGACAGAAGTAAATTTGATCATCTTACCAACAAAATCAATTAATTTCTTTGTAATAAATGTCATAACTCATAACATAATGAATCAGAATACACTAAGTACTTTTCTTGTATTTCACTTCTACCGTTAACATTGGTATTCCTATTCTCATTTGCAGGGTGAAGAAAGAGTCTGAATTCAACCGACCGAGAATCCCAGTTGCTGATAGATCAGTAAGGATCGCAGACTTGACTTCGAAAAAGGTAAATCATTACGAATATACTATTTCTCACTTTGAAATAAGTCTAATAAGTTAATAGTTTCAATAAACTCCTGCTGTATGTCGTTGTTTAGTAGGATGTTAATAATCTAAGATAATATATGTCCCTGGGGCCTGTTTTCAAGAGTTGAGAAGGCTTTTAAAACAGGAAAATTGGGAACTCACACTAAACAAGACTGAGCTGTAGTAACTCAAGTCAATCATAGAAGTTTTTTTGATGAACAATTCTCAAGATTTATTCAATATTTGTTAATATTAACACTGAACAATTGAAAATATTGATTAAAACTAGAAAAATTTCATCATGATTTACTACAGCTGATCTTTCTGTTTAGTGTTTGACGATTTCCTGTTTACAAGACTTCTAAATTTTATTAAAAAATACCCCTAGACTTGAAAATGAATGAGAACAATAATGGAATATAGATAGCTAAGAATAGAGGTGTAACTGAGTACTGGATACACGAGACGTCGTCATTAACAAAAGTTATCTGAGTTGAATTGGCAGTTCTTAATGAAATATATCCTGGATCTTAGTCCACTAAATTGCGATCTCAAGTTCGCAATTGAAGCCACTTTCAATTCAGGTGGAATGACGAACTCTCGTGCAAGTCCATTTCCTTTTGTAAGATTTTTCTTGAGACGAATTTCAGAAAATTGCGATCTCAAGCTAAACAGACAGATCAAGCTTTAGTAACTTGTAGTAATCATGGAAATTTTTTGGATCATACTTGACAAATTTTTACTGTGAGTTACTACAGCTGATCTGTCTGTTCAGTGTGAGATCGCCATTTTATGAAATTCATCTCAAGAAAGAGAAATCTCACGAAAGGAACGTTCATCACGGCCCTTAGTCTTTCCCAACTATTGTGATTTCGGCATTACCAAATGATTGTTTGAATTATTAATTTTATGAATTGTTTTCAGGCGAGACAGAGGAAGAAAGGCTCAATCAAGTCGAAGCCTACCGTGGTGAAAGGGAGAAAGCCGGCGGCCAAGTTATAGTGGGTATAGACACTCGTCGGCACTGACTCGCCATCGCCAACACATCATCACCTGTGCCTAAACAAAGTGCGTGACTAGAAGTGAGAAGGAGAGATAGAGAGAGAGCAACCAACGAAAGCAAAGAACCCGGGCAGTGCAAGTGTGTGCGTACGAAAGTTATCGGGCTTTCCAAGTATTGTTTACCGTCGATATATTCGTTGCTCAGTAGTTTGATGATAGCAGGTTCTCTTTCCTTGAGCCGATTTGAGTCCCAGCTGGGAGAAGTGCACTGTTATAACTTATTATCTTGTACAAAGAGAACTTTCGTTATATTTTTTCTGTTGTAAAAAGAATGTTGTCAACGTAGAAATAATTCTGAGATAAATTACTGCCTTTTTGTTGTTTCTATAAAATTTTGTTCTATCTCTCGAATCTGGTTTGTTGATATTTATATTATAGTCAATTACTTAGATGATATGCTGTTGCAATATTCTTCATAAAGTTTTTTCGAATTGTGCATAGTAATTATTATAATAAGCATATTGTCGAACAATAATTGAAATCATCTTTTCTCATGTAAGGACGAGAACATTAAACAATGTTTATAAAACATATTTTGCATCATCCTTGAATTATTTCAAGAATATAATTTCATTTAAAGTTTATTGTAAATTGGGTTATGAAAGTAAAATTGAATTTCAAAAACTATTTTCACTTTTTCCAATGATGTATGGTATTGGACATACTTCTGTAATCGCAGATATCTTGTTACTGTTTTCATGCATACGTACGTTTCTAAAATAGAATATTATTAGGAATTGTACTTACATTCTTGAGCCCATAGTTATCATATTAATTCAAAAGACTTCATTATAAGTATAGCAGTGCTGTTTTGAAAAATTGTCCAATTCTAAATAAACATGCATAAACAAGTTTTTAAATCGAATCATGTTATTTAGTTATTTGTTATTTTACATATTTAGTAACGTCTTCCAAGTGAATAATTTATGATTAAGATAAATCTTTAAATTTTTGTAATAATTTAAGATGAATATTTTAACTTTCACCAAACTGTATTAAAACCCGCAGATGGAGAAGAGTCTACAATGGTTAACTTTAAACGTAAATAGTCAATTCAATTATTTCAAGAAGTTACTAAGATATACATCGTTGGAGAGAAGAATCGTACATTTTTTAATCATATCTACTTATTCACTCAAAACAAAAATTTGGAAAAGTCAATCTTTATTGTACATTCATCTCATTTCAACTTATTACAAAAATACTTAAATGTACTATTTAAAGTGAAGAAGTAATAACAACTAAAAAAAATAAGCAACTGATGAACTGTAGTCATTAATTGAAATTACTCTGCTGCAAGAGCTTCAAAGGAAGAAGAGCGAAAAATCTGATTTTCTAACACTTTTCTCGAGTTGTGGTGAAAATATTTTACACCAGAAGAAAAAACAAAGAATATAAAGTTCATTGGAAGGACCAGTAAATACTTTCACTTGAGAATACTTGAGACGAGAATAATTATACTCTTGAAATGATGCGGTGAACATGGAAAATAAATTAATTGGAAATTGTTTCCTCACTACAGTCATACATCGCAACTCCAAGTAATAAGATTTCTTCAATCATTTTAAAACAATCACCACAGTAGTTTCTATGATTGAATCCAATTTCGAATCATTTTGAGATCCTCAAAACAAAACAGCTCGCAAAAACTAATACACAAAACTTCAATATCAGATCTGTCTGCTTGCTGGACTGGTCAGACAAATTGGTAAACATTTCGACTCCTTAGTGAATTCTTGTCAAATCTTCCACAATTTTGATTAGATCGTCAACAGTAGTCTCCCTCTTGACGCCATTACCGTCATCAATCTGAAATTAAGACAATTATTTAGAAATACAGTAATTGTTTTACAAGGAAGATAAAAATATGTGTTTATTACAATGGGTGGCATGTCCATTGTCCAATTAATGTGGAGTACAGATTGTATAATCAATTAGAAGTTCTTGCTTTTTCTGCAAAAGGGATCAGGACAGTATATTGGAACATTTTTTCCCGCCACTGCCAAACTTTTGCCAACATTAATTTTTTATTAGCACACATGGGCTCTAGGCTTGTGCGTGAATAATGGGATGGGGTGATGATATGGGGCTGACATGCAAACTTAAACCCATTCCCCATGTCCATACTTGGTCGATTGGAGCACACAAAATTGATCAACAAGTGTGGACATAATTATTATTGTACAAGGAAGAAAACAATATGTTTATTAGAATGGGTGGCATGTCCAGTTAATGTGGAGTAAAGTGGGAAGTAGAAAATTAGTCTACTATAGACTTATCAGTCTATTATAGCTATTCACTCATTTTTCAAGTGGATAGACTTTTTAAAAATTAAAAATAGTCTGTAATCTTGCTTTGCTTTAAACTTTGAATTATTTAAAATTATAAAACTAACATCGGCAAGAGAAAATTGTAGGTTGGAAGTGAATCACTCAACATAACATATGATTTGAGTTTCATTTTAATGCTAATCTTATGGCAATTGGAAAAAAGTATGGTGGATTTATCCGAGCTAACCAATCAAAAGTGAAGCATGTAATGTGCACACTGTTACTATAGTTTTCTCTTTGTAGTTTCCAGTATTTCAAGCTTTTAGCACAATACCAAAAGTAGAGACTATTTTTATAATGTTAGAAAAGTTATTTTTGATGTTTCTCAAATCATTTTTGAAAAATCAGCGAATGGGTTAATGTTTGCCTGTAATCCTATATCGAATTAAAAAATTTGGCAAAAGTATGGCGGTGGCTGGAATAAAAAATATTCCAATACAATGTTATAGACCCATTTACACCAATCACACTGTTATACATTCTCTGTAAGTAGACCTATACTCACTTGCAAGCCAGCGGCAACTTCTTCCATTGCTTTGAGAGATAAGTCGAGGAAACTTTCGACGAGATCGCCATCAATGAATCCTTCGGCGGTGTTGAAGCGAGCGCCTTGCGAAAACGATCGCCAGAAGCCGTGATCGATCTTGCCAACCGATTTGATCACATACGCCAACCTTTCCTGCAGATCTTGCAGAAATTCAAACAGCTCGCTCGATATCTGCGTCACAATACCTGCAACAAAATTTGATCCATCATTTTAGTAGTTCTTGATTGATGCAAGCCGAATTTACCAGTATCTTCAATATTTAATATTATTTGAATATTTCTTATTCATCATAAAAGCATTCATCCACAGTCATTCATTTCAGAAAGCACAATATGTAATGTAATAAGCACTATGTAAGGCTAGGCGTACACCGGTTAGTCAAGACAAGACAAGACGAGATTAGTCACAGTAATTCACATAGTTGCTTATGAAGCAGCACACACTGATGCAATGACTAATCGGTGTGTGTGTTCATAAGCAACTATGTGAAGTACTGTGACTAAACGTGACTAATCTCGTCTTGTCTTGTCTTGACTAACCGGTGTACGCCTAGCCTAATAAGTATCAATATTATCCTTCCACAGTCATTTATTAAAATTTCTTTAGAAAAACCGACCGTCCCCCTACTTATTCGCCGCCAGTGTCAATAGACCTATTTCATGAAGTTTGATAATCTTGTATAAATATATCAGCTGGTATCTAATACAAGGAAAAATATAACCAGATAAATAAATAAATTTCGGTTATTAATTTTTGTTTCCGTTACACCAACAGGAAAGAACATAACCAATGACATAAATGTTGACTTGAGATCTTCTATTAAATGAAAAAAAGCCATTTCATTTTCAAAAAATAATGGGCTATTATACAGTAATCGTGCGTGTGTGCGTGTAAAAAAATGTCATGAAATGAAAATTATTATTTTAATGAAGATAGACCAAATAACAGGAAAGAAAATAACTAATATAAGAATTTAGATCGATTTGACAGTATTATATCAGAAATATCTGCTTTTATGCCCTTGTCTTAGTTTCTTATAAAATTATTGGTTATTATGGAATATTTCCACATATCAGTGCAGTCTCCCATCATTTCGCTTCCGCTCCAGCCATTTCGTTCTGCATAATGAGTCTATGCGCCCAGTTCTGTGATTGATCCATTGTTGTTGACGCATACGCAGAAAACTTAACACTATAGCAGAATGCAATTAACTTGTCATAAGTCAGCTGATCGACGAGCGTATGATCACAATACTTAACCTACAAATGCTGAATCTCGCAGATTATTGAAAAGGTCATTTAAAAAGTTATTCTTTGAAAGGTCTTCTTTAAAAAGGTCTGTTAAAGACTTTAAAGGTCTTTAAGACTTTCAAGCCTTATGATTATTGTGTCGAAATCACTCTTTAATTATTACTGGATCAGCTGATTTATGACAAGTTGAATTGAATCCTGCTATAGGTTTCCTTCCTTCAGGCTTCTTCTCACCAGCTGATAGTCCGAATTTCTAGGTTTTCTGACTAAGGGCCGCTTTCCCCAACGCTGCTCAAGTAATAACAGCTGACGCTCAATTTTTTTCTATACTTTTCCTATTCCCCGAATGAGGCTTAAGCCAGATGTATTGCTAAAGCAGCGTTGGGGAAAGCGGCCCTAAGAAATTTACTTTTTGATTGTTCGTATATAAACTACTCAATATAATAATCGATAGATAATACGAAACTTTTCTTAAAAATTCCAAATTAACCTAAATGAGCATTCTATTTTGTACAGACGAAAAAACTGTGGACGAAAACGGTTTTTTTTCGTCTAAAAAAACTGACGGACAGCTGACTGAAACAAAATTATGGAACGCTGACTGATAATTTCCGATGCGATTCAAACAGAACCGAAATGATAGTCATTTAAAGACCGCTTGAAAGTTTTTGAACTAACCGATTGATCCGAAGACAGTGCCGAAGAGTACAGAGCCGGTGGTGGGGGCCGACGTTTCTCCGAAATGCTGCTGCCTGACCAGCGCTCCGTGTCTGAACACGTTGACCATATCGCCCAGGTGGAACTGACCAGCTTCCAGCATTTGCTGCCGCTCCTCGTCCGTGGTTGCGGCGCTGCCAAGCAAATGTCAAACCGACTGTATTATTTATGTTCGGAGAAACTAATTTTTTGTTTCAACATTATTACTGTATTATTTCTATAATAATTTATGTTCGGAGAAACTACTGTTATGTAGGCGTAGAACATTTCCACAAACACAGAAATTTATTTTGTACTATTTTTAACTATTTTTATTTTGGGCCGGTTTCTCCAACGACAGTTAGATCAATTTAAATTGAATGATAACATTGAATCATATGGTCAGCTGTTCGAACATCGGACTTTCTGACAAAAACGTTTCTAGTTAGTGGTAAAACCTAAGTTTAAACAAAAAAATTTTAAACTGTCGTTGGAGAAACCGGCCCTTAATATGAATATTTAGCATGTTGTGACAAGCACAATATTATTTTTAAATATGAATAACAACAAATATCAGGAATATAAAGATTCATAATGGAAAATCATACTCGTATACGTAGTCCTATTCCAATTGGAAACTATTTTATTAAAAAATAAATAGTTGCACAGTTGTCTTCCAGACTACAAAGACTGTATAATCACTGTGTGACCATAGGTGTGAAAGGGTCCTTAACAATGTATTGGAACATTTTTTCTCCCGTCAATCCCATAATTTTACCAATATTTCTAATTCTGATGTCGACTTACAGGAAAACTGTTGAACTTCAACAGGAACGACATTGAGTACCACTTTTCCAACATTAAAAATAGTTTTCTACTCTTTGTATTGCTTCGAAAGCTTGAAATGATGAAAACTAACACTGGTAAAGGCAAATTGTAAGTTAGAAGTGTATCCCTCACCATAAAATATGATATCTTCTAAATTTAAATCGTATGGAAGTTGGCAGAAGTAAGGCGAATTTGACCGAGCTAACCTAACAAAAGTGTGACACTCAATGGCCACACTGTGATTATGCAGTCTCCGTATTCTAGACAATTTCTATCAACTGAATGAATAGAATTTCAATTTGGATAGAGTAAGAGCGGTGTTGTCGAAATGAATTTACCTGTTTTTTTGACAAACAAACAAATTTAAATTGCTTTCAGCGCCAAGGAACGTATCATCGTCCAATATTTCAACGGATGTCATCCAATTTGTATTGTAGTGTCGAGCAATCTGTTGACAAAAACTTCAACAAATTAGAAAGCAGACAATCATGATTCAATATTAGCTGAATTAAACATTAAATTAAAATAATTACACATATAAAATCAATCATCACAATTGATTCTCTATACTTCCATATCTTCATAAAAATAAAAATACAAGTTTGAAATTGGAAAAACAAAATCAGTATTGTGTTTATTTTGTACTTCTTTGTAATTATTTTGGTTGAATATAACACAGACAACTCCAACACGTCCATACAAGTAAAAACTTTACATACCATGGTTGTATATGAACTTATTTATACAGTAATAAAAATTATACTGTATAAAAATAAAATTATACAGTAATAAAAAGTTCATAATTCTGGAATGAGTAAAAAAATAACAACGGAAGAGTAACTATAGGATTCATTGAGGTAAGAGAAAAATAGATTTACTAGAATATCAATACAAAGTAATTAATTTTGCACCAACATCATCCATAAATCAAGTAAATTAATGTAGTAGATGATAAAAATTTGGAATAAAACGCTTTAATAAAGTGATTTACCTCTTCAAAGCTGCCCTCCATGACCTTGTGTTGTAATAAAGCTATCGACCTCATCAGATCACCAACAAGAATGAAATCACCTTTCGATTTCGTATATAAAGCTATAATATTGTTGAAGTGACTGCACTCCAACCGCAATTCTTTTTCTGCTGTCCATTCAAACAATCTAACCTGTAAAAAAAGAATATTGTTGGTACCATAAACTCAAATTAAAAATTAACTAATTGCATTGATTGTAATTAATTTTTCAATGGTAGGAACGCGAAATCCTCACAAGAAAATTAAAGTTTAGAGCAAAGAAAGTAAGTTTACCTTGAGAAAACTTGATGTTCATTTGATGGGGAACATCGTGAACCATGTAGGTTTTAATAGTTGAATTTCACTTTTTAGAATATTCATAGTTTTAGTAAATAATAATAGTACATAGAAAATAGAACGTGAAGATAGAAGGAGATGGGATATTGAAACTATTCAATTGTAGCATTAGTAGCATTATTAATTGGGAATTTCGTTCAATAAATTATTAGAAAGTGGTAGTTGTATTTGTATTGACAGCAGGACTACTCACGGTGCTATTAATACTGGCCACTAGTTTTCCGTTGAATGAGACTAGTGAATAGCAGGCGCCCTTGGTGTCCTTCTCAGCGACCTGCGTGAGTTTGCCGTCCTGAAACTGCAGTATGACGATGCGGCCCTGCTTAGGCTCGCTCTCGTCCGGATTCACAAACGCCGTTCCGACCACGTAGTACGTGACCGGATCGTCGCCCAGTTTTGTCGACGTTAAGCTCAGCGCGTATTCCGACTGCAAAAGCTGGTGAGCGTGAAGTACTGAAACATAATTTAAAATCAGTTATATTCACAAGAAAAAAAACAATTTAAAATGTTCACATACTGTACAATAAGGCCGTGAGGACACGGAGCAACTGCTATCTGATTTCAGTCAGCAACCCAGCGTTGCCAGATGACATTGGCTGCTAGGTTAGATTACCCGATTACCCGAAAAAAAGCCAAATGTCATCTGGCGACGCTGGGTTGCTGACTGAAATCAGATAGCAGTTGCTCCGTGGGCACACGGCCTAAGTATGTTAATTGCAGTATTTATTTATTCATTTCATATATGTGTTTCAACAAAAAGTCGACGAAAATGAAAACTTGAAAGCCGACTAGATTATTTGCGTCAAGACGTAAATAACTCAGAAGTAGTATAGCCTATATACTAAATAACCTGATATCAATTCTTAAAACGATTTTCATTTCAAAACTTTATTGAGTTCTTAATGGCTTTGTTAGTACAAAAATCAACTCTGGACAGCAAATAACTCTGAAGTGGACCTCATCTCAACAGTACATTAATCAAGATGATAAATCAATTCACCAACTTACAAATCGAGAAATTCCAGACCTCAAATTCCTATTAGCAGCCGGTCTAAATTTATAGAATTTCTTTGCATGTGAACATTTAAAATATGTATGAAAATAATTTGTCAAAAATCACACATGGCCAACGATGAAATTGGAACATTATTATATGCAACCGATTAAATAAACAATACCTTTTATATTTCAAGGCTAGTGCAATAATTATCAAATTTAAAGGCAAAACTTATATATACTGTATATTATTATTGAATGAAATTTATAATATAAAAAATCTCCCATCCCAGTTACGATAAAACAGTTTTTTGACGCAGTGGCTGAGCTATTGAAAATTTTCCATTGATCAATAGCCTCTAAGAATATTTGCCTATATATTTCTCTACTTTAGTCGTGCTGATAAGTGCATACATTCGATTTTTTCAATGAGTGAGTGTTTTTATATTCAATAGATGATAAACTATAGTCTAAAAACTATTCCTGAAGATGATTATTTTCATTACTGTAATACATTAGAAACATATAAATATGACTAATTTGACGAATTACTCGCAAACATAACCAGCGCCTTGCATTTTTGCAAGCCCTTTGACTTGTCAACCAAAATCGACCAAGTGTGGACATAGCTATCGAGTGATTTGTGCAGTTATTTCAATGGGATTTGAAATAAATGCGTTAAATCGGGTTTCGAAAAACCGATGTTCCGCTGTATAATTCAATTCAAATTAAACTCAATTTATTGCCAGACAAACACTTCACAATTTGCGTCTGCCACGTCAAATTAAAAATTATTAGTGAGTACACATCACATCAACAATCACTACTTATTTCATTATCCTTCCTTTCACATTAGATTAGATTTAATACATCTGAGACATTTGCATGAGTTTGTGATCAATGGGATTTGTGTGTACATATGCACATTATACATATATATTGATTTTTATATGTAATATGGACTACCAGTATATGTATACCGGTATTTATTGAACTTGTCTTACACTCCGTACTGGAGTCTACAAGACGTAATCTAAAAAAAATCCTATTTTACATTGCGTTTCAACTATAAATATTGTATTTACTTGATCGATAACAGCTACAAATGGTATTTAGGAGATAGGCCTACCTTCGAAAGTGTGCTGATCGATGACGAGCAGATTGTGGACTTCCACCTCGAGGCCGTACTCGTGTTGGCCGGTGGCCGCTACTCCGACCCCGACTGGCTTGTTCACCGACTGCGCGAAGCCCGAGCTGCTGCCCGAACTGCTCGTGCTCTGCACCTGTGTGCTGGCACTCGGCCGAATCGGACTCGTGCCCACGCTCTCCTGCTGGTCTATCCTCATTGTCGCCACGCCAAACGTCTGCAAACCAATAGAACAGTATTCGTTACATATCAAGTACAATAGGCTTTACATACATATCCGTGTCCCGTTCCAGCTAGTGCCGGGTCTGGGTATGAGCAATGCCTCTCCATCTTCTTCGGTCTTGCCACCATCGTTCGTCCTCAACCTGCCGCCATCTGTATCCTCTCTTCTCCACTTCGTCTTTCCACCGTCGTCGAGGTCGTCCTCTTGGTCTCCTTCCTTCAATCCTCATCTCTTCCATTTTCCTTGGAAGCCGGTCCTCTCCCATTCTCTTCATATGACCAAACCAGCGTATTCTCATGTTTTCTAATAAATGAAAAGACAAGATGTTGTCAAACCACTGATTTCAGTAGTAGATGTTTTCCACTGAAATCAGTGGTTTGATAACATCTTGTCTTTTCATTTATTATGGATAACTACCACAATATCACCTTCACAACTACTCAAAGACTCATGTTTTCTATCTTCCCTCTTATGCTTTCCATTGTCAGTTCTCTTCTTATATCCTCATTCCTAATTCTGTCTCTACGTGTCTTTCCCTTTGCCAGTAATGTAGCGAATTATAATAATTGAATAAGAATTAGTAGAATTAATTGTCCATATTATCAAACAATTGTTTTTTCTTAGCACAGCCACAGGTGGTCTACCTTACTTTCATGAACCAGTCTTGCAGCGTTTAGAAAAGATTGAAAAAATGGTTGTTTGAAATGGTGACCGGAGACCGGGTCCATAGAGAAAGCATTACAAGTAGATAGTTCATGCCATGCGATAGTTCGTTAAGGAGTGTTCGTTAACGTCTGTCGTTAAGGAGAGTTAGTTAACGTCTGCAAACGAATAGAATAGTATTCATTACATATCAAGTACAATAGGCTTTGCCAGTAATGTTGCGAATTATAATAATTGAATAAGAATTAGTAGAATTAATTGTCCATATTATCAAACAATTGTTTTTTCTTAGCACAGCCACAGGTGGTCTACCTTACTTCCATCAACCAGTCTTGCAGCGTTTAGAAAAGATTGAAAAAATGGTTGTTTGAAATGGTGAAGAAGAGACCGGATCCATAGAGAAAGCATTACAAGTAGATAGTTCATGCCATGCGATAGTTCGTTAAGGAGTGTTCGTTAACGTCTGTCGTTAAGGTCGTTAAGGAGAGTTAGTTAACGTCTGCAAACGAATAGAACAGTATTCATTACATATCAAGTACAATAGGCTTTCCCAGTAATGTAGAGAATTATAATAATTGAATAAGAATTAGTCGAATTTATTGTCCATATTATCAAACAATTGTTTTTCTTAGCACAGCCACAGGTGGTCTACCTTACTTCCATCAACCAGTCTTGCAGCGTTTAAAAAAGATTGAAAAAATGGTTGTTTGAAATGGTGATCGGAGACCGGATCCATAGAGAAAGCATTACAAGTAGATAGTTCATGCCATGCGATAGTTCGTTAAGGAGTGAAGGCGGGTTTTTGAATGCAGACGCTGGCGATATCTCTTGGTCGCTCACACCAAGTACCATAGAGTCCTATGTGTTTAAATGGCGAGACCTCTAGCGGCCCCAGCTTGACCGTACAGAAACGTGGAAAAGTCTTGGCCGTTCAGCAAAATCTCAACAACGTATCTACTTTCATAATGCTTTATCTATGGCCGGTCTTTGGTTGTGACTGGCGGTGGCCTCACCTAACTGGACGGATTCATTGACTTCTTATTATTTACTCCTTGATTCACTTATTCTTCTGACTTATCTACAATCAACTGTTTACGGACTGCATGACGATACTGACAGATATTGATACTTGACGATACTGATACTGGCAAGATATTATATTTCCTCCTCAACAATCTAATTTTTCTTTAGTGGTTACTTTAGATGAAGACGATTAGCAACCACAAATATGATCATTAATAGTCCCGCACTATTAGCAGCTGTTTCAGTGTGCATTGACATTTGTTTGTAGAGTTATATAGGTTATATGCTTGTTGCCCATTGAATTTCACTGAATTTTCACGAATCAGTTCTCTTCTTGAATTAGATGAATAGAGCACTAAAACTAAATAATAATCTAATTAATAACTAAATAATCTAATACTAAATACTAAATTTAGTTTAATACTAAACTAAATAATCTAAGGTATACAAGGCTTACTGGATTCGAAAATCACATCATCGTGAGTACAAACTTATAATCTGATATGCATGCCATAATATAATCGAATGTCCTAAAACAATTAGATGTCTGATAGTCTTGAAATTACAAGGAATTAAAGATAAATACACAAAGAAGCCTGGGAGAGGCGCGGTGGCTTGAAAATCTTGCAGTTTTTGAGAAAAGGACATACAAAATTGCTGCTTTCAAAATGTAAGAGATAGGGAATATCGAGCTATTGATCTCCAGAGACGTTTTTTAAAAATTGAAATAATACGTACTTGCGTAGATTCTTGATAGGCAATTCGTCTAGGTGTTTCTCCAAGAGGAACAGTTCTGATATGTAATTTCTGAATCTCATCCATGGTTCCTATTGTCACAGCACTGTCTGATGCTATAGCCAAGCTGCAACGAAAATTCAACCTTCAAGTAGTGATGATTTCAAAAACACATAAAATGTGTATAAATATACAGGGTATGTTATACGTATTCTTATTGATTAAAGGAAATTTTTCCTAAAGTTTAAGATTATGTAATCGATTTGAATGGTAAACGAACACATTGAATAAAATTCAAAATGTGAAGACAGTCATAGCATTTTAAAAATCATACTCCGACAATTTTCATAACAGAGTCAAGTGAATGAAAAATTTATAGCTTTAAATTAAGCCAAGATGGAGGTTCGCTTCCATCTCTAATTAGTCATGATAAAATTAATAAACAAACAAATATGTGAAATGTGATGAAAGATCTACCACGGCATTTGATACCAACAATTATAAATATTCTACTGATATTTTGATTGAACTTTTGATTCATCTTAATAAATTCCAATACAACAAGACCTACTATTTACTATTTAGATACTAAATATCTATTTACTAAATAGATCCTATTTCTAGACATGTGTGTTGAAACTACTGCAATTTTGGCAGAAAGCTAAAATTTCATTTCGCTCAATATGAAATTCATATAATTCATCTATGTCGTTTAAAAAGAGTTGAATAATTTCATACAAGCTAGATATTTATTTACGAATCATATTGAACAATTTATTTTTCTCACCTGTCTGGGTATGCCTCAGCATTCAAGGAGCACATATTATTCACTTCTTTCAGATTGACATTCGAAAACAGTAGTTTTTGATTTGAAGAGTATATTACAGTGGGTTGATCAGAGCAAGCGAACACATTCATTGTATAGTGCGTTTTGAACGTCTTCAATACTGTCGGCTGTGTTCCAATGGTTACCTGAAAATAACAGAATAATTTCAAAACATTGAGCATTGATAAGAGTATTTTAATTTCAAGAATCGGCTTAGAAATATCTCTTATTTGTTAATAAAGCAAGTAAATCATAATTATATTCTTCAAGAGATACGACGCTTATAATTCAAATATTATTATATCCTCATTTTTTACTCAAATTTGCATTGTGTATGCGGTTAGTTCACGATTATGTTCATGTAAATTGATTGTTAACTACTCTATTGTACTTGGATTACCGGTTCCAGCTCCAGCTCTTATGTTCATCAAAGTTTCATATACATTGAATCTCTCTCTTTTGATATTCAACCCTGAGGTTGATTTGCATCATTCATAATTTGCTGCGAATAACGATGAAAAAATACACAAAGGTAGCCAATTCAGGTGTGTTGGCCTCTTTTCCAGATTATTCCAGTGCTTTTGAGAATTTTCAACCAATAAGAAAATAAAGACCAACGAGCGCGCTATTGTTCTTTATCAAGTAATGAAGTAGGCCTACATTGGGAAAAATGTAAATTAAAACGTTTTATAAGAAAGCACTGGTACATGTAAGCGATAAGCAAAGTGTACAGTAGTGCTAATACATTATATTTTAAAGAAAAAATATTCCCTAAGCAGTAAATATTCTCCATCAAGCTTTGAAGTGTGTACTTTTTGACACACCCGTTAGATAGAATAATGAGCTAACCTTCTTCTTGTCAGTTAATTGTCCAGTAGTTTTGTTGAGTGAGAAGTAGAACATGCTGCCATCTCCCAAAGCACACAAAAGGTAACACTTGCCATCGAATGCAGCCATCAAAATCGATCGGGGAATTATTTCTGAAAAATTATTGCTTCCATATACAAATTTAAACTTTTAACTTATGAGCTACAATAAACCTGTGTCCAAATTTCAGGATTCTAAATCAGCAATTTGTAATAAACTTTCAATCAACTTGTCAATACAGTATTGTAATAAACTTTCAATCAATTATTGTGGAATGTAGATATGCCAAGAATTGTTATGATTCAAATCCATAACGCTGAGATACACACTTGACACATTTCCACCCTCCAGTATGTTCAAATTCATACCTCCAACATAATTCCAACAGTTATTGTTATTCGTATCAATATTCATCATGCTGTGTCTGAACTATTATTAAATTCAAACACGTGTAATGAAGAACGATAAATTGTTATTAAAGAGTAAATCTTACTATCTAACTTGAAATCAATAAACATTGAAGTCGAGTTTTCTATCATAACTATCTTCTGATACTGAAATAAACATTTCTATCAACAAACACACATATTCCGTCTCTTCTCGTATATCTTCTAAGCTTTGAAACAGTCCTTCTACAGGGTTGGTGAAAAGTATGGAAACTGCTCAATATTTCTTATACGAAGGTAATTTGACGGTAGGTGACATTGGGGATCGTACTAAAATTGAAAATACTACTTTACTGTGACTTCAAAAATCTTGCCTGCCATATTGAATCTAACTTAATTTTTTTAAATTGGTAATGTGGTCATGATTTCGATGAAGAATTTCAAGAGAAAATGAATGGCGAAAACCGAATTTGAGTAGAATCCTCAATCATCCCTACCATCAAATTACCTTTGTATTATGAGATATGAAGCCGTTCTAATACTTTTCACCCACTCTGACAATGTAAATAAAATGTCTGATTAATAATTAAAATATCTTAAAAAGGTTTTGCACATCGATGTGCAATTTTCGCCATTCATTTTCTCTTGAATTTCTGTATCGAAATCATGTATAACATGACCAACTTCCCATTAAAAAAATGAAGTTAGATTCAATATGGCGGATCCAAGATGCCGGACCACATACTTGAAGTCACAATAGAGTAGAATTTTCAATTTGAGTACGATCCTCAATGTCACCTACCGTCAAATACCTTTGTATAAGAAATATTAAGCCGTTTCCATAATTTTCACCAACCCTTTATATTAAAACTGCAAAATTTATCATCGGTAATTCATGTTTCAGTTAAAAATGAAATGTAAAGCAATAAGTTGAAAAGAGACTCTGATTCAGGTAGCAAAGCATTACAATACATAAAATGGATCAAAGTAGTGGAACAGTGAACAAATTTGGTGTCATTCCAATCAACAAATAATTATTACACATACATTTCTTCGAATTATCAATAATTCAATGATAAATTAAGAAATCCTAGTTCACAATAATTCAAGGAAAGTAATCAATGAGCAAATACCTCCTCCGAAAAACTCTCTGTTAACTTCTTCAAGAGAGGGCAGTCTTAATATTCTGGCTGAAATGTCAGTCCATAAACCTATTGCAGCAAACTCCACTTTGTCCTGGTCATCTGACAGAGGCGAAATATCCAGACAGGCTACTTCATATTCCAGAGTTGCAAATCTAAAACAAGGGAAGAAAGTCAATATGAACGAAAAGAATGATTGTAGTGCTAGGACTTGTCAAAGTCAAGTGAATGTAACTTGATAACGGATTTTCAAACAACTTCCAGCTAGATGAATTTTTACTCAAATAACTCTTCTTTAATTCTTCTTTATTTAGTGATTGAAACTTATTTGTAAAATAATTAAATAATGACTGAAGGAAGAGTCAAGAAGATTACTTTATTCATGTTGATAACAAAATATTTTTTTGAAATAAAGTTTGATGTAATATGAACGCTGTAGATATTAATAATATAAAATTTAACTTGATTGATTTGATTTTGATTAATATCAATTAAACTTGAAATTAAATTATTAAAAAATATTAAATTTTTCCCCTTTGACCATTACATTTTGATTAATTTTTATCTTGATATAATTTCCATTCAATAATAATCAAGCGCTTGGCAACTTACCCCTTCTGAACAAGTTCTTCATTGGTTATTTCAAGATAATATAGTTCACATCCAGCCGCACAAAGTACCTGAGAATTGTTACAAGCGACCACACTGATTGTCTTGCCTGAAGGGGGTCTCCACTCACTGCAAAACATGACACACGGAATAAGTTAATAACTAACATCAACTAAACTGCCCAAAATTATCTAATGAAAATGAAAAAAGTTGAACAAGTTTTCCGTTCAAGAAATTATTAAACACTTTAAACGTCTTCTGGCGTTGAAGATTTTTAGATCAAATCAAACCGAGAACAAACAACCCAGTAGTACTTTGTTTAAAGGGTTGGTACCTTTTTAAAAACTATTAATCGATCTATAGGCTTCTAAAATATGGAAAGGTACATCAGAGTTTTGGTTCAAAACCAAAACTGATTTTCTTCAACATTTGAAGCCAAGGGTTTTACTCACATCTTCGTTTTAAGATGGATTCTACACCAAAATCAAACTACACTTTGAAATTTGTCTTCGATTTAAGAGGCATATCTTCAGTTAAGACAGCAAATTCTGGACACAACTCTGAACAAATGTATTGTCAGTATTTTAATGTTTACTCGTTATAATCTATAGAATTTTTCCCTATTAAAAAGTGTGTTACCTTATTAATTGTTTAGATTTCAGAGATATCAGTCTTGCCAGAACCGAGGTCACTTGGATTATTTCATTAAGACCAACATTACTGCAGTAAAATGTCTGCTGATCAGAGAGGAAACCAGGAATTTCAGTCTCTTCAACCTCTTCGCCGTTTAGAGTCAAAACTCTGAAAAAGATGAACATAACAGTTGTTAGTTATTCAGTAAACATAATCTGAATTATAAAATTGCTTGCTTTGTTTAAATTTGACGCTAACTTATTCAACTTACTCTATCTAACAAACTGGTTCAAGCCGTTCCGATAGAAATAGCGCGGAGTTTATTTTTCAATTTGTACCCCTTAAACGTATTTTTCATTTTTCCCCAAAATACAAATGAAACCTGCACATCAATGACCGCTAAACGTTGTTTTGGCGCAAACCGCATCTAAATTGGCGAAATATAACAGTCACAGTGGCTGCCATTAGTTTTGCAAAACCCTTAATATAAAAGGATGGTCTTTTTACAAGATGTATTAAAGATTACGACTTGACTCATTATTGTTTTATTATTGAATTCAAATTTATTACTTTAGATTTGACTTGACTAATTAGTTCATTTCATTAGGAAATAATCTTCAAGAACAAGCGCTTATTTTCCAAATTACCTGGTATGACCGACGAATGACATGACCAGAGTATTGTCAAAATGGTTCTCTTTGTTAATGTTCAATGCCCATATTCCCTTTATGCCAGGGAGGTCGATGGACGCATGCTCCTGAATACCAATTCCATTCCTTATAATCCTAAGTGAACCTTCCTTGAAAGCACCTGGAAAAGTCAACACATCATAAACAAAAATATAACAATTAAATAATTGTAGATGACGATGAGATAATGAATGGATGAAATAATTATTAAAAATAATTAAATACAAATTTCTGACTCAGGTGAAATTTCATGTAACGATGTATACACACCAATTTGCATCAGTACCCTCGATAGTATAGTATCAATGATAACTGAAATTACTTATAACTGATAGTTATATAGTATTGGAAGTGTTTTGGCGCCGATCGGAGCTTTAAAAAAGAGCTGCTGAGCTGATAAATGTACTAACTCTACAAATGAGAGCAACAAAATGCTCTTTGTACAATTACTTTGGCTAGATCACCTAAGACTTGGAATTGAATATTCATTTTTAATGACCTTTTCTACAGAGAGTGTATGATCTAGCCTCTGTAACCTTTTCTATTGATAGAAGTCAAGCATTGATTGGCTTTGTCTCAAGATTACTAGACAAAAGGTTAAGCCATCGTTGGTATAAGACGCAAAGTGGAGGGGGAACGCCAGCGTGACGTCACTTGAATCACAAAATCTAGACAGTAACTTGACTTCGTATACCGTTCACTCAACTCTGCTTTGAATACATCGTCGTTTAACCCTCTTAGAATTGAGTTAGAATTTTCAAATTCTCAGTACTTGAAGCGAATAAATCACTGATTCTAATGGTGTAATTAAATATACCGATTTTAAGTTTATTCAACTCCTATGAGAAGAAAAAGTAAACAGATTTTCACACATCTGAAAAATTGACATGAAAAAGTTAGTAATCGAGGAATTTTCTCATTTCTATGGTAGGCAAGTTTTGTAAGCGGGAAAGTTGTAGATAAAAAGATGAATTTAATTTTTCATTTGAACATTTTTTCTCTACGACCAACCGTTCTCCTGATATTGTCAGCGGAACGTAGGCCAAACCACCAAAGGCAAACCATCGATTTGGTAGTATACATGGTCATAATTTACTCAAAGTAGCCTAATCATATACGGTACTCACAAAGAACGAAGAAGTAAGCATTGATGATTAATCATAATATGAATGATTAAATAATGATTTCATGATTAATTAATCCACAGTGAATTAAGTCTAATAAATGAGGGAAAAGGAGCTGACAGATGAAGAAGCCGGCGAGAGAATGGTGTGGAGGAGGAAGATAAGGAATAGCGACCCCGAATAGGGAAAAGCTAAAGGAAAAGAAGAAGAAGAAGAATTAAGTCTAATAAATACAATTATTATTAAACTACCGTAATAATAAGATGGTATATTAACTAACAATCGGAAGGCACTTCAATTTTGTGTTGCACAGGAACTGTCTCACAGGAATTATTTCACTCTAATAACTTGTAAAATTATATTTGACTTCTATTTCGATCACTGGTACTCGATTTCGGTAGCACAAAAGATAGTAGCATGATATCTAAACCTACATGAAATAATAATGTGTTCATCAGTACACAACTTCATCTGAAAAATGTCTACATATTTATATTTAAAGCTTTGATGAATTTGAAAACTGAATTTTTTTCCTCTTGTTTCTTCGTTCTTCACTTTCCATTCTTTGTTTCTCATTCATGTAATTAAGTCTAATTTTATGTTCTCGTACGTGCAAATTTCTTTATTCTGTCATTCACTTGGGGGAATGTTTTCTTTAGAATTTTTAAATAGCTTTCAATCACCCTACTGTTGTTTGAAACTGTATTCCCATGAATCCTCATGGATATATCATTCGCTTGATGTATTATTGTCGAAAATTCATCAGTAGGACATGTTAAACTCCCTCAACTCAGAGATTCAATCCAATCACAGTTGAAGTACATAGATTCTTTGAACTGGGCATCATTCTCTTTATGAATAAAAATAAAAATGAAAAAGTCTCTTTATAAAATAAAAATATCCTGCAACATATTTTGGGGCTTTTCTTCTTCTTCTCGATAAAACCGATGGTGCAATCATAAACCGATGAATATCAATCATAATTTGCACTGAGCACATGCTGGACACATTTGGACTGAAGTGGTGATTCAGCGTACGTCATCGATGCAGTCCCCCCCCTCCAACGGCTTGTGGACAGAAATAGCATAAGCGATGGTTGAACCTTTTGTCTAGTAATCTTGGCTTTGTCTTTCCTTCTCAAATAGTCAAATTACTCCAGCTTTAAATACAAGTGTATGACCAGATGATAGTTCATGAATATTGTAGATATTTAGCAAACAGGTGATTGCAATTTCAGTGGTTTCAGGTGATTTCAATTTTTTATAACCTAGGACTCAACTAACTTAGAATAAAATTGATCTTAGTTACCTCAAAAATATTTCAAGTGAATCAAAATTTCAAACATAAAAGTTTATGCATCATTTCTCATAAAAAATGATGCTATTAGGATGGATTATATTGGGTGGCATGGTAATATTATTTTTTACCGGAGGAGTAGCAGTTTCATGCAGATGTAACGGGGTATAATTTTCGAAATTGTCAAACCACTACTCGACTTGAAATGTGATAGAAATGAACTTTCCCAAATTGACAGTAATAAATAAAATGCATTGGAGTTGGATAACATTCCGAAAATATCAATCATGGAAAAAGGTGAGAATAACCAGTTCATTAATGTACTGTAGAACATAATTTGAAGATTGTGAGAAATTTAAATACAACAGATAGATACTGTTGAACTATGGGTTAAATCCTTTTTCAAGGTTAACAATTATTTTTAGTAATATAATACAGACTATGAAGCAAGCTCCTATAACTTACAGAGACCATATAATTACAGTGTGGCCATTGAATGTCACTCTTTTAACCATCTTCTCCCTACACATTGCTAGAGTCACATCAGGTATAGGAGCTATAAATTTTATTTCAATAATTATCAACACACGATCCAAGGCCCTTTCATTAGAAAAAATACCCTAAAGGTGGGTTTTCGTTACTGTGACCGAGTGCCGCAGCGGAGCCCGACCCAGCGTTGCCAGATGCAATTGATGAAAAATCTCAACTATTTATAGTTTTATACTATTTATAGTTGGGATTTTTCATCAATTGCATCTGCTGTCGACTCACTACTGCCTCGCAACAAAACCCCAGCTTTACTTTGTTGATCTGTGTACATATATATGATTGGGTAGCTCGGTAAAATCAAGCCATACTTTTGAATTATTCCATAAAATTTACATCAAGAGGATACGCAAATCATATGAAATGTTTTGTGACACATTTCCAACTTACCAATGGCGACACCGTTATTATACAGTCTCTGTACTATAACTGCATTTAGTTATCCACTGATTTGAATAGGCCCTACTTCATTAATTCTTCCAATAATGCCACTTTTATTGATTATCAAAATAGAATGACTTCATTATTTTTCTGACGTGGCGAAGTTTGGACAGTAATGTAAACTCTACCACTTAACCACGAAATATATTAATTGATTTTTTCAAAATTTAATCACAGGTTTAGCTCCATCAACTTTAAGAATAATAATAATAAATAATTTTATAAACATATATAATAAATTGAAAAGATTCAATTTTTAATATAAGTTTACTCTTAAGAGCTTCAAAAACTTCAACAGAATACATTCAAGGGATTATTTATTTGAGAACAAGTATAAGGTGAGACTAACCTGAGCAAGTGATGACTTGATCTTGTCCCTGTTTTTCGAGATCAACGACCACCATATCGGTAATGGGTGCTAGATTCATGAATGACTCCATAACGCTGACATAGGATCCGTTTTCATCAGGAATTTTGTTGAGCTTGATCAGCTGCGAATCACCAAGCCGCGACCCTATGAATAGGACACCGTTGTCCAAGTACGTTATTGACTCAGGAATACTAATTTCGCCTGAAAAGAAACAGAAGTCACAAATTCAATCTGATAAATTTGAAATAAAAATTGGTACTTTCCTGTTATAGGACACGTCTACTCATCTAGAGATATCGATAGTCGATATCGATAACCTATAATAACCAATAAGGTTATGTTAACCTATAGGTTATGTTAATAACCTATATTTTTCTCATATCGATGAGTATCGATACTTTTGAAACTCGATATCGACTATTTTTATCTCTAGATGAGTAGACGTGTCCTATAACAGGAAAGTACCTAAAAATTTATTTATCATTACATTTTTTTTAAATTCATGGTTAAGTTTTTTTTAATTCAATATTTAATTTGAGATGTGCTTTCGTGAGTATCGTATTAGTGCTGTTAATCTATGAAGTGAAAGAATTTGATTTTAAAGATTTTTCGGGACTTATAAGTTGAAAATTCAGTGTTGGACTTAACCTATAATGTTTTTCCATATTTCTCATTAGGGAAAACTGGATAATTCGGCGAGGCGGAACACCCGAAAGGGTCTCTCCGCCAAAAAAGCCATAAGCTTAATAATAATGGTTAAGTTTTGTGGGTTTTCAATTCTGTACTTTGAATCATATTATAAAGCTATACCTTTCAGTTAAAATCAAATGTAGTTAAAATAAATTGAGTTAATTCAGTTAAATAGATGTGATTATTACAATTTATTTAATTTCAAGGTTTAGTTCTGTTCGTTTTCAGCTAGCCTTTAAATTATATCAAACAGCTATAAATTTCATTTAAAATAAAAAATGCAGAGTACCTACATTAGTTTAGAGAATTCTATAATTTAAGAAAAATACGTTATGTCTCAAACGCAATAATTACAAACTCGCAATAAATTGCAACATTATTTCAAACTTGCAATAAATTGCTACATAGGTAATCTTACTATTTTAGTAAGTTTTGTTAAGGTAGTAACAATAATGTACTTCTCTTGTATTTCCATTAGGAACAAACTTTACAATGAACAAAGCAAAATGAAGAAAAAGCACAACCAACTAGAAAAATGGAAAAGAAAAATAATTTTTTCAAGAAAGAAAAGTGCAGAAACCATCATTTTGAGAAAGAGGAATATGATTTGTTATAGTAAATTGTTATCTTATATAACATCGTCCGTCGTAATGATAATTTCAAAAAATAAATAAAAAGTTGAAAAATTATAAATGTGGTAATGTGATTAATTTCTGTATCAGCCTACTTTGAAGTTCTACAACAGAAAATTTCAAATGGTTAAATGAGTTTAGAGTTATATAATTTCTATGAAATTTTACTCAAGCCTAGAATTTACACTGTTTGTGAATTTACACCGATTCAGCATGTTATTCTGAACACAAAACCATCAAGATTAGCCGTCGCTCACTAATAATTAATTTAAAAAAAATTTAAAATCTAACCTCTCTTTCTTTGATAGGCATTACACTATGAGCACCTCAAAACTATTCTATTCACAGTAAAATTAGCTCCAAATGAACCTCTTACGCAGTTCACCACAATAGAAAAAGACTCCACCGCACGAGCAGCTTAACAGGATCTAGACGCTTGTGTATCATGGCAGCTGGAGGATAGGGAAATTAACATGCAAATGTGTGAACTTTGAACTTGATTTATTTCAAAACTACAGGTGAGCGACAGCTAATCTTGATATTTTTGTGATCAGAATAACATGCTGAATCAATTGCAACAGGAAATTTGACTCCAGCAAGGTGGGACAATAAACTACACTTGTCTCAAATAATGTTCTAATCAACAGCAATTCGTAATATTGTATCTAAAACAAGTCAAGATATAATGAATTGAACAGTAATATTTTGATTGAAATATTAATGGCTACCAAAATTAATTTTTCAGAATATATGATAAAATATTTTTTCATAGTGTTCTTGAATGTTGAAAAAACTTTATTATTAATTTTGTAGAATATTATGAAATATGAAAATATTTCATGGTGTTCTTGAATGATGGAAAAAAACTTGAACCAACCCATTCCAACAATAAATTGACCTTTACTTACCAAGAAGTTCTACTTTAGGGTCTTTTACAGTATATGTTCCATCAATTTTTTCTTCTTTTTCGATAAGTAACATAAAGAGATGCCCAGCCATGTCTCCTAGTAGGTATCTTGATCCTTGAGTGTCAACTTTGGCATAGCACACAATTGTACTTTGCTGAAAAAATAGAATTAAACAAATATGAACTCATTTCTCAACAAATAAGTAGTAATATTTTAGAAAAAAATATATTTTAGCCAATACAGCCATTACATGTTTGTAATAGCATCAAGTTTTAGGTCATTCTCAATGACACTTGAAAAAAGTATAAAATTGAATAGAGTTTACTCTTTTATCTTATAATGACTACTGAACTTATCTAAAATATAAAGTGCTTGTTTTAAAAGTTACAGGATTATTTTGTATGAATATATTACAAAAATGATTTTTTTAAAGACACGAATTTTTGCCTTTGAATCCATGCTCAATAACACAGCTTCAGAGGATCACCAATTCCTGCATCTTCCCCTTACTTCAGCGCTATTATCTTAATTCTTGGTTCAAATAGCTCTGACAAACAATATTGCAAAAACGTTAACTCCATGCTTCATATTTTCCAAACATAGAACCTAATCTATCCTTAATAACTAAATATGTAGAAAGTAGATACTATAGCATAAAATAATAATGTTGATTTTATTCTAATAGGAATTATAATAAACTTGAATGTAAGATTTTGATGAATTCGAAGCATAAACTCACTTTGATAACAGCAGGAGCAACCGCCACAAACGAATTGCCATCATGGTAGAGGATGGACTCTTGCCCTATTATTATAGCACCACACAGAGGCTCTGGAACTGGAATAACAATCATCGCCTCCGTCTCAATGTTATCCTGTTTCCAAGGCATCTGTAACAACAATAAGAGAACCTCAGTTAGTAGAACATTCAGAGAAAGAATATTCGGTTATTTCCTATAGCCTAAACGGGAACATTTATATTAATATAGTACAATTTCATTTATATATCGATATTACTGTTTGATAATGTATGTTTTGTTCGTTATGTTGGGTAAGGTACCTACAGAGACTGTATAATTACAGTGTGGTCATTAGAAGACACACTTTTGATTGGTTAGCTCAGACAAATACAACATACTTCCGCCAACTCTGATAAGACTTACAATAAAAAGATTCGTGAACTATATGCTATGTCAAGTGATAGATACACTTCTTACTTACAATTTGCCTTTGCCAGAGTTAGTTTTACATAGTTTTAAGCTTTCACATCTATACCAAAAGAAGACCGACTATTTTTTATGTTAGAAAAGTCGTTTTCAAATTGTCCTTCCTCTCACCTAAAGGAAGTTTGAAAATTGAATGAATGGGTTCAAGTTTGCCTGTAAGCCCATATCAAAATTCAAAATAAAGGCAAAGATATGGTGGTGGCGGCGTAAAAAATGATCCAACACACTGTTATGGACCCTTTCACACCAATGGCGCCACTTTGATTACGCAGTCTTTACTTGTACCTCTTGGAATTACTCTACTTGTATTGAATTTACTTGTACCTATTGGTACGATTGTACCTATCAGGAATATAAATAAATTGTAAAAAATTGTTAATCGGAAATAACGATGTATCTATTAAATTTTGTTCGATATTGATGAATGTTGCTAACAGGAAAATGGCGAATTTTCTTAAATAAAACTCTCATCAACTTTAAAACAACACAGATGAGAAACTTCAATGGCAGGCAAAAAATGAAAACTTGAAGAGATGTAACTGTATTTTTCAGATAATCAAGAATTAAAACAAGAGAGAGCATGAAATAATAGGTAAGTTCACTTCAACATAAGAGCAAGTATTCAATTAATTTACGGCGAGTTGCACGAAAATCCAATTGCATTTAACCACCGTAAACAGCGTCATTGCATTCACTTCTGATTTGTTCATTTTCATGATTGGATGACATCATTTTATTGCAGATAAATTCGATTAGGTTTTAGTGCGACTGACCGTTAATCTTAATACCCAATCCAATACATTTATTTCAAAACTATTTTGAACTTAACAAGTATGTACAAAAATATGAACCAGAAATGAGACTGCTGTACGAAATGGTCTCTACTGATTTTTGTTGAAAAATTTAAATTGGCTCACCTTAACAAATTCCTTATCTTTCAGCGATATTTCGTGAGTCTTCATGTGTCGTCCATTTTGATCCTGATGTATCAGGATGATGGTTGGATTAGCGCAGCCATGTAAGAAGTCGAGATCATGTACCTCCAATTCCTCCATTCTGTGATAGAGATTAGTGGTTAACTTTTAGAATACAAATGTGCACAAAAGAGATAAACAAAATCCTTTGCCAGAAAAATTACAGCACAATATGAAAGTATATCAGTTTGTTGGAAATGGATGTTACAATTATAAATGTTTCCGTAAAAAATTACAAGCGATAAATTGTGGTCCTGAACGATTCCACAGTAAAGTTTAAGTTTCTTTTTTGAATTTGTTTTACGGGTAAATTTTTGTCCCAAGTCAACTCTATATTCAAACATACATAAAACAGTGGCTATGGATTTCATAGACCGGTAGCTGCAATAATTTCAAACCGTTCTAGTTCACAAATTCTGATTTGATTTCATTTGTCTGAATTTATATGAACGAAGTATTTTTGTAATGCGCGGATGAAGGAGGGTCAAAACGAGTTTTCTCTTTCGGACGCTATTTTCCAACCGATATCATGAAAATGCTACCAAATTTTTCAGAAATTGACTTGATTGAAATTCAGGTAAGACAGTTGCACGAAAATCCAATTGAATTTAAACAGCATAAAATCAAATTATAGCATTGACTTCAAATTTGTTAAATTACATTGTACGGCAGTTAAATTCAATTATATTTTTGTGCAACTGGCCGATAAACTTGTACATTTGTTTATCAAATGACAAATATCACCCTTGCCAAATATTAAAAAACCAATCTAATTTACTTTAGGTTTGATGTAAGATATACAACTGACCGTATACTTGATGCTTTCAGTTCACAGTTGTCCTTATCAAGAGGAATTATCTTGAAGAGGCCGTCATAAAGACGAAGCCCAATAACTCTGGCTTCTGGATCAATCACAGCAATGATTCCATTCTCAGACGGCCTTCCTATCTTGTCTTCTACGTTGCCATGCGCTTTTGTTATTATCTCTAGATTTTCACCCTCTCCTTTGCACTCAAGAATCATCACATTGTATTTGTTGGTGATTATAAATAGTAGGTCTTTCTTCTGGCACTAAAATGGAAGAAATAACATAAATATACAGTGTATATAATCCATGAAAAATAGAAAAATATAATCATTGATGCCAAAACAAAATTAAAAACGTAATCAAGCCAATATATAAACAAAAATATGTATCTGATTATGATAATAATAATGGATTCATGCGTACTTGTTAAAAGCTTCAATATTTGAAATAATTCTGTACTTCTACACTACTGATCCATTTTTACTCTTGAATTTCCAAATTAATGTCCTCTGAAAATGAAGAACTTAAAATCTGAATGCATAGAATTAAATGTCTACAGAATTGATTTTATTGCCTACATAACTCATCAGTTTATGTCCATCAATATAAACTTAATCATCAGTTTGTCTTGATCACTTAAGACTGCGTGTGGATGGGTACCGGCAGAAAATAAACTTCAATTATCTGGTCTTATCACTTACCTGGTGGTTCGGAGCCACCTAAAATAGTAGACTAATTGTGGTTTGCCACAAAAATTGAGGACAAACTGTGAGTGTTTTGAAGGGTCTCCCCTACCAATCAAAGCCATACAATATTCTTATTACAATTTTTTAATGGACTTGATCAAAAATGTTCTTTTTGTGACCCTACAAAACCAATAGAAAATATTTATTCTAAATGCAATAAGTCACCGATAACCCGAACCCCAAAAATTCGAACGCGGTACAACAAAATTATCTTTCTATAATTTATTTTTTGAAGTTATCGGTATCCCAATGTAAGTAAAATAGTTGTTTACTCATTTCAATCGACTGAAATGGATATTTTACTTACAGGAGGTCTGAAAAATTTCATAACAGCAACTCTGCCATACAATCCTATTTCCCTTAGAGGCCTGAGGCCTTCAGGAGTCACAAGTTGGATTTCAATCCTAGTATTCTTAGCCAATATCAAATTCAAGTCAGTAGGTGATGTGAAATTTCCTGAAATAAAAAAAGGAGCATGATAAACAAAAAATATTTTACACAGTTGTCCCACCAAGGTCTTTACAGCCGTTAACCATAGACTCTACATGACATTTCCAACAAAAAATGTCCAGTAAACTTTTTTCCTGTCGACCTTTGTTTTCGAGATACATACATTTTTAGATATTTCGAAAATCTGCCCACTTACTGCCATTAAATAATCAATAACTCGAGAACCACTCATACAATTTTAATTTTTATTTTGAGGTCATTTTTGAAGAGCATAAAAACCTACATTGATTTAATATACTTGCAGATGCAGTGGTTTTTGAAATATTTGTCAAAATATGGTGATAATCAATAATTTCTTGAGCTTAACAGGTTCAACATGATTAATACATGCACCAATAAGCATAGCTTTGAATAGAAATTGTAGATAATTTTGTTATGAACGAAAAGTGGGAAGTCAACAATTAGCCAAAAACGCATCCAATCCTCCTCATAAATCGAGATTAAATGAAACAAAACAGACAAACATCATATTTATGAAAAATAATTATTTTCTAGTTTCCTTTAATCGTGATTTATAAGTTTTGTGTGCGTTTTCGGCTTTTAGTTGACTGAACACTTTTTATTCAGAATAAAATTATCTACAATTTATATTCAAAGAGATGCTTATTGGTGCATGTTTTAATCATGTTGAACCTGCTCAAAATCTAGAAATGATTATCACTACATTTTTACAAATATTAAAATCACCACTGCAGAAAGAAACTTTTAACTAAGGTAAAACCCCCAAATATCGTCCACTTAAGGTGTACTAGCACTGTACAAATGTCATTATTAAATTGCATGTTTAATAATTTGAGATAATATCATGTTTATCTGGCTTGCCAGATGCTACTTTACAATTTGATACACAATTTCATGAGAAAATTAAGACTATAAAAATAAAATAAGCTCTTTTCTAAACCCAGTTAGAAAAGGCTTCCACCTTACATCCGGACATGCAACTGCCAAATTCCGTCTGTCAAGAGCTAAATTCCGTCCACCAAGAAAATATTACAATTTCAGGCCGGAATTACACTATAATAGTTCTATGTCATGTATCTATTATAAAAAATATATGACAATATGTTCTCTCTATGAGAACATATTACATAGACATATGAACAGAAGTCCCGTTTTTGACGGCTTCAATTGCTTGAATCAACTCTTCATTCCTATACCGTCTTCGCTTGGGAAGAGGCACTGATGCAGGCTTGATCAGAAAAGAAAAATATTAATACGGTATGTATTGTTGTTGATTCATCTTTTTACTAATGATATCAGAACTAATTATTCAACTTTGTGTATGTAAATAAATAGATAAACTTCAAAGTGAAAAGTGAAGCAATTACATTGCAGTGTTACAGCCGGTTTTCTCTTATCTTGAGAAATCAAGATTCATCAGACACTTAACAGTGAAATGAATTAACTCATTGACCAAGTAATTGATTGATTAGTCAATTTATTATAATTACTCATTGATAACTTTGAATGAAAGTTTCTAGCTTAATGAAAAACGTTAGTCATATTGTCATTATGACAATACTTTTACCAGGGCCTAGTGGGCTACTAAATTTCGTACACCTAAACGATATTTGGTATGCTTCTTAATTGTTATTATATGGATTGAAAACGCCTACAATCGGATTGAAAATATGAACAAATAAAAAAACATGTAATTGAAAATAACAAGTTCTAGCTAAATTTCGTCATAGGATTTTAATGAATGGAATTATTAATGCTGGATTGAAACAGCTAATTTTTCCCCTTTTAATGTTGAGAAAACGACCAACGTTGTAAAATTATTCCATGGAGTTATAATATAGAAGAGTACTCTTATTAATCTAGATCTAGCCTAAGTTGACATTGACGGTATTTGGTATGTGTCCGGCATTTGGGGGTTTTACTGAATTCATCAGCCTTATTTACATAAGATCAGATTGTTCCCATGTTTTTTTTTTTATTACTTTTGAAAATTAAAATTCTATGAGTGGTTCTCAAGTTATTGAGTATTTGATGGCAGTAAGTAGGTCTAAGCATATTTTCGAAAAATCTATGAATCTCGAAAACGAAGGTCGATAGCAAAAAATTTACTGGATATTTTTTGTTGGAAATGTCTTGTATAATCTGTGATAAATGAATATAAAGACCTTGGTGGGACAGCCTGTAAACTTATATCAAGTTATAAGTTATTATGAATAGAGAATGAACAATGAATGAGCAAAATTCACAGTGAAACAAGTACTAGGCCTAGTGAAAATGATTAGGCACAAAATCTTCTTCAGAAACTGAACTCCAGTGAATTGATTATTTTCACTTAACAACAGAACATGAAAATATAACTTATGGTTGGCTAATCTGAATTCCAACTGATCTTGTCTTTGAACAAGTTTATAATTGTCGATTCTCTGCTGAAATCGAGCAACATTTTATATAATTATGAGCATACTAATATTAGGTACCGGTAACTTACCTAATAAAGAAACAACAATTTTTCAGTTGAAAGTCAAAGTATTAATTTTCAGTCAAATAAAGCGCTATTATTATTTGAATTAAGCGCCATCACCAATAGTAACGATGAAGACTCTTTGTTTCAAAACTGTGTTATTACATACATATATTTTCTAGTATAAATGAATACAACAATTAAAATAAGTAAATTTAGTGTTAATAGTACCTAGGCCTATATGAAATATCAAGTTTATTAACCAATCTGAAGAGATTAAACTCAAATTTCTCAGTTACCAATATTGATTAGAAAGCAATTAATGCTTGAGCTTTTTAATCACGTGAGTTAACAAGTAAAAAAATAATAACAAGTAGCTGAGGGCAAGTAGCTGGCTGTAATGATTGATGATGACTAGCTCTCTAGTACTAACGGTGCCTAATAAGTCAATCACTCTGGCGTTGATTCATTTCAAAAATTATCCAAAACGGCATATTAATAGTGTAAAAATTATTCTTATTTATAATAATATATTGAGTTTAAAATTCAATTACCTGTGACACACGCGTTAACCCCAGTCGGCTTCTGTGCTGTAACCACATAGTGGTGAGCCATTTCTGATGTAGTCGATTCACACGGAAAACTAACAAATTACAATAATGAAATGTAGTTAGAATTCTGATGAACAATTTAATAAACTCAGCATCTTTCAAACTATTGAATCTTGAATATTTTTACTGGCAATAGAGTAGAGGTTAAATTCGCCAATTTGATGCAATTTTACTGTGCCTCCCTGATCATCGTCGTCCTGGAATCTCAATCTTGAAACAGCCAAAATATCCAAAATTGGATGAAAAGCTTCGACTGAATCGCATAAATTTTATAAAAATTCTATTTGGAAAGTAAATTTAGTTTCATTCATAATATTCCAAGTTAAGAAGAATCCATGCTAGAGCTTGATAAAAATGCATATAATGTCATTAACGGGATACCGACATTCTGTACCAATGACAACTTGGTCCACTTTCATCGTCCCAGAATGTCGTTGCATGGATCCGAAAGATTGAGATAATAAATTCAGGAATGTGTTACTCTTTGTCGTTGCCACTGTGCCGGAAACTGGGAAGTGTAGAAATAAAAGGTAGTAGTTTATGCAATGGTAATATTAAGGCATACAGGCCTTAAGCCCAATCTAGACGCTAGGACTTGTTGTAGGACTTACCAACAAGTCCTAGCGTATAGACGGCAAAAGTCCTAGGACTTGTAAAACACATACGTGTAGACGCGATGCAATTCATCCATAAGTCCTAGGACTTGTTGTACACGTTATCCATATTATTCTTGTTGTAAAAGTCCTAGGACTTAAGACATATTATTCTTGTTATTATTATTGTTGTTCAACAAGTCCTAGGACTCAAGTCCTACAACAAGTCCTAGCGTGTTAGTAAACCGGGCTTAAGTGGCTCTTCTTCAAGTCTAATATTCTGAAACCATTTGAAAAATGGCAATCATTTTGTGAGTGATGAGTGATGACCACTTGAGCCTTGAGCTGTGTTTGGGAATACTTACTTGAATACTTGAAGTCTTCGTCCTTGGCTGGGAGAACCAGATAGACTGTGTCAGCGAGTCCAAGGTTCTCGCTGATAAAGGCGCAAGGTAAATAAACCACCTCTTAGACTCGAGGATGTAGATAGCTTGTGTTGGAGAACAAGGGCTCGTCCAACAGTTCAGCCAATGAGTAGACAGGCCGCTGCGTCAGGTACTCCTTCAAGAGGCGTTTAAACATCCCGGACTCTGCATTCTTCACATAGTCGGGGAGTTGATTAAAAAGTCGCAGCGCCGATATTTCGAAACTTTTCTGGGTAGCTGTAAGTCTAGTTCGAGGCATATCCAGGTCATTTGCACTTCGAGTGTTATATGTATGTATGTTGATGAAAGATTCAACTGCTTTTTAGACAGCCGTGACCGACGGCTTAATACGTTCTCCGAAAATCATTCTCTTTGCAAATAGGCAAATAAAAGACAGCACTTTTGGCTACCTCGGTATTACTCGGATTCAATAGAAACTAATGTTAAATGAAGTTCAAATTCAATCTCTTTGTCCACAAAAGATGATGAGTAGCTTAATGTAAGAATTTGAAAATGTTTGTTATCAATTTAAGCGTGCATATGTTGATATTTAGCTTCTTACTTTTTTCAAGATTATAAAAAATATACAACAAAAATCAATAATAATCTTACAATTTATTTATACATCTGTCAATATAGATAAATATTATTTTTACATACATAGATATACATTAACACAGCATCAGAATGTTCAGGGAATATACATCAACTACATAATTATACTTTACTAATTAATACTTCAATGTAGGTTTTCTTCATAAAATTCAAATCGGGAAGTTGAGAGATTATCTTTTCTGCTTCACTGCTCAAGACCTTCAAGTTGTCCAATTTATTGGGCTTTTTACTGCTACTGCTCTCCACGGTTTCTTCTGCCTTATGGACAGTTGTTCGGTGGGCATCTGCAAATTAAAACAGATAACAAGAAATTAAAATAGCTATAATGATAACATGCTGGAATCTGGGATGATTGTTCTTAGGGAACTGAATGGTGTAACATAGAAGGTTTTCATTTGGAAATTGATGTCAAGATAATGCATATATACAAGTTTTGATAAATTACATAAGGTTTTCAATACAGATGTATCCGATTGATACAATCAACCCAAGCCAATAGTAGGAGTCAAATTTCTGTGACTAATGCTCGGTTTTTCAGTCGCTCAATAGACAGTTTATGCATCCAATAGCACTATTGAATCAATAACCATGTGTTTTCAAATGCAAAAAAGTTTCAAAAATCAAATCATTTTTTATTTTATCCTTGAATCAAAATACAGCAAACTCAAGAAGTACAATGAAAAATAATAGAATTAATAATACAATAGATATAACATAAAATAGTAATAATATACTGTATTAATAACAAGGAAGGTCCCTGCAAAGGCAACAGCCTGAGCGCAGGGGCCGAGTATTATAATAACAAATAAAATAAGCATTAACCAAAATAATACAAATAAAAGAAAAAGAAATATGTTATTATAACAGTTGAGGAAAAAAATTAATCACGGTACAAGGTAAAGAAAGTACAATTAAAAACTAAGAATAAAGAAATAAACCCTTGAATGTACAAACGAAATTTACAAGAGAACATTTCAAAGAACTTACAATTTGAAAAAAGAGGTGAAAGTTAATTCGAAAAAACCTCACAAAACTTAAAAAGGGACATTCAAAGCAACAAAAACCAACTAGAATTTGGAAAAGAAGTAAGGTAATAGCTTTTTAAGTGAAGAAAGTAAAATAAGTCAAAAGAAATTGAAAGTTATTGATTCAATAAGTTTATTGAACGACTGAAAAACCGGGCATCAGCATAGTAATGTATCAGTTCTTAACAAATAAACTATCAGCAAATCTTCCCACTGATTTCTTAAATATTTCAGGGATAAAACACGTAAAGGAAAAATGTGTGTCACTAACAACCAGCTTTTTACCACCTATTGAATGAATGTAACTGAAAAATAAACCTAAGCTGGGCCAAGCTAGACATTGAAACCCTACGGAATTTGAAGTGGTAACATAATATTATTAAATCAGTGGATGCATCCAACATAAATCACTATAGCTCAAAAATAGAATGTATTTGATTTTATAGTATCTAAATAGACTATATCGAATTGGAATAGAATACTTGACTGGTGACATGCAAAATTTGTGTATGATAGGATGAAATTTTATAGTTCTTAGCAGATTCTAGTACCTATTCCATTAATTCATTAATTGGAATTAAAATAGTAAATGTCTAGTGTGTGTTACACTCGCAACTCGTACCAAATCACATCTAGTGTAACCACGACCTAAACTTGAATTATAGTAAAGTTTTTTATAATGAAGGTCCTTCCTTTACACATGCAGATAAAATAGTAAAATTTCACCACTAATAGCCCAGAAAAATTGTCATCAAAAGTAGGGTCCACCTTGCATGAAATGGGGTTATCGTTTCCTTCTCTAATAATGTATGTGATTTTCCTGGGACTTCTGGATCAACCCCAAAAACCCTAAAAAATGACGGACTCTTTCACTTTTCATGCTTGACCAATTTTGACCCTGAAGCATGACTTTTTCAAACAGGACACCCAACACAGTTATGAAAGTAAATTAAATTACCTACAATTTGAGACCTAAATGGTTATTGTAGGTCCAACAGTTTGCGATGTATAGGTCTTTAAAGTTCATCAAATGGGCGTAATTTTGAACTATTTTTTACGATTTGTCAATTTTAACCATGATTTTAACCAAAATCATAAAATTTTAACCAATTTTAACTATTTCATACAGGAGACTAAACATAAAAATAGTGCAAAATTCTTTCATTTTTTAGGGTTTTTGAAGATGATCTGGAAGTTTACCAATCTTGATAACTTGGATTTAACACGACTATCATATACAAATGGAAAAAAGAAGCCCACTAACCCATTTTATGCATGGTGGAATGTACTATTTTACTGGGCTTAGCATCTAATACAGAACCAATCTCACTCGTAATACTACAGCGACTAAGAATATTGTAAAGTAAATATTTTTTTAACAACTAAATTAAATATCATTCACTAAAAAGTAAATGGAATTGATAGTAAAAATAAAGGTTCAACAAAGAATATTTACAAAACAATAAAAATTTAGAAGAGCCTAGCATGCTTTGGCTTGTTATAAAAATCTAACTCAGTTCTACAAATTAAATTCAAACATAGATTAACCTTAATAATATATCTCTGGTTTAAACAAGAAAATAGAAAGTATTGTACATATTTTACATATCAAAGATTTGGACTCCTTGAGAGGTGTGTAAACGTAAACTATTGAAAGTAATTCTAACATGTGTACGAAGTATGAAAGAGTAGTTGCATGGAAAATAAAACTTACATTAGAACGTAAAATAGAAATGAGATAATAATTACTGTGAAGTCTAGTAGGTTTGTTAGGTTCAGGTGTGGAATATTAGATAAAGAACTCTTCTGAATAATTGAATGTTGAAATTGAAAAGAAAATCAGAAAGCCATAAATCTAAAGACTTGGGTATAAAGATAATAAATATTTCAAGGTAGGATAATTGGAACAAAAAAAATGAATTAACGCTACTAAACAGTTCTAAAAGATGAAAATTATTGATTCACATTCAATACTTGGCATATAGATATATTATAGTAATTTTTCCAAGTAAAATATACATAGTAGATAACCTTTTCTGTGCTTTTACATACTCGAATACTAGTAGCTGTTTATAGTATTGCATAAAATTCTGATACTGTATTATGTAAAGCTTTAAAATATTATCGATCAACGCATTTACATCCGGTATTACCTACTACTTTCACGTTTCACAAGTAAAAATGTGTAGAAGATATGGTTATCGAGCAACATGTCTCTAAACAAGTGAATGATTAAAAATAACATTTGTAAGCATTCATTAAAAATAAATATCGATACTGCCATCAATAAAATCGAGCCCATAGAAATGTATAGCAGGTATTGAGCATAAAATAAATTTAATCAGGAAATATATTATGAAGTTCAAGCAAAGATATGTATTTACAGTATTCAATCATAGTACAGTATCTAGAATTGAACTAGGAACATACTGAACATACACGACATGAGGCACATATTGCAAAGAGAAACATCATACATAAAGATATACATGGGATACAAATAATGCATACAATAAAGTAGACGACAGAACGAATTCTTCAGATAAAACAGCACTTTTACATTGGTAGGCTAATGTAAAAATTCGCTAATGTGAAAAATAATAATCAAACACAATAGTTCAGTTATCGGCTAAAGATTAGCGTTAACGTTTAAGATTTTAACATGTGTGCCATTCCCCTACTGAAGAGATATTCAATTTTATCATGCATATCGTGAAACTATCGATTTATATTAGGTGGATCAATGATCAAATGACTTTATTTTTGAAGTTTACAATCTATATCTAGAAGAAACTTCTATTCATGTCATGCATGCACGATTAGAATACTGTATTAAAGTTTCTGGTAAGATGAGATGAAATGAAGCATGCAGAACATTGCTTCAGCTATTTTACCATTTACAATACTTAGATTAAATTCATCTACACATTAATAAGCCCTTAATATCTTTGAAAAAACACAGGAAAATGAATCATGGTTTCCTGAATTGGATACTATTATGAAAGTTAGAAATTTGAGAAATAGATGAAATAGTATTGGGGTCTAGCCAAATTTCAAAATGATTTGCCCTATGGGGGTGATAATTTTTAGCACATTATTCTCATTCATTATGAATAATCATAAAAATTTGAGCTCTTTATAAACACTAATATTTTCATTTTAAGCGCTGTTATGAAATAAGATATTTGTACAATCACTATGAACGGGGAAAACTGGCCTAGCATACTATTACTACAGAGACTGTATAATTACAGTGTGGCCATTGGATGTCACACTGTTGATTGGTTGGCTCGGACAAATCCACCATACTTTGCCAATTTCAGTAAGATTCGCATTGAAATGATACGCAACTCATATTTGATTCACTTCTTACCTACAATTTGTCTTTGCCAGTGTTACTATTTTTATAATTTTCAGCTTTTAAAACAATACCAAGAGTAGAGAGACTGTTTTTAATGATAGAAAAGTTATTTTTGACGTTGTTTCTCTTAAAATAAGTTTGACAAAAGAGTGATTGGGTTCATGCTTGCCTGTAATCCCATTTTTCTCCATCTATCTCGAGTTAAAAAAATATTGAAAAAGTATGGCGTTGGCGGGAATAAAAAAATGTTCTAACACTCAGTTATGGACCTTTCACACCAATGACCACACTGTGATTATACAGTCTATGTACTATTACTACCTTCCTACTAAAACCTTCTTTTCAAGTGCAAGGAGATAGACATTATTGAATTTCAGATTCAATTATCAACAGCATACTGTGGCCCTTGTTGCAATAAACTATAAACAGGAATTTTTTATAAATACAATAGAAAAATCATATCATATGACGGTTGCTGACTAAAGATTAAACGCTTTCCTACATGCACACTTTGATTCTTGCAAGTTTATTTCAATAAATGCAAATTTACTCCATTATTATTCAACTTGTGTGAGGAAAATAGCAAATTGATGCGTGAACAAAAAACCTAAAATGGAAAATTTATTCGTTGAAAAATTAAAATTTGGAGCTGTAAGAATACTGTCCGCTGGTAACTTGACTTCTGAAAGGAATGCGACGTGACGTATGGCATTAGAAAACAAGGCAGTGAGAATACAAACACTATCAATGGTCTATTTGCGTTCACTCCAGTTAAAACAGCGGAAACGAAACTGAAAAACGAATAGCAGGAATTGCTGTCACACTATCAAGTCATTAAACAAACATCAAACGCCTGACACCAGTGATTTATTTCCCGCCTCTCCCTCACACTTCAGAAGTCAAGTTACCAGCGGTGGACAGTACTTGTTCTTAAAATCATTTAGAATATTTTAGGTACCATCACCATCTTTATGGTATTAAAAATAACTTTTCAGGTACCATTTTCATGACCATTGGATTAAGAATAGCGCTGAAAACAGAGGATAACAATACTTTGTTTTTTGCCATTGTCAGCTCGTTACCCTCGCACCACAAAATTGACTCAATAAAATGTATTAAGGACTCTTATATTGGGTTGCACCAAGCAAGATCAATTTTGATCCAGGATTAGTACAATGCTAATTAAATGGTTGATCCCGGTTGGTGCAATGCAATGTGCCAAAATTTTATTGATTTTTCTAAGCAACATTAATATTAAGAGAATGAAACGAAACAAAAACGGACTATTATTTTCAACTATTATTTTAAAGATTTATTCTAACAATCGAGCAGTACCCTAGTACATGAGCAGGCGCATTTTTATCCAGTAGATCTACTTACTACGGTTGTTAGTATCGTCGGTGGGCAAGCTATCGAATGTGGAGAGAATCTCTAAATCGAGGAGAGCCGAGTGCGAACCACCTGCCACCGATGCACACCACCACCAAATCCAACACCATCATCCAAAAAAGGTGCGCATTTTCCAAATTACAGATTACTTGAAATAGCAGTGACAGTAGTGAAAATCAAAACTCAATCATTCACACAAACATTACTTACACAAACATCTACCAATCAATGAAAAAACAACAACATATTAATGGACAGATATTAATATTTTAAAGTAGAGATTTATCAGAACAATCTGAATATTAAAAACAGTTCTTATTGCAAGATTAAAAAAAAACTTGAATGTTTACAAACGTTCAGTAAAAGAAAGGTTTAGTATCCGATACTGCTACAACGCAGCATTCGCCTTAAGCTTTTTAACGACTACTAGGTAGCAGGATCCTTTCAACTTGTCAGAAATCAGCTGTTTCAAAGAGCAATATCACAATACTTAACCTACAAAATTAATGCTGAATCTCGCAGATTATTGAAAAGGTCTTTCAAAAATTTATTCTTTGAAAGGTGTTCTTTAAAAAGGTATTTTAAAGACTTTAAAGGTCTTTAAGACTTTTAAGCCTTTTGATTATTGTATCAAAGTCACTGTTTAATTATTACCAAAACAGCTGATTTCTGTCAAGTTAAATGGATCGTGCTATAGCATAGAGTGGCAGCAATGAAAAACTTCAATTTCAAACTCAAATAATCTTTGTCCCCCAAAAAACAGATATATTATTAATCAGTTAGGTCTGTAGTTTACAATAGTATAAGTTTCGTTACGAAATTATAGCAGTATCGGATACTAAACAATTACCAAAATAAATTGACAAGACTTGAACTTTAGTTTGTAATTAAGAAGTGTGATGAGAGAGATCACATATTGTGTATTATTCATGAATATTAATGGAAGGAATAGCGTAACCACTACGAAGAAGGTGAAAAAGTTATATGAAATTTAAATGCATTTTGAATAAAAAGACTCGAAGTTGTCAATGCTCTGAATTAAATGCATTGTTACTTTTGTTACAGCTATATAGGAATCTTTAGCTATATAAGATTTAGCTAGTATATAGGAAAGTTAGCAAAACATTTTACACAAAATTAATTTCATGTGCTAAATATTAAGAACCGATCCGAAAAGAGTTCTACTTTCAAGGACTTATAAGAGCGAATGGATTGGAGAAGCGCGTATATCTTCAAGGGGGAGTTTGATCTAGCTATTTGAAACATTTTTGAGAGACACTGTTGACCTAAAGAGGACTAGGTTTGTTTTTAGTCTTCGATAATAGAATATAATCCTCATGCTCGATAGAGAAGTTAGTCAGGACTTGAAAATGCTTCTTGACAAGGCAAGAGTCTGGTTCACTTCATCTTTTTAAACGCATGTACAGTATGCTATTTAATTTTTATCATATTTACATTGTTATTAGTATTTTTCAACCAAGTTTACATGCAGTTTGTTCAAAACAAATTTTTATATTGAATTTTGCCTTCCACACACGCAGTTCTCCATATTTCAAAGTAATTTGTACAAATTAATCAGCCCATGGTTATTGTAAAGCAAATCTGATATGGGAATTCGGACGGTTTTACTACAGTAAAACTTGATACAAAATCGGCAAGACCCTATTTTTAATAAAATGAATACAGTTTTAACGCAATTCAATATGAAAAAAACAGTAAATTTTCAATTTATTTTAATTCTATTCATTCTGTTAAATTCTATCGTGAAAACTTCTTCGTATACATTTTTCTATCTAGATTTGACATTTTCTAGTTACTGTAATTTACTTTACGCAATTCCTAATACAATATAAAATGATCAATATTTATTTTAACCGGAGGTTCAGTATTTAGCTCAAACAAAATAAATTCAACGAAGTTTTGAAGAATTAATTTTATGGAAGTAAAATGATACACATGAATCAAGAGGGACAAATTTTCACTTTCATTGAATAAAAAAATAAAGATAATAATAATCATCAGTAATAAATAAAAGATAGCTAATGGAATATGATAATAAATAACAATGACCAATGAGCCATTCAAACTCTTTCAATAAAAATTGAGCAATAATTTGTTTAGATTCGCCATACGTCAAGTACAAAATTAGGTTATTAAAATAGAAATAGAAACTGAAAACAGTTTTTTTTGTATAGAGTATCAAATAAATTTAAATCCGATGAATGAATTTAGATCCCGACACAGAATAGACTATAGGGTATGTATTTTTTAGTAGTTGCTCATACCTACAAGTTCAGTTCCTACTTATTTTAATAAGCCTATTGTATAAACAATAATGAAACAGATAACCGAAAAAGTGTGGAACAACACGAAAACGAGTGACATTTAAAAAAATTATTCCTAATCACACTCATCAAATTTGGTTTGGTTTATAATAGCATCTGAGATTACAAAGCTCTGTCTGTTGGATGACTTACAATATTTTTGAATTTTACACTTGAGAGTTTACACTGGTAGCATTGCATGTCATAGATTGACAAGCATAGATATAGATTGATTGAGCAAATACTGTACATTGTTCTATCAAAACTTAAAAAAATCAGATACTGTGGAAAGAATCCTTCTGATCAGACATGTAAAAAATTGAAAACTATCTTGATATGGCGTTGAAAACCAATATCAACAGAATTTCAAAATCCGTATCACACAAAAACTTTCAATAGAATTTCTCTATCACCTCATATTTGAGCATTTCCTGTCTTCAATTTTTCCACCTAATTTTCCCAGACTTCAAAATTTTATAAAATCATGATTCTGCTTGATTTTTAGAATAGAATTACCAAATTTATTTAAATTTTGTTATTGATCTACCATTTTGTTCTTAGTGTTAGTCAAATAAAGTACAATGCAGTGAATTGTACACAAAATACATTTCTCTGAAAAGTCTTGATATCAAATAGGAGTATACCTCTTATTTCATTACTTTTCTAAAGACCCTTCTATTTTCAAGGATAACTATTGAATAAAATAAATTTCCAAGAATTGTTGAGGATAATTTCGAATCGACGCATTATTCAAATTTCTGGGTGATACTAAGAGTGATAGAGAAGATAAGAAGAATCTAGATAGGTGGAAAATATTGAAGATAATATTACTTCTTCAATGCCATGTGCGTGAGAACAATCACAAATTATTGTGACAGTGGTCAACGATTTAATTGCTAATTGAATATTTGTAAAAATGAGACTTACAATCAAGGGGATTTGTCAGTCCACTTCCAACCCAGTCAAAGTGTGCGTCTGGTACAGTCTCCGGCTGAAGAAGATATAAAAGAAATTGAATTATTTTCAGCACTGTAAAACGTAAGGTTAGTTAGCCTAATAACAGTAAACCTAATTAAGAGTTGATCAACTTGACAGATCCCGTAAATTATGCACAGGAAATATTCACTCTTTATATACTAATACTGTAATATTAACTACTTAAAATTAGTAAAATAATATATTTTACTTCATTTCTAAGGAGAGGAGTGCTCCATTTGGGCAGATAAGGATAAAACAATAAACATGTGAAATAGTGTAGCCTTCGTATAAATTTTGTATAAAAATGAGTTTTAAGGAACTAATATGATTGATAATAACAATAACAAGAATCTTTTGACATTTCTTAGGTAATAAAATAACTTTCAATAGATATTTTTACTGTATTAAAATGATAATCCACTAACCTCATTTTGTATTTTCAGATCAGATGGATTATTTGCTGGTGGAATTGCAGGGGACAGCTCTGATGCTTTTATTGGTTGCAATGGATTTGATCCCAAATTGGCAGCAAACCTCGGAATTTTGGCATTCCATTTCGGTCCAAAAAGCTGTTGAAAGTTCAAGAAAATGAACTAAAATGTTGTGAACACAAAATATAGTACCTTGAAAACCTAAATACATGCTAAAAACGTGAAGATACTTGCAATTTTTCTTCAATTCAAAAAGTTTGTAATAGCATTATTCACATAATAATAATTTATTATTGTATGTTAACAAAAAAATAAAGTTTCCACTTTCCATCAAATGTACTCTGAGTATTTCTGAATCACAAAAATTTAAATGTCGATGCAATGCAATGGATATCTTTTTTAGATGAAGTATTTTGAATTGATGACAATTCAATTAATAAGTAGTAATGACATTTAAATAAAATCTATTCTATTCATTTTTTCGTATTTTAGATATAACAACGGAGAAATGGATGAGATTAGGGGTGACTATAAAATATTATAAATGCTCTGAGTGTAATACATATTAATTATATAAATGTTTATATAATTAATACAACTTTATAAACCTCCAATTATCAACCTAAATAGCCTAATTATTCTGACAACCAACAGATTTTTTTTCCATTTAATTTAAATTTCAATTAAAATATTCTTGTCTTCTTCAACCCGATATCTTTATTAAACTCTTTGAGTAGTTGTGAAGGTGATATTGTGGTAGTTATCCATAATAAATGAAAAGACAAGATGTTGTCAAACCACTGATATATTAGAAAATCGAGATACCGGTTTCGGTTGTTACACCATTATCAATCTCTGGTAAACTCTTTACTAAAACGCTTTACTATGTATTAAAGTCATGTATAATTTATCTACTTGATTAATGCAACTACATTTACTTATATTAACTTATTTTTTATTGTTTTTATTTAATCTAATTTAGGCTAACCACCTTATTCTTCATCAACTTACTGCTTATACTATTTATCTATCATGAATCTATTTATTTTTCAAGTAAGAACTAAATTTATATTCAATCTAATTTGTATCATTTTTCTGTGTTATGAGGGCAATAATGGGTTCTCCCTGGAGCCCTCTCATACTTTATCTTTTCAATAAATAAAATCAATATAAGTTGTTTGTTTTAGTTTTTATGAATAATGAGTAATTTTTGATACTATTCTACAGATATCAACTAAAATGACAATATTGTAATAAAATTCATGTCAATGAGAGATACATTTCAATAGATACATACGATATTTCTTGAGTCTATATTGAGTGCTGACAGCAGTTTGGTATGAGCTCTTGAGTTTGGCCACTGAAACCTGAGTGCTGGTGAGCTTTCAAGAGGACATAGCTGTTGCCAAATCGCTCCTTTTTCAAGGTCTTCAGTCTTGGCATCATCAGTCTCAGTGTCTTCTTTTGGAAAAATGTATTCGAAGCCATCCTGAAAGAAACAATCATATAGCCTATCTGTATATCAACGTTTAATAAGAATCACTTCAATGATAACATTTATTTATCTGTATATTAAGGGTTCATTGCAGAACAATGTTAAAAATGACGTTGGGAGTAGGCTACTTGAATTATTAAAAATTATTGATTCTTATACAAGTTACATCTAAGGATCTAAATTCGTGTACAATTTTCATGCGAAAATGCATAGAGTAATAAGAGAACCATTACAGTAAATGCGGCAATTCCAGTAAGTTTGAAGTCATCACTGAGTCACGCAAGATAAAGCACAGGATACAAACATAATGGCATGTTTTTTATCTTGCTTGATTTAATTCACCACAAGAAAAAGAGGTCACATTATACTATACTTTGGTCAGTCTACACGAGATAAGAATTTCCTTCCGGTTGAAACTTTGTTTCATTCTGCAAATGTTATTATTGCAGTTGGCAAAGAATAAAAATAGAGAAAGATTTCAGGATAATTCCTTGCAGGTTGATAGATTTTGTTGTTATTACAATAATTATTAATTGTTAAGATCACAATAAAGTTTTGGTTGATTGAATAATCCTTGTACAGTAAAATACTTTTGTAAAACTAATGACAGCCACTGTGATGGTTTTATTGGGCCAATTAAAATTCGTTTTGCGCCAAAAAAAAGCTTAGCGGTCCTTGATGAGCAGGTTTCATTTGTACTTTGGAAAAAATACATTCAATGAGTAAAGAACTTTGAAATAGTCAGCGCCATCTTAGTCGGCTCTTGACAGAACTGCTTGTAGACTGGAACTGCTATTTATGAGTATTGAATAAGGTGGGGGCATATTTCAACAAAGCAAGCGGCGCTTAGCGCTGTAGGTTTTGACTAGTATTCAATTAAATTTAATTGTATTGATGGATCATACAATGATACTGTAAAGGTTACTATTTCATGCTTACCTGGGAGGAAGTATTGTGCGATCCACAGGCAAGATTATCTGCTTTGACTTGCTCGACTGCTTGTGATTGCGTGAAATCCGTGAATTCATCAAAATCATCATCATCAGCACCATCAACAACAGCAGTGTTTTCAACGACTTGTGATTGAGTAAAATCGGAGAAGTCATTAAATTCATCATCATCATTTCCATCACCAACACCAGGATGACTTTCTTCACCTTCAATGGGATCTTCTGTACTATTTTCACTTGATCTTTGGCAAACAGATTTGTCCAGACTCACAGATTCACTTTCAATAGATGCTATATTGTTTCCAAGTGACGGCCCTTCTTCAGTTGTTCCTGCTAACCTAACATCGTTTTCACAAATTTTATTACAATTCAATTTAGAGTCTACAATCACAGGTTCGCTAAATTCACCAAACGAATCGTCATCGACAGCTTGTGAATTGGAATGGGCTTCTACGTCGCGTTTTTCAACACTATCTACACAATTTAGATTATGATTTACAATTGTTACACTTTCAAAATTACCAAAGTCATCGGAATCGCTCAAGTCGTCAACACAGTTGTCATTTGTTCGCGGTTCACATTCGAACTGAGTAGTTTGTAAATGTGTACTGTCTGCACAAAGGTTGTTTTCATTACTGGTTTCTAAATTGGAATTGCTTACACTACTAACACAGTTATTTTCCACATACGCTGTTGAACTGTCTTCTTTTGAGCCGTTCAAATGAATATCATTTGAAGCTTTAACACACTCATCCCCCACAGTTGAACTATCTTCTTGTGAGCCGTTCAAATAAATATCATCTGAAGCTCCAACACACTTATCACCCACAGTTGAATTGTCTTCTTGCCAGCCGTTCAAATGAATATTGCCGGATGCATTTTCACTCAATTTAGTTTTGGATATGGTTGTATTTTCAAGCGTCGGTTGCTCGTCGTTTGTGGAATGGTTGCTGCACAAGCCGTTAGGAATAGTACCACCATTACACAGCTGGTCTTTTGTTTCTGTGGGTGGTTCAGGAAAGTTGTGAAACTGGGTGTTGGCAGTGTCTTCAGCAACAGTCCAGTTCCCAAATTCGTCGTCAGATCTGTCATCATCGTGATCTTGGTTAGTTAGCCCATTTGAGCCACTTGGATGGGATGTGGCCGATTGCGGTTGTTTGTCGAATATGACAGTGGCACTGTGCCTCATTTCGCTTCCGCCACTTCCGCCACCACCGCCGCCACGTTCGTCGTCGTCACTCTGTGGCAGCGGCGATACTCCCTCACTGCCGTGGCTGGCCATGCACAGACCCGAATCCTGACTGGCGCTGTCCTGTTCCTCGTTGCTGCGCCATCCGTCTTGACTTCTGCCGTTCCTCTCCAACTCCAATGTCTTATCTTTGTTTTCACGTATGGCAGCATCTGCATTCAACAGAGAGATTAAATATGGATAAAAAAACTAAAATAATTATAGTAGAATTATTGCAAATAAGGACCAAAAGATATAAGGTTTAAAAGATTAGTTAATTACTAGCATAGTAATGCTAATTACTAGCATAGGTTAGTGTTAGTAAAAGGTTAAGATTTATGGATAGAGAGGAGGCTCTATAGCCTCCAATAATTAATAGAAGAATAAAAAAATTAATGAATTTCAAATACGCCTCTCTGTGATAATTACTAGCATAGGTTAGATTTGTGCATTTTCTTCTTTTTTTCTTCTGAGGATGATGCCCACATGAGCTCTAGGCTTGTGCGTGGGTAATGAGTGGGGTGATGATGAGATATGACGACTACTTTTTAGGCAGTCGGGACCGACGGCTTAACGTCTCCTCCGAAAGACGGGAGTGGCCGTATTTGTCAAAAATCCTTCCGTCAACCAGGCTCGAACCCTGGCCCAATGGATTTTATCTGACTGCTGATAACTTAATCAGTCTGACGCCTTAGCCGCCTCGGCTACGAACCACTCCAATTAAGAGAAATAATTGGAAGAATTCATAAAATAATTGAGTTTAAAATAGGCTACGCCTCTGTATGCATAGGTTAGTAAGAGTTGAAAGTTTCTACCAATTGATGGAATTATTAAATATTTCGGAACATTTCAATTCCGCTCGTTCTAGGGCTCTATGAACACCAGGCAGACGCATCGGCCGCCATTGTGGTACCAGACTTCAGATATCTGTTCAAGTAATAGCTTGAGTTGGGTGAGTGAATAATCATCAAACTTTCAAACGATCAAAACTATCTTGATCAGTTTAAATTAGAGGTTTTAAGAAGCTGGGTTACAAATGAAACTGGTGCCAAAGTTGTGGGTTCGTCTACTCTACTCCGTCTTTATAGAGCCTAACTTTGTTCTGCGCATGCGTCGACCACAACGCAGCAATGGGCCTGACTGATCTGTGATGTGGTAATTGAAATCTTAAGTTAATGAAGCAGGTAGGCCTACTTTTGAGTCATATGACGTTATAATAGTTTTTTTTCAGTTATAAATGGAAATATTATTGATGATATTGTAGTAAAACTAATTAAGAAGTAAAAATAATTTTATGAAAAAACAATTATAGAAAACGAAGCGGTTGGTCCCAGTGGCAAAGGCGAGTCTAATCGGTGAGATTAGATAAGAGACAGCGCCTACCACTACCGTTGTAACGGTGACCGGCTCCTCTAAATACAAAAATTTATGAGCTTCAAAATCGCTTCCCGGTGGTTCGGAACCCAACTAAAGCTGTAGGTCCATTCATCTCTCATCATCATCCTTCCCATTACCCACGCACAAGCTTAGAGCTTATGTGGGCATCATCCCTAGAAAAAAAACCATGATCTCACCTTGGAAATCAAGGCCTAAATCGCCAATGCCATTGGCCATTCCAAAATCATCATCATCGTCATCATCCTCGTCGTCATCGAATTCGGGCATTGGAGGCGGTGTTGAAGAAATCAATGGCGGAATTATGTCCGACATGGCTTCAAGATGTCTGAACTCAAGTTATCTGCAAATTTAAGTACTTTATGAGTTAAAAAAATATTGGATGCCATAATAACAATTTGATAAATAATGATGTAGGCATAAATTAAAAAGTATTTTTCACCACAAATCTATCAATGCAAGGTAACTTATTATGTGATTTGTGTATAAAACACAAGCTTCATAATAAAGACTGTCAATTATCCATAATTCCAATCAAATGTTTATTTTCCATATAAATTTTCAAACATATATTAGGCCTATAGGGCTAATAGAAGGTGAAGTATAACTGAGGATGGATTGAGGTGAATCGAATCCATCCATCCACTATAAAAAGGCTATATCAATTGCATTGTTCTAGACCTAGAGTTTCTTCATATTAGAATATTGATTAGATGCAGATGCTATATTTTATTTTGCATCAAGGTATGCAAAATAAAATCATCACTCTAACGCAGCCAATAAAAAATAAATGCTATAAAGTGACTACATCCTACATCCAGACTTAGAAGGCTACATACGGTATAATATTACAAGTCTTGATTTAATAATACAACTTTTGGCAAATATATGGTAAATTTGCTTTTCTTATAAGCTCAAAGGCCAAATTGCTTAAGAGACCTGATGTGATTTATACACAAGCAAAATACCTGTATCTAGATTAATTTGAAAGATTCAGACTGTCATTAGTCTTATATAACTCATGTGATTTGATGCAATAAGAAAAGCCATGACAAGCAAATTTATAACTTACTGGAGTAAAATATGGTAGCCAGAAGTTGTAACTGTGAAGGTTAGCTGGTATGAGATTGACATAATAAATAAAGAAAAGCTGATACCTTTTTTCAGAAAAATCTTTTATCGATTTACATACACATGTGAGGAATAGAATTTTAACAAGATTCCTGAGACTTGAAATTGATACACAATAAAATTTCTAGAAGTTTAAAGGATGGAAGGAAGGATAAAACAATAGCAGTGCTTCCTGTAACAGATTGAGTATATAGGTACGTAAGTCCAGTCAGAAAACACACTTGTGCAACACTGAAATTAGATTATAAAAACTGAGAATTATCATCGACTCAAGATTCTAGCTAATCTAGGAAATCACTAATAACTTTAGTTTTTCTGCAAGTGATCAGAATGGTAATGTAGTCTGCAATGATCAATATTTACTAGCAGCCTATTTATGTTATGGAGAGATGGACAATCAAGTTATGATCCAAAAACTTACAATTTAAATTGATTAATTGACGTAATTTATTTATTGATTCAATTTTTGAGGAACTAGTAATTATTATCAATTTAAACTAAAGATTACAGCCTAATCTCACTGAGTTGAATGAAAGACATCTGTTACCTTGAGAATAGAGTCAGCTGTCAGCAGTTGTATAAAACCTTGATAAGAAGCATCTAATCACAAGAAGAATTACTCAATAAAACTTATTTCCTAGAATAAAAGTTTGGATTTCACTTGAATTTATCATCCTGAATTGAATACAAGAAGATTGATTCATCGTAACGTAACAAGACTGACAAGGAGTGTGCGCGCGCGTGTGTACAGACCTCGAACAGCTGCTGTCCAAAAAGATGACTCGTTCAGCCAGGATTCGAATGAGCAGAGAAAGTGTAATAAAACTGAATTATTCCAATTAATATTAGCTTTCAAGAAATCAATGTAATTTTTCAAAATCTAAATCAATATTATATCTCTAAATATTTATCATATCAATACAATTTTGATCATCAACTAATTAGAGTTAGCAACTCAATTATTGAACAACAGGGGGCTGTCATAGACGGAGTGGAAATATTGTATCTTCCCCATGTTAAAAAGAGGTGTAGGCTGAGTCTCTAGTTTCCGGACGGACTTTTGGCGCTGTATTTGAATTCAGAGCCTTTAGGATAAGTTTCATTTTCATAAAGACTTTTAAAAGTTTATGGTATCTTTTGCGGTATAAATCAAAACTGTTGAGAGAATATGGTTAATATTTACGGCAAAATATAAAATTTTTGTTGGATTCTTTGTTTTTTAGGTTGGTTTGAGTAGAAGTAGATATGATTCTCTACTACAGGTTAGAATGGTTATTCACTAATAATGGTTAACTTCTAATATCGTTACGCGTGTATCAAACTTTCGGATTATTTTTCAATATCATTGATCTAATATCGTTATGCGTAAATCAAGCTTTTGAACCATCCGCTATTCAATCAGAATCAGTTGTAATTATTATCAATTTACGATGTTTTCAAATACACCGCTAAAAGTCCGTCCGGAAACTAAAGTCATCCTACACCCCTTATTTCTCTTACTTCCAGTCCCTGAGATGTCAGGTCCCTGTTGAACAACCCTGCTGTTGATTTAACCGCCAACTTCAAACACTCAACGCACATACTGTTAGTAGTTTGCTACTTAAAAAAAAAACGGTATCGTTCATCGTTCTCCAATTCCCATGCAAATTTCAAAACTATAAAATAAGAATATTCATAAATATTGTCTTTTTGCTCTAAAGATATACATTATAACCAAAGATAACATTTTCAAGAGTCTTGTTTACTCACGATTAAAGATTTAAGTTACAGAAGATAATTATAATAGTGGGTAGAGAGGTTCCTTTCTGTGTTCTGTCAAAACAATTTCAAATGAATAATCCATAACAATCAACAATTTCATCATTATAATAATACTAACGTGTTGGAGATTTTACAAGAACAATTACAGAGCCAATGCTTTGCCAGGAATTCCATGGATTCGAGAATCACAGCTTTCTCACCCTAGTTATTTTGTAACTCTCATATTCATATTAATTTATTATGTTTATTATAAAAAACATATAACTATTTTTAGATTTAATTTTACACATCTCACAGAACTGATTTTTTAGTTAGTAAGGATTCAAATCAATGAAGTAATGTTACGGTATATTTCTAATCATTTATTACTCACTGATGAATAGCTAAAGAAAAACTTCTTTTAGAAGTAACGTGCATTACAGAAATGACTTACTTATATCTGAGAAGTGTGGTGTTTCAGTACAGTTTCTATTATAGTATTACACTTATTCTAATTTATAATTGTCTCATAGATAATAAATATATGTTGAAACATATTCATTATATTATGTTATAAAACTTTTTCATATAAAGTTCTCAATAAATGTCTAATCCATAATCATTGAGGAATAGACAATATTCGTTTCATTCATTCAAGTTTCTTATATCGTATTCATTATAGTATCATTCTCATGATTTTTTATCTTATACTGTATTCATTATCCAACAATATATAATATACTGTATTATAGATTTGTGTCATTCGTTCAAGCTTATTTTAATGTGAATTTTGTGGTGACACATAATATTTTAACCACATTTTTTATTGATTTCTTCAATACCTACCTATTATAATAGCATATATTTCTAAAATGTCATTTGAATCTTCACAAAAATGGAGCATACTGAACCATTACCGTGAAATAAGTCAGCAAACCAGAGAAAATCTAGAAAAAACAAGAAAAATTCATTCTGTACCAGTGCTTTTATAAACATATAAATAAGTTATAGTAGTGTATGAATTACACTTGCAATTTTCGACCAATATCACGTTCAATCTTCAATTAAATGATTCAAATATTTTTTGGAATACTCTTTTAATTTAGCAGATTTCACCAATAGCTTTGTACTTTTTAAGTTCACCAAGCTTAATTTGTACTTTGTTCTCGAATATTTTGGCTGAAAGATTTGAGAAAGCTTCTCAGTTGACTAATATAAGCTGGAGCAGACTTATTTTAATCTTGTGATTTCTCATATTCTAAAATATATTATGTTTTGTCATCAAAGTCTAATGATTCAAATTATTTAATGAGTTAATAATAGTTATAAAAATAATATTATCATTGCCTAATAATAATGATAACAATAAATGCTGTACAAGAATTTTATCATATTCATATCTAGAAATAAACGAATTACTCTTTAGATTTGAAATTACACCTTAAATTGGGAAAAACGTTGAAAGGCTTAACTTAATGCTTGATTTTTTCTGTTGATTATAATCTTCTGAGAAGAATTAAGATAATTCCAAGTGGAATTTTTCTGTGGGGTTTCTAAGATGTAATAATTTTTTGACCAATGAAGAATAAAGTTAATTCACTAACCGATAGAAGTAAACGTCGGCGAATGTCAAAATAACCATAAACACTGATCCGCAATGGTAAAGCTTCAACCTGAAGAATTATTGCATTCAACTAGAAAATAAACACGAAAATTTATTTGAAAACCAATCAAAAACTGGAAACAACGTGAAGAAATTACAATAATTTTTCAATGTAAATGAAATTCAATTTTACCAGCAGTAGCCTATGTTGAGATTGTTGAGTTACAATATGTACCCGGATACTGGGTAGGGCCAGAAGAACAAAAATTATTGCACATTGAAGCAATTATATCAATCATTATGCCCAAGCATGAAATAATATTGTTATGCATTTTGCAAAAACTAATATAAATTTATCAATCAGAGACTATTGATTAATTCAAAAACATAATATTTTCTAGAGTCAATAATGTATTTTGATGATTAATTTTATAGTTTCAGATTGACTCAAATCATATCAATTCTCTTATAGGATAATTGTTAACTTCCTATTTAGAAAGTGAATCAATTTTACTAAGGAAGTGATGGAAAATTTTATTATGAACATTTTATTCATGAACAGAATATTTAAATTTACAAGTTATTCTGATTTTAATTAGCATTGTTGAATGATCTTGGCGAGACACACTAGTTGTATGAAAAGCATTTTTCCGTACCGTATCAATGAAGTCTAAAACTAGGTACCGGTATATCCTAAGTGATACTAGGATATATCCCAGGATATACTAAAAAAATTTACTGTATATTCTAGCATATTATGGCCATAAGAAGGCTACATAGGCAGCTAAAAGCTTGACAAGAATGCATTTACGAAAAGTTTGTGCAAGAATTCTACTGCATTTTTACGCATTCACAACAGTTTTGTCAATTTAGGGGTTTTCAATTAAATTATCCACGAAATAGATTTTATTATTTAGGATGATTTGGTTTTACATTTACATTCTTTGAATATGAACAACTTTTTTTAACTTGAAATCCATACTTATCTTACTGAAAAAAGTTGGTAGGTAACATTCAACTTTGTTATGGTTCAAAATGACTTTGGCCTTTCAACATAGAAGGCCTAGAGTTAATGACAAAATTGAAAGTCTGTTTCGTTTGTTGGTTTTCACTCACATTGTACCGGTAGTGTTTGTGTTTAGAATTAGCAGCTAATAATTATTTCAAAGATTCATGTAATAAAATTTGATGTGAGCTACACCAACCACTGATCACTGCAGTAGAAGTGAATGAATTTCATTTTATACGACTAGGAAGTAACCAACAATGTATACTTTCAAATCCTCTCACCTGATCCTGGCATGATTTGTTCAACAAGTGAAACTGGATTCCTCTAGCCTTCACCACAATATTATGGCTCTGTGTAGAGAATATTCATCATTACACATGGTTTACAGAAGTTAATAGATCCCTATAGCATTTTATATGTTGATCTTGATTAATTTCTGAGCAGAAAAATAAGATAATGCAATGAACACAAGAACTTTGAAACATTTCATATAATTATGTAGATCTTGATTTCATAGCAGGAAAATAAGATACCCAATGCAATGAGAACATCAAACCTTGAAATATTTCAGCATTTCAATAGATTGATGGTACCGTATTTCAATTAAATAAAAATAATTGAAAGGTCATGGAAAGGTTAGATGTTTTTCAGAGTATTTAATAATACATCTTCATCTATGTTTACATCTTCTAATACATCTTCTAATTATGTTTGAAAAAATACCATAATTTATTCATCCTCAGCATAGAATTTCATAATAAATTGGTCTTGACTTTTGTGCAGGAAAAAGATAATACAATTTAAACATAAGAGCTTATAAAATATGTGAACATAAACATAAAATTCAAAGCTTATAAGGCATAAAGCTTATAAACTACGTGAAATATCACTCCAAACATCATGTTTAGGTGAGAAAGTCACTCTTTATTAATTCCAATTGAATTAATTTCTCAGTTATTATGATATTGATTTTTTAGCCATCTTCTATGAATTGCTAGAGATAAATCAATCAAAAAATTGTTAGAGAACAATAGAATTGAATTGAATTTAAAATGTCACAGAATTTTTACACTTTTTGATTTTACTATATGTGTAGGCTAATGTTGAATTTGTATGGAAACCTCTGTCAATCAGACTTTAGTTTATTAAGATTACAATAAAAGAGTATTAAATATAACATTAACTGAAACAGGATGTGTATGAATAACCGGGTGAGGATTTAACCTTTATCCAAACTCCAAATTTTAGATAAAAATTCTATTGTACGGTATCCACTGTACACATCGTTATTAACATTTTGGCATCACCAGAAAAAGGAAAGCCTTGTGATTCAATCAATTAGTTCTATTGCTCAATAAATATATATTTTTCATTCTTATTGGATTGGAATACGAATGCTTCCATACTTGGCAAAAGATCATTGCAAAGATCACAGCAATTATTTAGTAAAAATATCACTATTTGAAGTGAAGGATCTTTACAGAAATAAATAAAGTTATTCTCTTGTAACCTCTTTGGATCTTTTGTCAGCTTCCTGTCAAGTTGACTTTTGGAAATAACAACCTTTCATGCAGAATTGAAATTATTGATAGAACGTCTAGAAAAGATAGTCTACTTACTGCTATAAGAAGGTTTTCAGTAGATGTGATTAAAGTGTGAAAGCAAATATAAATTCTTAAAAAGAATAGAACGGTTTGGAGCTGGATAGCCTTGTTAACGATTACATTTATCCAGAAGCTCACAGAAATGGTTGAAATTGACATTGTCATGGATATAAAATGAAAAATTCCAAAATATCTAGTCAGGTTGTCAGATGTCTCAGAAATTCTCCCATGCATTATTCTTAGCTGAAAAAAATCAAATAATGGAATTTGTACTCTGATACGGTTCTTATATTATAAGGTAAATAATGGATAAGTAGAATATACAGTATTTCAATTTTTTATCGTGTGGCAGAAAAATGTTCTAATAAAAATATTTTGTAGATTCTTGATACGATGTCAATTAACTGTTGAAGTTTCATGATAAGCTCGAGTTTCAAAAGTATTTAATTGGAGTTCTCAAAATATTTTTTTTAAAAAAAAAGCTCATTTGTGTCCGGAAATTCAGGGAAGTATGAGATTGGAATTTTTTATTTTGAAAATACGAAGCCAGTTATTATAGAAGAACAGAAGACCACTTATCATAGAGGAACCACAAAATTTATAGTATTCTCTAGCTGATATTATTTGGATATCTTTATTGGATCAATCAAACGGGTACAAAGGGAAACAAGCAGATGCCCAAAACATCTTCAATTCCTGAATTTTGTTACATAAATAGTTGAAATATTGAGGTTATTTTCCTAATTACTAAATTTTATTGACAATTTCCGCCTATATACCCTCAGTGCAATAGAAAAAGTTCTAGCATTCATCTTAGAAGTATAATTATGATATTGGATGACTCATCCGTATTTTTCTATTGTATCTTTGAAACACAAAAATAAAGAGTGAATCAATAATTTTTCACTGTTACAAACAGTAACTTACAGTGCATAGACAGACATGAGTAATTTCCAATAGAAATCAATAAAATTAATACTCAATTTAGGGAAAGTCATCAATACAGCCTAATACTTGATTTAAAGAGGGAAGCTTTGTTTCATATGGAGCTCCGTCATGAAGCACGGGTGGCCTTCTAGTAGGAAAAATAAAATTTCCCTAGATATTAAAAAGGATAATGGAATGATACGTATTTCTTAAATTAAGAAAATAATAAAATTCGGCGTCATACCTTCTCAAGTTTGTAACCGTCATGATAAAAATACACGAGAGAATCATTCACAATATTGTAAGTCACTGAAAGTTCTTCGCATAAATACACATATATCAGTTGTGTTTGAAGAGCGGGTGCATATAATGTATAAATCATCAGCAATGAAGGGTATTTCATGTAAGTTATTACCACAATGGCTACAAACAAGGTGAAGAGATAACTTCTTGCTTTCAAGCTCAAACGTCTCTTATATTTGAGCTCGGAATACTCTGGCAACCAACTCACACTGTGTTTCACCTCTTTTATTTCATTGACCAGTCCAAAAAATTGTCTACATTTGAACATCCAAATTACGTTGGAACCATTAATCATGAGCAGATTAAGATAAACAACAAAAGTAGGAAAATTAGCGAGTATCTTATAACTCACAGAAAGAGTAACAGAACACAATAATGCATGTAATATGTTGATAAGCTTCCAACCAACTCTTGGAAGTTTGTCATGAGATAGTTCAGCTTTTTCCCAAGGATTAACTCCAAGTAGTCTGTGAAAAATGAGGGCTTGGTCTATTATATCTTCTAGACATTCATGATGCTCTTTTACTTTCATCCCCATTTCTGGTTCAAACTCAGTAGAAATCACTACGAGTTTCTTTATTTCAGTACCTAAACTATATTTTCCTCAATATATGTCTAGAAAATACACCGCTAAAAACACAGGTAAAGCAGGGAAACAATTTTGGTTTAAAAATATTCAAGATTTAAGAAAATTGGAATTTGAATGTTTGAAATGAAAGATCTTGAGGAAGTTCAGTTTTCAGACCGCAAATTATCAAGAATATGATCAGATGAGTACCTTCAACAAGCTGAAATGAGACTTCTGTAGAAAGCAATATAAAACTCAATGTCTTAAAAATAATTATATAAATGAAATGAATTGGTGTACACATGATGTAGATAAGCAAAAAAGCACTCTAATTCATGTTGTCCAGTAGAAGAGGATTGGCTTCCGATTTGACAGCACAAAAAAATGGAAATGATTCAATATTGAGATTAAACGTCTTACCTTAACACCAAAAATGAATAACAGTTTTGTATTTCACCCAATTGGCTAAAAGCAGATGATGGCTTGAAACTTCATGAGCAAGAAAATTGCAATACCATAATTGAAGTTGAATTTTTTATAATATGGTCTAGAAATGAAGTTATTAAATTCATCATTTATTCAAGAATGAAATCTGAGCTGACAACGAAACATGTTGACAAAAATATAAACTGATGTGACAATGTCAAAAGCTTCGAAGGGATCTTGATAAAGTTATAACACAAACACGATTTTTCCGTTTTCTGAACTAATATGCTTCTTGGAGTTGATTGTCTGTCAATTGTGATAAAAAATTTCGTAACAGACCAAAAGCTAAGCTTTGTTCTGTATTAATCAAATTTATATTCAATAATCTCTGAAAATTGTATTCCATAATCATTCTAATTCACCCAAAAACATTCTTTTTCACTTCATGAAGCTTCTTTCATCCAATTTAAGTATGAATTATTCTGACAGGCAAAATATGTCAGTAGCTCTATTTTATAAAATGATAAGACTCATCACTGATTTAAAAATGTTAAATATCTAATGGAAGAAGGGAAAGAACCAATCATAATATTCATGAAGGTGATTATTATGATTGGTAATGGAAAGTTCAGCTGTCACTCTTTCAACAAAGGAATATATTGATGCATTTCAAGACTGCTTTAGAAAATTAAAAATGATTGAATCTATTGTCAATGCAAGTATTTTGTGACATCAATTCTTCATGCTTATAGGTGTGAGGTATTCCAGAAATTATGGAAAAGTGAAGGCTACTGAAAAGAGTGAATTGACGTGAAAAAAGTCTTGATGACGTAAAATAAATTAATTTGATAACATATTTTATCGAGCAGAGTTGTTTCATTTATTCTATCACCTGATAAGATTGTATCAACATGAAACATTATCATGTACAATTGGTAGCTTACACAAATGATCTGCCACAGTGTAATGAGTTTTTCATAATAGAATTTTGTAAACTTTGTTTGGCGAGGAATGAAGCAAGTAGGTTGGTCAAGTTAAAAGTGAGGCTTGAAATATTTTATAATTATAAGAAGGCTTCTATGGATGAGGGATGATTGGCATGATATATGGTTATTGAATTTATTGGGAAAATGAGCAGTTATTGAGGAAGAGGAAGTTGAATCTTAATCTAAAATCGAGTATCAGTGATTATTATTGAATTAAACATTAATTAGAAACATTAATTTTTATTTAGATTCAATATTTGTAAATATTTAAAATATTTATTGTAACTATGAAACAGGCCGCTGGGTTCTTAAGGAACAGATAACCTTATAATTTATAATTCGATTAAAATTCAAAAAGAATTTGTTTGCTTTCACAGAAGACTCTCATGTGACAAACATTAAATTTTCTTTCTACCAGAATGAAGTCTGTCCTGAGTCAATGGAAGCACTTCTTTTTTATAATTTCATAAGGAGAGAATTAATTTTCAAATATTGTTTTGCTATTGACAATATGATCAAAGTTATACCCATTCATAATACAAAATTTTATGATGATACAGTAACTTGATATTCATAGAGTTTGTCTACAAAACTATTATTGGAGAGCTAGTAGAATGGTTCTGTTTATTTTTCATCAATTAAAAGTTCATTTTGGTTGTTAATTTCTTAGAATCCAGAATTTTCCATGCCGTTATTAATTTATAATAACTTTCAAAGAACGCGCCATTTCTTCAATGATTATTTTTTTCTTTCAAAGTAATGGATGTATCATAAAGATTTTCTGATTTATTAAATTTCCAGAAGTTCCACATAGCTTGTGAATTCGCATGTTGCTCTGTAATTTATTTTTCAAAATCAGATATACAGCATCTCATTACTATGATCTTGTTTTAACTTCCATCATTAATTTTTTTCTAAATGCTAGAAATTTCAATTTTAGAGAGGCTAGCTACTGCCTACCATATTATCAACTTCTCAAATGACTCATCAAGAATTAAGAAGAGAATTTTTTAAACTTCCATAGTCAATCAAACATCAAAGTAGGATTAAAAGCAAATACATTTCTATACGATACTCTGATTTTTATCAAGTGAACGCCTTGTTTTACAAATAATCGTTTCCTCCTAGCAACTCACATATACTTATCTCACTCTCTCCTGACACCGATCTGTCTGTTTCTGCACTTTGGACTCAAAGAAAGTTCTCAGTAGTCGGGGATGTTGAATGGTGCTGTGGGACGTTGCTGGGGTCAAAACCGATGCATCAAGCTTTGGGCCTTGTCAAAGCAGAAATACACAAAGCCCCTGTTTGCTATCGTCCTGTCTACTAACCTGGCATTTATATAAGAGGATAACTCCTCTGTTTCCTGCAGCAGCCTGCTTCGTAATCTCTTCTTGTTCCTCTTGGGGGAACTCACAAAACTCCCCCCCCCCCACCATTCAGCAAACTCCAGAGACGGCCTCGGAAAGATAATACCCTACTTTGAAATCTCCTCCCACTTTTCTCGGTGTCTTGTTGCAAACAATAGCAGCAACTCTGACCACAAAGTCCTGCTGCGATTTTCAGCCTGGAAAATAATATTGTTCATAAACAACAATGAATAAGAAAGTTGTACGAAATATATTTTCAGCCACCATAAACAGGAATTTGCCGTCAAACAGTCGGACTGCTCCACCCCACGTCAGAAACGATTTCTTTGGCTCTCCACCCATTAATCATGCCATGATAAATGGATAGATTCTATATTGAGATAATAACTATTATGTTGTTTATGGAGTTTTCCTTCATGGCGTTTTCCATATGGACATCAGGTATCCAACTTCACATTGACATTCATATATAGTTGAGACTCAAGTAGTCTTGATAATCTATACTATTCTACATTATTAGCTAAACACTGTCAGACCAAGTAAATTTTTTTCGATTAATCAAAATTATTACACAGGTTGTAGTAATTCAAATAGCGCTTAGCTGTTCTCTTCTTTATTGCAGAGTTGAAGGTTTATAAAGTTGTGGTACTCTTTTTGAACCACATAAACTTAACATAAACCACATAAACATAACACTGTATGAACTTAAGATGCTTTAAACTGTGAGAAATATTTACCACTCAGTACAAACTTCACATCGAGTGACTATATTATACATACTTTACAAAATACTTTAGACATACATATATACATATACATACTACATATCATACTCATTTCATATCATACATTTGTTTTTCGCATGGACGCATTTCGTTTCTGAAGGAGGGGGCAACCAACACAAAGAATTTGTTTCCGAGAGAATACTCCTGACAGTGACAGCCAATCACAACTTTACTTGCTTTTCATCTTAGTTCTGGCTGCTTGAGGAAAATGAACATCATATGAGGCAAAATAAAGAAGAGTAATACCGAAGAGAGTACCGGAGATCGACTTGACTTATTCTTCAAGAATTTTCAGCAACAAGTTTTATAAGAAAGTAGATATCTAACACACGTGAAAGTCGACATTTGCAATGAGGATAAATCATCATGGAAATCTTTCAAAGTCGATTCCTACATATCAGTTGAGTCTCAGTTATGTTCCAGTTCAGCTTGTTTCGCGCATTCGGCAATGACAACGGACCAATCACAGAGCACTGGGCCTGACTGAACTGTGACGTAACTGAGATTGAACTGATGAGTGGTAATCGACCTTTATTCGAGATAAAATCCAAAATTGGGAAAATTTAAAAATATTTGAATACAGCCTACTGTTCTTTTTCACTTCTCCATGATCGACACCAAAGAGTCGGACAATATTTTCACCTAAATTTTAAAATTTTCACCCTGAATTCACCCTAGTGATTCGAGATAAAATCCAAAATTGAGAAAATTTAAAAATATTTGAAGATAGCCTACTGTTCATGTTTTCTTCTCCATAATCGACACCAAAGCGTTGGACAATATTTTCACCTAAATTTTAAAATTTTCACCCTAGTGATTCGAGGTAAAATCCAAAATTGGGAGAATTTTAAAATAATTGAAGATAGCCTACTGTTCTTTTTCACTCCTCCATGATCGACACCAAAGAGTCGGACAATATTTTCACCTAAATTTTAAAATTTTCGCCCTAAATTCACCCTAGTGCCAGCCTTTTTTTAGAATGAAAATAAAAATGGAAAATGACGAAGAAAGCAAAATAGACTGGGTAATAATGTTGAAATAGTAGAAGCGAAAAGTTGTGTGAGCGCCCGCACGCGCATTTGTGCGACGAAGCGCTGCGCTGCGTTGCGCTAACCAAATTACTTCCTACTTTGACTTGCTAATCGCATTGGCACCAGGGCTCGGCCTCTGATTTTCAGCACCAGCGTCACCTCTCTCACTCTCTGCTCCCCATACTTAACTTGACGTTTTTGAAAAAATCGCATTTCCCAGCAATCATCAGCGCCGGGTCTTTCCATTGACATTCTCTCAAAGCTCCAATTCTCATCACTCTCTCACAGTACACAGTACTCTCTGTCGACAGTACATCTATTATTCAATTGGAAGAAAACTCTTTCCTCTCTCACATTATTTACGATGAAAACTTGAACGAAGAGTGTAGTTTGAATGAATAGTCGATACTTAGCCTTGAGGTTTTTAATGTAACAATTATTTTGCAGTAAGGGTCTTCCCACCTATAGAAAGCCTTACTAACACAGGTAATCATATATTTTGCAGCTCCACAAACGTGTTGTTATAATTTTATCGTAGCTTACGATGGTATCATGGCACAATAAATCGGTATTTGGTATTCTGGTATCTTTGGTATTTGTATTTCAACACATTCATTCCCGTATACACCATCTTCGTTGCAATTTACTTCAACAAAACGTAGTTTTTACTTGATTTAAACTACAAATTTAATCCAAGATTTAAACTTCACTGAAAATTCACAGTTTGAACTATATTTAAACTTCGATTTGTAAAACTTAGTTTAATCGAAGGTAGTGCATACCATCATACGGGCCTCTATTTATCGTCGGCTGCTGTTCCATGTAAGTATGTAAAGCTGCTCTACCAAGCACGTAAGAGAATGGCGCTTAATCAATATAATAATTATATTTGGAGAGCAGTAGGCCTTCGGGTTACATAGATTGAACAAGGATACTTTCTAGTTTGGTATCAGTTCAAGGAAGAATCAAATAAACAGTTGATAAGCCGAAGAGCTTTATTGTCGATTTGATAATACAAAGGTTGCCTAATAATAAATCTATGTGAAACGTCTGGTAAATACGCTTTAATTACCATCTCGTATTGAAAAGACTATTTTATAACTGACTTTTCACTGTTTGTCTCTCATCTTATGAGATGATGTTTATAACTGTTTCATAGTCTCTGTTCCAGTGAGAGGTACATGAGGGGAGGGGGTGGTGTTGAAGTCGATGAGCCACTCCAGCCTGTCAGGAGGCGGTTTTGGCGCCATATTTTATGAACGGAGTCGAATTACGGCGCAGACGTTGAGAGGTGCTCGGTGCTTCACAGAGACAAGTATGTACATAATTCAACCGGATCGAGGGTGCGGTGTGGATGGATGGGGAAATTAACTTTTTCCATTGAGTATCGTCTTTCAGGTGAAGTGTAAGTACGCAACACAGCTCCCGCCCTCTACTGGCAGTTTCAAATATTTCGCCCTAAGCCGTTCGGTGTCTGCCGTGTATGTAGGGCTATCCAGGAGCCCTATAGAATTAGAATTGCATAAGCCAGTATATATTGAATATCGGATTCAAGAACCTTGCATATCGGCTGGCTCGGGCCCTTTTACGCTGCTGGAAAGATGCTGTGAAGGGCGACTGCTGCTCTTCCCTTGTTTTTCGTTCGTCGCTCTCGATCCTTTTTTAAAGCCCTTCGAAATTGCGGAATCTCCCATTCGATATTGCTCTTGTCGGCTGCACTGCACGTATAAATGCCGCTCCAATACCAACTTTACTCCCCTCCTCTATGCTCTCCCACCTCTTACGACTACAAGCTCGAAATTTCATCCGCTCTTGAATAAAATCTACATCATCTTCGAATGCGGCCAGTACTCAAATAGAGCTTGCGATTGCTTTTTTCCTATAGCTTGTTCCCATGAAATAAGCTCACACACTTAGACGCAACTTGGTTCAAGTAAAGGGGGGGAGGTCATGAGGAGGGGTCATAAACTACGGAGGAGTCATGAGGGGGATATACAGCAAGACGAAATCAATGTAATGGTAATGCGGTCATACTCAGAAATGTATTTGATCAGAGATAAGCCTAACTATAAACATAGGCATATTAGTTTCAACACTTTTTTATAATAAAAACAGATTTTCATAAGAAAAATACAATTTTTGCCTACCAATGAGGGGGTTACAACCCTCAAACCCCCCCACCCCCAGGTTACGGCTATGCTCACACACTCCACATTGAGCTCACAATGAATTGAGGGATAATTCACTAATTAAAAAGCTTTAATATAAATTGCAATATTTTTCTAATTCATTCTGGAATAAGAATAGAAATATGAATTTTTGTCACGAGTGAAATTGAGAACACAGCATAATTCAACGGAACGGTCTTTGAAAGTTGAAAACCTATCTAAATTTTGACTTTGTAATTATTAATTGTATAATCTGTATTTCTGTAGTACAAATTCAGTTGTATTATTTCTAAATTAGTGATTGGTGTACTCCATATTTTGCTGGGTAGGGCTACATTAGTTTGCTTTTTTAACGTAAGAAGAATGAATAATTTCCACCGAAATAAAATTAATATTGGTCTTTTATTTAATCAGATATTGATTGATGCATATTGCTTTGAGCTTTTATCAATAAACTCTATTGGACGATTGTGTAGAGAAATTGTTATTCACTTGTCGAACATGAGTGATTTTTGCAGGCAAGTGAAAGTTGAGAATAAATGGGATTTGGGAATCATTCAAACCAGGCAATACTAGTACAAACAAAAATCAATACCACAGATAACATGTCATACATTAGTATTTTGTCAGTGCCAGTACATAGCCAGTACAAACGTGTTTACTTGATAATTCGACACTCTCAAACACAAACGGATTGAAAAAATAAATTTTCTGAACAAACATCGCACTAAAATGTATACAAACCTCAACTCTTCTCACCTCAAATTTTTTACCACCATTTTTTCTTGAAAAAAAAAACACGCATCAGCGTTCCAAGATAATGGTGGTAGATTATTGTCAAAGAGTGGAATGCTGTAGATGAGTGATTTGGCAGTTAACCCGAAAGGAGAGAGAGAGAGAGAGAAAGAGAAGGAGTTCGGCGAGGAGAGTTCTGCCAGCTAACAACTGATGACTCGAAAAGCACATTAGTGTTAATGTATTCGTCTAACAGGGCTGTTTGGCCTCGCCAGTCGCTAGACGAAATGTTTGCGTCTTGTGTTTGAACTACTAATGGCAAGGGTCTTGGCAAATATAAATACTGGACGTCTATGCTGACTTTTACGATGCAAGCCCCTTCCATCAAATACCCCTCACTCCCTCCTCTCTTCTTCTCTCTCGCTCTAGTCCTCATCATTCGCCCCCCGACGAGCCGCCAGTCGAATATAATATTTCGAAATGACGACAAAGCGACCCCCTCCCCCTCGCAGAGCCACAACCCTCGAATGCTGTCGCCCTTCTATTCTGTTTCCATAGAAAACATTTATCTGTCATACAGCCCATGTTGAGTGCATATGACATGGTAAGCTTCACAATCAATAGCTATTCAACTATCAATCTATCAAGGCGATGCGCTATTGTCGTTTTGTTATTACAGAGCTCTAGAGAAAAATAGAAGTCCACTGTGTGGATAGATTGAGATTGGAAATTACAGTATTATGAAAAATCTAAAAGGTTTCCAAATTTCAATAACCTGTAGATCTACACCCCATCAATAAGAAAATTGAATGCAAACATTCGACAAGTAATAGTTAATTGAAAGTTAATTCATAGTAATGAAAGGTATTATTCTATAAAATTGATTTCGTCATTCAATAATCAGAAAGGAGCATGTAGTAACATATGAACAGTCAAGGTAATGGTGCCCTATAATGTAATTCGAATCTATTAGGTTTGGGTATGTTTAATTAACGTTTAGGTAAGTTTAGTAGGTATAGCGAATAGATAGTGTGGTAAGTTGAGCTGAATCTTTAGTACGAGCAAAGACATCTTGCTTGATCTTACGAGCAAAGACAATTAGAATACAATTTAATAGCTTCCTATCGTCTTTGGTACGAGATAACATAGAAGTCTTCTGTTGATAGATTTGTATTTCTATTGAAACGCCTATGAATATTTAATAATTCATTCAACAAGTACATGCAAAATGTAAAATAAACTGTTGGATTTACAAAGTAAAATTCAATTATTCGATTATTGGCAAGTGCATTTACAGCTAAAACACTTGAATTACTATACATGCATTAATATTGAGTATCAACTGCTGACGACTTCTTAACTAACCGCATTTGGTTTCTTATGTCACACTGTAAAGCGCAAAACTGTAGAGAATAGTAATAATGATAATAAAAAATAATGGTTCAAGCTTGAAATAGAACTTCTAGTTCTTGTTTTGAACCATTTTTAATGGCTAAGTCGACCTCGATGTAAAATGGCCTCAGTGCTTTGGGACTGGTATGCTTCCAAATATGATTTTATTACAATTCATAGCTGGGGTTAGCTGGCGAAGGTTGGTTTCGGGTTTTAATATGGCCGATTATTGTCCGGTGGTTGTGGGTCGGTCGATTTGAACTCTCATTAAATAATCCAAAATGTGCGAACGAAAACGTTAGGAGAGGGGAAACCCCAACATTCGGCGAATTTGTTATTCAGATTGCAGCGGTGAATTTTTGCAGAGGAAGGGGTAATTCTGTATTAAAACTCCATGGTTTATGTACAACCCCCGTGTCCTACTTGCATCCTGCCGATTCTACGGTCGGTAAACCACCCCCACGGTATCTCACTGTAGTAGAGCTGGTTTTGAAAACGTTACGGGAGTATTTTTGGGTAAATTGGGGGGGGGGGATGAGAGTGGCAGGGGGGAGACAGAGTGTCTCGTGAGGGGGCAAACAGGCCTCTAACCCCGCAGGAATTCCAGCGTCGACCGTATAACGTAATCCAATTCCGGAGCATTTCGATTCCTAAAGTCTCCCCCTTCCCCCTCCAGCCGACTCCAACAAACATTCGTTCCCCGCTGTACCCTCTCCGAGAATTCATCCTGTCCTATTTACTCTACGAGCCGTTGCACGCTCCGTGTTTTTCCACATTTTCTGTCTACCATCTCATCAGGTTTAGGAAAGAATTGTACAGAATTTTGTATGCTCAGTTTTAATAGTAATTGCAGATAGAGTATTGTTTGTAACTTCTGAAATCTCTACTGTTATATATGTCCTTACACATGGAGAGATTCTCGCTCTTCGCGTTCATTTTATAAGTAGGGAACGGAAAGTTTCCTTGCCTGTTTGTGACTTGAGTGGAATTTATCTACAACACTGAGTTGGTGAAACTCACTATTATTTTGGGTATCAATTGATAACAAATGAGTAGAATTCCATATGAATAAATTGATAAATAATTGATTAGCAGGTTTGGACTATAGTTTTTGTTGTGAATAATGGTACGGCACATTGATTACAACAGTATCACATTCTTGTCATGATTTCATATTTCTTATTCATATTACTCATCAATATTCCATATTTCTTCCGAATAATTAAATTATGATGTTTTGTTTAGTCTGATGTAAAAATTTGAAGAGTATACAATGAAAACAATGTGGAATTACTTATTGAATTTCTCTAAACATAAGTTGGAGCAGGAAACCTATGGGAAAGCTTCCTCCTATTACCATTGAGATTCGCTACAAATGTTGATCTCACAGTTTGTCACAGATGTCACAGAAACCTATTATTTATCTCCATCTCAAGTCTTGAGACATAATCATCCATCCATGCGTTCCTGGAAGAAGATTTCTTGATGAATATTTTGTTGGTAGATTTCAAGTTTCATCACGCTTGGGATTGGAAGTGAATTATGACGTCAATGACGAGAAAAAAATCCGGTAAGGCGTCGGAGATGAGCTTTTTCGCCATCGACCGATCAAGGAAATAGGAGGCACGATGATTACGCTCATGACGATAATTTCCTTCGAAACAGACGTGACAGGAGGTTTTAAGGGCAGGACTAGGAAATAGGAGGATGGCGAAACGAGAAGAAGGAAAGGAGAGAGGAAATTAGGGTGGAAGAGAAGGAGAAGGAGAAAGAGAAGGAGAAGGAAGGAGGAAGAGAAGGAGAAGGAGGAGGAGAAGGATAAAGAGAAGGAGAAAGAGAAGTAGAAAGAGAAGGAGAGAGAAGGAGAAAGAGAAGGAGAAAGAGAAGGAGAAAGAGAAGGAGACAGAGAATGAGAAAAGAAGGAGAAAGAGAAGGAGGAAGAGCGGAAGAAGGAGAATGAGAAGGAGAAAGTGAACGAGAAAGAGAAGGAGAAAGAGGAGGGGAAAGAGAAAGTAGAAGAAAAGAAAAAGAAAGAGAAGGAGAAAAGAAGGAGGAAGAGAAGAAGAATAAGAAGGAGAGTAGGAGAAAGAGGAAAGAGAAGGGAGAAGAGAAGGAGAAAGAGAAGGAGAATTAGAAGAGAAGGAGAAGGAAGAGAAGGAGAGAAGGAGAAGGGAGAAGGAAAGAGATGAAGAAAGAGAAGGAGAAGAGAGGAAGAAGGAAGAGGAGAAGGAGAAGGAGAAGAGAAGGAGAAGAGAAGGAGAAGAGAAGGAGGAAGAGAAGGAGAAAGAGAAGAGGAGAAGGAGAGAGAAGGAAGAGAAAGAGAAGGAGAAGGAGGAAGAGAAGGAGAAAAGAAGGAGAAGGAGGAGGAGAAGTAGGAAGAGATGAAGAAAGAGAAGGAGAAGAGAAGGAGAAAGAGAAGGAGAGAGGAGAAAGAGAAGGAGAAAGAGAAGGAGAAAGAGGACGATAAAGAGAAGGAGGAAGAGAAGGAGAATGAGAAGTAGAAATAGAAAGTGAATGAGAAGGAGAATGAGAAGTAGAAAGAGAAAGTGAAGGAGGAAGAGAAGGAGAAGAGAAGGAGAAAGAGAGGAGAGAAAGAGAAGGAGAGAGGAGAAGAAGAAGGGGAGGAGAGAGAAGAGGAAGGAGAGAGAGAGAAGGGTAAGGAGATCGAGAGGGAGAAGGTGAAGGAGTAAGAGGAGAAGGAGGAAGAGAAATGAAATGAGAAGGGGAAGGAGATCGAGAGGGAGAAGGAGAAGGAGTAAGAGGAGTAGGAGGATGAGCACATAATAAACAGAAGAAATGAACAAGATAGCGTTTCTTGAACTTAACATCGCGTGCTGAAACTGCTCTTCCCATTTCCGTCTATGCTTTCGGAAAATAAACGTTAATTTTATCTGAGCGCGGCCGACTGGAGATGGTCGAGGGGTCGGAGATTTCGGGCTACAGCCCATCGCCCCTTCAAATTGCCCTTGTCGCACATACGTTCGAGTACGGCCCCGCACCGAATGGGGCCATCACACACCCACCCACTGCCCCGCTGAGTAATGAAGATGAAACAGGCAAGAAAATCGTCGCAGACAGATTAATAACCTACTTTATCGTCCAGGAAATGCGCTTCGAACTCATTTGTTTTCCCTCAAAGTCTGTATTGAATTATGTCACTATTTTTACATTAATTTTAATTCATCCTAGTACTAACTAAATAATCCATTCATATTTAGTTAGACTTGATTTGATTTGATTTGTCAAGAGTAGCTTGTTGGATTTGATTTATTGAATAAAAAATATTCTTATTGGTTGAATTTAAACTTGGAGTTGGTTCGGAACTTGGAATAGAAATCGGTTGAAAGCAATGTTCAACATCATGAAGATAAATGCAATTTCATGGTTGAAGTTGATTCACTGTTATATTATTACGTTTGTGATAGAGCATCAATACAATCTTCAATGCTCTACGGTCTTGAATATTTCATCAGAAATGCAACGAGACAGTATTCAGAAATTCAAATCCTCTTCCTTTTGTTCAGTAAATGGCAGCAGCAAGAACGCTTTTGAAGTAACAAAATCTTGAAAGAGAAAAATGTTTGGAAGCGGAAGCATGAAATAATGGCTTTTGACGTCGACTAAATAGCCGGTGAACGTGAAGAGTTTGAACGGGCGTCTTGTGGCTTACTGAGAGGATAAGGAGGGGGGGGGCACAAAGGGCGCTCGCCCCCCTCCCTGTACCCCCACGCAGCGGCCTCTATTCATGAGCCCAGAATTATGGCCACACTTGGGAAGAGAGCTACATGAATAATGGCAGCGGACGCAGCAGTAATTTCAAATGGCTCGCACTAAGTCGAGGCTACCTCCGGCTTGGCTGAGAGGGATTAGCCCCCGGGGAGTGGCAGCGAGGGAGCCAGTTGCACAGCCGAAAGGTGCGTGAATACCAAATGCTCCGGCTTTGCTTATATCATTAAGGGCGGTCCCCCCCAACCGCCCCGCAAAGATAGTTAATTAGAAGAAGATGGCCAGACACGTCACACACCAATCAGTTCTCTCTACCATCTCCATTCATTAGAAGTGGGATTATACAGTGATTTGTCACGACACAAAATGAAACTCTTGTTCGAGAATCACGAAAATTGATCGGTGGTACGAGACTCATTGTAATTAGCTCAATCCATTTTCTTTGCACGAATTTTCAATTCAATTAATTCCCCTTAAAAGCATTGATTTGCCGAAATCATTTCAACTATAATAGATGTAAAGAAGTAGTGAAATGGAGTTCGGAAGTCTAGTATACAGTATTGGAGAAATTCGTGCGAGAAGTAGTGAAATGGAATTCGGAAGTCGAGTATACAGTATTGGAAAAATTCGTGCGAGAAGTAGTGAAATGGAATTCGGAAGTCTAGTATTGGAGAAATTCGTGCGAGAAGTGGTGAAATGGAATTCGGAAGTCTAGTATACAGTATTGGAAAAATTCGGCAAGAAGTAGTGAAATGGAATTTAGAAGTCTAGTATACAGTATTAGAAAATTTCACATTTCACTACTTCTTGCCATCTTCAGTTGAAATGTGAATTTCTCCAATACTGTATACTAGACTTACATATTCCATTTCACATCATGCTATTTTAATTTTGATCAACAATGGAAGCTCAAATAATTGTGAATCATATAATGCAACTGCTAATTACGCAGTTAGTTTCTTGAAATAAATGAATCCAGAGAAACGTATCATATCAGAAAGGTATTCTTATGTGAACCCTACTTATTTAGATTCGATCATCATATCAAAACTACCTTTTGACTGAGCCATTAAAGATGGAGCCTCTATCAAGCTGAATATTATTGAATTGAATTCTTATTCTTAATAAACAAAAAATTATTTCTATAAAGATTTTGTAGATATCGGATGTCTATAAACAGCCACTCATTTAAATTACAATTCAAATGAGTAGCTCTTCAAAATAGTCTTCACCTTCAACAGGATCAAAACAAGACAGGGTTGAATAGAAATCTTTGTCGACTGATTTTGGCTGAAATATTTGATGAAAAGTAAAGTAGACATCAAAAGGATGTCAAACACGGGATTTTCATTTGTAAATATGTATTAGGACCAACGTAAAATAATCTCTTGATTTGTTTGTATAGTAAGATTTCCGAGAAACTTTCAAAGTCTGACTTCATATTCTCAAAAGTACTGCGGAGTGAAAATTGAGTTTTAATACAATATTTATTACGATTATCCAGAAAGGAAAGTCAATTACATTAAAAATTTCAGCATCCTGTGCATTTAGCAGAGCAATTTCTTTAGTACGATTCCCTTGAACTTTCCGAAGCGAAATAGACTTCTCGGAAAACGAAAGGATACCATTCAGAGTAAACAGCTTAATCTCTCTACACTTTCTCTACAGTTTTCAAGAACTTTCTAAGAAGGAACATACAAGTATATAAAGGACTCTATAATACAGGTTTTGAAATATACTCAATCCATAAAGATTTGTATGTAAGATGAAATGAAAGTAAGATTCGTAATATTTTGTCCCTACTTGTAAAGCGTTTTACATTCCATGCCTTTTCACCCGAAAAAGTATTATCATAGACTAACTCTATGTATAGTTAGTCTATGGTATTATGTTTTTCCTACTCCACGCATTGTAATGATTTTCGATTGATTACTTCCTTCTCATTCAATATTATTTCTCATTTTTTCACAATCATGCTCTTTTGGTAACTTGAAGTGCTCACTGGATTCAAGCTTTCCTAACCAAAGCCCTCACTTCAGGGTTCAGGCTCTGAGATTATTGGTATTGGAATTCAATGGAAATGGGATATTCTGCGAATCTCGCAGATCTTGGAATTGCAGTTACAGTTGAATAGGGCCTGGAGGATTGCATATTTGGGCTGATTATAGCCTAATACCCCGGCTTTGGCTAAGACCATAAATGAAACGAACGCGATAACAATTTTCTGTGAATCGACAAGTAATGGGCGCCGTTTTAATAACGTTCTCAAGCACCACTCAATGGTTGTTTGCTGCTGAATGTTGCCTCGAGTACAGAAGAGAGGAAGAGATAGTGGGGAGGGAGGGAGAGAGAGAGAGAGATGGAGAGTGATAGAGAGTGAATGATAGAGTGATAGAGAGTAGAGAGAGAGTGTGAGGGGGGAGCGGATAGATAGATAGAGAGAGAGAGTGAGTGTGAGAGTGCCATAGGGAGTGTGTGAGAGAGAATCCTTTCGTTTCCGGCGGCTAATCTGTGTAATCAACGTGCGCAAATAAAACGGCGCTACTTAAAGGCTTACGAGGGCTCCTCACAATGCCAGGGGGTGAGGTGGAAATAATTGTCGATTTTCGTTTTTGTTTGGCGTGGCGGCGGCGGACAAGCGAACCCGGTTACAGTCACGTTCAAGGGCTGAAAGTAATGGAGGGTGGACGCTGACAAAGAAAACATCGGTAAGGGGTTTGTCAGCCGCGTTTGATAAGAGACAATTTCAATTAGAAATTGTGATTGGAAGGAAACTCGTTAAGATTCTTTGAATTTTATTTAGGAAATTCTTTTGAAAATATTCGCTCTGCAATTTCATTCAAGTAAAATCTGTTCGAATCTTGAGGGATCGTTAGGGTTGAAGAGTTGTAATTGGAATGCACTCTTTTTTTTATTGAAGTTCTTTCATGATAAATACGTGAAAAACGCAATCATCTTTGAAAATGTTTGTTGTTCAAGAAAAGGCTTTTTTCATTAAATTGAAGTGTTGTGATGGTTTTGGATGTCACGGAATTCTCCCAAACTTTTAAGGTAAATATTCATATATACTTTTCCACTTTCAGGTAAAACAACAACATTCCTATATTGATTATCTAGTTCTGATAGCTCTAGTAGTGCTTTTTCCACTGACTAGATTCTCTTCCAGTTCATTTTTTGGATTTCAAAAGCTCATATTGTGCCTAAGGCTCATATTCTTGCTCTTTTATTAAACTTTCATGAAAGTTTCCTGGAGGATTCCATTCCGACATTCCCGCTTATTTTCTTTCTTTACAAAAGCATTTTCGTCTCATATTGTGCTGAAACCTCGGTCCCTATCCATCCCATTGAACTTCTTATTATTTGCGTTGCTACTATGATAATGTATATGTGATAAAATTTGAGAACATTTTGAGTTTGTCACATAGGATCAAAAGCAGCCTAATGTTTGTAATTGATTAATATTTCGATCACCAATCAATATGCAGACTAGTCAATAATCAATTATAAATAAGCTTCTCTGATTAATTTTGCCATCAATATTAATTATTGGTCACATGAGGGACGTTGATAGCTTCCAACGGGAGATTGAGTCTGTCCTTGATCGGTCTCTAACCTCCGCCCCTCATCTTTGACCCCCCACCCCTTGAATTGTCTCCTCCCCTTCCCCTACAACCTAATCGATGTACCCTGCTGTCATGTTTCTTGTCACATTGAATTGGGCCACGCTCAATAGATTCTAAACTAATTCCAGTCATATCCAATGTGTGTTAATAAGCGTTATATTGTGATAAATCTTGCTCATCCATACTGAAACCATAGGCTTGGCCATGAATTTTAACAATATAATAATAATGTAAGCGTAAATTAAGTAGCTGAACGTTCCATGACTTGCCTGACTCAGGTGGAGTCGATTAATCGAACGACCACATTGTTGTGAAACAATGTAAAAATTGTTCAGTAACAAATGTATAGTAACAATTGTACTATGTTACAATTGTAACAACAAATGTTTCTGTGCTGAGACATTTTAGTGCTGTTCGTAGAATTATTTTTTTCCTATGTGGTCGCTTGATTAATCCAAAAATCAAGTGAACACTATAATTATTGCTCTAATGTGAAGAAGAATGAGGGACTCTTCTCAGGGAGAATCAAGAATAAGCGTAGGGGTTCATAAACATTCAGAAGTCCTGTAATACTGGGAGAAATAACTTTTCACCTGAAAGAAAAAATCACCAGTTCTCCATAAACGAACAAGTACGGTATATAGCCTACATTATTTGGAATGTAGAATATAGAATGTAGTTGAAACTCTCTGCAACAGAATTTGACGTGATTTCTTCTGTTCGTTTATTATGGGAAAACAAACTTGTTCACAGTGTTGGAACATTCGTAACACGATTCGCGCTCTTATTTAGATCTCCACTCGACAGAATAAGCCCGGAATAAGATGCTATACTTGGAGCAAAACGGAATGATATTTTTTGGTTGCAATTTCCCTTCCCATTCCTGCCTTATCCTTCTCTTGCACGTTTCTGCTTCCGCCCTTCGAATAGATTGCGATCGATTTGATTGCAGGCATCTCGAAACTTTCTCTTCTTTGACATTCATATTTCACAGCCAGATCAGAATTTCAAATCTACTTACCGTTCTTCAAGAGACATATCATCTTCTTCTTCGTCGTTCTTCTTCGGCATCTCAAACTTTTGCCCTCTCAACCTTGTATTCTTTTTCTCTCTCTCTCCTTAAGAAGTACGAAAAACTGGAGTCTCGCAATAACTTTTCCCTTTCCCTTTACGTCATCTAATATTGATCCCACTCTTCAAGAACGTCTTGTCTTTTCTGTCATCTTTTCCGTTTCTATTTTTCATCTCAACTCCCCGACTGTTTCTCCTTATTCTTCCCTAACCATCTTACTTTTCTCACTCACTCTCCAGTTCTATTTACTTATGATAAGTCATAATATTTCACTAGGTTATTTCATCTCATTTCAGAACTCCCCGACTTCTTTGCTAGATACTGTTCTACAATTATTTTCCTAGAATTAGTTTCTTGAAAGAGAGAACTCTCATTTTTTTCTCTATCCAGCTTACTTTTCTTGTTCAAATTACAGTTAATCTACTGATAATTTCAAAGCATTTTCTTTCTCTTAAATCACCATTTTCATACTCTTCATTTTCTTCTACTATTTTCAATTTTGTCCTCCACCCCTTATATTTTTTCTCTTTAAAACTACCTTCCCCTCTTCATCATTTTCTAAAATGTTTCACGCTTTTGAGAAAGAGTTCTTAGTTGAGAGTTCAGAGATCATTCTTGCTCATCCTCAAATGAATTGGTAATTCTTAAATATAAGAATAAACTTCACCCCTTATATTTTTTTCTCTTCAAAACTACCTTCCCCTTTTTATCATTTTCTAAAATGTTTCCAAATGAATTTTTCGGGTTTCACGCTTTTGAGACAGAGTTCTTAGTTGATTAAATCATTTTTGCTCATCCTTAAATAAATTGGTAATCCAGGAAATGTTTTGATTCATCAATTACATTCAGCTACTGTAAATGTTACTGGTTACTTTCAGTACAGGTTACTTATCAACTTCCATCCTCTTTACTAGATCTCCCATCTTCCAACTATCAAGGGTCAGTCTGGAAATGAATTAGAATCAAAGTTATGAAAATAAAAAAATATTATTAAACGATAATTTTTAAAATTAACAAAATAACAAAAATTACAGTTGGATAAGGAGGTAAAGTCATAAAAATCTTTTTAAAATAACTACATTATTTTGGGGGTATACAAGCTCTAAAGGGAGATTATGAATTCATGAATAAAATATGAAGAAGTAGGCTGCCGAGGTTTTATAGGTTAGAGGTGTATATAATGGGATAGAATATTACATAATATGATATAGGATATAATGGTACATAAAACTCTGCAATCTTCAAGATCTAGTATATATTTGAAAAATAGATACAACATTATTTTCAAATAGATCTAGTGACTCATAGATCTATAGACCTAGGGCTAATGTATGTACGATGTGGCTTATATTCCGTGGCGAAGCGTGGTATACTTGTTTGGTCATCGCCGGGTATATCTCATATAGGAAATATACCCGGCGATGAACAAATAAGTATACCACGCTTCGCCACTACTTAAATTATTAATCACTCATCCCTTTCCCTTAGCATTTCCCTTAAAATAAATTAAATACATAGTTTCAAAAGTGAATTGAAAATTATTTCAGGCGGTGAATAAAATAAACAGTTTAACGTTCATATCTTCATTTATTATTCCTTCAATACTTTTTCGCTTTATCACAGGCACTTTGCATAATATTCTATATTTTCGAAGGCTCAAAGCATCAATCCTTCTACATAGGTTGCTAAAAACAGTATCTATTATGATTATATTAATGATTAATCAGTACATCCACCATACCACATTTAATGGACAATAATAATAATTGCAATACAAACCATCCATCAGTTTATAGATAAATTCCAATTATTATCATCAACAGTGTTCTTTTAATTTTTATAATTTCTAACAGAAAATTGAATGAGTTTGGATATTTCAAAATAATATTGTTTAGGATTTGTATTGATGAATTCAAATGGATGAAAAATAGCCAACTTAAACTTTTAATTCAATTAAATAAACATGTCAATTTGCATTTGAGAAGCTTGGTATGCAATCAGTCAATCTCTCACAATCATTAAATTTAATGATAATCACAATTTATCCTAACATAGACTAAATTGAAGCTCATTAAATTTTTTATAAGATGATATTAATAATATTTATTTGAATAAGGAAGTTTCACACTCTAGTTGATTTCATAAATATTGATATAAATAAGTTATTTCTTTATAACAAATACAGATTATTATGAATGATGTATAGATATTACACTTCTCGAAATAAAATTAATTCATAGTATGATATCTACATTTCTGGATTGATATCAATGTGATTGAATTATAAACACTTCAAAAATTATTATAATTTTATAGAGATTTTTCATCTCTCAAACAAATCTTGATTAAAATTATGTTGATAATATATTTAGTTAAAATAGCTCTATCATAGAGTATGAACAATGAATAACTCTTTCATTCACCTGAGGATGTTATCGAATTTACAAATTTCCATAATTCAAAATCTTGTCAATTCAATTTGTTATCATAGTCACTAAAACTAAAGTCATAATTAAGTGAAGACTTGTAGAATACTGGTTGAATTATAACAATACATGTGTACTGTTTAATAAGTTAGGAATGTATTATGAATTTTGTTCAAGTTTAAATTCTTTAGATACTATTCCCTACTTTTAATTTATTAAAAACAATGTCCTCCATCAAGTTATTGAGAGAAAAAATACCATCTAGGTTTGCTAGATATTTCTTGGGAGACTAGGAACTAGGATAATGTTGAATATAATAAGGTTAATGTTAAAATATGCAGTAGATGATATATTAACATTTCACTATAATGACTTACTCCCTGAGATATCTTTGCAACCCAGATCTATATCAATCCATGAATTCAGTCCAAAATCAAGTCTTTGGACAAAACCAAGTCCAATATGAGTCTGTCTAGACTAGACAGTCTGATTTCATTCAATACTGTTTAGTAAGATGAGCAGCAAAGTGAAGATATTATTTAAAAAAAGCTCAATTCCAAATCCATTCATCTAAATAAAACTATTCTTGATATCACTGAAGTTGAGTGGTAGAGAGGACTCTCTATATTAGTCCTAACTCCGCTAATAAAGGATACTTTTTTATTTCATACCATTCAAGCTCATCTACAGGCAGTCCTTATTACAGTCTTAAGTTTACCCGCAGTATTTATCATTACAATTTACAAGGATTAGATTGACACACAATAGGATAGTATGTGATGTGGACTAATCACACGATATTTTTATAGACTAATCTAATAATAGAGAATCAGAATGGATATCTCTATTGATCTATCTCGATATATCTCTGAATTAATAATGTATAATAATATCTTGAATATTATAAGCAAGACCTTCGTGGTTATTAATACTAATTTAGGTATTGATATTGGTCTAGAGATTATCGACGACTAGACGTTGAAGAGCCCAAGGATGTTGGCATTGTTCCAGGTTTGCACTTGGTGATTGCTTTGGCGCCACTGTTGACAAACCTTGCAGTTGCAGCCGGATAGAGGTGGAAGCCATGCAGCCGTCGAGGAGCCTGCAGCTGGTGCAGTCGATGATGATGATAATGATGATGATGTAGAAGGCATTGGTAAGGCAAGACTAGCAGAAGATGTAGATGACGCAGAAGATCTGGTACGTTTTGAAGAACGTGTCCACGGTGCAGATACCTATGAAAATAAATAACAATATGAATACATTAATACTTTGAGATACATATTAAAAATCTATAATTCTTTAACTTTTAGAATAAAATTGATAAACATTTTTATTTAGATTTATTAAATTTTATTTAAATTTAAATTTAGATTTATTAGAAAAAATTCGTTTCACACATGTATGTTTTCATGGTGTTTATACATGACCCAATGTTGAAAAAATGGGAGGTACTGAGGAGTTGGAGATAGAGTTATTTTTTCATCAATTTACAATTGATATTAGATGGAAGATCAAGATGCTTACGCCAAATACTGTTTTTTATTATTACTGTAATCACTGTAATTACAAATACTGCAATTTTTTATTATTGTCTACCAATTTCTGAAAATAGTCTAAAACAGCATTAGACATATTTCCACTCCCATACCAAACACTAGAAATGAAAGTATTTTTTATTATTCCATCAATAATGTAAGACAGCTTTCATCTTTATCAAATTCAAAGAATATACTTGGAACTTGGAAATACACTTTGAAAGCAGTTTTAGAAGTTTAGATTTTTATCCACAGAATTCAATTTATCTCATTCTGAAAACACTTCAGAGCATCCTTGTCTTCAGTCTCCAGTTAAAATTTCTCCCTTTACAAAAATTCAACAAGATTGACAAACTTCTTGTTGATGTTGTGGAACTGATGAGGAGCTCCATGATAAAATAAAATACTATCATGGTACTGTCAATTCCACTGCTAGTGATGGAATTGAGGAGTAGTAGTAGTGGAGTGTAGTGAAATTGATTTATCATATAGTGTTTTAATTTAACAAGAGTCCACATTGTAGAGATGTTCAATGTTCTTTCCATCTGACAACTTACTGTTCAACATTTGAATGATTTTAGATTGTTTCTAATACCTGTGTTACTCGACCATATAATGCATAATGAATTCAAATGAAACTATATGCGGCTTGTTTTGTATTTCGTATTTTGGAAAAAAATACGTTCAATAAAAAGGTAAAACATGTAAAATAAACTCAGCGCTATCTCTTGGATTTTGACGGAACTGCTTAGAACTGGAACTGCTAAACAGAGTATCGGTTGAGGTGGCGGCATATTTGAAAAAAAGGGAACGTCACTTCGCTGTGGGCTCAGGCTAGTTAAAATCAAAGACAATCTTAACTATTATACCTACTAAACTAATACTAAGTATTGAAATTGTCTCTGTTGAAATTAATGTCCACGAGTTGCAAGGTTACTATAACCTTGGTACTACAACCTTGGTATTACTAGAAATTTGTTACTCAGAACCTGCTCTGTACAAGTAATACCTGTCTCCGCTGAAGACTGCTAGCAGTGACTGCATACTGCGGCCTTGGAACCGTATCGACAGCTCGTCCCCCGCCCCCGCTACGCTGCAGTCTTGGAGGCAGACCGAGTGCGGGGGCGGTAAGCCCGGGCCACGACTGCTGTATGGAGGCGGCAGAAGTCCGTTGCTGTAGCTGCGCTGGTTGACAAGTCCGGCATGACGCAGCTGCCTGCTGGCAGCATTTAGCACTTCTACCTGCTCTAGTCCTGCAGCTTGACTGCTTGCAGCTGCTGCAGCCGTTGTTGTTGTTTATATCGCCAGGAATGCTTGATGAAGACAGCAGTTCTGTAAAAATAGCAAACTAATAAATAAACAATGAAGAAATAAAGATAAGAACAATAATAGTGAAAGAAATAGATTATTGTACAAATTTTTCAAATGGGAAGATTAATATTGAAGAATAATTATGAACATATCAAGTTGAACATATGAACACATGAAGATGAACTTATAAAGATAAACTTATAAAGGCCTGAATATCATTAGATAAAGCGTGAAAACCGGCACTCTGAAGTTTACTCCCTCGGTCGTTATCAATTTTTGTAAGCTAGAAATGTGTAGATGGTCTTAGATTGAAGATAAATATTGCTAGAATTGGTTATAAATTTTTCTCAATATTAAAGGTTGAAATCAGTGAAATTTTCTCCATGTTCATAGAATTATACTGTCATTTTGAAAATCGAATTTTCAAGGTTATACAACAATTGTAAAGATCTTTCTGAAAAATTTAGTACAGTTCATTTTCCATGAATAAGATTGAAAACAACGTCCAAAAGAGAAAATTCGTTTTAAACCCTCTTGCCTCTTCACCAGTGCATTGCAAAAATCACCACGTTTGTATAAATTCAGTCAATGGTTAGATTAAGACCTAAAGAAATCTAAGAGATTAAGATTAACATTCACTGTACAGTTTGACGTTCTATAGTCAATTAATCACAGTTCATTAAGTTTATTAAAAGCTTCTAAGAAGGTACTGGTCTGTTTAAAGGTTCAAAGGTACTGTTTAAAGATACATGGATGACTATAATGAACTATTATTTATAACAATTATTTATGATGAATGCCTTTATGAGGTACATCAATCACATGAATGAAATCATAGACTATCCAAAATGAATGGATTGTCTCTGATGGAGTGCAGAATGAGATCGTCTTCCCGAAATAAATGGGATCGGAAGAATGAACCGAACGAAAGGGAAAAGCGTGAAGGAAACAAGTGGCATGCAAGTAGGCCAAGGTCAACGGCATCGATTAGTCGGGCACTGGCACATTCTTCCCACTCTCTTCCTCATACTCAACCACCCCCCTCCTCCTAACCTTCTTCACTTTCCTTTTCACACCGCCTACTCCTTTTCCGGTTACCAGCTGTGATACAAAACTACAGGACTTTCTTGATACAGTTGTTAGACGTTCTCATCTCAATTAATCTTAATCTATTTATACAGTTATTGTCAATTCAAATTCTAGGTAATTTAATAATTCAATTTATTTAGGTAAAAAACTTAAAAATTGAAGTACATCAGAATAAAGTAGTACAAAATAAAATAGCACTAAATCGAAATATACATTATATAAGGAAGGACCCTGCAAGCTTAGGAAATCTGTGTGCAGTGGCCAATAATTAATCAATTAATTTTAAGCTTCGATTAAATTAATATTAAAATCCTTCATCAAATAGCACCATTCACGAATCCAGTAACCTTACTGATTTACTGGAGTTTTTCTGGGAGTTTGAATTTTTATAATAATTTAATTCAAATATACAGGACTTATTTAATACAGTTAAACGTTTTCTAGTCAATTAATTAATCTATTTATTGTAAGCATCTAATCAATTAACATTGTAATTCTTCATCAAATCGCATCATTCTTGAATCCAGCTACCTGACTAGTTGAAAACCTTTTGTATCCTAAGAGTTTGAATTTCATCAATGTTTTTATTTTTTCATAGATGATTCATGATCGTTACATAAAAAACAAGTCTTGATAAGAAAAATTTTTCTTTATACATTTTATGACTTGGGACTTGTAAGTCTCCTCAGGCCTTCAATAATGATGCCAGAAAAAATCCATGAATAGTTTTGGTAAGTCTATGATAATTCACAGGTGATGATAGTCATTTAACAGCTATGATTATGACTACATATTAGTAGTCATTTGATATAGCAGGATCCAATTATCTAGTCATAGATCATGTTTTATGTCAAGTTAAATGGATCCTGCTATAAATGAGAATGACTCTAAGATTTTTAGTTTTGTTCAATAACTTCATTTGTCCTGACAATTACTCTGTTTAAATCCAATAAGAATGTTTTCCGTGAGGCATGTTAATTCCATCTTAATAACAAAATGAAATATTTCCTGATATTAAATATTCAAATATTGTGTGCGAAATATTGTGATTTGTGTTGCTAAATATTCAAGAGAAGCCAATAATCAATAAATATCTGTAGAAAATATTCAAATGAGTAATCATTCTCAACCGAATCCACTAGAACTCTAGTGATTGTTTTATGCACAATTGTGCAACGAAAACGCTTTGGCAAGTCACTCATGGTGATGTATTGAGTGATACTTCCTAGTCTGACTGAATTCTCCATGCTTCATTCTCAGTGTTGATTTAATAAATTAATAATATGTACACATCAACCTTCAATATTGATAGTGATACTGAATTATACTTCCTGATCTGTCCGAATTCCTCATGCACTGGAATTTAAAATATTCTTCCTCTTCCAAATTCAAATGAACACCTACGCCACTTTCTACTTATGTTTTTTGGTTCTATTCATCAACCAAGAACAGTATGGTGACAATGAAGAACTCTAGGATGAGCACATCGTGACTTGTAGGCGTAGCGAGGAAGGTGATAAGGTGATAAACTGTGACAGAAAATGATTGGGAGGGGTAAGAGGATGACTAGAGAGAGTTTAGAATGATAAGACTTGCCTTCAGGGAGACAGTTGGGTACACAGAACACAGTCACACCGCTTACAGTACAGTGTATCGCAATAAATATATGTTGTAACACATGACTGAATATATATAGTGGGTGACATTGTCATTGTCATCGGGGTGGCTGTCATCACCAGAGGTGCATTGAATGTGTACTCCCACTCCAACCCCCCTTAAATATCATGATCATCGCAACCCGGCTTCACCTTAAACGCACCCCCCCCCTCCACCACCACGCTGGTACTCTGCCATTCCTGACGCAGGTGCAAACTGTAATATCCATTTCCTACGTCACTACCGCCTTGCGTTTCACGTTTACGTTCTCTGAATTCAACACGGGAAGTTTCCCCACCCTCACACATTCAATAGCGCACTGACGTTCTCTGAATTCCCCCCGCCTGTCCATCCCTGTCACGGGTATAATTCATTTTCGACGTAAAATACGCGCAGAATGATTTGCATCGTTTCCCACGTGTTAGCGAATATATTCGTCGGCTAGTTGTGAGAGGTACATTGTAGCGTGAGCACCACTGAATGCCCCAGCTATAATTTGTCATGCTTACGGTTACGTTCGGTAAAGCACAGTCATTTGGTCGAATTTAATGTTGTTTGGAAATGTTACAGTCAATCTCCAAAACGTGAATTCAGAGATTATAATAACTAAAATAAGATTAATTATTTCTATACATGTTTAAGATTTAAACCGTATCCGATACCTCGATATATTAATACTAGTAAACATGAAAATCTATTTATAATAAACTTATAATTATTTTTATCTTACAGCAATATAGATTCTTGTCTGCTACAATCATTTGGTGCATCTCAAATCAACTACTATAATATTATATGATAATTATGTTTGTAGGAAGCCTATAAAGGGGCCTACAGACTTACATTGAACATTTTAAACATTTTATAAACAGAATATCATTATTACTCTTACCCCCTTGTGGTTGTTTCGCGTATGTTATTACGATTGATGAGAATATACAATTAACAATTTCATTATATAGTCTATGTTTCATAATGGTTTGAAAATTCTGCATTTTACGATTCTACAATTATCTACAAATTCTGCAATTCTGCATTGTTACGAATTGGTATTTTGTAGTTTTATACTACAACAAATTGTCGTCTGTGGGAGGATGGTAATCTTACTGCTGACATTTTATTATTTCAATCTCACTTATATTGACATTTAGTTTAAATCGATAGAATTGCTAGTTCGCTAGATCTCCCATTTCCTCATGTATCCCTTTTATGATTTCCTACATAGTTTTCTATGAAATTTTTCCATTCTATCTTCAATTACTGGACCAAGTGGCACAATCAGCCAACATCTGTGCCAGTCTCTATTTAAGAGCGATTGCATTCTCCTCCTTTTCCTTCTACTTCTTCTTCGTTTCCCTTCCACGCCTCATCGTTGCCATCCAAGCCTTCCAACTCACGCTACTCAGCATCCCGCTCGTGCATCATTCTTTTTCATCCATTCGCTCATCCATCTTCTCGAGCCAGCCCAGCCCGAACTTTGTTTCCATGGATTTAGTTCGCTTAAAAGTAGTGTACGTGTTCACTTGTCTCAGCATATAACATGGAGTCGTGATACATTGAACTGCGATGTATTATAATCGCGGTACAAGTTTCATAGCTTCATTTAAATAGAATAGAGTTATAAATATAGGCTATGCGTAATGTGTATCTACATCTTGAAAGTATACATCTGCAACAGCTGGAACCAATAATTACAATGTATCACGAATAATTTAAGAAACTACGAGTTTACCCCGTGCAGCGCAAAGCGCCGCTTGCTTGCTCAGTACTGTATTGTTTGGGAATACAGTATCATTGGAACATACTTGTATCAGTGTGAGTTTCCTCTGGATTTCACACCAAATCTCGCAGTGGTGGAAGCACTGTAGAAAGGAATGCGCCAAAGGTTTTTAATATATTACAGTTGAAGAACCAATATCCTTAGATCCTTAATGCAGATGATGCTAAGACATCCTTGAAGCTACTTCATCAAAGACAATCAGCCAGTTGCACAAACATTCAACCATAGACAAATTAACTACTTAATCAATTAGATAAATTGTATTTGATTCAACTGAATCTAACTACCGTAAAATGACGTCATTGCATTGTTCTCCGATTCGTTCATTGGTTCTCGTTGCACTTATTCCTTTAGATGACATTATTTTACGGCGGCTAAACTCAAATTGATTTCCATGCAACTGACAATTTCTCATCCATATTAGTATTGGCTCCACCACTTACTATCAAAGAACCAGACTACATTCCTACGTTCTATTATTCCTAATCGTTCATCCTACTTTTCCCATATCGTAGATTTGGCGCCGATGAAAAATTGATTTTGAAAGCTTTGAAGTCGGAGAATAGTCAAACAAAATCTATTTTTAATGAGAAAAACGAGACACGAAGGCAGTGGTAAGAATGGAAAGGAAGGAAAACTGTATGATGAGATTGCTTTTTCTATAAACACGGTCGAATAGGATCATGCAACATCTGTGTTGATATTGTCGTGTGGAACAAACATCCTCACACACAATGTTTCCTAATAGCGGAGGGCTTCTTTCTATAAGAGCGAGGTTTTCTTATAGGTCTCTGGAAGCGAATGCTTATTGTTGAAAAATACATTGTTGTAGACGAAGGCTTGTGGGAAATAACAGCTCGAACAAGAAGCATGGTACAACAACAATTGGAGCACATAGGTGCTATTAAAAAACACAACACACGTCGCTCGGAAAGCGTCGTCTCTCAGACGCAACAAAGCGCCTCTCGTCTCGTCGTGACCGCGCTGCGCTTCTGAAAGGGCAAATTAGACGTGGTATAGCCTAAGGCTAGCCTAGCCTAGCTGCAGTCACACCTTCTTTCCACCAAGAGCTTTAGTGAAGAGTAGAGAAAGAAAAACTGAAGTAAAACAATCTTCGATTTTCTCCAAAGAAAACAATCTCATCTGAACAGTGTTGTGTAATGCTTTACGTTTGCTGTTCGATTTTCTTTACAATAGCTTAAAAAGTATTTAGACTTGGAAATCAATACGAATATGGATGAAGAGAGCAAACCCTGTTCTAGAAGCACCACTTATACATTATACATTGTGATTCCCGTTAAGAAAGTACTTGTATCATAAGTATATCACTGATATAAATATAAACTCTAAAAAATACTCTTGTGTAGAGAATATTAACTCGCCAATTTACTTGAACAAATATATCTTAGAAGGTTGTGGTCAGTTATTCAATATTTCAGCCCTAACAAAAACTAATCAACATGCAAAGCTGAGTTACTCATAATTAGAGCCCGGATGTTAGGCAAAATGCCTTAATTTTGCCTATTCTGCCTTTTCTGGGTGTCAGTGCCTATTTCAATATCAATTGCTTATTTCATCCTATTTTATATGTTTTGCCAACAAGATTACCAATTTTTTTTATTTGAAATATTTAAAAATCCATGAATTAACATAATTAATTTTTTCAAACGAAAGTTTTGCAAGAATAAAGCTTATATTCAATATATTATTATTTGAAGGTAACCCTTTTATTAAATCTAGCTTCAGTTCAAATACAATAGTGTGCTTCAGATATGCATCAGTAACAACAGTTGATGTAGAAAGGTCTTTCTTCATACTGGAAAATATTCTTTCAGAAAGAAAACAAAATTCAGAGTCAAAAAACTTCAAGAAATACATTAATCATGTGCAACCAGTGGAATATAAGTTTCTCAATTTTCTTGTATTATTTTTTTTCATATAACTGTATAGGATTCCTATAATAGGAATAGGACTACACTATGCCTTTTTTCGATTTTAAAGTGCCTATTTTTGTGTTTTATAGTGCCTTTTTGCCTGCCTATTTCATGTATTATAAATGCCTGAACATCCGGGCTCTACTCATAATAAAACCATTCAATCATAGTCACTAGAAATGACAACTTAGAAATTAGTTTGTCTGAAAATTGTTCTATGAAGTATAATATTAGAGATTGAAAAATATCGATGATGATTCCCATGAAAGTTACCCTTGATAGAAATCAGCTTATTTTAGTTGAAATTGAGAAACAAATATTTCAGGATTTAAACATTGTTTATTGTAGCGTTGATAATAACCATATTGCATAGAATTTAATTTGATAAAATAACATAATTATTGGATCGCACATTGATTTAATAAAGACAACGTGGGCTGTTGATACCAAATTCATAAATGGGTGTGAATCGATTCATTTTCAGTTTCTTTAAATTAAACAAATAAATGATTTATCACCATTTTTGAATTCCTATAATGGGAATATGAGAATATTCACACTTAAGCCTTAGTAAAACAGGTACAGTACTTTTCTCAGGATTTTCAGGATTTGTCTTTAATACTTATTTAATGTAATATGTATTGTGGATTATTTAAGCTACTTCTATAAATTGTGATTTATATCAAAATGGATGAGTATCATAAACATGATTCAATCGATGATTCCTTTGAGTGTACTAACAGTTCTACTCAATATCTCAATAATAACATTCATACAATTTGCAATAGTGATGTAGTGATAAAGTGACATAGTAATGAAGAGTATAATAACAAAGTTGAAACCACACTATCCTCGATTATCAATAGTATCTTTCATTCAATTTATATCATCATTCTTGTTCACATTCATGAATCTCTCTCTCTTTTACGGTTGAGTGTTGATGGGAAGGATGTCCTTGCATATCCTTCTCCAAGAATGGACATTTATATGTCCAAACTCCGCCATTTCTTGTAGATGCAGAACCATGTTACAATTAGTTTTATTTTCAATGACGTTCATTTCAACATAAATATATCATAAACTAGAACCCAAGTCGACTTCAACAATCTAGAATTGAACTTACACCTATCTATTTTCATTTAAAATCTCCCTTATCTCATGTTTTGTTCAGTGAATCCGATACTGTAATTACTATTTTTAAATGACGTTCATTGTAATAACTATCATGACCTAGAATTAAGCAACATACTCTGTGATCTACATGAATAAAGTGAATATTCTATTCTATTCCCTTTCTCCTCCCCCCTTAATCAGTGCCATTCGGTGCCGGGGGAGTTTCACCCTTGGATGAGATATAATTAATAGCAGGCTAGTGCCGGTGCTGGCCTTGGAGGAAGTTGAATAAACATTAATTTAAAGCGATTAGCTGCGAATAGCCGAAGCCCTGGCAAACAACCCTGCAACTGGAAACTAAGTTTCCAGTCACTAGCGCCCAGCGCCATCGGATTTAGCAGCAAGTTCGCAGAAGAGCTTCGACATAGTTCTTTTGCCTCGATTCGTGAATATTCAAACGACTACATTGAGATGCGATGAAACTAACCGAGTTTCAAAAGGATTTGCTAAATGGGAATCTAAAAAAAGACTGGATTATGAATATTTAGAAGGTTTATAATTACATTATCGACTGAGAAGCTTGAGAGATTCATAGTTGCCTGGATTATCCTGCATAATTGCTTCTTCTCTCTTGAATCTCAGTGGTATGACATTTTGATCTTCTGTATTGTAAATAAATTGATTCCAAACTATATTATCATAATACTCAAGAATTAATAAAGAATTCTGATGAAATAATTCCTATCAAATGATAATCTCTGGAAGTTTCTGTGTTGGAATGGAGAAATAGAATAGCCAAATTTAGAATAAAATTATTTATAAGAATTCGGGAGAGAAGGTTTTGAGCAGCACCTCTTTCTCTCCCAAAAGATAAAATAATTGTCTGTATTAATAGATAAATAAAAAATAATTATGCATGTAATTTTATGTTTTATATTCATCTTTATTTTAATGTAATTTTTTGTATTTAAATAATCGAGTTTATAATATTTGCTTTCAACTTCATATTACAAATGTGGTACTGGTGTCTATGACAAAATTTTCAAAGTTTTCAAGTTCAACTGTTGTTCTCCAAGCTCCCAACTCATCTAACTAATAAATCTTATCTAAGTTATTGAATAATCTGTAAAATTCAGTTTGACAAGCTATTGATGAATTTTAAAAATGGAACTCATGTTGATGAGTGGGAGAAGGCCGTATTGAAGTATAGTATTCATTTTGAATAGATCATACTGTAATTTTTAAACTGCAACTCAAATTTGGCTTTATTTAAAACATATTTCCGTGAAATTATAATAAAGTTGAACTATTGAGTCAATCCAACATGGTATTCAGCTTAAATCATAATACATTATCATAAACATTTGATTGGTGATTTATAGAATGTGTAACGTGCTTTAGGAACGGAATAAATAAATTTAAAGTTCTCAAACCAACTGAAATAATTTATAGACTAGAGACTACAGACTCACATATTATTAGGTAGGATAGCAGTTAAGGCAGGAAACGACACAAGAATATTTTATAACCGCTCTGTTAACTGGTCGGATGGTTTGTTTCTTTTTTATCGGTGTTGCGTTTGAATATTTAGGGAAATTTATGTTATACCGCGTTTAATTACCTCGTATGTTACGGTAGTGCCGTACCATTCGTGTTCTGGCTTAGAGGGGCTTAAGCGAAGTCGCGGCGTTATCCATGTAGGTTGGAGTGGGGAGCGGTGGTGAGAGGGGGCTTTAATTTAAACAGAAAAGAGCGGATAGTATCGGTGTTTTTGATGGTGGAGGGGCGGGTGGGGGTAGGGTTTAGTGGAAAGACACACGCATGCAAATGAAGCTACGGGGCCCGGCAAATAAGTCGAAACGGTTAGTTAGCATTTAAAACAAGGCCCTCATTTGAACAAAAAAATTTAACTTAGCGAAAGGGTACTGAATTATGCAGCAGCACTGACAGTAGCTAGTGTGGGCTCACTATACAGGGCTTTGGCGCCCTGATAAATATATACATAGACAACGCCGAAAAAAGGTGCAATGCGGGTATCGGCGGCGGCAATGGGGCCACCTCTTCTCATGAAACATGCCCAATTGTCAGAGCGAGAGCTGAAAAAGTGCTCAATAGAGATGGAAGAGTGTGCAACAGAGATGTGCCGTAATAACAGAATGCGAGAGAGGAAATTCCGGTCGGTTTTCTCATTAGCAGCTAATTGGATAAAATACAAAGCCGCCTTCTATATCTGGTGGCTGCCTCCCCCCTCCACCTCACCCGCCATCGTGGGAATTCGTTGTTTCCCGGCCGGGCGCATTTTAAATCGAATTGCACGAATCTGGTTAGTTTTTACTCGAAAATTCAATTTCCGAAAACAGCCGTTAGCGCTTGCCGGCCGCAAAACTGGCCATCAATTTTAAAATACAGTGATTGTTGCAATGCTCTCATGTGCTCCGCGCAGTCCCGGCCATTAAATAATTAGCACACTACCAGTTATAACTGCCAATTTAAGTGGAAAATAATTGGCTCGACTTATTTGCGATGCTATTGATTGAGTTGGTGGCTCAAAGAGTCCGTTTCAAAAGTATCAATTAATAGAATCTCGGAATATTTATCAATTTGTTGCAGATATTGCGGAGATAAAAAGAGAAATTCGAGAGCTTAGTATGTATCAGTGATGAGATTCGACCTTCAATTATCTTTGAACCTACTGATCGATATAATTATGATGGTTCAGAGAGTTGGAATTCAAGGATATCAATTAGTTAATATCTGGATGTTTGATTGAATTCCTAGTTGCGGGTGGTAAGTATAATATGTATGTGGATTAGCTTAGATTACATTGGATTAGAAAGATAACATTTCAACCATTCGAATTGAATTGGATTCATTGCTTAATCTCCATAGTTTTGCATACGAAATTACTGGTTATGGTTTGGGATTAAAAGAATCCAATTGAGCCTGCAATAGGCTGAATTTATATTAAATCATCATTCAAAAATAATCCCTTCTAATGACTATACATTGAAATACGATTTTTTTAACTAAGTACATTTCAAGTAGAAAAAATGGGAGTACAATAAGAAATTATTATAAGACTGTAGATAGAATGGGTTATTTTCTATTAGTCCAAGCGATTCTTCATTACGTTCCCAAGTAAAAGTACATTTTTACAAATAATTCCTGTGAGACTTGAGAGATAGATTGATGTTTATTTTATCAAACATCTGGAGTCATGAAATATTTTCTTAAGGTAATCAACTGGTTGGAATTAGTGTGTACCTCTTTATGTTCATAACAAATGTTGAAATGGTTGTCATACTGACAAATATTTTTTTATTTATTTATTCAGCAATGAAAATACTTGAACAATGGTTGTCTGTGTCTAAAATTCTTCCATGAATTGTAGCCTAATTTGTAAATCATGTAGCCTCCAAGCTCCGCCTGCTATCTCATAATATGCCAAAAATGAATGACTCAGCTAGTTCTGATTTCGACCGGTAGATGGCTGCAGTTACGGGGTGATTTACAGCTTCAATTTTTCAGATACGCCTTCAAGCTCCGCCTCTCTCCACTGATTGGTCGGCAATGCACAAAGCAGCTAGTTCTGAATTCTGTCGTAAGATGGCAGCAGTTACTGGGTCATACAAGTTACAACTTCATTATTCAGCCGTCTAGATGTCAGAGGTGTTCTACACTCATTCTTATCCAATGGGATAGTAAATAAAAATAAATTTCATAATAAATAAAATAGTGTATTTGTATTATATTGTGGAATATTTATTTCAATAGTAGACGCAAATAAAGAAGTTATAGACAAGAATTTTCAAAATTCAAAATGGCGAAAAATTAAATTTTATCTTGAATTGAACTTGATATTTTTTCTAGTATATCTATAATTTATTATCCTCAAACCCAACACAATTCAGTAAGGTCATAATTCATCATATACCACTCAAAATAGCTTAGTTAGATGGACCGGCTGCCTTGAGCAACAAACATCGCTCCACAAAAAATCATAAAATCAAACCCATTGATCATAAAACTTTCTAATAAACGGGAATAGATCTTAAAAATGTTCTTAATAAATTTTGTCGGAGCAAATATGTTGAGAAATGTCGTATTCATCGAGAATTTCGAAAAACCAGACCTCAGAGTAATGATTTTACCAAAAAAATTCAAAAACATTTTTTTGATGATGAAAGTGACGTTTTAGCCGAAAATGTGCGATGACAAAACATCTATAACATCATATTTTCAACCGAATCCCGTTTATTACAAGTTTCTATCATTCATGGTTACCGTTCTAAGAACGTTTATATAGAACGCGACATCCGCCATTTTGAATCCGCCATTACTCGACTCAGACGCGACCCCCAGAATAGAATCAAGTGGTTTGGATATCCCTAGATACCCTAGAAACAGTATATTGGGGTCTGTTGCTTTCTTCACGAATAGGCAATCAAAGGATTGTTTTCGTACATAAGGAACCCTACTAATAGTTAATCTACACCTACACTATGTTCATTTCATTGTAGAACTAACAAAGAAATATCTCAGGATGAGATGAATCAAGGAAATCAATAACACTCTAACTTCAAAAACTTCAAAATAGATTTGATATTAGATTCTTATACTACAGGAGCGTTGCTCCCGAGATGCAGTTATATGTGACGAACTAAATAAATAAATAAATTTCATTATAGTAGAACTAACATAGGAATACCTCATGATGCAATGAAAGAAGGGAATCAATCCACACCCAAACTTCAAAAATGAATTGACATAAGAATCTTTCATGATAATACAATGAACTGAGTCGACTACATACATATTTGATGCTGATTATCATTCATCACACAGTGATTCTGAAAATTATTTCTGTCTTCAAAATATTTAAGAAGCCATCACACCTAGTTTTCATTGTACAGCCATAAATCGAAACCAGCATTAGCTGATTGCCGTGCGTTCAGCTTGACAGGGAATTATCAGTTGCGCAGAAACGATGGACATTAACGTGGGTAGATGAGTGTGGGGGGGGGGGAGGATTGGTAAGGGGTTAGCGGTTGACGTTGTTCAAGACCCCAGCTGTGCTGCTGATAGACAATCATTAATACTTTGCGATCTGATTAATGTACTCCGCTTGCAGCCAGCTCTGACTACTCCTTCACTTGCAGGAATCCATTACCCCCTCCTCCTACTCCTCCGCCTTCCCATAATGCATTGCACACCCACTATCCCTTTTCCCGCCATAAATCACCGCGTATCTGAGAGCGACCCGCATGGCGGGGCGGCAGTCAGCTGATCCCTTCCATGCCACCTAATAACCGTCGACCAATGATCAGCTAACTGACAAACTGACGCATCACATTTTCCTTAGAAAATCCATTTTACTGAATATGAAAGATAATGATCAAAAGTACAATGTGTGATAATTAAAATTATACTGTAATTAAGTGAAGTGTAAACGTTATGTTATTTTATAACTTTTTAATACTAGCACAGATAAAGCAATAAACTATTTGGTCAATCTATGTTAGATTACCAGTACTATGTTAAGTAGTGGCGGAGTGTGGTATACTTATTTGGTCATCGCCGGGTACATTTCCTATAGGAAATATAGTATATGAGCAAATAACTATACCTCGCTTCGCCACGGATGTTAAGATTACTACGTCTATGTTGATTCCTAGATCACTATGTACTCGTATTTGCAATCCTATCCTTTTGTCATGACTTTGTTAAAGAACATTGTAATGTGAAAAGTTGGAGGTATTTCAGTTTCGGTTAGAGGTGTTAAGAGTGTTCAAAATTATCAAAGCGTGACTACATAATTGTTTCTAGTAATTGATTGGATGAATGTATAAGTATTGAATTTCAATAACTTCTAGATTTGACTCATTATTCTCTTATTTTGGAATGAGAAACTTGAAAGTTTACGACCTCAGTATTCCAATGAGGCAGCCTATATCATATTCCTTCCTCGTGGGCACCACTTTTATGAAGAGGAAACCTCTCTCAACAATACCAAAGTTCTTATTGGCCAGTCATATCTTCAAAACTCAATTCGCATTGACATGCTGTTCCTTTGTGAGAATTCCTGACACTGCAGTCGGAGATAAGAAATGCATGAGAGCTTTTGCGTCTAGTATTAAATGAATGTCAATTTCAAATTTATCGATCTAAGGCATTTCTGTCAGAGTTCTAACCTTTTCAAAAGGAATATAGGAAGAATAGCCAGACTTGCTTTTTCACACAGTTTTGAGTGATTCCTCACGGCGTAACGGAACATTCAAATGATGTTAAATTTCATGAAGACAATTATTTATGTTACTGTCTATTCAAAGTAAGCTATTCTAGTTGGACATACAATCTGATGAAGTTGAGTCCAGTCATTGAATACAAAAAAGGCTCATCACGGGAAATAATTGTCAACCAAGCAAATTTTCCATGAAATGTTCAAGCTAAGGTGCATGGAATTCCTCTAGTATACTACTCCTCTTTCTAGAAGAATTCCAAACAACTCATCCTAGTTTTCTCTGTCTATTCAGACTGAAAAAATATTATCTCTTTTTTTATTTCTTGACGAAAATTTAACTCGGATACATTCTCAATCAGTGCTCAACAAAGTAATACGAAATGTCCAATAAATAGAATTTCGTTATGAGAAATGTCATGAGAGCTGGAACTAACATCAAAGAATTAATAACTAGAGAGGGAGGGGCGATACTTTTGTAGTAAGTAACGCCTCAAAATTCAACAAACCGTCTGATTGGCCAAAGTTTTGAACAGTCGCCATTTTACTATTTCAACCAATCGGGAGCCAGCTGTACATGTCACATGATACCTATCTGTTGTTTACGTGCTGCAAGCTTCTGAATGGTTGGTATCTTAAAATGGCGTCTGTTCAGCTCATTGGCCAATCAGAAGCTTTTAAACTTTTTGTAGGCGTTCCGTTTCAGCTTTCTCCACAAATTCTCTCAAATTCAAATAGGTACTCAATCTGATTCACAGACTTTAAATTACGCTATTTCTTGTTTAATCTCATAATTTGTTATTCAAAACCTCATAAATGAAATTTTCATATTTCTAACGAATTTAGCATGAATTATAATATATACATACATGCATACAAATTCAGACCGCCTTGATAAGCTGAGGAGAATGACCTTTCGCTTCTTAATATCCTACAGAAGTTAGGGGCATCTTCATATTCTGGTCCTTGAAGTAATTATATTTGAACAAACCATATTTTGCGGGGTAGGGGGGCGAATTTGTCGGTAAGGCTCTGGCTGCACTAGGGATTTCAATGTGAGGTTTCTTCTGATAGTCCTCTCCTCTCATGATAAAGTATAGATATCTTCTTGAATGCATCAATAGGATCTCAATCCAGGTTACTCATTTCCACAATCTTCTGAATAGCTTTCTGATCGACTCCAATTTGAAAAATGGAGCTTATTTGATAGATGGATTTCTAATTTGGCTCTAATCATTATTGAAGAGCTTGAAGGGCTCTTCATTATTGGAGTTAATTTTACAGTGAAAATCATTAGCTGAAAAAACAAAAGCAAGAAGACGTGCAACAAAAGGTAATGAAGAGAATTGAAACGGAGGCTGACGCCAGACTAGATTGTTTTTTATTATTATGAAGAAGCAATGCATGCTGGACGGTTGGAAATAAGTGGTGGGCGCCACTCTAATTTATATTTTGCTCACAATGGAGCGCTGTTGGAAGCAGAGAGTCACGCACACGCAACACAAAAGGAGGCAAGCCAAGAAGAATCCCGGACGGAATGGCTAGACATTAAAAGCTGCAGGACGCACCGCACCGCAGAGGGGAACATCGTTCGTGTAGTCTGAACCCATCATCAATTTCCAACCGGGCTCCCGTTAGGCGAAAACTTTCTAAATGAAGTTTGGCCACAATGAATAATTTATAGTTGCATCGCGCATTATTTGAAGCCTGACAGACCCCTCCCCTCCCCCACTGCTATCCCACTCACTCACTACCTGCTCATTATGCTATCTTAAAATGCAATTAATCAAAATATAGTGCCCAGTCTTGGTTCACCCTCACATCTATCCACCTCCGCTCGTATATCGCGCACCCTTTGTCTCTAGACCAGAGTCTCGGGATGTGTAATTTGTGGGCCTATTTGAGAGAGTAGTGTGAAGGTATTGAGATCCAGGCATTTGCAAGACTTTGGTTATGTATTACATCATGGATGATCAAACTTCCATCTAATATTGATGAGTATTTGGTCAATCTTCTAATTTTCTTGATGGCATATTCTATTATTCGAAAAAAATAGGATTGTTTCATTTAATTAATATTGCTCACCTTCTTCATTTCTAAGTATTTGATTGATGGTTGGCAGCTCTCTGTCCTTTTCTGAGCAGGATTGTATTTTTGCATTGAATCTTTGCATATTGACTTATATTATCAATTATCTCTGAACTCTGTATCTGTTAACTGTTATGCCTACAAGAGTCTCAGTTTAAATGACGTTTAAACAAAGTTCAACTCGAGTAATTGTGGTTTGAATAGAGTAACTGTAGTTTGAATTCATCTATTTTATTAATGTTATTTGTTCTATTTATTTTATTCATTTTATCATTACATAGTGAAATAGTATCGCGTAATATTGTATTATGTCTTGAATGCCTAGATAACGTCAACAGCATGACACAGTTACAAAGCCAAAATTGATAGAAATTGTTGGGCCACATGGGAACACGATTGCAGTACAAAAAATGAGTACAAGGCTTGGGAGGGGAAGGCTGCTCATGAAGAACCCTTTCCACCGGCCACACCATCACTCATTCCTCAACGGTCATCAAGGGCAGTTGAAACAAAATGGTGGGAGAGGGTTTTAGGGGTGCTTCATGCCACTGAGGGTGAGGAAGGAAGGGAATGGAGAGGGTTTTGCTGCGACAAGAGGCATTCAGTGGCTTTATCGGTCCCCGAAATATGGGCTCCAGCACAACTGTGTTGTTTGAGGACATGTAGGGTCTCGGGGGGAGGGTTGAGAGGAATGTAAATAGGACAACCTATCTACAAAACGCAATCCCCCCCCGCAACCCAGTCCATCCCAATTCCCAGCACACACCCTATTCGTACATCTATAATAACTGAATTTGTTATTGCCTATATTCGCTCCCTCTGCTATCGTTAACCGCATAAAACTGACTGCCGTCTGTAAAAGTACACACGAACTCAATTCGAGTCGTAAAATACATTCGTCCGTCGGACGTCCCTACCCTACTCACGGGGGTGTGCCGGCCCCCTATGCTCACCTTTTTATCATTCCCAGATAACAGCCTTGTGTTTCTTATCGTCTAACCGAATTAGCATTATTTATTCAGCACTAAAAAGAATGTAATATCACATGAAGAGTCTTGTTAGATTGAATTTGAAACTAATTTGAATTGAAATATGATCAAATATGTTGATCCTGATGTCCTATCTACCTATCATTACATGTCCTATAAGTACTCATTACAGTACTTGCTTTACTGAATATTCAACTCATAGGTCTAGCTTCATTCAAAATATTGGTTCAGTTCATGTTACATTTTACACGAAGGTACGTAAAAACCTACTATTAATAGAACATAAAATGTATTGTAAGATTAAATTTGAAACCAATTTGAATTGAAAAATGATAAAGATGGTGAACTGATGTTATATTCAACTCGTAGGTCTAGCTTCATTCAAAATATTGGTTTACTTTACTGAAATATAGCCTGTACTGTAATCACTCTATTGTATTGTGATTGTTCATAGCGCCAACAAAAACTATAGAAAATTGAAAGTTACTCACAGCTTAGATTGAAATGAAAAAAAAACAACACAGAAAATTGGTACAATAAAACGAGAAATGTAGCTCCTGATGAAATGCTCGACTATTGTAAAATGTGGAATGGGCAGATATTTTTGACGCTACATAAATATTAGAAATAGCCTTCTGCGATTTATGAAATCAAATAAATAAATGAAACTATTTACTACTCGTTGAAATAATTGGACTGATAGTTTGCTAAGCTCTAATAAAGTTGCTGTACAATATACAATGCAATGCAACGAGAAAATTAAGATTTGGAATGGTTATTCTTGTGCAGTGAATACGTCTTCCAAAGTATTCTGCGAAAGATGAATTATGCTGGTTTTAAAAGGCATTACAGTACAAGAACTTTCGATACGATTCAAGAGATTACGATCTATGACGTCTTAAATTGATACGGATGATAATTCATTCACGCCTAATTCAATAATATTCTAATCATAATTACATGCATTTAACTTCTTTTCAGATTCATCAAGACATTAATAATAACACTATCATAAGAATGAACAATAATTTTCTAACATCACACTGGAAAAATTAAATCCCCAAACTTATAAAGCTGAAAACCTCTCAGTGAAAAAAACATTTCCAAGAAAAGTTGAATGCTCGCAAATGGAGAGGAAACATCAAGTGATTAAACACGGCAATTTGGGTGGATACCGCCTTTGACTGTGAGTGTGGATGGGGTGGCAAAACGGAAAATGTGAGTGTGTGTGTGCGCGTGAGAGAGTGAGAATGAGAAAATTAATGAGAGAGAAAAACGAGTAGAACGAGTAGACTGATGAAGGAAGAAGAGAGAATGAATGAATTACTTTTATCATCACTCATTGTCACAGCCCTTTATATTGGTTGCATTTTATCATGATGAATTCATCCCCTGCTGTGATGAATTACACTCCCATTCTCTCTCCCTATTTTTGTTGGCTTTTGTGCACTTGTGCACACATAAGCTATCGGAGCATGCAAGCTCACGCAAAAAACAACACGTTTTCAACGGAATTTGCAGTTGAGTCGGGAGCTGAAAAAACACGTGCTCAAATCATGCATCCAACCGTGCGAGAGAATATTGTGAGCGTGGATAAATAAATTGAACATTTTTTGAGTTCATTGAATTTTTAATTGCCAATCAAGCGATCACGAAACAGCAGAAAAATGGATTGGCAATTTTGGGCATTCATAATCAACCTTCAATATCCACCATTGAGTTTTATTGTTTTTCAAAACCCTTCTGAATCATTTCGAAATACTTGAAAATTGATAATTGATGCTTCACTTGAGGCAGAAGAGCTCTAAACTTTTGTTCCAATAAATTCATTTCCTCTCTCAATCAGTGACCAGACATCACCAGACACATGTTATTGTTGCAGGGATACTTTATTTTACTGGGATATTGTTCCACTTGACCTTACCAAAGTAAGGGCACCTCAGGCTCAGGCTACCTTGGCTTTCTTTAAAATATTCAAAGAGTCCCTGTATGGCCATAGATTTGTATGCAATGAATACTTTTCTTCTCTCCAAATAGATTTCTTGTAAGCATAAAACTATTGGCTGTCGAATCCTATTATATTAAGCGAGCAATTTCTGTATGTTTATATTTATGTATGTATGTATTTATTTATGTATGTATGTCCAACGGATCTCGAAAACGGCTCTAACGATTTTGACGAAATTTGGAATATAGGAGGTTTGTGATACAAAATTAGTTTGCGCTGGGTCTCATCCTGATAACTGCACAAAGGACCCAAAAGGAGAAATTGATCCTTTAAGAATCAGCTTGACAGAAGAAAGAAATTTCTATCGGCTGTAAATAATGAGAAAGAGAAGAGTGAGACAAGATTATTATTCCAGCTGCTTGAGACAGTGACAGAGAATCAGCTGACAGGAAGAAACAATTTTACGTCGGTTCTTGATGTTGTTGGTAAACCAGCGGTTCCCATTACTAGAATTGGAGAAAATATCGAAACACATAAGTTGCTCCTTTATTCTCTTTTTTCTGATTTTAATTTATCTATAGAAAATTAAAAGGAATTTGAAATTTTGAAAATATTCCATATTGTACTGTATTGTCATTTTAAATTTGAGGCATGAAGTTAGCCATGTGATCTGTTTTATTTATTTGAGAAAAATCGTCAAGAGTTCATCAAAACAGCTGACCTAAAAAAAAGTTATCAACCCATATCCTATTATATTAAGCTTAGCAATTCTGTATGTTTATATTTATGTATTTATATATTTATGTATTTATGTATTTATGTATGTATGTCCAACGGATCTCGAAAACTATTCTAACGATTTTGACGAAATTTGGAATATAGGAGGTTTGTGATACAAAAAATTAGTTTGCGCCTGGGTCTCATCCCTGGATAACTCGCTAAAGGACCTAAAAAAGGAGAAATTGATCCTTTAAGAATCAGCTGACAGAAGAAAGAAATTTCCGTCGGCTGTAAATGATGAGAAAGAGTGAGAGCGAGTGAGTGTGTGAGTGAGACAAGATTATTATTTCAGCTGCTGAGACAGTGCATTCCAATCACATGATCACTCGCGAAATATATACACAACTACACTAACGTTTTTGGTAAAAACAGCGGTTCCATTACTAGAATTGAGAAAATATCGAAACACATAAGCTGCTCCTATTCCCCATTTTATTTCTGATTTTTATTTATCTATAGAAAATTAAAAGGAATTAGAAATTTTGAAAATATTCCATATTGTACTGTATTGTTATTTTTAAATTTGAGGCATGAAGTTAGCCATGTGATCTGTTTTTATTTATAGCAGGATGCAATTAACTTGTCAGAAATCAGCTGTTTTGGTAATAATTAAACATTGATTTCGACACAATAATCAAAAGGCTTAAAAGTCTTAAAGACCTTTAAAGTCTTTAAAAGACCTTTTTAAAGAAGACCTTTCAAAGAATAACTTTTTAAAAAACCTTTTCAATAATCTGCGAGATTCAGCATTTGTAGGTTAAGTATTGAGATCATATGCTCGTCGATCATATGTTTTCTGACAAGTTAAAAGAGACCTGCTATATTTGAGAAAAATCGTCAAGAGTTCATCAAAACAGCTGAGCTAAAATTTGTTGTGGCAGGAAATAATTTAAATTGTCAGAAAACAGCTCATTGATGTTCGCTCGTTTACTGACGTTAAATCAGCTGTTTTCTGACAAGTTTCAATGATCCTACTATAACAACCCATATTATTATTTCTATGAAGCAAAATTTTATAAGTGCGATTTTTCGAATGATATGCATTCAAACTCGATTATTCATAATATTTCGAAAGCTGAGATTGATTTTTTTATAGTGCAATGATGATTCAGTGTATAAGACTGATGGCTTCACTTAAAAATTGTTTTATTTCATTCCTTTTTCGCTTTAAAATTTCTATTCCTGCGCCTTTGTAGGCCTACCCCCGAGCAGAGCTCGGTACCCCGATATTTATTATTTCTACGAAGCAAAACTTTACCACAAGTGCGATTTTTCAAATAATATTTCTGATTTTAATTTATCTATAGAAAATTGAAAGGAATTGAAAATTTTAAAAATATTCCATATTTTATTGTTATTTTAAATTTGAGGCATGAAGTTAGCCATGTGATCTGTTTTATTTATTTGTGAAAATCGTCAAGAGTTCATCAAAACAGCTGAGCTAAAAATAGTTATCAAACCCATAATTTTTATTTTTATTAATTTTACCACAAGTGCGATTTTTCATATCATATGCATTCAAACTCGATTATTAATAATATTTAGAAAGTTAAGATTAATTTTTTTATAGTGCAATGATGATTCAGTGCATAAGACTGATGGCTGTACTTTGAAAAATTGTTTAATTTCATTTATTTTTCCCTTTATAATTTCCATTCCTGTGCCTTTGTAGGCCTACCCCCGAGCAGAGCTCGGTACCCCGATATTTACAGTTATACTATGATGATGCAAACGGGAAGATTCATTATGTAAGGTTCAAACCACTACTCGATTATTCTGTATCAAATAAATTTGCTTTTGTTTAATTGATCAATAAGGGTGATAAATGGGTTTTGAAGCTTTACAATCCAAGACATGATATAATAAGTTATATATAATATAAGTTGTGACTGCATGACTGCATGTCGTAAATTCTAGTGATGAATCAATAGTACAGTATTATTTAAGTAGTATGAATTCAAGTGATTTTGTAGTGTGTGCGTGAATAGAAATATCAAAGAACTAAGTTGATTATACGTCAATGACGATTTTGACAATGATGTTCTTCTACTTACGGGGGTAGTATGGTTGTGAAGTTTGGTTATTGTTCAGGGTTTGGTTTGTAGGCTCCGTTGTTTGAAGAGCAGAGCTCCTCGACCATCTGGCTCCTGCAACAGACAAAATGATATTTGAAAACAACAAAATTCGTCAAAATAAAAGAATAAATAAACAAGACGTTCGTCACTCCTTACAGGACTGTAGAAATCAATGAAAGTTGATAAAATCGATATCTGTTACAGATAATGATGGATTTTGAAGTTTAGGACTTTTTATTTGGTGTTTTTGTTCAAAATTTTAATATGAACTTATTTGAAATTTCAAAAATTGTTCTCATTTTGTTTTTGTAGAGGAAGTTGGTGATTTAGTAAGATGATATGATGACATAACCTAAATTTGGACGGTTTCTGTAAATTGGAAGAGGAACTGTTTTGGGAACAAGCTTGTTGTACTCACCTTTGTAAATGATTGAATAAATGATTGATTGATCTGTTAATCAAGTCATGGAAAAGTAATTACTTTAGAAATATTCATATTAAACTATAGAAAGGAATTATAAGTGATGAAGTGAGTAATGAGCTCGCAGCTAAGTTAATATTTACTATAATTTCATTATTGGGCTGTACTGAATTTGTACTGAGTGACTTGGAATTCAGTGAGAAGGTAGTTGAAACTATCGAATTAGTGAGAAGTTAGGGTAATGAAGAACTGTAAACTTACAAACTTATTTTGAATGATAGAAGAAACTTAATGATACAGGAAGATTTCAGGATATGTCCCATAATATTTTGCTGCGTCACTGGACAACAATCGACTCAATTTGAAAGCAATTTATATTATTTATCAATGGCGTCATACCTCAATTAATCAATTTAGAAGGCAGATCACCGATATTCTCTGGAGAAAAAATGATGGATGACTTTTGTAGAGAACCATTATTTCTCATTTCTGACTTCCAATTCAATAAAGTAGCTAATGTTGATAATACAGAGTATAGGGAGAAGCAATTGCGAAGAGTAAGCATGACTAGTTACATTGCGATACCTCAAAAATTGCTCACTTCTTGCTTCTATAGCCTATAGGAATAATCTATTCTCACAACGTTACAGGAACCTGCGTAGTTGAGAGGAATCAATTTTGAAAAGAATTAGCGACAAAGTTGATAATAACCGGTGAGAGAGAGCATTCGTTCGAAGTTTGTTTATTTTGTTTGCATTTGTCATCAACTCAAGGATGTTGGAAATTCTAACCTCCATGCTCAACTTGACTAGTCTCAGAGCCATCAAATTAACTATCGACTGTTGGTCAGTTGAATCACAATCATTTCTTCAAAATTATTTGTATACTTTTTGAATTTGTGTACACTAGTGAACCATTGATCCTAGATTGTAAACTTCCAGCTTAATTCAAATTTTAGAATATTGATAACGGAGAATGCAACTCCCATTTCCAACTAAGTCATATCACAGAGAACAGATTACTAAAGAGTGTAGGTTCTCTATGGTCATATCTCCCCAATGGTAGAAACTCATCTTACAAGTGGACTGATGTCAACCCTCCTACATAATTATTACAAGAGAGAACCACTCATACTTTAAATTTCACTTTCAAATAATTATCATCAACAAACACTATCATCACTGATCAGATTTTAGTACATAATTACAGTATCATCTCTACTTGTTTCAAATGGTGGAGCATCGCTGTCCGAATCATATTTCGTGGTACAGCATTCCAAATTTGAACAAACTCATGATAACCGGAACGCAGTTGAGCAATAATTACAGCGAGGGCAGTGAATTGATTGCAATTAAACCGGGAAATGGATATGAATTCATCTGTGACGCCATAATTCAAAATGTAGCGAATCGGAAGATGCCTGGCGAGAGGAAACGAGCCGGAGATTCACACATGTTCACAGACGCGTGTGCGAGAACTTGCGCGTGATGGCGAGATAGAATTAAGTTTGTGTGTGTGTGAGAGAGAGGATAAGAGATTGGAGAGTAATGAGAGAGAGAGAGAGAGAGAGAGAGAGATTCGATTTAGATTTAGATTTATTACTTTATTCATATAGATAACAAATATGATTGCTTAAATTCTAGATTATAATAACATATACAATTAATTATTTATTCGTCAAATTGAAATTGCCTAACTTATGTCATTGAGTAGATAAATATAGAGAGAGAGAGAGAGAGAGATAGATATAAGATTAGATTAAGTAAGTGAGAGAGATAATGTGTGTGAGAAAAATGAAGAGAAAGAGAGTGATAAAGTGAGAAAGAGTGAGAGAGTGTTAGAAGGGTTGAGAAAAGGAAAGAAAGAACATTTGAGAGAGAGAGATATTTCGAGAGAGAACGGATGTTGCAGAAGATCGTTTGTAGTAGCAGCGAGAGACGCTCTCCATCTCTATTAATAGAATGAAAACAGATGTCCAGCATCAAAGCGTCACTTCACGCGCATGCGCAGACGATTTAAATCAGGTTTTATTAATTGAACGTGCGGCAGCAATAGGCAACGGCACGCGCGCTGACCGTACAGGTGCGAAATAAGGACTCGCTCCTGAAAGAAGGAACCTGTTTCACAGCCACCAATAAGAGCAACACAGTGAAGAACAAGAAAAAGATCTGTACCGACGTTTACGGCGCTCCGGTAGACTGTGTCTGTGTGTATGACTCATCTGGGGATCTCGAACAAGCCCTCAATATTATTATCTTGTCTTGAGCTCATTAGGTACAGCAGAAATAAGGTGAGGGATTGAATATTAAAAGAATGTTGAAAGAAACAAAAATATGAAATACCAATTAAATACAATTATAATTACCTAGATGTTGCGAGGAAGTAGTCTACAATGGAAGACAAAACCATCAATATTAAATATGGTTATGTTATAAACTGTTTTGCTACAATCTTCAATTTAAATGAAATGTTCCTGATTTGTCTACAGCGTAGTTTGTGATGAAGACTATATAAGTACAAATTATAATATTAAATTGTCGGCGAAATCAATGTACTAAATTCCATAATGGAACAAGAAATTTTCATGTGAAAAAGAAACATTTCGTGTTAATTAAAGTGGTATTTGACAATTTCAAGAGGATTTATCAATAAGAAATGAACAATTTTGTTAGTTTAATCCGTTACTAAAGTACTGTCTATTATTATCTTGTTTGTTGTTTTCTAACTTGTATATACTTTATTTTTATTCTCTTGTTTTGTTTAAATAATAAGATAGGTAGGGTGAGGAGAGTGAAATTCAATTCAATTATCATTCCTCAATGATAAATTGAATAAAAGATTATTTTAAGAGATCACTCATCCAAAATTTATTGATATTAATGATAGAAATTTTATTAATGTAATAATATTTCATACTTTCGTCCTGGGAACCATTTCACAGAAATTTAAAAGTTCTGTTATACAGAAAAAAGGTGGATACACACTAGACCCATGCTACACTAGACGCCATGCTATTCATGTGCAGTATGTATCCGCCATCTCCCATTTTTACAGGATTCCATGTTTCCATGGTAGTAGCCCCATTAAAATGCAAACACTGAAAATTGGGTCTTAGAGAACACCAATAACCAATATTTCTTTCTTAGGTAAATCCATTTTCAGTGTAAACTCTTATCGATCTACTTTGGATAGAGACGGCATGAATTTATTCACTGCTAACACAACTCTATTTGAACAACGGTAGTTATTCTGTGAATCGGTAAGGTAACTAAGTTATGTAAAAGATTCGCAACATGAATTTGCAAATTCAATGAGCAAGAAACTTTCCATTAGCTAATTAGATTTCAACATGTCGGCTCCAAGCTGAGCTAACTTGACCTTGGGAAGGATGTGCCTGCCATTCCTTGGGCGAGGCGAGAATTATCAAATCCATAATATCTGCAGTTGATGATGGAGTGGGGGGGAAGACTAGTTTCAAGTAGCATTTAACCAGATTAAACGGAACAGCTGACTGCGTCCGAAGGAAATGAAGATTTGCTCTGCAACGAGAGCTACTGATTCCAATTCAATTTAAGTACGACTGCTCGGCTCTTGAATGGATAATTTAGTTCAGAATATTACCCGAGTAGAAGCACATTCTATTTCTCCTCCAACTGCAACTACCGACCTAATAACTCTCTCCTCACTCATCGATGATATCTCATCCTTCACTCCACTGTCATAATTTATCTTCTCACTCACTCTCTCATACACTCTTCCTCCCTCTCACTTACTTACCAGAGAGTGTAAATAGGTCAACGTACATTGACCTTTCATTATGTCACATAAAAACATCACTTCTATCGCAAATAGATCCTCTTGAAAACATCAATTCAAGTTCTTTGATCAACATTTATGGATATGAGAGATTTACACAGAGAAGAACACACTCCAATAGAGAATTGTAACAATATTATCATCAATATCATGCTATTAATCGCATCCAATTCTCATATTTTTTCTAAAGTCCTGCTCCCCCTTCTATACCTTTCTTCCAGTTCTTGAGAACCTAAAATAAAGATATCTTCTTCTTCTTGATAATGAAGAAGAAGAAGAAGAAGGAGAAGAAGAAGAAGAGGAAGAAGAAGAAGAAGAGAAGAAGAAGAAGAAGAAGAAGAAGAAGAAGAAGAAGAAGAAGAACACATAAGATGGAGACTAAGAGAATAAGAAGAAGATATATTTCTCTGAAGCTCTAGATTCTTGTCCGATAATAAGTTTGGGAGACTGTTCTTGATTTATCAGGACCTAATGCAAGATCTCTTTGTGAGAAATAAGTATCTATGACATTATCAAAACATACAAAACTTCAAAGATTCTACGTTTGATTAAGGAAATAAGCAATTCTCACCTTTGGAAGCATTGAAATCCCATCAGTATCAGGTGTTACTAGCTATTTTTCCTTGTGGATTGTTTTCAACTAGTAATTTTTATACAAACATTTGTGTTTATCATTTAAATCACTTTTTGATGATAGTATAAGCTTAAAGTAGCTCACAAACATTGAAATAAGAGACGTATAATTGTGCAGAAATAAGTTCTAAACTTTACAACGAAGTATCGAATTTAAAGCCATGGCACCATATAAAAGTTTAGGCCACTATTGATATATATATTCTAAAACCGATGAAAATAATCCACTACCACCGTTGAAACAACTGTAAACTATATATATAGACTAATTAAAAAACCATCTGAACATTCTGGATTCAAATGAGAGAACCATCCCACACAATCCGCAATCTGAAATAAAATGTTCCATTTATTTGTAGGCTATTCGCAGCAGATAGTAACTGCAAAGGTAGCGAGCGTATAAAGTAAACTAGGGAAACTTTGAGCTGGCATGATTTTTTATAGCACACACTTGAGTCACTGGCAATAACCGTTACTCTGCAAACGGCCTGTGATAAAGTAGATTATATTTTCCGTTTTTACGCTTGGCGCGTGGTGCAAGTGCCCTGCGACTAGTGCCAGATTAAAGGCCGTTTCGAGAGGCCTTTAAAAAGTTGCCGTCGAGCTTATTATTGCGGAAATTATAAGGGCTCTTCCGCCTGACAGCGTGACCTACATTCGAGCACTTCTAGCCCTACAGCGGGGCAACAGCCCTTCTGTCAAGAGAGACGAGAAACGCCACGCCTCGCCTCTCACTTCCCTCAGCGCTCATTGTCAGTTGTCGCCGTTCTCTACAATAGCATCTGACGCTTCCTGCCTACTGCACGTGAACGCCTGGTCCCATACGCGCCCCAGAAAACACCAGAGTCTCTCAAATTTCCTTTTTTCCACACTAAAACTCAAAATTGTGTAATTTTAATGGAAAAACGAAAGATCTAATATGAATTTGTATGATTTGGATTTGTTAGATATTGTTTGTCTCAAAGCTACAGAGAAAATTCAACTGACAATAAGATTGAATACGTAATTATCATTATACTGAGAAATCATGGAATGATTTTCTGATAAATAACTACTTCTAATGAGAGAAAACGATTACAGATGTCTAAATCTTGCATTTAGGAGAACTGGAGATTGTATTTGACTGTTTGACAGTAGAGAAGACTGAGTTTCACAACCAGGGGCGGATTAAGGTCTGTGTTTTGGGGGGGGCGGTTTAGGAAGGTCAGTTCCGAGGGTCTGGGGTATGGAATCGAAAATCTAGGCTCTAAAACTACAACGTTTTTCTTACATAAATACTAAAATTATGTGATATTTTTATAAAATTAAGTATTTTTCAGTGTGAATCACATCAAAAGTTCAAGTTAGATGAGCAAATTTTAAAATGAAACACGCACACTGATGAAAAGTATGTAACAACCTGTCAATTTCAATACAAAACCTCAGTATGAAACAAACAGCCTCAATAGTCCATCTGGATACATTGATATTTGAAGCCAACTTATGGATTCGAAATAATATGTTAATAATTTCATGGTACTCTATGGATAGAGGTTTTTACCAAAAGACCCTCTTATGTATGGGAGCCTACCATACTACCAACGAGCATCAGACAAAAGGAAGGACGGCATCTGAACTTGAATTGAAGAGGTTTTAATATTAGTGAGTGACTGCTCATATTGGTACGAAGACAGTAATATTGCAACTGCAATTAGAATGTTTAAATTTGAATCATCAATAATTGTTCTATAAATAAATTTGAACTATCAATATTGATAGATAATTGTTTTCCAGCTAAAAATTTGTTTTTGTTTCATTTATATTGACACTGTTCATGTTGTATCGTACAATGCTAAATAAATATTTTGATTTGAGAATAAATATTGTATGAATATTTTAAAAATTTAGGATGGCCTGGCAGCCAAATCCACGGCTAAACCTCCTTAGAAGCAATGTTTTCTACGTTCCATAACCATTTAAATCCTCATTTTATTACAAAATCTCTACTTTAATAATAATAAAACTACTGAAACTATACATATTAGTTTTTGATAAGTAATTGGACAGCAAAATTTTCAATCTTTGTATTCACAACAAAGAAAAGTATCAGTAATCAGATAATAGACTGAAACTTCATTGGATAATAGTATTCTCCTGTTTGAAATGCGAGGAGTTTGAGAAGCTTCTTGTAATACAATTTTCACATGCATTATTGATTGAAATATTTCATGATTATACTGTTTCTATGATTATTATTTTTGGCAAAATCCTTCCAGTAGTTCCTCAAATCTTGAAAGAATGATTATAGAATATATTATAATTAGTTTTCAAACGAAGCATGAGTTGAATTCAACAGCCATCACTCGACGAAATAAGACCATTCTATTCAACACTTATCTGAAATCTGAATAAGAGCCATGCACTCCATTCATCACTTGCTTATGGTATTCATGCGCTGAGATGGAGCGATTCAAGCGCGCGACTAGAGACTGCGAAGAATATGGAACACCTGGCAATAATTAAAGTTAATTAATTGCAGTGAGCAGGTCGGTGCTCTATTGCGATTGCAGCGGCTGCCGGAAGGCACATGATGAATGGTGAAGAGAGGAGAGAAGAGAGAGGAATCCGAACCACATGATGAATGGTGAAGAGAGAAGAAGAGAGGACAGAAGAGAAAGGAATCCGAACCAAGCGCTCCCATATCAGAGGCTGATCTGGCCGCAGTGATTCATTGCCCACAGCAGACCCAGCAGCAACCTCAGGAGTCGCTCTCTCACTCGCACCAGCCTTCAACTTGGCCTCACTCTATCTTGTTACGCACCGCTGCTAGACTACAGACTAAACTGAACAGGACCTGAATTATTTTGCAAAGTCTCGCTTCTCAACTACTCTTCTCGTCAATGATCCGTAAACGATTGGCCGCAGTGATTAGGCTTGCTCAGACGTGATCAAGATTTTAAATCACTATTTCAAGACTGTGGCGAATCAATGTGCTTCAAAAGGATAAGTGTGTTCGATTCATGAAAAAGTATCCTGGAAGCATGCTGAATCAGGACTATTATCAGTCACCAGGTATCTGATACAAATCAGGATACATCCTACAGAATACTCAATGAATCAGGTTTATCATCAGTCATCATAGAAAAAATTCGGCTGTAGTGCAGTATATGGACTTCTTTTAATAGAGTTATGTTTTAAACATTTCAGCTGTCTAGATTGAAGATTATAGAGAGAAGCTCATATACTGCACTCTACAGAGAGTGTATAGTAACAGTTCGGCCATTTGTATGAAGCACTCCATAACAGTATGTGGGGATCATTTTTTCTCCCGCCGCCGCCATACTTTTGCCAAGTTTTTGAATTTGATATGGGATTACAGGCAAACATTGACCCGTTCACTCATCTTTCAAAATTATTTCAAGAGAAATAACATAGAGAATAACTTTTCTAACATTAAAAATTGTCTCTCTACTCTTGGTATTGTGTTAAAAGCTTAAAATGATGAAAACTAATACTGGCAAATGCAAAATGTAGGTTAAAAGTGAATCTTCTATCATAACATACGATTTGCTTTTCATTCCAATATGGATCTTATGGGAAATGGCAAACGTATGGTGGATTTGTCGTAGCTAACCACTCAAAAGTGTGACATGCAATGTCCACACTGTTACTATACACTCTTTGTAATATTTTGAATTAATTATTTATTATCAGTTTCAAATTTAATTTCCATATTCAAATTACAGAACGTACATCAGATTCGATACATTCTCAATCAACGCTCAACAAACTAATATGAAATGTTGAATAAAATTATCATTATGAGAAATGCTGAGAAAGCAGGACCTAACATCAAACTCTAACAAAAGAGTAGTAATGTTGACGTAGTAAGTCAGCCTTCAAATTCAACGAGCCGTCTGATTGGCCATTGGTTTGAACAGCCGCCATTTCACGATTTCAACCAATCAGGAGCCAGCTGAACGAAAACATCACATGACACGTAACAGTCTATCTGACGTATACGAGCTGCTAGCTTCTGATTGGTCGAAGTCGAAAAATGGCGTCAGTTCAGCTTATTGGCCAATAAGACGGCTCATTGAATTTTTTAGGCGTTCTACGTCATTAGCATTGCCACTCCCACACTCCTTCGTTCTTGGTGTTAGTTTCAGCTCTCTACGCAATCCTCACAAGTTTGAATTAGTCAATCCGATTCACATTAACTATAATATGTTATCAGCTAGTTTTAGGTTTACCATAATTTATTCTAATTATAATCTACAGGTATAATCTACCTGTATTATTCAAATCCTCAGAATTGAAATTTTCATATTTCGAACAAATTTAGCATAATATGATATACAAATTTAGACCACCCTGAAAAGCTGAGGAGTATGAGTCATCGCTTGTTACGTGAAAGTTCTCTTTTTCAAAAGAAAGAAAAACCTTTACTTCAGTGTGCGAACCACTAGATAGAGATGGAGGGTCACAGAGGATGAGTTATCATGTAAATGTCAGTGATAAGCAGTGATGCTGCACATACTAAAAGTGCTCCATATAAGCCGAAAAGCGAGCTAGCACCTCACTAAGCTGAATTCCGAGTTTGGTTAGAGTTTGACTTATACGCAAGAAGAATGGTAAACAAAGCTTTCCAGATAAGAAAGAAGATCTCACACTTTTTGCTAATAATCGTTATCTTCGAGACTACTTTCTTGTAATATCAATTGTTAGGTCAATAAGAGAAGCACGAGTCTGAAATGAATTGAAAATTGACTGGAGGTACTTTCAAAATAAAATTTATCCGCGAAATTGTTTTTCAATATCATTTGTGCAATATTGTGCAATATTTGAGGTGTTAATGTGAATAGAAAAATCTATTATGAGAGTCAGGATGACTGCCTCTGTTGTGAGGGCTGCCGATCCAGCGCCTTGCATCAAAATCGACAAAATTATTGTGATAAATGCAGCAGCGGTGTGAAGGCCATTTAATCGAAGTACCAAAATTATCTCCATTCTATTGAATTTGAGATTGATTAGTTTTGTTTTTGCTAGTCAGAATTTTGTTCATCATAGATTTGATTGTAAGTTTGATTATTGTTTTATGTGTGTGGGTTGTGTATGGTTCACTTCTGAATCGAAAGTTATTCCCACATGAAATCATACGAAGAAGTTATAATCCACGCACAATTTCTGTATCTAGATGACACTCTAACAGACATATTTGTTGAGTATGAATAAGCAATTGCCTATTTTTATTCTGTTTATTTCCAACAACGGAAAATCTCTTTCTTCTATTCATGAGAGATATTCAATATGTTTTCGCGAAAGGATTCACTGAACTCAAAACTTATATACAATATGACACTGAAGGGTTTATAAGTTTGATTTTGAATGGTCAAAGTATTGAATGACCGCTGAATCGATGTGACCTAAGCTTCAAAGACGCTTTACCCTTTTCATATTATTATTTGGCCTAATCCGAGGGATCTTCCTTTAGAAGTGAGGCAGGGGCCTCGCTTGTCAAGCCGGATGCTCAGTCTTCTGCACACTGGCATTAGGGATGGTGGAATGGTTCTGTGCTCAAGTTTCAAGGGTTAGCCTTAGCCAGTGCTGTTTGAAGTGGCTGGCGATCTTCCCAACGCTACCTGAACGCTAGCAGACTCGTTACAGCTTGTAACGTTTTTTGGCAGGAGATCAGAATCAAGCTGACAGACTGGAACGGAAAGGGAAGAGAGTGGGGACATGGGGATAAAGTGGAAGAGAGAGAGAGGGATGGCGAAATAAAAAGCTGTCATGGTTCATAGGAAGTGCTCTGAGCGTTACACGACCTGTATTGTGTTTTAGATTATCCTTACCGACGAATATAGCTCAACGAAAATATTAAGCGGTCTTGAAGTCCTTTCACAGTTGTTTTCGTGTTGTACGTAAATAAAAACATCCTATTCAAATCGTATGCATCAAGAAAGCCGACTGAAGAGACTTAATTGTCCGTTTCGGACAGAGTTTCCGGGGCATCACTACAATGTGACGCATGCAGACTCCAATGTGGAATAATCATTAAATCAAATGCAGACTCCAATGTGAAATAATCATAATACATCAAATCAGGAATCATGTAATAGACTTATGAAATCATTTGATTATTGTTGAAAATAATTTGATTGGATTTGTTTTAGGTTTAATACTATTCCATTAATGCATCTACAGTTTTTATAAGACAAGATTCATTGGAATCAAATATTGTCAGGTTCGATTTCAAGAGCCAGTTTTATTCAGAAATATTGATTGAATCGAGTGAATCATGAGATAAATTGAAGTAATATAGGATATAATATTATTGCTTCTTTCCTAGCTTTAGAAGTGAATGCTCCATAGTTGAATTTCGTCTCGTTCACCTCATGTAACAACATGAAGAACTATCTGGAAGTGACTTACACAGTGGAAGTCCGATTCCCGATTTTTGATGACAGCCTTAGATGCTTAGATCAAATTATACAGAACTTACTAAAGAATTATAGTGTCAGGGGCTGCTTATACCTTTATATGAGAAATATTGAGTAAATTGGATTCGTTTTAGAGTCAAAATTATATGAATACAATGTCCATTGTATGTTCACTAGACAAAATATTGACTGTACAGGTAAATACTGTAAAGGTAATACAGGACCTGTAAAATAAGTATCGAATATAAGTTCTTAACTACAACAATGAATTAGATTTCTTCTTATAATTCAATTGAATAAAAAATCATGAGCTTCTTTCAAGTTTTGAGATTCTTCTTTCTTCTCGACTTGAAAGGTTTAATGTTATTCTGGTTGAAAACCAAATACCCTAATACAGTAAAACCTGTCTAAGGCGGACCCTGTGTAAGACGGAAACCTGTTGAGACGGAATGGTTTTTCTGGTCCCAAGGAATTTTGTATAAAGGTAAAAGTACCTTTGTAAGCCGGAAACCTGCTAAAACTGAAAAGTTTTTTCGGTCCGGTCGCGTTCCGTCTTAGACAGGTTTTCCTGTACTAAGAACCACATAAATATAGTAATAATAACTGCAGTTCAAAAGCTTCTGCTGAATAAATAACGCATTTACTATTATTTACATACACTGTCTGGGTACTACAATTTCCTCAGCACTTGATTACACCGAACACAATGTTAAAACCTCTCCCAAATATCGTGCTTGATAACAGATTGGATCAGCTCTTTTCACGCCCTATCTTCGATGATGATAAAGCCGAATCGACGTTTATGGTCTGGTAATAAACAGGGTCTATATCTTTCACGACCTACTATATCTATAGTGGTATAATTGGCCGGGCGATAAAGCAGGAGAGGCAGTTTGCATTGATCAGTGCAGTGCAGCCCGCATTGTATGCCGCTGACAACAATGAGCCGGGGCTGGCTGGTACGGAGCAGGGCTGCTGTAGCCGCGCCAGAACTTATTGTGCCGCAGCCAAAGGACCGATTCACTGCGGCCAAGATAACCGACTTTCAAGCTTGCCAGAGGCTGGCTATCTCTACAATAGAAGTGTAATTAGATATTGAAAGCAAAATATGGATCGTGAAGCATGAAATCTAGTTGGAGGAGCTTGAAATGTATTAGACTTAGATTATGTTGATAGCTTACTGCATACGGTACTTCCTGCCATACGAAATGCAAGTGCAGCCTCATTTTAACCGCAAAATGACGTTAACTAACGGAAAACATGCAATGAATAATTGAACAAATAAAAACATACAACGAAAAAATGTATTTTTCCAATTCCTATTAAGTTGCAACTCAAATTATGTCATTCTATAGCGGTTAAATTTAATTGAATTTCCGTGCAACCGACAACTTCGGACAATACGGATTTTCTATGGTTAAATTCAATCGAATTTTTGTTCAACTGTCCGATTGTGACTAAAGACATTTATCACAAGCCATAAAAACATTTTCCATTTCCACGAAGATACTATCCTATACTCTTGTGGAATCATAAAAATATTCCCAATATGCCAATAAATAAGCCATAAATACGTCACACTGCTACGCTTTGCTATACAGTATATTATTGTTTTGTAAAGGTTAGATTATTCACATTCTCTTCAGACTAAACTACTTTAGTAAACCCTATTCTCCCAAATAAACCAGTCTCATTTTGAATAAAAGAAAACATGATGTGATTTGTAAGACTAGGGAAAAATCAACTTGGTCCTGCCGTTCCATTCCGCACTGTGATTAAAAGTCGTATCAATACTGTACATTAATTTAATTGGAGAAAATCTTCACCAACTTCCTAATATCATTCCAATGAGAACACGCTGTGGTTTTAGGTGTGTTTGGCATTTCGCGGAAGTATTAACAAGCTCCTCAGAAGTGCGGATAAGCCAAACATGAAACGCTTCCGCTGATTTAGTCTAAATGAAGCCCTGCTATGATGATGCCGCTCCTAAATAGAAGTGGAAAGCTTTTCCCATAGAGGAAAGCTTGTTGGTGAACTAGTGTAAGCACACTAGAGGCAGGCTGACTGTGTATGCAATGGCTGCAGTATAGTTACAGAGCAGAGGACCAACATCCGGTGGCATGGTGTGAACGGGCTAGATAGCCGCATATCCCCCTTCCCCCCTTCGCTGTTCCCTCAGGATTTCCGCAGTACCAACCGCCGGCAAATCTCCCCCAGGAAATCCTCTGCTGGAGACTTTTTTCTCTGCGCTGCTTGCTATCCTGTATTATACACACACCCACTGCAATCCTATCTTTGGCGACAATTAATGACCGGTTATAAACATCCGACGCTAAACTAATGAAGTCATTGGCATTCCCCAAATGCAATTTAAATTAATTAGACCATTATTGATCTTAATTGACTGGACATATTACATTGACGTACTGGACGTATAGATGGCGATATGGTTTGTTGGATGGGTGAGAACATTGTGTTTGCGTCAACTTTAAATAATATATCATCAAATAATTATATAAAATAACAGGGTGGAAAATTAGATAGCGTATAATTGGATACTGTTCATTTGATTGTTTGTTGATGATATAAGTACAATAGTTATGGACCCTTGGTAGAAGATGGAAGTTTAACATGTGAAGCTAATCCTATTATAATGAACATGAAAAACCGACGATGCATTTACTAACACTACTGAAATTGATGCTAATTATTATTGAGATTCTAATTCATATTGTAAAATTATTACAGATAAGATTCTATTTTGTACTACTTTCATTTTCATAATCATGTTGACTGTTTTGTTTAAAAAGCAACCGAGTCAGGGAAAAAAGGACGTTGTGAAACAAGTAACAGATAATGAATAATAGTAGGAATTATAAGTGATTGATGGTAAAACTTGAAAAATCAATTGGACCTCTTCTATGATGTTTTCAATTGCCTTTTGCATCTTCTTGTTATCTTTGTATTTAAATCTTTATTGCATCTTTCAATTCAATTTTCAATTTATTTATTCACACGTACAATTACAAAAACTTGAACTTTCAAAACATACAAATCTTTGACTTGATTACGCATGACCGAGTTTTCATCCCTCCCAAACGAATTTGAGAATTAATAGCTCTTGAAGGTAAGGGAACTAATACTCTGTCTAAAGTAGATTTAGGTTTAGATTTATCACTGATATGAGAATAGACTTAGCAGATATGAGAAACAAATTTAGTTTTATTGATGCATTTCAGTGGATAACTATTGCCACGCCCTACTTCTGTTCAACCAGGGAACAAAATTTGCTCATTCAACCCTATTACATTGAACGTTGTTGCTGTATTGCAGGTGTGCTCGTACTATAGTACCAGATTTCTATCAGCTAGCAATGCATTAATGATTGGATAGCCAGTTACAAGAGAAAGCCAAGCAAGCCATTTGCATGTTGAAGGCGCAGGCGAAGGCGACTAGCTCTCAGAACAGTGAGCTTCTACTGCTTTCGATGCCTATAAGCGACGCTTAATTATACAAACGGCGGCGTCGCGATGCTGGATCCCCGGGGAGGGGGCGGGGGTTGGAAGTAACAACGGTGGTTCCAAATTGCAGCACATAAAACCACTTAACCGACTCGGCGTTTGCTCCCCGGGCTGTTAAATCCACGCAGCAGCAGCGGCTGTAACCCAGCAGCTAGCCAGCCAACCAACGGCGCAGTCTGTTTAATTCGGAACGAATAGCGTGGAGCTTTGCAGGAGTTGTGAGGAGAAACGTTGACCCAACAATTCGCCAACAATCTACCCGGCACAAAAGTGCTCCTGTCCCTTTAAACGTTCTGTGAGTTTGGCAGGTGAAGCGAGAGAAAACTTTCTCTCTCCCTCCCTCCGACCCTAAGGGAGTAAAGGGAAGAGGTCGGCCGTAAACGGGACAGAAAACGTTCGAAAATTGCTCCGCCGAGTCCTTGTTACATCTGGGTGGACTCCCCTACGCAGCGATGAATTTGCCACGTTTCTCTACCTTTATAGCTTCACTTTTTCATTCCTCGTTCCCCACGGTATCTTCTTATAATATTTTATTGTACTTTATACTCCAAGATATCTCCACAGTTCTGTTTATGTCGATGGAAGTAACGTTTACAGACGAATTTCAATCGAGGGCGAGAGTGAGGGTGAAATCAGCCAAAATAAAGCAACATAATAAGAAAACTTCATTTTTCAGACACTATAATATAAAATAAAACTGAAGTGTAATCAAGAAGAGTTCGTGTGGTTATGATGCAAAGATAAGCAATCCAAAGTATACGGTTTCTTGTCTTCAGTTGTTAATCAGTGCAATAATAATATATATAATAATAATTTAACCTTTCCAGGTTCAGACCAAGCTCTTCTTGAAATCTTCTTAAATTTCAATGTGATTTTCAAAGGTTGTGTCTGTAATAGATGAATCTATTAATATAATAGGAATAGTCAAATAGGAATCTATAATAGATGAATTGTGCAGAAGCTCGAATATTGCACAGTAGCTGGTGATTTTTTTGTAGAAGATCCGCAATTTATTTTTATCATTATTGAAATAGATTTCAATTATAGAACAAACCAGGAACGGAACTCTCAATGTGTCTCTATATTGATTATACATATTATTATTGTCTCTTTACTTATGCATATTACATCAACAAAGTATGCATCAAAATGTATATAATTATGCAATAAAATAATGCTTATTATAAATGTTATATCAACATATTATGATGACGATGATTGAAATGATCTCAAAGGTGCTTGTTTGAACATTTTTATATAATTATAAATTTTTATATAAAAATAATGATTGTGATTTCAGAACATTATTCTTTGACAGAAATTTCACTTCTCAAAAATCCACCAACAGCAATCAAATTATTCTTTTTTATTATGTTGATAGTAAAAGTTTTTCTAAATATTTTTCAAGCTTGGAATGAATGGTGATCCATATATACAATAAATTAGATTGAATTGACACCTATTCATTGATCGATAAGTTCACATGAGTTTTGTTTCGTTATGATGAATTTGAAACTGATAAATCACTGTTCAAACCATAACGTGACCTTCTCTATTTGAAAAACTATGATTTACAAGTTGATAAACGTGATGACGACTATAAAAGATATACAGACACAGGAAAAGTTCCAATGAAAGATACAAGGGAAGTTCCACAAAGTCACACATGTGCAACTCTGTAAGATGCAAAGCCTAATGATAGGAATTATTATCGTTGAATTTTGTCCTATAATGGGGTAGAAAGATGTTGAAGAATGTAGAATTACAAAGAAAGTGAAATGGAAACTCTTTATACGAAGAACCTCTCTCAGTACGTTTGAAGCACCTATTCTTGCTCGGCTCTTAAACTTGTGCAGCGTTCCTTTTTCGAACAACAGAGGTTGGGGGGGGGGGGCTGTTGCCGAGTTTGCCCTTTCTCCCACTACACTTTTCCTGTAGCCAAAGTTCTGCTCTTCTACAAGAGACCCTCAACTCCCACCCTTTTCTTTTTCCAAGAACTGTGAAGTAGATCTCTTTCTTTTCATCCTTCTCTCACCTTCACCACTGTCACACTCTTCCTCTCTCTCTCTCAATCTTACTTTTTTCATCTTCTATCGCACTCCCACATCATAGGGAACGTTTCCCTTTAACAGCGACACCCTTATAAAATAAGAATAACGTTTTCTACCGAGTACACTGATTTCCCTGCCACCCCCTTGCCATACGCGGCGGCGTTGAAGTATCTTGCTCTTATCGCAAGTTGAAACGGGGGGAGAGGGAGGCAGAGGGCGACCCTCAGATTCCTTCGCTACTCCGGCAACGATAAACCTAAAATAGTACGTGCCCATATAAACTGGCGCTTTCATTCAACGCGAAAAACGTGTTCGGGAAATTTTCCTTAAAAGCATTTCGACAGCATTGAGCCCGAAATGTAATAGTTATTGGAGCCGCCGCAAGCGGTGTGAGGTAGATGTCAGCCCGTAATCGATTTGAATTAGCACACGAGTCGGATCGAAATCACCGCAGAAACGCAGGCATGGCGACTGCACAAATAGGCTCGTGATTTATCTCGCCTATCTTACCATAAAAACCATAAAACATCCAAATAATGTAATTCTGATGACATATTATAAAAATTATAAATCTTGTTTGGCTGCTGATTTAAAGTCTGAGAAAAATTCGTATTATTATTCTTTGTTTGAAAGTAAAGGAAAAGACACAAGCGCCCAATGGAAATTAATAAATGAATTAACCGGCTGCAGTAGGAGAGAAAATAAAGATATTGTTCTAGTAGATGAGAATAAAGCTGTTTCATCAGAGCCCAATGAAGTTGCAACTAAATTTAATGAATATTTTGTGAATATAGTAAGTAATTTAAGGAAAATTCACACAATTTTATTAATGTGCCAAATGAATACAAAGAATGGTTCCCTGCAGGAACTTATGTTAACTCTTTTTTCTAAATCCTGTTTCTGCATATGAAATTGTTGTAATACTAAAAATTTCAATGATTGTAAGGCGTCTGGGATAGATGGAATTTCTGTCAAAGCTATTAAACTTGTCAGTGAACTAGTAGCTCCTGTTTTGGCACATATAATAAATCTTAGTTTTGAGTTAGGTGTTTTCCTGATGAACTAAAGAGAGCAGTTGTAGTTCAATATTCAAGAAAGGAGATGCGACCCAAATGGGTAATTATAGACCAATTTCTTTGTTACCTATCTTTGCTAAACTCATTGAAAAAGCTTTCAAAAGTCGGTTGATATCTTTTATAAGTACACTTCTTTTTAGTTCTAATCAATATGGCTTCTTAGAGGAAGAAACACTGAGGATGCATTATTAGCAGTTTGTAATACATTGCATGAAGGGACTAACATTAGTAACAGTGTTGCTGGTTTGTTCATTGATATATGTAAAGCCTTTGACTGTGTCTCACATGAAATAATTTTGAGTAAGCTATGGTTATCCGGAGTGAGAGGTGTTACACATAAATGGTTCAGTAGTTATCTAACAAATAGAAGTCAGCAGGTTAGAGTTGCAGGTAGTATAAGTGAGCCTCTAAATCTAGCATGTGGTGTTCCGCAGGGTTCTGTTTTGGGCTCTATCCTGTTTTTAGTCTATGTAAATGATTTGTGCAATGGAATGTTTCATGGAAAGGTAACTGCATTTGCAGATGATACCGCCTTAACATACAGTTTTCCAAAAGAGATCGATATTAGCCAACTCATTCAAGAGGATTTAAATAGATTGAAATTTTGGTTTGGAACCAATGATATGATAATCAGCTGCAAAACAAAATTTATTTCATTTAATCTGAGAGGAGGCTACTGCCTTTACTGATATATTTTATAAGTGTGATGATTGTATTGATTCAGCCATCAATGTGTCCTGTAGCAGGTGCATGCAAGTTGAACAGTGTGACTCAATTAAGTACCTTGGTGTGATAATTGATAGAAATTTGACATGGAAAATCATATCAAGAAAATAAGATGTGAAATGGTATCCATTTTAAGAAAATTCTATTTCTTACGATATATATGTCCAATTGGAGTATTAAGAATGCTTTATTTTTCTCTAGTTGAATCTAGACTCAATATGGGTTGTCTTGCTGAGGTACCTACATGACAACAGTAAAACCTATAATCACTTCACATCAAAGACCCATTAGAGTGATACTTCATAAGGGGAGGAGATTTCCATCCCAACCTCTTTTCACATCTTTAAAGCTATCACCCCTACCGCATCTATATATTTTAGAGTACTTAGAATTTTTTATATTAGGAGTGGTAATGTAATTGGGAACCAAATATATACAGTCAATCTCTGAGAGCAACAAACCGGACTAGAATACCGAGACCTTATAAAGAATCTTTTCGTAGATCTTTTCCTTATTTAGCACCAAAACTTTTCAACTTGTTACCACCTTCTTGTCATGACTCCACTACACTTTTTAAATTTCTTAAAAATGTTAAAGAATGGCTTCAATCTTTTAATGGTGTAGAGAACATGCTTCATTGATAGATTTAGTAGAATTGAATTAAATAATCACTTTTGTTTTGTTGAAATCTAGGTAAAAATTAATATTTTATTGTATCTTTTCTGCAATATCATTGATTGTAATTGAATAATATTTATTTTGTTTCTGTACCCGCCACCCCATTGTTTTGTTTTTCTTCCATCTAAGTACATAAAATCGTATGGCTGCTTCAACTCAGGCTACAAAAGCCTCAGAAGCAGCATATTCCACATATTGTGAATAATTTTGTGTGAGGCAATCAACCACATTGTCAAAATTTATTATTATACTATCATATTACTATTATTTTATTTTACATTATTATTATTACTTGTGTGAACTAATAATACTACTTGTATGATGTTTCTTATTTATGACACTTTGTAACCTCTATGTAATATGTTTGTGTGATTTATTCGATGTATTATCCTATATTATGATGGTTTTTGAATTGTGTTTTATTGTCTATGTATTGCAAAGAAGTGGAAATAAATTATTTATTTATTTATTTATTTATTTATCTTGCCAAGCATTCCTATCAGGGAGCATTGAATATTTTTTCATTCATCACCATTAAAGTAGTTACCAGATAGCTCATGAATAGCTATCGAATAGCATTCTTATAATCACTGAATACTAGTTGAATAGCAATAGCACACCAGCTCGCATTGTATATTGATCAAGTATAATGATGAAGTATTAGGCTAGGCGTACACTGGTTAGTCAGGACAAGACAAGACGAGATTAGTCACGTTTAGTCACAGTACTTCACATAGATGCTTATGAAGCAACACATACCGATTAGTCATTGCATCGGTGTGTGCTGCTTCATAAGCAAGTATGTGAATTACTGTGACTAAACGTGACTAATCTCGTCTTGTCTTGTCTTGACTAACCGGTGTACGCCTACCCTAACAGTGTAGATGAAGACTGTAAATTGTTTAACACAATTTGCTATCACCTATCCAATCATATCCACCTTCACTCTTCACCTTTTACTATAATCCCTTATTTTCCCTCTCAAGGATTGAAAGCCTTCCTAGTACATGGGTAACCATTCCTAGTAGTTGGAAGAGCTTACAATCCTCAGAGCTTACAATCATACTTGAATATAGTGTTCAAAATTGAATAACAGAGAAAAACAGATGAGAGGTTTATGAGAGATGCTGGAAGATGGAAACCGTATTGAAGAGATGGATATACTGTATTTTATCCACTTTCATGATATCTAACCTAAAGTTCAGTAAATTACAGTGGCTGTTGATTATTTAATTGTGGCATGTGGGTAACTCACATGATAATTGAACTTCATCAATTAAATTTAACATTCTCAAAATCCACATTTATTCCTTCATTTGGGAAAAACCTTGAATGCTTCAAATCCAATACTTCGATTTCAAATAGAATTCATTTCGAATAGTTAGTTATAAATTATGTTATTCAGTATTCCAATGCCACAATTCTATTCGTTCGTCAAAATTTTGATCAGCATATAATTTCTTACAAAATCATTATTTACTTGACAATTCAGCCTAAGTTCACGGAAAGCATTTTTATTATTACAGCGAAATTTTGTCACATAAATGTTTGATGGCACACTCCACACGAGTAATTTGTTTCGAGTTGTGGGGAATCGAACATTTTACATTCGTATGAATCAATAAATTCCACTTCCCTTCATTCTTTGCATCATAAATCCATCTATTTCTCTCCTCTCCCGAGAGCTTTCTGAAAGAAAATTGAGAGAGCATGCACAAATAGATGGAAAGGTATTGAGAACAGCAGCGCACAGTGACAGGTAATAAAATAGGATGATGAAGAACAGGGAAGGATTATGGTGTGACCAGGCAGAGTGCAATCTATCGCTGCTAGGTCGCTCTCGCTCACTCTCTCTCTCTCTCTCTCTACTATAATGCGGACATAACCGCAGCTATAATGCGTTGAATTAATGCGATACCACAGAAAGGCATTACGGAAAGCCTTTAAATCCTAACATAGGCACTCGGACTACGCCTGTCCCATTCCGACTACTATATACTACCGGCCGTCCTCACCGGCCACAAATGCGTCATATGGGCCCGCTGCATACCGGAAACTACTTCTGAATACATGATCGAACGCCTTCTCGAAAATAAACGGAAGCGATGCTCGGTTTAGAGGCATTCGCTAAGTTCTCCCGACTCAAAACTCTGAGACAACCCAAAGCGTTTATCATCCCGAGATACATAGACATGAATAACGTTTTCAAGCACTCAGGCCTGCCTGCCTGCCTAGACTCCAACGGTATCAAGCAAAGCGGATGAATCTTCAACGCCTAAACTTAGAAAGGCTTAAGAAATGAATGTACGCCTTTAATCTCTCCATCTTTTCGACTTCATCCATTTTTTAGCTTTCCGTTCTCGACATTTAACTCAGAGAGTACCTTATCGAGTGAGCGGTGTATATACTTTTAAAGTTTTTGAATCTCTTATCTCTCGTACATGTAAGAATGATCAAGAATTCTAGTGTACTAAGTTTTAATGAACTTTGTCTGTATACTGCAGCGTCATTGTAGCCTGGAAGAAGTAGTACAGAAGGCAACCTTGAAGAAGTTTTGAATAACCGTCTACAAGCGTTCTGTTACATCTCATTTAAGGTCCACAGACATTTACAGTTTGCATCTCCATGTTAATTTCGAATAGGAGCTCTCATAGCTCGTATGTTTGGCTAGTGAAGAATGTTGCAAAGCTGGGATAGAATTATATACGATAACTAATTGTTTAATATTAATGTTTGATCTCGTTCGATTCACAAAAGCTCATCAGTACTTCAAAATTTATTTATTCACCCGATTTGAAGTGTAGAAAACCTAGGATGAATTTTGGAATTTGAATTTGAAACCTATGAATTCATGAAATTTGTTAATAACTTGTGATCAGAATGGCACTAATAAAGGATATATTATAGTTTGGTTACCCAATCGGCTAGTCACAACTTTTAGAGTTTCTTTGATCGGAATTGATTCTGCATGATAAGAAATAATTCAACGAAGTTTGATGAAAGCCATCATCTGGTTCGAATTAATTCTCAACCAGAATCGTTGAACAAAAAACCGACCAGTGTTCAAATTGCACATGAATTGATTGGATTCTATAATATAAATGTATTCTATAGTATACAATCATTGAAGATATTACAATTAGATAGAATCTAGGTAGTATTTTATATATTCAATAATGATAAAATTTTGGATGGAATATTTTAATCTTATCGATCCTCAATACAATTCAGAATGAAATTTCATTTCCTTCTCGAAAACATATTTTTTCTTCACAGTAGCCTTCTAATTTAATTATTGTTTCAATTATAATGTTCCAATTCTTAATCATGTCTAAATTGTGCACCATCGATTGTCTCATCTCTAGTTCATAATAATTAGGTCCACTTAAAAATAGTACACTTCTGATAAGCACTACATAAATCAACACTTCTCATTCACCTTAAAGTTTAAACTAAATTTAAAACAAGTTATGTTGAAGAAAAAAGTTGAAGACAATACGAGGTATGTAGGAAATGTGTGTATGTGGGAAATAGTATACTTTAATAAACATTACATAACAGTTTAAACAAAATTTGAAACAAGTATGCTAGAATAGGAACAAGTTGAAGACAATGCAAGGGATCTAGTAGATGGGGACAAAGCATTGGATAAGAACGAGACTTGGATCTCCACTTGCGAAGAGCATAGTAAAGAGAAGCGGCACGTTTGGAGAGCTCTTCTTGCACTCTAAGCTCCTCTCTCAACCGCCGTGATCCGAAGCTCGGGTCCACATTATCCTCGTATCTTAGCAGTCCATTGCCTTGCGTGACAATGTTCTCCTCTTATCTACTATCAGCCACCAGCAAACCCCCTTCCCCCTTTCCGCTCTGTCTGTCATCTGGCTCGAAGCTCTGCTTGGTCAGGAATTTTATAACCGCACGATCAGAGAGAGGAGTATGCCCGACTCAACTCGGCTGTGGCTTTCGGGGACAGACCGCTAATCATTGAAAATTGTGTACATAGCAGAGTGGAGACCTCGGTTAAATTCTGTGAAACAATGGCTGGCTGTCTCAGCCCTTTATCTTGGGTTACTAGGAAACGCGTCATGCACAAAGATAATGCGAAGAAGGAGTGGGAGGTAGGATAATTGTACAATATTCAAAGAATGGATAATATTTCCTTACTACTACTTAGGGAAGAGAATATTAAATTAAGGAATAATTAAGAAAGAGAAACTAAATTATTTTTGGCTATTCTACATTCAAGATGAAAAAAATTAACTTAACCTTATTCTTAATTTTTTACCATTTTAATCTTAGGTAGTGATCAATAGAACATGAATTCGAAAGGTTTAGTTTGAAGTTTGTTATGGACTTAGATTCTCATTAAAATAAATCATAAACTTAATGTTGGGGTTTTCAATATAAATTTATAATATAAGCAGATATTGGCAAATGTCTGTTGTTTCTTCCTACATTGTAATGATGTGTCAATGGATGAATAAGAGAATTTTTTGTATAATTCAATATTTAATTTGAAATGTGGCTTTGGCCTTCGTATTAGTGCTGAATTTGCCATAAAGTGAAAATAGGTTTTTTTGATCAGACTTATATTGTAATTCAGTGTTGGACTTGACCTATAATGTTTTTCCATATTTCTCATTAGGGAAAATTGGATAATTCAGCGAGGCGGAACACCCGAAAGGGTCTCTCCGCCAAAAAAAGCCATAAGCTTAATAATAAGAGAATGAATGAATGAATGAAACATCTAGGGTGAACCTGTTGGCCTTCTTCCTTCTGTGTGCATTTTCTTTTAAGGCGAAAATAGGTTTTCTTATATCAGACTAATATTGTAATTCAGCCATTCAACCTGTCAGGATGAAGAAGTTTCATTAGAGAAACTGACAGTTTCACTTTCTTAATCTAGTAGCATTTCTCTCCAATATAGTTGAGTATATATATTTCCCAGTATATTCAGTTCAGTTTTATCCATTGAACTTTGACACTGTCATTCAATAAATAATTAACAACTCTATTAAAGGTTATTCGTCCGTTAATCATTTTTTGACATCCTAAATCTTAATTGGTTGAGTAGATTTTTTCCGTAGCAATTAAATTATAACAGCCAACGAGTTTATCAAAACCATCCCGTGTGTAACGAGTATTTTCCCATTGATGACTCTGACGCCTGCAGATAGCGGGAAGAGGCCTGTCAAAAACTCGGTCCGGAACTGTCAATTAGAACATCATACACAAACTAGGATAGGTGGGCAGAGAGAGAGAAAAAGAGGAAAATAAAGGAAGAATGATTAAAGAGAAATAGAACGAGAGAGTTGCCTTTTGGATCCCACGCTCTCTCTCACAATTTCTCTCTGTTATCACTTTCTGTCTGTGTCAGTCCTATTACTTTCTCTCTCTACCGACAGAATTTACGGGCGGAGTCCCAGCCTCTCTGTCACCCTAAACAGTGATCAAGCCGAATTGTAGTGATAACGACGTCCTGTGTACTCTATGAATCCTCTTATCGTTCCCTTTATCACTTCTGTAAACATACCACCCCCTCCCCACCCCTCTCGCCCACCTCCCACTTCCGGTTCAACACTCCCACAAACATGGTTGGCTCTAGCACGCACAAGTTCTCTCTAATAAACTTGAGAACACACTCACTACCAAAGAGATGAACTGCATAATATTTTGTGGCAAAAATACTGAATTGAAAGAGCTTGGTTGACTGGGTTGGGAATTTGCAAACATTTCTTGAAAATTTGAAAAATAATGAGTTGCAAATTGATTACAAAAATTTAAAATTTAATATAAAACCAATAAGGAAAAAGGACTAAAACTATTTGCAAATTTGTACTTCTACAGCCGGATAGTGCATCTATATTGCTTGTAGAAGCTCTATAGTAGTACTTCAGAGATCCATAAGCTCAAACTCAAAATTGAACTCAACATTTAAAAAAAAATTACGATTATGAAGGTACAGTATTGAGTATACAAAATGTCCAAAAAGAGACGGACCTCAGTTAGTAGCATCACAGTATTTCAAGCCAAAGCAAACATAATAATAAAGTTCTTAGAAAAATATCAATTTCATCTTAGCTTTTTCCTCAGCTTTTCTCAGCTTCAAACCTGCATCTATATTCTAAATCACTCTAAACTTTCAGACACGTGTTCAATTCTACCATATACGGTCTGAGTTTGTATAAAAGCATAACCGAAGTTGTAGTGGAACTTCATTTTTTAGAATTTAAGGCGTCAAAATGACTTAAACCTTTAACAGTACATGACTGGCTTTCTCACGATGATTTTCTATTATTACAAAGTAGTGACGCAAACTGTGCAACTGTGTAAAATGAGATTTCCGAGCAAGAACGTCACGGACACGGCATGTTAGAGTCGAGACCATGTTAGGTGGCCAGCCTGCTCCAGCCTCTACTGCAATGCAAGGTATGTAGAGTTCCAACCTTGACTGCAATGTAGCTTAGCAGACCTTTGTCAGGTCTCACTGAGAGTGTACAGTTGACAGAGCTTAGCTTGTTACTGAAGTATATGACGATAACTATAAAAAAGTATATTCAATTCTAAAAATATAGTAAAGTAAAATATAATCTACAGATCTTTCAGTACAATGTAGTGTCGTTTAAATGGTACAGAACCAAGTAGAGAGATAATTTTAATAATAAGCGTATGTAAAACAAATATGGTACAGCAACTATGTCTACGGAACTTTCAGTACAATATGGTGTTGTTTATATGGTAAAAAATGATCCAAAAGTATTCAAGGTGATGATTTTACTAATAAGCGTTTGTAAAACAATAAATAAATGATATGCATTAACTATTTCTACAGAGCTTCTTGTACATTTGGTAAAGTTTATACGGTAGAGAATGGCGTAACAGTATTTAGGGTGATGATTTTAATAATAGGCTTATCTAAAAAAATACATGGTACAATAAATAAATCAACACAATTTTCAGCGCAATATCGTTCAGTTTACTTAGTGTAGGACTATGTAGCAGTTATGAAATCTGTGTAAATCTATAAATAAAGTCGCTATAATTATTAAGCCTAGATTCGGCTGAGCTGTGTTATCAATTGAGTTGAACTGCATGCCGAACAGATTCTGTCAACAGAGCATTGCGACTGTTTTAACGCGGCTGCTCCATTATTGAGCAGCTGGCAAAACGCTCGATTAGCCAAGAAGCGTTTCTTGTACATGGCGACCGGGAGACCAAATGAACACAGACTGTTATTTTCTGATTGCGCGGAACAGAATACCATCGAGCAAATTCAATTGGAACATTACTTTACTGGAAGGGCTCTTTCCTCTTTGGGACCTACTGTCTAATCTAAAAACATTTACAGTTCTTACTAGGAATTTGATTATTCTTCACTGGTCCTAATTTGAGGATCAAGTAAGGTATTAGAGGATAAGCTTTAGAGAGTAGAGAGGAGAGAGTAGAAGCTTTCCAAGCTGTATCTGAGGTTTGTGGGTAGTTTTGTAGGGAATCATGTGTATATTATTTAAAAATCAATATAAGAGATTCTCCCTCCTACTGGCAGCTGTACATGATGGAAAACCGAATTTGCCACTTGAGCTTATATTACAAAAAATCTTACTTAAACCAAGTTACCTAAAATAAGTGTTTTAAACTTCTTCACTATTCATTCTTCCATGAAGTGATATATTTACAACTCTATTCATTAGACACTTATGAATGACAGACTAATCATGTAATCATGATTCTACTACAGTATTGAATATTAAATATTTAATAGATTTTATGAAGGCTGATTGTTGATGTTGTTTTAGCATAGTTCAACAAAATAGATTACAATGTCTGGATTAAATGGATGAATAGCTTATCTTTCATTCCAGTTTCTTCAATAATATTGGATATAACTTGGAGGCTGAGAAGCTGTGAACTCATCTTATTGTTGAATAATGTAGTTTTCCAGAAGAGGATGAGTTTGGTAATATCAACTGAGTAGTTACCATCTTCAGGTATATTTTCTGAACCTTGAAATGAGCCTCAAACTACTTTGCACCGTTTATTGTTTGTGCTCCTATTGTTGAAACAGCAAGAACGAGAAGTTATTTATCATTCTATTCGTACTTCCAGTCTCTATACTCCAATGGACCTTGCCATAAACGTCTGGAGCTGGATGCATTGTGATGGAAATACAGCTTATTTTCAGTCACAAAAGAAGAATGAATACACGCGATGCAATGGTTGCAGGTCGCTGATCAGTCTGTTTTGGTTTCCGGACAGGTCGCCAGGGCAAGATATCGAACCTGGCCGCTGCTATTAATCTTTGGCCACTGCCATCCTGTCGTTAGGGGAGGAAGAGGAAATGTCTCTGGAAGGACGAGGCCTCTTTTTATTGCTGGTAATAACTGGTATCCGCAATAAATTGTTGCAATTATTTCCACTCCTCCCCCAACTCTTTTCCTCGTCTGACTCACGCTGCTCGTCTCTCGTTTTGGCATTTCGAATAGACTCTAACGAGCCCCGGCACTCATCAAACTCCATTATAGGGAGCCTTTGACTGCACGCATTTGAAAGTACTATTCGACTTTCAGAATTTGGAACTTCTTCTTTTTACAACGTTCAAAAACGGAACGCCTGGCCAACAAAGACTGACTAACTTAAACGACCGCCTTGAAAAATAATTGTTACTCTTGGGAAATTTCTATCGACCGGAATACAGAGCAAAAACAGGGACATTCTTTCTTTCAGTAGAGGTTCTATATAATTTTACCGTTTTCAAAATTGTGCCTAATCGCTCGCCCAGTGTTTACGCGGCGGCTGCTTTTGCTCAAGCTCCCCCTAATTGGAGATTTCACTTCAAACGAATTGTCTATTCGAGTTATATACAGCTTGCTTTGAATTCATTATCGTGGATCACTCGAAAAACTCAACTTGATTGGACAATTATATTTTAAAGGGATTATTATCGTGTCTTTCTTTCTTTTCTCTTACTCCATTATCATCCTCCCATTATAGGCACAAACCATTCCATTCTCATTGAAATTTGAGTTGGGGATCGCTTTCTATTGCCAATTTTCAGATTATTCTGGTAATTGGTAATGCGTGAGCTCTATTATCTCTTTACCACCCAAAATATTCAATAAATATCATATTTTGAAACATTCAATAACGGAGAATCATTTTTGTTCCATTAATAATAATTATGAATCATTTTCACATCTCAAATATGTGATTTTGTTGGACTAATATTAATTATGTGACTTTACAGAATAATTGAGATACTCTTGTTATGATTAGTGTCAGCAAGGAATTATTATTTGTGGATATGAAAAAAATGAGAATGTACTGCTGTAAACATTGATATTGTGTGAATTATTACATTTTCAGGAATCGATGTTCTGTTGTACATCGATAACGTGTCTAATAATTGAATATCGATTTGAACAATAGAAAAGTAACCTAAAATGAATTCTCTCTTAGTCAATTCGCTTTAAAATATCTTACTCTCATAACATACAATAGGAATAGAATTCCAAAAATCAATTCCGGAGAAATCATAGCAATTCAATAAATCTATACTCCTACTCCGTAACACCCTATACAACCAGAGTTTATCCAATTATCAACGGTGAAAGCCCCATTCGCCTATCCTCAACATATTTGAACTCAGTCATTAACGAGAAGCCTGTCACTTGAGTGATAAATTAGACTGCAGCGTAATCAGTGTGGCTCTTCATCCGTCTAGTCTTTCCTCGAAGACTTCTCAGTGACCTTCATATTAAAATCTAGAATAATATTATGTTTTTAAAAATGAATGCATGGGTAAAATAAGGAAAAACAATAATAATATTACAATAAGGTTGGGACAGAATGCCGTGTTCTAGCAGAATCTCATAAACATAATAGGCTATACTGTATGATAAAAAATTCTCTGAAAGTTTGTTTTTAAATAATACAAAATTCATGTTATAGGTTATACGTCATCGATCCAGGGTTTCGCCTACTCTTCTTGTCTTAGCCTCGTCGTCCACTGGAACCGTTTTCGTCCGAAAACGTCCGACGTCCATTTTATCCAATGTTAGCATTTCGGACGTTCGGTCGTTTTAGGACGAAAACGATTGTAAAGGAAAAAGTTGCTTAATCATGGATAATAATATAAGCTATAAACAGTCTATAGTAGACTTTTTGATTAAAATTTCAGTCATCAATCAACCTTTCATGATGAACAAGCGACTTTTGTTGAACAGTTCGACACCTAGAAGTTCACGAACGTCTTGTAATTTTTGTATCTTACTGGTCCGATTGGTTTGTTCAAACAGAATAGTTAATGTTAAAATTAAATAACTTATACAACTTTGACCTTTCAGAACAAATTATCGAATAATAATTCAACAGATATAACATAATTAATTTCTAATATGAACCAGTTATTATTTCTGAAACTTTATTGATAGGCGTATGTAATCAAGCTCATGATTTCAACTCACAAGCTCACAACTAATATTTTCCCATTCTTTTCACCACCAATTTTCAATTTGGGGTGCCAAAACTGTCCAACGTTCCTTATATAATATCAGAAGTGCACGTACGCTGGTTTCGGTGTTACTTGGGCACGTTGCTGCGAGCAGAAAATAAATGGAAGCCAAACAAACAGATGGTCAGATGGTTGCACGTTTCCAGTATCGCAGGCCCGCCAAAAAAGGCATCGGCAATTTCTGCACAGCCTCCAAACCACGTTCTGTGTTCTGTCTGCTTTTCTCCACTTTATCCTCTCATTTTTCCTCCTTTTCTGTCCCTTTTTCCATCCTCTTTCTGTCGCCTTCTTGACGGCACGTCTTCATTAAGGCATCCGCAAATACGACGGAAGTCTGTCCTCTCTTTGGCCGCGCAGTTTGCGCACACATCGCGTTCGTGTTACTTCAACTTTCATGACATTCAAAAGTTGTTATTCCACTCTACAGTTGAGCAGTTCGAAACGCAATTCAGCAACTGCATGCTTCAGTCGCCTGAATGCAGTCGCTTCAACTTCACTCCACTATTTACTTGAAATGCTTGAGAAATAGTTGCAGCTCATGAAGTTTTGCTACTCCATTCATGGGATCACTTGCACATTTTAACGTGAGAAGCTTTAGAGAAGTTGATTATTTTTGACTCAGTTGAGAGAGTCTTTGTTGAGATGGTATTCTCATGAAACACGATGAAACACGCACATATTCAATCATATAAGTGCATGTTAAGCATTGTTCTTGTATACTACATTGTAATTTATAACTTTCAAGATAGCTTGAGCAACGGTAAAGACTTGTGTTAATGATCCACAGTAAAGAGCTTCAAATAATAATCAAATTATCATATTGTTTGCGAAAAAAGTCGAACGTTGTTCATTCAAACGTCTCTTGACCTCCAGCCTGTCATTTGAGACATGCTTTATTTGGGAAATTTGTCTATTTGAGAACATTAAAGGAACTCGTTTTCTAATTAATAGAAAAAATATAATTTTTTGATTAATTTCTAATACTTGGTGCCGTTATATGTAAAATTTAACAGTAGGATAAAGAAGGGAGTAGAATAAATTATTTCTAAGCGACTGAATTTGCCCTTTCATCTGTAATACATTAATTTATTTAATTGATACTTTTTAATTGTACTTTAATTGATTTTCATAAAAACTAACTACAGTATCTGTATGAATACAGACATGAAACTATGCTAAATGCTTGAATTTTAATAAAGGAATAAAAACTATAACACGTTTCTTTTCTTTTTTATTCCTTGAATTTGTTCAATTAAATGCAGTGATAAATTAATAACATTTGTTGATTCTTCTGAAAGTGAATCCAGAAAAGGTGAGAAGAAGAAGCACCAAAGGAGTTTGGCATTAATTTGTTGGTTCAAGTTCACAGCTTTGAACAAAGTTGAAAGCTCTTTCTCAATGGGAAAGAATGTTTATGCATGTGGAGCTGTCAGGCACTTCGCCAAATTCGACGCTGAAAACTATCACAGCAAAATAAACCGCGAAATGCTAGTTCTTGCACAGCTCATTATTCATCATTCATGAGCTTCACTGTCTTATTTCACATGTTTAACACCCAGAAATAAAGAACTCTGACGTCTGGAATCCGATGGGAGAGAACAAACAATTAAGATACTGTTCGCTTCTTGAAAAAGAAAAGTAAAGCATATTCAATTTTCATAGGCTCATAATGTAAGATATATACTATAAGTATGTGAACTTTTTATAAATTTTTAAAACATTTGTGCGTTTCCTACTCACTTCTCCAAACTGCGACTGCAAGTAACATTGAGTCTCTTACCTGAAACGTAATAAAACAGCAATTTGAGAAGAATAACCAAATTGATTCAATGGAATATTTCACAGTAAAAAATATTCCCTACAAGAATAAATTATAATTCATTTCGGCTTAATATTAAAACATTGTCAAAAGTATAGATTCAAACAACACAACTTTCAAATTGAACCATTTTTTTGACCGAGCGAAGAGAAGACTGAGCGAAACTCAGTCTGAATGAGGTGTTTTCTGTACAAACATTTATATAAAACATTTAAACAAATAAACGTTAGCTATGAACAACAACACAATTAAAGCACCGCAGCATGATTGCCATACATCCATAAGATATTATGATGATAAGAAAGATATTAATAAAGATCAGTTAAGATGAATAAAGATCAGTTCCAGTCTCCAAATTCACAGTAAAAATCCAATATTTTCCAAAATTTTTCGTGTTTTGTTTCAGGTTCATATACTTTTAGACTTTCTGATATCAGAAAGAACATTCTTCATAATTATAGGTGAATATTTTTAAAAGTGAAATCGAACTTCAACCTAGTTTAAATTAGGTTATAAACGGCGAGGTGGAACTAATAAAGGAACTATAAAGGGTGATACTCCAGGTACCGTTGGGTCTCTCCACTATTCAAATAAGCCATACGCTAATAATAATAATAGTTTCAGTTTTGTTTCACTTTATGGAAATCAAAGTCAGATGAAAATTGAAAATTCATTATGAAATTGGATAATAATTCTTTGTCAAAGATAGCTTTTCACAATGAATTTTCAGGATAATGTATATCATTTGTTTTCGAATGCCTTCTACAAATAAAACAAATAATAACAATATCAAAATCACAAACAACAACAACACTAATAATAAAACAGCAACAACTTAATACGGATTTAGGATTCTTATCCAAAAGCAGGCAGATTACACTACAACCTCCACCATTATTTTCAGGAATCCAGCGGCAACGTTTCCGATGATTTTGGGTTTGAGCTGCACGTTTTCAAAAATAGCTGAAGCTAATCTGCGGTGAGAATGATGCAGCAGTAAGCTGCGATTTAAGTCTGTTTCGGGCGGAACCTGAAATCATCAATACACCGCAAACTATCCCACTGTAGCGCAGCTCTAAAATATCAGGATTCAATACTGCTATCAACTCTCAACGTAGCATGAAGGGATTTTTTGTGAGGGTTCTATACGAATTGAACACAATGCACTCGATAATAGAATACAGATTTCGTCATTTTTGAAAGAAGAGCATGACCAATTTGGTTAGTTGACTAACCACAAAGAATATTGGTGAAGTGAGACAAGGACAGTGTTCTATTGGAAACATGATTTAAACAACCACATGACAGCGATGCTTCTTCATTGTTATCATATTTCATGAGAAATGTGAAGAAGAAAGCATAATAAAAGGTGAAACTGGACTCTCATCTCCAAAAATTAGTTCATATTTTTAACAAAAAGTTATCAAAATCAATAGTTGTGAAACTGATTAATCCTAAAGTTGATATTAATTACATACAGATACAGATACAGATAGTCTTATCGGGGGGTATCTAAAGGGGTTATTTTTTTAATAGTCTTCTATTGACTCAGTTAACTCTTTTTATGGTTATCACAAAACTCAATGTTTTGTTTTGGCTATTATTGCTGGGCTAATGATAATAAAAAAAGGACTAGACTTTTTATAACTCATTATCATCATTAATGGATGCTAATAAGTATCGCAATGGCAAAATACAGAGTATTTAAACCAGATGGCATTTCTCATTGAAAATGGGGATCAAATTATCATATTATTTGATCTGCCAAATCATCATTCTATCTAATAGTGAATTCAAACTATTAATCCTGTTTTGAATGTTTCAATATTGGAGGTGTAGGAAACAGGCTAATAAGTTGAGGCTGATAATACGTGATAATAAAAGGAATAGCTTTTTTCTCAAACACGCCTATTACTAAGAACAAAATACTTCATTTCCTCTCTCAAAACAATCCCAATAACATTAATTCCAACACGTTCAATATTAATTCAAGAGCACTTTACAAATGTATTCCAAGTTCTTGAAACTGGAACTTCTAAATACGAACTACTACTCGTACTTCTGTGAACAGTGTACCCTACTTTCCGCTTGGGAAACTAACATTGAAATATACTGCTTGGTTGCCGTTGGTTCTAAACCTAAATTTGCAAGCAATCGGACACACAAACGAAATGCAGTAGAAATAGATAGCGAATGCTGTCCGATAGCGATTCTATCCCATGGGAACGCATTCATTGTAATATAATCTAATCCGCTATCGTGTGTCGTTTCTCGAATTTCCTTAGCTGGCTCCAGATGGTAAATAGCAATAGCACTAGATCGCAGGCTGCATTGCTGGGCTGGATTCTATCCAAGATGTGTTCCTGCCAAGCTAAGCATCTTTCTGTTCTATTCCTTTCGCAGCCACCATCTCACATGGCTTGGCCGCCATTATGGTGACTTGGTGATATGGTAATGGTGACTTATTGATGACAGCTATCTGTGCATGCAAATCGTCTCTATCCCTATCTCGGATACAGAGATGGTGACTTTACAATCTACAGCACTTATTGAATTTACAATACTATTAGCCGCTAATATATTGATGGCTATAAAATAGCTGTACTGCAGCTTTATTAATGGCTGTAATAGCTGTATCCAAGACTCAAGTTTGTCGATATCCTTCAATCTTCTTCTTCTTCTTCTTCTTCTTCTTCTTCTTCTTCTTCTTCTTCTTCCTTCTTCTTCTTCTTCTTCTTCTTCTTCTTCTTCTTCTTCTTCTTCTTCTTCTTCTTCTTCTTCTTCTTCTTCTTCTTTCTTCTTCTTCTTCTTCTTCTTCATCTTCTTCTTCTTCTTCTTCTTCTTCTTCTTCTTCTTCTTCTCCTACTTCTCTTTCTTCTTCTTTTCCTTTTTCTTCTCCTATGTATTGAAGGAAAATTTAAAAGACTAAAATGTATTATATCACGTATCGGAGGTCATCGAATCTATATTTTGAGTCCTCGGAATACTATATTTTGTGAATCAATTCAAATTACTCAATTATTTGAAGAATCATTAAGATTCCTGACTTCAAGAAACGAAAAATCCGAGGTGGCTTATCGCCAGTCTGATAATTCAAAAGTTATCAGTTCGATTTCTGTTGGCTACAACAAATTTTGATCACAGATGGCCACTCCTGTCTTTTGGAGGAGACGTTAAGCCATTGTTCCCCGCTGCTTAAAAAAATAGTTACAAAAAATCACCCTACCATTACCCATGAATTGCTCAAGCCCCAGAGCTCACAAAAGAATTGTATTAGAAAATAGTTCTTGTTTTTACTCTGTTCAGAATACATAAAACCTGGTACAACATTTCATTATTTTGATTTGATTTTGAATCTAAAATCCAGGCTATATTTATGTTTGAGATTTAAAGGCGTGAAATGGGCAGAATGAAGCTTTTTTGTTAATAAAAGAATACAATTTCAATGAGATTGAATATGTGTATACTAACCAATGAGCGAACTATTCACTAAAACTATTTTTTAAATGCTTCCAGTATAGAATTGATTCATCATACATTCAATACATGTTTTTACAGCAATTCAACAGCCGTGTTTGTGAATCACGCTAATGGAGAAGCAGCATATAGATTGACACGTGTGTGAAAAAGAAAGAGACTTGAGACTCGGCACTTTTGAACTTGGAGACAGAAAATACTTGAGACAACAGCACTCAGTGCTTCTGCCTCCAGGCTACATTCGAAAGTAAACAATGTTCTACGGACGCCATCTTCCAACTAGAAAATACCAGGAGTAAATTCAAGCAAAGTATCTGCTATTCAGTGCTGAGTGGAGGAAAGATGTAAAGAGCATAAAAGGTTGAACATAAGACTTCGAGAGTTTCATGACGAAGGAATAGCGATAAAACAGACAGTGAGAGCCACGTTCTTTTTACAATAAGCGAGATTTTTATTGCTCGGTTTGGTGACGGCTGTAAAATTTCAGGAAGATAAGAATTGTGATTAGAGCCAGCTACGCCCATGCCTAGCTTGTGGTCCACTTGATGATGACTGGCTTTAAAAAATCCTCTTCAGTCATAAACATCCTTACTTAGTAGTGAGTTGGAGACTTTTAGCTATCATTGAACTCATCTTTGAATTTATCTCCTACTACTTGTCTGTTTCTGTCAAAAGAGTTTCTTATTAAAAATGCATTTTGTTTTTGTAATACTACCACATGAATGTACTCTGTACTGTAACTATTTCCAATAAAGCAGTTCGTCTCTAGCAAATAGAAATCAAATCAAACGTTTATTTATTCAACAAAAATAACCTCAATACAAAGTTGGAATCTATACAAGTAATAAAAACAATAGAAATGAAATGATAATTCTACACTACTTCCAAGTTCACAAGTTCTACTCGTACTATTCAACACTACCCTCATAAAACCTTCTCTTTTCAAGTGACATTTATATAAGTAGTGAAGTGAGCCTATATTCATCCAGATTAGAGCTAATAGCTGATGGTTATTGAAAGTTTGCCAAAGATGTGATTTTATTCCTTTTAAAACTTTCTCTCACTCATCTTGGATGAGCTTAAATTTCCATATTCAACTCCATAAGAATGTCAATTAAATTTTCAATCATAGTGGAATTTCAAATACAAATCGACTGAATAGTGAATCAATAACATCTCTTTAAAAACATGAAATCGTGAATTGAAGTTGATAATAAATTATCCATTCTGTCACCCCAACTAAACCGAATCAACCCAAACCGCCAATTTTAGACACACACATATTTCACATACACAACATTTCATGAAAATTTCAATGCAGTTTTCCATTGAGTAACGATAGTCTATTCATGCACGAAAAATATTATAATGGGTGCATAAATTTAGTGAGGTATTGGAAGGGTTCAATTTTTCAACAGATGCTGTGCTGGTAGCTTACAGAAAGCCATTAAGATAAGAAGAGGAAGTATGGGCAGGACCAGGCTTGTAGTAGGTACTCTATTGGCCACTACTATTACTAGTAGTTTGGCCCCTGTCCATTTATGGGCTTCCATTATCAGCTGTAACGGCTTGGAATATTATCGCAGAAGATGAAGCTTCGACTATAACAATATTCTATGTGCACACAACGATGTAGATCCCATTATAAAGTCAACCCCGACCCTGCACAAAATGGCGTATTACTCATAATCGGGTTGCTACTGAGTGAAGACGCCAATAATGTTCACTAATGCGAATTAAGACACGTGCTTGAAAATATAGGCAGAAGATTTAAATGTAGGTAATAATTTTTTCCGGTTTAATGAATTCAATAACCACATGATGATCTCTATTTATTCAGTTAAAATTATATGGGAGGTCCAACAAGCTTACGCCCCTAACTGCCCCTTTTCCAATTTAAAAATCTGTTTGATTCTTTGTTATGTATCACATTTCACAGTGACCAATTTTTACTCCTGAAACAAACACTAGATAAAAATTGAATATTGTAAAAGATAATATGAAAGTTCCGAAACAAAAATAGCCAAATTATCTAAATTCTTTGATAACTTTCATGTCAACGTTAAAATCACAATAATATCAAGTATATAGAATAAATAAGTAGCTCATGATTATCTAGTATCAAATTTTTTTATAGAACCATCATTGATAAACAAAAACATCCACCTGATAAAAACTTTAATGGATGATGGAAGAACTAGTCATTTAGTATTATGCTACAGGCAATTGGAGCCGACAAGAAAAAACAGATAAGATGAATTTAGAAAAGTTGGCAAAATCGAGTGAGAGAGGTGATAGGATAGGAGACTCATGAGAGGAGCATGATAGTGGGACAAGGCTTTTTACAACCCATTAAACCCAAAAGCTACCCACGGTGCATGATGCATAGTGGCTTATAAAACGCAGGCTGCCTGAATGTTGCTTCAGCTTCAACGTTGGCTATATGTGATACCAAATCATGTCCAACGCGTTGGGCCCCTCTTGTAATAGGGGGCGTTAGCCACGCTACGATACTGTATATTTTGCCGTCTGCAGGGGCACATTTACACATTATTTCTCTAGCCCAGGTTACATGCACGCTCCTGTAATGGAAAATCGTGAATAGAATGCATTTCGATCAAACCGACACGGGTCGAGCAAATTCAGTCGTAGTAAATCGGTTAACAATGCATCGTGGGATATCAGGCACTATCTATCTCATTCCGCTGTGTGAGAAAGGATGGAAATTGAATTTATAAGTTTTTCAAGTTTCCAGCGATAGCTGAGTGGTTGAATTACTTTGAACAATTAGAGACAAACATGACGAAACTCAACTACTGCGACAAGGATGATATTACCAAAGACAATTTAACTACTTAATTGTTAAATTTATAGTTAATACATGGTTGAAAATTTATTGTAAATATTGCCTTTTATATTACAAACGATCTTACACTATTTCTATAAAAATACAGAATAACAAATCCAAATAATACAAAATTACCAAAATAATACTAAACAATACACATAAAAAATCATCAAATCCTAGTCAGTACCGTTTGTGATTTTGTTTTGTTATTAAACTCTTATCAGTACCGTAGAATTTGTGTTACAGGAACAAGTGATAATTCCTGAAAATGCAGAAACCCCAAATTAAATTTTCAACAGACATAATGATTCAAACTTTGTTCATGATTGATGGCAATCAATAACTTCTGATCTGTTTCAGAAAAATAGAAGTTTTGTAATAGGCCGGGGAAAAGCCAACATACACTATATACTACAGTTTTCTAATATTCCATAAATCCGCAATTCTAGTGTACGATTTCATGTGATTCCCTTTATTTATTTATTCATTCAAGACAGTACAATAATACGTATAGTATAGGATGGAAACAGACACTATTTCCAAAACGTCTTCTCTTCCTGATTCTGATAAATACCCAGAGTGATTCAAAAAGAATACCACAACTTTAAAACTTTGTATTTAATGAAAGAAATATAATAGAACCTTCTGTTATACATCATTTTAAAGAGTAATTGAAGAAGTTTTTTTTCACTCACAAAGAAGCTCAGAGATGTTTAATATGACCCCTCCAAACACTCGAGCAATATCAACCCAAAACCTCCCTCAAACTCTTTTCACTCTCACTGTAGCATATCAGGCGTAACAGTTTGATAATCTGCTGTTATTTTTTGTTTCAAATCATCAATATCCATCCACCATTGATGATTTGAAACAAGAATAACACCAGCCATCCAAACTGTTACGCCTGACATGCTACAGATAGAGTGGAACAAGTTTGAGGGAGGTTTTGGATTGATATTGCTCGACTGTCTGGAGGAGTCATATGGAACATCTCTGAACTTGTTTGTGAGTGAAAAAAAACTTCTTTAAATACTCTTTGTAGAGATGTACAACAGAAGGTTCTATGATGTTTATTTCATAACATACAAATTTTTAAAGTTGTGGTATTCTTTTTAATCACCCGGTATATTATTAAAAAATGAAGGTTATGTTCACATTCACTGTAAATAGAATAGAATGCGAATAGAATAGAATATGAATTTCCACTGCCGAAGATAATAACCGATGAGTTATCAATTTAGAATTTTTCTATTGCCTTCTTCCAGTTTTACAAGATTTTTAAAATGTATGAAACAGGACCCAGCAGAGGCGTATAAGCGTCTCAAACAAAGAGCACTTTCTAGGATTGACAATTTACAACTGAAAGAAGTTGCTCCATATTTGTTCGAGACCATTGGTTTGCATTACCATATTGAAACGACTATATAGTCTGCTTGATTATATGCGCCAGTTACAGGCGTAGCGTTCAAACTCGAGTCAAGAGCTGAAGCGCAGTCACGGCACACATCTTGCAGGCTTCTTGTTTATCGCGGAAGACAAGACAAGAAGAGTGTCTATTGAGAAGTCGGCCGCTTAAACACACTCTTTATTTGCTGAGCTTTCAGGTCATCTTCTTTCAGCCGCTATTTGTTCGAGCGCTTTCAGCCTGAGCAACCAGCATTTCAGCACTTCAGTGAACAAACATGTATAGTCATCGTGTGTTATCAACAATATGGAATGATGATTGAAGTACCGAATATTGATGGATTCCAAGGCTTGCCTACAAAGCCATTAAGCGCTTCTCTCCAACAAATGAAAGAGAAGTTTCAAGGTTTGTCTTTGTACTCAAATTCAAAAATAAATTTATTCACAAAGTATTAAAAAACAAAATAGATACATGCATTTGAAAATATTAATGAAGAATCCCCCTACAAGACTATATGACCGTCTGTGTGTAGGGTTCTGTCTGGCTTTAAACAAAATGATGATAAGAATACTCTTGGATGCAGTGAATAAATGTGTAAAGTTAATTGGATGAGAACGATTAATTCAGGCTACACTTGGCGAGGTATGGAACTTCATAAATATGATAACAGTGGACTAATTGAAATGTACTTAGGTAGTTATGCAGCAGTATTGCACAGTTGAGAGCAGTGTGAAGGTTGAATACACATTGAATAGTAAGCATTCATGCTGTACATCGTGTGGACTGACATTTCCCCATTTAATTCAATGGGAAATTTACATAGTTTGCATGCATACTGTACATCGTGTGAACTGACATTTTCCATTGACTCCAATGGGAAATTACGATCCACACGACGTACTGTATGCATGCATACGATGCAACGCGCCTATATGCACAGTTTATGCGACTCATTTCATAGTTTAGCTGAAACAATACCAACCAAATACAGTAAATCTCACCTGATTATCATTTTACTAAGTTCGATTTGTTACAAAACTATTGAATACAGAATATTTTAAAGAAGTGGATGTTGAATTATTAACGAACACTCAATACAAATGGGTTATTCTTGTTTTAATGCATTTGTTTTAATGAGCCTGACATTTGACAAGATTTCAACCGGACAACTTGGTTTTATCGGTCAATTAACATTTAAAAGTGGCCATGAAATCTGGCCCAATCAAAAAGGACACTCATTACACCAATTCACTTAGAATCGACTGATTGACACTAAGAAGATTAGCTGCAGTGTTGATTATGCAAATCACGTTTGAGGCCCCCTCGCTGTTATGTAGATTAGACAAGTTATTATCTGGCTCTCGCTCCATAGAAGTCTGTCGAAATATGAATAACGAACGGCTTGGTTGTCTGAATGAATTACGGAACTTGTCTTGTGTTTTGATGAATGTATAGGCGTTAGAATAAAAGAGTCTTGGAACTTAAGCATGCACTAAGACTATGCATTCAAGATTCAAAATAGTTAATAATAGGCTACCATAGTTATTTCATTGAAGAACGACTCATCAGTGACTTAGGTTTAAATCAAATTCCATAATAAATAAATCTCCTGTTCCGGTCAAATTTTCTACTCAGAAAAATAATGATATTATTCTCTAATATGATGTGAAGGCCTCCTATCAAATGAATCTGAGAGAAAGCTAACCGGGAATCTTTAATCGCAAGTAGAGAAGTTACGTAATTTACTTCAAACAACTTGCAAACAAAGAAATAATTATTTTTAAGAAATTGATTCAATGATATCATTCCAACATTCTACCGTATATTTTACAATAATTTATTATCTTAATTTTCGTTTAGTACACATCTTTTTCAAGTTTTCATTATGATCATGTATTGAGCCAAATGTTCTCTAAGAATTGAGGTTCTCATATTCACACTGGTTGTTATTTATTGTTTCTCTGACAGATAATTTGACAACTTGTGAAAAGGACCCTCTAAATAATCCACTAATAAAAATCCTACTAATACAAACTTTCAGAGTATGTTATTATGCCCATAATAATTATGTATGTAAACATAATTATGATTACATTTGATTACAGATTACAATGTGATACATTATCGACATGACCTGACATTTAGGGATTGGTCAACTGTGTTCTCTTGATACAAAGAGGACAACGAAATCATTGAAAAGGAATTGGGAAATAAGGATTTACGAAGAATCCAACAACTTGCGGTTACCACACTCAATGAAAGCCTCTTAATGTATTAACTTCGAGCCAGAATCTATTAATTAATATCTTCTAATCTTAGTTCAAATTGAGTTTATCAAGATGCTTTCCACTTGCTTTTAACTGTGGATCCACGGTTAAGACTGTAAATTGAATTTGGTTCGAACTGCAGATCCACAGTTTGAATCAAGGATCTGACTTTACTGATCTCACTGTAAAGCAAGATGAGGCCACTTTGAATTGTGCATCTGCAGTTTTATTTATTTATTGTTACAATCATATACATTTCAAATAAAATAACAAACATTTTTTTCTTGCATGGGCAGAATGCCTTTGTGCAGGATAGAGCAACAATCTAAGCTTAAACTGCACCTTTGTTAAAGCTTTGTTATGGGCTACTGTCGTTCCTAGTATACACTGGGTTTAATCATTGATTTTAGATAGATTTCCTATCGTACGTTAGAATTTGTGACCAGAGATGAAGAGGCCAATCCTAGCGACATCTCTTAGAACTCAGAGTAACTAGAAAGCGTACGTGTAGACTCGAACTGGCGATGAGACAGAGAATGGGTGTGCGACCATTGAATATATATCCAAAGGATATATTATTATATTCAATGGTGCGACTTAGAGTGAGTGAGCGATCGATTGAGAGAGAGAGACGCCAGCGTCAGCGCTATCTTACCATGTGGGACAGAACTACATGGCCAGCACGATTTGATGTAACACAAAACCGTCACAAAGTTCCCTATGCCTTGACCGATCAAAAATCAATGGTTTAACTTAGTGCATTCGGGCATTTTGTCAGTTAAATCTATACTTCTGTCTCCATACAGTCTTATCAATAACATCCATGTACATGATAATCATATTGAAAACGTATGATCATGATATATATATATGATTAGATATATATATTATATATATTATATTATATATATTATATTATATTATCATACATATATGTATACGATTAGATCCTCATATCTCTATCATATCTAGTCGTTACTGTCGTTCCTAGTATAAACTTGGTTAAATCACTGAAAAGGAGAGGAGAAACTGAGTTGTATTCAATTATCTCTGGTTAAAACCTAGTTTGAACAGAAGTGGTGCATATGTCTATTTAATAAACTTGATTTTTTTAAGTTCATACTACTGTCTATGTATACTCGTATCCATAAAATCCATGTATATATTTGCACATCATTATAAAATGTGATCAATACAAAATAGTTATTTATAGATTGTGTCTCTGATCTCTCATTTCGATATCTACTGTAATTCACGTATTCTATTACTTATAATATAAGATTTTATGACGCTATTGTTTGAAGTATATTATTTATAACGTACAATATCTATGTGGCTTTTGTGTCTTTATATGCATGTACTGGATTGTCATCTCCAGGATGGAGGACAACCAGTGTTGGAGGAGCGTATCTTAACGAGTCGAGTCGCTGATGGAAGGATAAGGGATGAGAGTCGGTCGGATCCCCCGTGGAGAAGTCTCTTCAAGGATGGGGGAAGCGGCTCAAAAGAGATGTTGATGAGCGCTGAGTAGGAAGGCAGCGGCAGCGGCATTGTGGTCAAGAGCAGTTGTCAACAGGCCTTTGTGTTGTTCGACGCGGCAACCAATGGAAACATGATTGCAGCAGGCTCCGAGGGGGGGGGGACACGCCAGTGTGAATCTCCTTTGAAAAGTTGACACGATACAAGGGAAGCTATGTCGAGTGCAGCAAGAGCTGCAGCAGCAGCAGCAGAAGCAGCAGCTCTTGATTACGGGATACGCTCTTCTTCTCCACTCACGACCAGACACTTAACACATTTACACACACATTCAACAATCATTGATAGATAGAGAACAGTGATCGTTTACATTGATTGCAACGGCATAATACTAATCAAGTCCATGTAACTTTGGTCTGCAACTTAAATCAATTCAATCCGAATTCTGTTTATTCTTTAAAAAGCATTCAACAGTCACTGTTGATAGAGAGCAGTGAACGTTCACACTGAATGCAGCGACATAATAAGAATCAAGCCCATGGAACTTTGTTCTGCAATTCAATTCAACTCAATCTGAATTCTGTTATTCTACAAAAGATACAGTGAACATTCCTTTTTTGTCATAAACTTCAAGAACATCATTATTATCATTAGAAAGAATTACTTTAAATTGATTGCCAAGAATTAAAACAGATTTATGTTATCTTAAGTTGAAAAATGTGTTTTCTTATTCTGATTCAAAATAGAATATTCACAAGAATAATTATTATTATTCTATCAGGGAAGACTATGAACAAAAACAATTTTGTATTAACTATCAATAATCTTAGTTCGCGATTCAAATTGAAATCAAAGAAAAAATAATATTGTTCATGGGACATCGAAGGGGTTTTAATTTTAAATGAATTAAGTTCAACTTTGAAAATTCACCTTTTGTGTGTGGGGGAAGTACTGTGTCTCACAGCAAGTTTTTATCATGCAAAAGAATGGTATTCAAAGCAAGGGCAGCGGGGAAGTCAGCAAAGTGCTTTGTTTCCCAGGGAAGCCGAGAATGAGAGAATGCTAAGCCCTTTTCACCTCTCTCACCCGTTCTTGTATTCTGTTTTGAATCCTATTATAAAGGCATTTCCCTCACATTAAACTCATCTTAATTCTCCAACTTCCCCTCGCAACTTGCTGTGAGCTGTGAGGACCCGATCTCAACGCTGTTGGGGTCTTTGCTGAAACAATAATTGGCTTTGTGACTACCACAACATAGAGATGAGAATGGACCTCAGTAACTGCCTAAAATATTTATAAATTGAATGATAAGGGTTCGGAGGCTCTCAATTTGATGGATGATAATAATATTATTGAAGAATATTATTCGAGTATAATATAGAATCAGTAAGATTGAATAGATTATGCATTAGGCACGTGGAGACCAAGGAGATATTGCAGTTTGGGTTTAATTGAACATGAGATGTATCAGCTGATAAAGTTTGGTAACTGTTATGTTGAGTTGCATCAACTGGGATCAACTTTTTGAGTAATCATCTCTATGATATTTTGCGACTAATGTTTGAGACTCAGCCATTGGAAAACAGTGTACTGTAGAACAGTACACAGTATAGAGTACACTGTTCTGAGATAGAAAGCTTGATTACGTTGGTATCGGTTATGTTGAAAACGATAGCGGAAACGATGACAATTGAGAACAGCAGCAAAAACGAAAGAAAAACAAAATGAATTGAAACCCAAGTTAGGAAGAAACAGAGAATATCCAAACAATAAGAAAAGATAATACATCAAAAAAATAATTGAAATAACAATACTGAAAATTGAAACGACAACCAACAAAGTGCGATGCAGCGACGAAACTCACAGAGGCAGCGGCTACGCAGAACACATCCGCAGCCGGTCAAAGCTAACCTAAAAATCAAAGCATTGCAAACGATTGCATTATAAGGTAAAATTGAATTATATATTTCCTTACGTCCCTATATTGCACTTTAGTCCCTAGATGCTCAAATTACTATTATCTGTTGAAGGATAATACTTTTGGACATTAAAAATATTGCACAAATGGGTCGAAGGAAGTCGGGTGGGTTTTGACAGTGGAATGACAGAGTCAGGTGTTATTCGACAGGAATTCTTTCAATATGAAAGATGATTTTTCGCTGGTGTTGATGTCCACAGCTCATGACTAGAGCGTGTGTGAAGGGGTGGAAGGAGATGAAAGACGGAATAGGTGGCGTACTCCTGACCGGTACTGAGAGGTCTGAGAGATGCTGAATGCTGATAAAGTGATACTACTATTTGATTAAACTTTATTATCATCATCATCATCCTCATTTCTGAATACTCTTATCATTTTTAATTATTATCAAAATTGATTTCTTACTAATCAATTTTAATAGTTATCAATTTGTGTATGAATATAATCTGGAAACATATTTTAGTTACTAAAACGTTTATATTTGTTCTAAATCACTCTGCATAATTTCCCTATTGCGTTATTGTATTTTTGAGCAAGTGAAATAAAAAATATTCTGTTCTATTCTATTGTTTGGCATTGATATAGACCTGACGTCGTATTTGCAATCATTCTGATGGGACAAACTTAATAAGCAATGATTATTTGATTTTTTTTACACTGCAGTATTTTCATTACACTGCATTACAACTGCACTACACTGCAGTTGTTCATTACTCTAACAACATCGATTAATTCAATCACAAAATTAATATTCTATGCACTTCCTGAGATTCTGATCAGAGTATTCATTTTCAAGCCATTTAGGATATCCTGTCCCTATTGGCTCAATCATAAAATTCTAACATGCCTAATTAAGTTCCTAATACGTCAATATCTTTGACATATTGCATGTATTGCATGACAAATTGCATGTACCTTCAAATAAAGATTCACATTATAAATATAGGTGCACCATTAAACATGCGCCTTATATTGTTGAAGTGCAGTGATTTTGTTAAAAATGTCTTCTCTGGTTACACTTATCATTTTTCTGGGCTTTGCGACTTTCGATTGTTTTGCTCTTTGGGAAGAAATAGCGGTTAGTTGAAGATTAAATGTTTTTTTAACAATGTTCACTTTAATTTTACGTTTGCAACTTCATCTTTTCTCTTTCTTGCACTTTGTAATTACTTTTGGTATTTCCTTACAATTAAAACGAACGAATGTTAGGTTTATCAAGTAGTATTTCATGAGTAGTAGTCTCTAAAGATGTTTAATCAAGCCTCATGTGTGACTTTTTTCAACAATCTGACTTCCTTATCAATAGTGAATACAACCAGAATGACGTTGAGAAGTCACAACTATTCACATGAGGATTGCCATCTTGTTATCAGTCTTTAAAACTCATAGATGAGACAATACATAATTTAGCCAATCAGGTTTAGCTAACAAAGAAGAAACTAGGAAAGTTCCTCTCTCATTGAAAAAGCATTAGTTTCTGAACTGTTCAATGTTTGAAAATGATTATATAATTCATGGACTGCAGCCAAATTCCTGAGTTATTAAAATAATCTATATTCAGCCATTGAAACACTCCATTTTGTAATAATAATTGGGAAAAATAATGAGAACTTCAATAGAAGTATATGTTTTTGTGAAGAATAAAACTGAAGCATGGTAATTAGGTAAATACGTGTTTTGACTTTTAGACTGGTTTTCCAGTCTCTCAACTACTTTTTCTGAGATTAAATTGATATTTTCCATCCAGGGACCCTATGATATCACTTTCAGCCACCTTGGTGAGTGCGAGAAGAAAGGCCCTATCAATCTGTTTCAAAACATGAAATTTGGAAAGATTAATCGGACACATTTCTCTTACACTGGTCTCCTGGACGTCGGAGTGGATGCTGATGATAGTGTAAAGGTACGTACAGGGTAAATGAATTGGATTCTCAATAAATACTTATTCTCCAAATACTATGATAAACATTGATAGCAATTACAAAATACACAAAATAAACTAGCGTTATATCGAACCTGTATAACCACCAAATATTTAATTACAGGACTTTATGGAATTCTCCATAGTTTTAATAGAACAGTCATACTTGATATTAATCTTTAGTATGAGGATTTCAAAATTACCAAATTGTAAATGATATCATAGAATTAGAAAGGTATTCGAACAGATTTCAATTCAAAAACTGTTAACGGAACTTTCTCATCGATCGTGACCTTCACAATTAGGCCTATCCTAATTTGTTTCGTTATATTCAATTATTGGTGGCGTTTCCTCACTCTCCTGTTTCTAGGTATCAAGTTTTATGAATATTAGCACAGAGAACAGATTAGAATAGATTTAAATAGATAGTTAAATTTTGTGACCAGAAATCAAGGGGCCGATTCTAGAACTCAGAGTAACTGGAAATCGTAACTGTGAACTGGCAACTGGCGATGAGACAGTGAATGAGAGCGAGTGAGCGGTCGATTGAGAGAGGAACGCCAGCGTCAGCGCGATCTTACCGCCCGACACATGAACTACGTGGCCAGCACTATTTGACAGCACAGAAAACCGGATCACAGTTCCCTATTCCTTGAACGATCTACAAGACTAGAGAGTATCGCTTCTTCATGGTATAAGCACAGACAACACTATATAACACTGTATAGTTAGTCTATGGTATAAGGTATAGGAATAGGAACAAGTTTAAGTTTATACCTATAAGCTTTTATTGGTGGGGTTTCCCCATTCTCCTGTTTTAAAGTATTAAGTTTTATGAGTATTAGGTATAGGTTCAAGTTTATATAAGCTTTATAGTGTATTTATAGCTTGTTTAAGTATTCACGTATAAATTTTAAAGTATTAACTGTCGTCAGATGTTGACACCGCTATTCGAGGTGCCCCTGCCCTAAGGGGTGTGTCATCTAAAGGGGATATGTTTCCTCCAACTAGTGTTAAGGAATACTAAATGATCACCACATTTTACAGGTAATCTCACATTTTTACTACCATCCGGTCATTTTTACTGGATTCCACTGTAAACAAGTTACAATCGATATTTTAATTGGAGACTCGATGTTTGCAGGTGCGAGTGGTTGCTTCGAACAAGGGCACAAATGGCAGATACAATAATGTTCTTGATATCCAGTACAAAGTATGTGAATTGGTCAGAACGTTTGGCATGGAAATTGTAAAAAGCGTTTTCGAGCACTGCAACCAGACATTTGAGTGTCCAATAAAAAGGGCAAGTATTGCGAAGATTTAAAATATTGCAAAATCATATACTAAATTTGATGTCCCCGGAATATTATCAAATATTTGCTCAGAACCCACTTCCAGTTGATATTGGAATAAATTTTGAGCAGCGATTAAAGAACGCCTAAAAACATTTCTTCAAATCAATGTCATTATTGTTCATTTCGTCATTCTTTCCAATTTCTCGGATTTAATAAACTGAATAAAAACGCAAGAATGAAGAATAGAAATTGAATCAAGTTTGATTAATAAATAGGATATTGTTTTCCGGATAATGCCAAACATACTGGTATAATGAAAGGACTCATTTCTTCATCTGATGTGAACAAAACATTAAATTGAAGGGCTTAAAGGCATTTTAAGGGCAAATTAGAATCTTTGTTATTGGAAGAATGACATGGCCAAGAAGAAACATAGGCTCACTTTGGCAGCGTTTCTACAGCAAAGTATGTTGAAAAATGGGAAAAATAATATTATAATAGATCTTATTTGATATTAATGTATAATGAATCAGATTCCTGACAATCATCTTAATTTAATAATATTGTTAAATTTAGTATTATACATTATGTGATAATATACTATTTTAACAACGTACAAAATTTAATAATGCTATGAATACAATACTATTAGCGTTACTATATTACAGTATACTATATAGCGTTATACTATTAGTTTCACTATAAGTCTGGGGCACTGAATTTTCGCTTGAATGTTTGTGATTTGTGTTCTTTTCACAGTTCACTTGCGAAATGAAAAATTGGGTTTTGATCTATGATTTCCACAACATTCCTGCACTTCCATACGGCGATTACAGAGTTGACACTTCGATTTTCAAGATGCGTCAATATAATAGGAAGGAGCTGATTTCATGCACCAGATTCTATGGTGTGGTCAGCCCGAAAATGCCAAAAAGTCTCATCAAGAACAGCATGATCAATAACAAACCAATAACATAGAGATGATAGTCAAAGAAAAATGCATTGTTGTGAGTTGATAAAAAATACACTCTGATTGTTGGAGATCCGTTCTTGTTTTCAGACCTAATTACCGTTCAATACAAAAATGAAACTTCGAATTGGAGACTTTGTTATAAAGTGCGATTTTAATGTCTTACAATTTTATCTCACTGATTCTGAGTCCATGCTTGTAAGTCCAGTCAGTCATAGCGTCAAGGTCATGGTTCCTTTTGTCAATAACATATTAATATCCATGGACAAGGACAATCACATTCTTCCGACACTCAAGTCATTGAATAGATATCATTCAAAAGGATATTATTTTATATAAAAGGATATATATTCAATGCTCAAGCATAGAAGTGAGAGAAGGGAGAGAGAAGAGAGAGAATAGGATAGAATGACTACCTTTATTTTTGCTCAGCAGGACAAAGTAAGGGTGCAGTCCGCCCTCTCTCACCCTAAGAGAGAGATGGAGAGTGAGGGAGAATTACATTGGAAAGGGAAATTCTGCTCCAGTCTGGTATGGATGGAGAAACTAAACGCATAATGCATGACACAGTAACTCATCCTGATATGATGCTGGTCTTGTCTTGACTTATCTGCAGATATCGAAAACGTATTTTGTTTTATCCAGACTAGATCGGAACAGAAATTCAGCTTCCAATATTGGTCTACATTGCGATTGGGCATCGGTTGTGACATAGAGTACTGAAACGAGTGTAGAGACAAATGTATTACTTTTTGTTTTGTTCAAGTACGCACTTAATTTATGATATACAAGGATATTATGTATGCTTCATTTATGATACAAATAATGATAAGAATTTGGGAGAGTAAAGTTTTTGAATCAGATCTGACTGTCATCTGTACAAAATGTTTTTGTTGTTTCAGTAGTTGATCCTGATTTCCTTGGACATTGACTTTCGCTATTATTAAACAATAATTTTATGCAGATTTTGGGAAATGATATTGTTCCGATTTCGAGATTCCTATAAGATTATCAATAAATCAAGAGAACTCTGATAAAATTAAAACAGGAAATCATCACGAATATCCTGTTTATTATTGCATATCCTCATAAGGAAGATTCATCATGCATGTTCTGTGATTTGGCATGAGCGTCGTTTTTATTATTTTATAGCATTATTTTGTGCATATTGTTAATGGAGTCCATGTCATTTGATGAATTTCTCAAAAGCTGGAAAAGTGGGCACAATGATTATTCCAATAAAATATTATATTTTTCTTTGCTTATTGGCCTTGCAAGCAGCTGCTCTTTGGGAAGAAATAGCGGTAAGTTGTTGAAGTACTCATGAATTTTATTTTTTATAACTTATAACAAACTCGTTTGAAAATTAGGCTGTGTAAACTCTATATTTATTTTGTGAATCCAACTCTTCATATTATTTGACACTATTTTCGGGATTTCTAATAATCCAGTAAATATTATTATGTCTTTACTATTCTGTTGATTACTTTTTGATGGTGTCTGGGTTTAGTGATATCACTTTTCAATTCACACTGAGATAATCTCTTATCGAAGAGGTGACCATTGAATGTTGTAACTTTCAATCTAAAACGCAAAAAATAGCAATTGAGTCTGTATCGAAAAGCTAAGAATCAGGGGATCTCTGTCAGGGGATTACTATGACATCATAGTCAACTATCATCAAATCTTTATATTTGTTGCTTTGTTTTCTTTCAGTACATTCAAATAACTGGAATCTCACAAAGCAGTTCCTTTGGTAATGTTATTTCTCTTGCAAAAATATATGGGTGTTTACATGCTTCTAAACTTTGTTTTCCAGGGGCCTTATAATATTGCTCTACGGCATCTTTCTCAATGTGATAAGAGTGGATCAGCTAACGTTCTTGAACCCATGAAAGCAAGAAAATACAATCGGACACATTTCGCCTACACTGGTCTTATAAATGTAGCGGTGGGGTTTGATGACAACTCAAATGTGAGTTATAATTAACTACTTACTAGATGCACAAATTAGTTATAATGGAACTGTAATTTTTACAAGCCACAAAAAATAATTAATAACTGCAAGATGCAACTCCCAATAAACATATTTTGTATACTTCTAATTTCATCTGTTTAACTTCGAAATGGTATCAGAAGAGTATTGTCATACCTACAAAAATTTTCACTGCTCCATGCCAGTTCTCTATTGTCATCGTGTGACAAGATGAAATTGAGATAAGATGTATAAGATGTATTGGCTGATAGGTTAGATTACCCGATTACCCGAAAAACAGCCAAATGTCATCTGGCAACGCTGGGCTGCTGACTGAAGTCAGATAGCAGTTGCTCCGTGAGCACACGGCCTCTAATAACTTGTTAGAAACTTTTGTTATCAACTCCGGTGTAAACGCAGCTTTAATATGCATATGCGACTCTAAAAATCCTAGACCAAAGGCAGAATTGCCAACTCTGCGCGCCTGAATAAAAAAAAAACTGTAAAAAATTGTTATTCCAATATCTTATTTTTTAGGTTAGGCTATACCAGTATTCTATTTGTTGCTATAGTTCACATAAGTGGCATTCTTTACAATGTTATGTTTTGTTATAACACTTGTATAACTTGTATATTCGTTATAATACTCGTAGCCTACTAGTCAAATTTATTACGCTAGGCTAGGGATTATGCCTATTATTGTTCACATCGTTGATCATTGGCAACAGCCACCACCTCAACTCCCCACCCACTTCTCGATAAAGCAAGTCTTTTCACGCGATGACTGTAGGGTGTTGTAGCGGTTCGTCCGAGTAGCAATTCGTCCGACAGCTATGTCGGACACTACCATAGAGGAGGCCATGACACTACCCATGGACACACTAAATCCATGCAGTACGGATCGAGGTATTACAAGGGAAAATACAAGAACTGGTAAATACCAAATCATTAGTGAGTACAGTATGTGATTGACGCATCATAAATCATAGTGACTTCTTGTTAGTGGGGCTCAATTAGTTAATCTTGAGAGTTATATCTGACAATACGACTTTATTGATTTTTTCTAGATAAGAATCCTTGCATCAAACAAAGGTACCAATGGTCGGTACAATAATGTCATTGATTTTGAAATGAAGTCCTGCGATATTATAAGGAAATTTGGCATGATACCTGCAATGAGTGTATATAAGCATTGCAACCGCACATTCAAGTGTCCTGATAAGAGTGTAAGTAGGCTATATTAAATTGGCAATTCCAATTCATATGAAGAATTTGTAGAGTTGATATATTAATGTTGACATTGTGTCTCCTTAATTGAAAATACAAGGTATCAAAATAACAGTAGGAAATACATAATACAGGTTCAAATAATATTTCTTGAAATGAATAAAATATAGGTTGTCAAATTTAATGAAAAAACGGTAAGGACCCAATACGGCCTTAATGCGATCGTAATGCGATCTGTATGCATATTATCTAATGAAAAAGAGATCATACACTTTTGAAATTTGGAATATAATATTTTCATATACAGAATGTTCTTTGAAATAGACCGACAAACTTCAACAAGGCAACTGGCAACAACAAGTTTCCAAGTCATTTCAATCTAAAATTTCAAATGCCCGCTATTTTGAAATCTTTTGTCAGATAATGTTACTTAATTTTTTCATAGCAGACCTTCTTCAAACATGCCAAATTCAACAAAATTATTCAATCTTAAACCATTCTGGTGACAAAAAATAGAATTGAAAAAACAAAATGGCAACTAGGTGGCAAACAAAGAGTTTTAAGTAGCCTACACACTTTCAATCATGACGGCAAACCTGACCGATATTGTCTTGTTTGCCGTCAGGATTGAATATGTGTAGAGAATATGTATTAGAGCGGAAGTTCCGACTGATTGTGTTGGAAGTCTGAGGGAAAGCACTCTAGACATCCCACTGTCGGGGCGGAAGTGCTATTGTTCTCCAGTCAGGTTTGATCATATAGTTAGCACTGTTTGCTGTTTGCCTGTTTCCTGACAAATAAACACACCCGATACAGAGTCTACGCTCAGACTGACTGATGTCTGCATTGAAAGTGTGTAGCGCGCCACCCTAGCAATCCGTTGGCCTTGACGGTCTGAGACAACAGTCTGGGTGGAATGTGTGTAGAGGACGATTCTGACAGTTTAGCGCAGACTAGACTGTCCGCTTTTCCGTCAGGATTGAATGTTTGTGGGACCCATGTTTACTTTAACTTTTCTCCTCATTTCAATGTCAGAAAACCGCTCACGAAGTTTGTCAGTCTATTTTAGAAACACTCTGTTTAAAGTAAGAAGCCTAATAATTTTAAACATTGGGGGTTTAGTCGAATTATTAAGATACGTTCCAAGCGAAAAAATAGGCACTATCACTTGAAACGCATGTTACAAAGAAGTAATTGTAAGACATTAGAGAAGCGTGATATTTAACAACATTTCAGAGGACTAATCCAGTATATTGAATCTTTGATAGAATCAGTAGAGGAGTATTCAAAGTCCTCAGAAGAGGAGCTCCGTTGCGAAGCACCAAGTGCCAAGTTTTGGTGGAGTGTCAATTACTGGAATATTTACCCTGTTTTGTTATTGAATAAGAAAACAAAATCCTCTTTGAATGTCATTATACAGTAATATTATAACGTCATCATTCCTCAACAGTTCACTTGCAAGTTGGATAATTGGATTATGGATTACAGTCTCCAAAACATACCTGCTCTTCCTTACGGCGAGTACAAACTGGATTTGTTACTAATCAAGATAAAACCTTTTGGTAAGAGGGAGCTGATATCCTGTGTCAGATTCCATGGAATAATTACTCCAAAAATTCAAAACCCCTCTAGCATTAACAATACAAAGACGTAATGTTTTTAAATTTTGTTTCTTATCAGTTTCATTGTTTTGAATTGGGATGAATAATCAATAATCATTCATATACTACATTCAAGGGGTTCTCTTTATTGATTCCAATGGTTTTAGAATATAAAATTTGAGAGTCATCAAGAAGTCCCTCCGCAGTGAAATATAAATCACTCTCAAACAAGTTATTTATTGAACAACAATGAGTTATTAGAATTAACCTGAAATTCATTGCAGTGAATGTTGAAATCGCTTTCTTTGGTGTTGATTACCACACAATATTGAAGTTTTGTGCCGTTCCTTACACAATATACCACAATAATATTCATCTACTGCGGACAGACTCTAATGATCTCCCTGCGTTTCTGGATACATAAAATAATTTTGAAATTAATCTACGACTTATTTTTTCCAACCATTCCTACCTACTAATTCTATAATAATTTTTTTTCTGCTAACAGGCCTGGGTCATAATTTCCAGGTAGAATGGGAATCGATCTCATGACCAGAGAGGCAATATTTTTGATATAAGATATAAGGCAATATCTTTTTTATAAGTCCATTCAGTAGGTATAGTAGTTTGTGGTATGCAGTTTGAAAAATCTGAACACATTGATAACATCAATATGAATAATAAATAACAGAGGTTCAAGGACAGATACCTGAGGAACGCCCCTCTCAACAATACTGTACACTAATGAATTTTATTTTACCGACTGACAGCGATTACCTAGGTAAGAGCTGAACCATTGAACCACTTGAGCAGATATTACCAAGTTCCTAAGTTATTTTATAAGCAGATATTACCAAGTTCCTAAGTTATTTTATAAGCAGGAGGTGGTGGACAGAAATTAGAATAGATTAGATTATTCACTTTATCCATGAATACTACAAAATGTAGATGCTGGATTCCTATATCATATTATTGGTAAAATTGACTTATTCCCTTTTATCCGGAGTCCGTCCAAATAAATAGTAAATAAACCTATGTGCTTGAACTAAAAAATGATTTCAGGATTAATTTGATTGATTGAGCAAAGCATAAGTCTTTGGAGAATTATTTGATTACATCAAAGACAATCTACTTATAGTTTCTTATCGTCTTTGATTACACAGATATAATATTCAATAATATACTAACAATATTACATGATTATGCTGTATCCATATGAAACGGCGGAATGTGGTCATACAAAAATTTCGTTTATTGGTCCCATAAACACTCATCCGTAGAAGAGAGAGATGGAGTGAGACAGAGAGATAGAGAGAGAGAGAGAGAGAGTGTGTGATACATTGGAATGGGAAATTCTGTTCCAGTCTAGTATGGATTGAGAAAATAAACGCATTGCACGGTACCTTCTCCTGATCTGAAGCTGGTCTTGTCCAAAGTTACTTACTATACAGAAGGTTGTCTCAGTCCCGTAAAGTGTGTGTAGACAGTAGCCACCCCGTCACTGACGTCACATGCCGATCAGTATGTATAATTTCTACAATTTATACTAATGAAAACAGTTTACGTCGTGAGTTATAATATATTTATTTATTTTCCTGTCTCCACTCACTGGGTTCTTTCTTTTAAGAGTCAGTTTTTCGTTTATAAACTTCATTCTTCATAGAATTCTTCATTCTTCAGTCTTTATAGAATGTTACCGCAGGGGGGTAATACTACCCGGGGTTTGGCGATCCTCCGGTTTCCTGAGCAAGTGGGTATGGTTGTGTGTGGTTTCTTAACATTCTCTAGGGCTTGGCGTTTTAACATCTTCGGACTAGTCAAGCCAATAAACCACACCCACCATATCTGCGAACGCCATAGCGGATGGCTTTTGGCAATAACAGCTGCCACTCTCTTTCTCTTCAAATATGAGTCTTTCTTGGGGTATTGGTGATCGTTTGAGATTGGCATCGCATGGTTCATTATTGTCTCTGCAAAATTAAGTGTAAAGTTAGCTCGCCTCCACTTGGTGCACAATAAAGTTAATTGAGCTAACGCATATAGGCGGTCAAATAAACGTACCTACGTTCTCCTGACCATAAGACACAACTGTAGGATATAATAATTTGACAGTATTCAAATTATGCACACAAATATACTCAAAAGTCCTTATCAGGATACCAGACCTTCTGTCCGAATTTGCCACCTGAACATAGAAAATATAAGTCACTCTAAAAGCCAGTATTTATCAAAAATTTTAAAACAAGACAATATTGATCTGGTTGCAATTCAGGAAACACACTGTGGCACTGAGGAACAGCTGAAGAAAAGAGGCAGGATACCTGGATATGATCTACTTGGTGCTACATACCATAATGTATACAGTGTTGCTACTTATGTGAGATGCAATGTGGAGAATGCTGCTCTTGTCTCCACCTCATCTATCAATGATATTCAAATTGTTGTGGTAAAAATAGGAAATATTACAGTGTCCAATATTATTTACAAGCCACCAAACACCGCATGGCCAGCTGCAGTGATTCCAATACAACCTCACCCTGCAGTATATGTGGGTGACTTCAACAGTCACCATGAACAGTGGAAATATAGGGACTGTGATGCAAATGGTGAAGCAGTGGTGAAATGGGCTGAGGATGAGAATCTTAGTCTGGTGTTTGATGCTAAAGATTGATTCACTTTCAAATCAGCAGCATGGAGACAGGAATATAATCCAGATCTTTGTTTCACCTCAAGTGATCATAGAGACCAACCACTCCCAGTCAAACGTAAGGTCCTCTGCGACTTCCCACACAGCCAACATCGACCGGCTCTCATAGAAATAGGCCATCAGATCCCACTTGTGACGTCGACACCTCACCCGAGATGGAATTTCAAAAAGGCTGACTGGGAAAGATTTGCAGTAGAGTTGGACAAATGCCTGGGATGGATACCACCTACTAGCAAGAACTATCACAGATTTATTGGGGCAGTTACAAGCACTGCTAAAAAGTGCATCCCAAGAGGATACCATAAAGAATATATTCCAGGATGGTCTCAAAATAGTGAAGACCTATACAAAATATTCTTGGAGACTGGTGAGCAGGAGGTGGCAGACGAGCTGCTCCATAGCCTTGATGATGCTAGGAGACAGAAATGGCAGGAAACGGTTGAGAGTATGAACTTCCAAACATCAAGCCGACAAGCATGGACTCTTCTGAGGAAACTGGGAAGTGGAACATCCATGCAAAGACAGCAAGCAGGTGTCTCAGCAAATGCCATAGTGTCTCACATGGTAGCTACATCTAGAGCAAAGGTAGACAAGACACATACAACACAAATAAAGCCTGAACTTAGACAGCTGAAAAGAGAGACAGGAAGTCTATATAGTCATCCTATCACACCAGAAGAGATCGAATTAGCACTTAAACATGTGGCTCCTGGAAAAGCACCAGGCTTTGACAGCATAAACCCAGAATTCCTCATAAAATGTGGAAAGTATGCAAAGGTGTGGCTGGCTAAATTCTTCACAGATATTATGCAAACTGGCAATATACCCGAGGAGCTAAAGCAGTCAAAGATTATAGCAATCTTGAAGCCAGGGAAACCAGCAAACTCACCTAAGAGCTACAGACCGATTGCATTGTTGTCAGTGACTTACAAATTACTGGAAAGGATAATTTATAACAGAATCTGTCAGAAAGTATTTGAGGCAATACCTATTGAACAAGCTGATTTCAGACCAAACCGAAGCTGTGTTGACCAAGTTCTTTCACTCACAACATGCATTGAAGCTGGGTTTCAAAGGAAGCTGAAGACCTCTGCTGCATTTATTGACTTATCAGCAGCATATGACACTGTCTGGCAAGAAGGTATGATTTATAAGCTCCTCAAAGTGATCAACTGCAAAACAACAGCTTGTCTTTTAAATAATATGCTGAGTGATAGAACTTTCAAAGTCATCATTGGATCTGATACTAGCTCACAAAGGAAACTTAAGAATGGCCTGCCTCAGGGGTCAGTGCTTGCCCCACTCCTATTCAGCCTATATATTGCAGACATGCCCGAAACAATATCTAAAAAACATGGGTATGTTGATGACTGGGTGTTAACAGTAAAATGTAGGTCATTTGAAGAGTCAGAGAAGATCCTCACAGCTGACTTGGAAAATCTGGGGAAATATTTTCAAAGATGGCGCCTCCAACCAAATGCTAGTAAAACCAAAGTTTCATGTTTCCACCTGAACAACAAAGATGCTAATAAGGAGCTCAGAATTCGATTTGAAGAAACATTGCTTAATCACAACAAAGCACCTAAATATCTGGGTGTGATACTTGACAGAACTCTTTCATTCAGGGAGCACCTAACAAAAACAGCAGAGAAACTGAAAACTAGGAACAACATTATTCAGAAGCTGTGTGGAACTTCATGGGGAGCTTCAGCCTCCACATTGCATTCATCAGCCCTAAGCCTTGTGTTCTCAGCTGCTGAGTACTGCGCGCCAGTATGGCTGAATAGCTCTCATATTCAAAAATTTGATGCTCAACTGAATAACTCCATGAGAATGATAGCCGGCGTAATTAAATCCACACCCACAGAATGGCTCTCAGTGCTGAGCCACATCCCACCTCCCAAACTCCGATGGATGCATGCCCTCATAAGAGAGTACAAAAATATTGAGCAAAACAAAGAACTGCCAATACATGAGGATGTAGAAGATGCCAACCAAAGCCGCCTAAAATCTCGAAAGCCTCCAACCAGAACAGCACTAGTTGCCACAGAGGGAGATTTCAACATAACTGAGGCCTGGCAACAGGAGTGGGGTGCAGGGCGAGGCAATTTCCCATGCATTACACAAACACCACCAGGTTTTGAGTTGCCATGCAGGCTTTGGTCAGGGTGCAAACCCAGCATGGCAGATGTGTATATGCCATGCTCAAATGGGGGAAGGCTGAATCACCGCTTTGTGGGTGTGGCGAGGTGCAAACAGTGAGGCACATTGTCAAGGAGTGCCCCAGGACTGCCTATGAGGGTGATACCTATGATTTCCTGATGGCCACACCAGATTCAATTGCTCATCTAAATGCACTGAATGTTTGCCTCTAACATTGTTTTTCCTCATATGAGTTTTTTTTCTTATCTTATTTCATCTATTGACATGGAACAGCTTTTTGTTCTATATTCACGGGAGAGATATATTATAGAATATATGAGTGCATAGGGAGTTGTGTCTTGCCATACGCTATAAAAATATAGAATGTTTGGGAACCTGTAATGGCGGATTGGGCTCTATGACGTCACACTTATACTCTCAATAGCAGCATTCAGTGTCTCAAACCACTACCACCTAGAGTTACACTAGGTGTAGCTCTAGGTGGAAGTGACCCACCTGTGAGGTCTGAGCATGATGTCATGCGCCAAGTTATGTGCGCATGCAACTCAGACAAACTTCTGTATAGTAACATTGGGTCTTGTCTGGTCTTATCTTCAGAAATCAAAAACATATTTGTTTTCTCCATACTAGACCAGAACAGAAATTCAGCCTCCAATATTGGTCTACATTGTCATTAGGCATCGGTTGTGAAAGGGAGTATAGAACAGAGTGTAGAGAAAAATGTATTAGTTTTTTGTTTTGGTCAAGTACAGATTTAATTTATGAAATACAAGAATATTATGTATGCTACATTTATGATACTAATAATAGTAATGAGAATTTGGGAGAGTAACGTTTTTGAATCAGATGTGAGTGTTATCTGTGCAGAATGTTTTTGTTGTTTCAGTAGTTGATCGTGATTTCCTTGGACATTGACTTTTGCTATTATTTTAAACAATAGTTTTATGCAGGTTTTGGGTAATGATATTGTTCCAATGTCGAGATTCCAATCAGTTTATCAATTAATCAAGAGAACTATTCTAAAAATATAAATTTCAACCAAATCACGGATATCCTGTTTATTATTGCATAGCTTCATTTTAAGAATGATTCATCATGGATTCTCTGTGAGTTGGCATGAGCATCGTTTTTATTACTTTATAGCATTAATTTGTGCATATTGGTCAGAAGTCCATGTCATTTGATGAATTTCCATAAGCTGAAAAAGTAAATTATCTGGGCACAATGATTATTCCAATAAAATATTATATTTTTCTTTGCTTATTGGCCTTTCAAGCGGCTGCTCTTTGGGAAGAAATAGCGGTAAGTAGTCAAAGTACTCATGAATTTCATTTTTATCACACTCATTTAAAAATTAGGCCGTGTAAATTCTATATTCATGTGAATCCAACTCTATTTATTATTTGACACTATTTCAGGAAGTTCTTATACTCCAGTAAATATTATGATGTCTTTACTATTCTGTTGATTACGTTTTAATGGTGTCTGGGTCTAGGGATATCACTTTTTAATTCACACTGAAATAATTTCTTATCAAAGAGGTGTCCATTGAATGTTGTAACTTTCAATCTAAAACCTAAAAGGATAAATAGCAAATGAGTGTGTAGTGAGAAGCTAAGAATCAGGGGATCTCTTTCAGGTGATTATTATTACATCATATACTATAACCAGCTTTCATATTTGTTGCTTTGTTTTCTCTCTGAACATGAATTTTAATTCAAATTACTGGAATCTCACAAAGCAGTTCCTTTGGTAATGTTATTTCTTCTTCAAGAATATCTGGGTGTTACATGCTTCTAAACTTTGTTTTCCAGGGGCCTTATAATATTGCTCTACGGCATCTTTCCGAATGTGATAAGAGAGGATCAGTTAACATTTTAGAGCCAATGAAAGCGAAAAAATACAATCGGACACATTTCACCTACACTGGTCTTATAAATGTAGGGGTTGATATTGATGACAGTTCAAAGGTGAGTTGATGGATGATAACTAGAATTATACTGGTGTGATAAGATGAAATTGAGATAAGATGTATTGGCTGACAGGTTAGATTACCCAATTACCCGAAAACAGCCAAATGTCATCTGGCAACGCTGGGTTGCTGACTGAAGTCAAATAGCAGTTGCTCCGTGGGCACACGGCCTCTAAAAAGTTTTGTTATTAAATCTGGTGTAAACGCAGCTTTAGTATGCATGTGCGACTCTGAAAATCCTAGTCCAAAGGCAGAATTGCCAACTTTGCGCGCCTGAATAAAAAAAAACTGTAAAAAATTGTTATTCCAATATGTTATTTTTTAGGTTAGACTATACCAGTATTCTATTTGTTGCTATAGTTCACATAAGTGGCATTCTTTACAATGTTATGTTCCGTTATAACACTTGTATAACTTGTATATTTGTTATAATACTCGTAGCCTACTAGTCAAATTTATTACGCTAGGCTAGGGATTATGCCTATTATTGTTCACATCGTTGATCATTGGCAACAGCCACCACCTCAACTCCCCACCCACTTCTCGATAAAGCAAGTCTTTTCACGCGATGACTGTAGGGTGTTGTAGCGGTTCGTCCGAGTAGCAATTCGTCCGACAGCTATGTCGGACACTACCATAGAGGAGGCCATGACACTACCCATGGACACACTAAATCCATGCAGTACGGATCGAGGTATTACAAGGGAAAATACAAGAACTGGTAAATACCAAATCATTAGTGAGTATGTGATTGACGCATCATAAATCATAGTGACTTCTTGTTAGTGGGGCTTAATTAGTTAATCTTGAGAGTTATATCTGACAATACGACTTTATTGATTTTTTCTAGATAAGAATCCTTGCATCAAACAAAGGTACCAATGGTCGGTACAATAATGTCATTGATTTTGAAATGAAGTCCTGCGATATTATAAGGAAATTTGGCATGATACCACTAATGAGTGTATATAAGCATTGCAACCTCACATTCGAGTGTCCTCATAAGAGTGTAAGTAGGCTATATTAAATTGGCAATTCCAATTCATATGAAGAATTTGTAGAGTTGAAATATTAATGTTGACATTGTGTCTCCTTAATTGAAAATACAAGGTATCAAAATAACAGTAGGAAATACATAATACAGGTTCAAATAATATTTCTTGAAATGAATAAAATATAGGTTGTCAAATTTAATGAAAAAATGGTAAGGACCCAATACGGCCTTAATGCGATCGTAATGCGATCTGTATGCATATTATCTAATGAACAAGAGATCATACACTTTTGAAATTTGGAATATAATTTTTTCATATACAGAATGTTCCTTGAAATAGACCGACAAACTTCAACAAGGCAACTGGCAGACCTTCATCTTGGCTTCAAACATGCCATATTCAACAAAATTATTTAATCTTAAAAACCATCCTGGAGACAAAAAATAGGATTGAAAAAACAAAATGGCAACTAGGTGGCAAACAAAGAGTTTTAAGTAGCCTACACACTTTCAATCATGACGGCAAACCTGACCGATATTGTCTTGTTTGCCGTCAGGATTGAATATGTGTAGAGAATATGTATTAGAGAGGAAGTTCCGACTGATTGTGTTGGAAGTCTGAGGGAAAGCACTCTAGACATCCCACTGTCGGGGCGGAAGTGCTATTGTTCTCCAGTCAGGTTTGTTCATATAGTTAGCACTGTTTGCTGTTTGCCTGTTTCCTGACAAATAAACACACCCGATACAGAGTCTACGCTCAGACTGACTGATGTCTGCATTGAAAGTGTGTAGCGCGCCACCCTAGCAATCCGTTGGCCTTGACGGTCTGAGACAACAGTCTGGGTGGAATGTGTGTAGAGGACGATTCTGACAGTTTAGCGCAGACTAGACTGTCCGCTTTTCCGTCAGGATTGAATGTTTGTGGGACCCATGTTTACTTTAACTTTTCTCCTCATTTCAATGTCAGAAAACCGCTCACGAAGTTTGTCAGTCTATTTTAGAAACACTCTGTTTAAAGTAAGAAGCCTAATAATTTTAAACATTGGGGGTTTAGTCGAATTATTAAGATACTTTCCAAGCGAAAAAATAGGCACTATCACTTGAAACGCATGTTACAAAGAAGTAATTGTAAGACATTAGAGAAGCATGATATTAAACAACATTTCAGAGGACTAATCCAGTATATTGAATCTTTGATAGAATCAGTAGAGGAGTATTCAAAGTCCTCAGTAGAGGAGCTCCGTTGCAAAGCACCAAGTGCCAAGTTTTGGTGGAGTGTCAATTACTGGAATATTTACCCTGTATTGTTATTGAATAAGAAAACAAAATCCTCTTTGAATGTCATTATACAGTAATATTATAACGTCATCATTCCTCAACAGTTCACTTGCAAATTGGATAATTGGATTATGGATTACAGTCTCCAAAACATACCTGCTCTTCCTTACGGCGAGTACAAACTGGATTTGTTACTAATCAAGATAAAACCTTTTGGTAAGAGGGAGCTGATATCCTGTGTCAGATTCCATGGAATAATTACTCCAAAAATTCAAAACCCCTCTAGCATTAACAATACAAAGACGTAATGTTTTTAAATTTTGTTTCTTATCAGTTTCATTGTTTTGAATTGGGATGAATAATCAATAATCATTCATATACTACCTTCAAGGGTTTCTCTATATTGATTTTAATGGTTTTAGAATATAAAGAATGAGTGAAACCACCGAACAACAATGCGTTATTAAAATAAACCTGAAATTCATTGTAGTGAATGTTGAAATCGCTTTCTTTGGTGTTGATTACCACACAATATTGAAGTTTTGTGCCGTTCCTTACACAATATACCACAATTCATCTACTGCGGAGAGACTTTAATGATCGCCTTGCACTTCCGGATACATAAAATAAAATTTTGAAATTAATATAAGAGTTATTTTTCCCAATCATTTCCACTTACTTATTCTATAATAAATTATTGTTTTTTTTTCGCTGATGGGCTTGGGTCATGATATAATGAACGCCAGGTACCTATAATGGGAATTGATCTCATGACCGGAGAGGCAATATCGTTTTAGTAAGTCCAGTCAGTAATAGCGTCAAGGGCATGGTTCATTTTGTCGACTGTAGCTGCAGTCATTTAGGTCACAGTAATTTGGAGAATATAGAAATACTAGCAGCATCTTTCACAAAACTATAATATTGTGAGGAAACAATAGGATTGCTTTCAGTCAAAACTAGGCAGCGATTAGTCCCAAAGCAAGGGGAAGCAGGGCCACCATCTCTTGTTGAAGTAAAACAAGCAGTAAAAGAGATGAAGAATTACAAGATATGTGGGGAGGATCATCGATGAGGTTTGGAAGAATTGCAGTTATAATACCCTAACAAAGGTGCATAAACATTTTGTGATCATATGGAATGAAGACAGTGCTTCCAGAGCACTGGACAACTGGTGTCATCCATCCAGTCTATAAAAAAGGAGAGAAGACAGATCCCAATAATTACAGGGGGATTACTCTAAGGAACTGCACTCATACAATTCTCTCCAGAGTTATATTAAACAGATCAAAAAATGTATTAGAACCTCAATTAGGAGAATACCAAGGAGGATTTAGGTCCTGTAGAAGTTGTTCAGACCAGATTCTGGCTTTACAATAATTTTTAAAAACTTTAAAATAAATAATAAGCAATTGTTAATAGCTTTTTGTTTGGTATTTAAATGGACTGTATTTTTTACGAATTTCGTATTTATAAATCTGAGCCTAATTGAGACTAAGTATTGGAGTTTTCCAAGCTTGCAAAATAATAGACAAAATAACTCACCAAGCAGCTTGTAGTTGAATTCGTAGATGCCAGGTATTTGGATAGGATTTATTGGATAGAATTTGGAGTAATTTGAGGATTTAGGATGGAATACCTGATTCAAATCCTGTAGCTACTGCTCTAATATGATGCTTTGAAAACTTTGGCACTCGTCTCAATTATATAGCACTGATCTCGATTGATTTATATGAAAACTCAGACTACCTTGCTCTTTCCAAATATCACGTAAAACATTGAACAAGTATATAAATTTCGGCTCCAATAACCATTACTGAACTACGAAAATACACAACACAAATGAGCCGGTCGCCCTACTCCACGCAGGTTCGATCCTCGACTGAACTAACAATCAGAAGATTAATCCAATAAAGCGAATATCGATATGACCACTCGATGAGAAATCACGATTGAATATCGATTAGGAATCGAATCGCCAATAATTCGCAACCAATCACTACCAGGAGGCAGCACTAGACGGAGCAGTAATTGAATCGACCGGGAAACACAAAATTCCAACTCAGATGGAGAAATGCAGGCCAAGTGGCCAGAACACTTTTATTGATTTAAAAGAGGCTTATGATTGCATTCATAGACCGACCAGGTTGTGAATTCTTGAGTATTATGGTCCAAAATAAATAAAAATTATAGAATTTAAATTGACAAATACTCATTCAAAAGTTACATTTACAGAAGAACATTCAGATATTCTACAATAAACACTGGAGTAAGCCAAGGGGATGGGCTTTCCCCGCTTCTATTCAATATTACATTGGACTACATGATAATAATTTGCAAGAGGAGAACCCAGTGAGCACTAAGATAGGGGTAGTCAGACACGCAATAATATCCAATGTTACAGGATTTGCCGATAATCTGGCCTTATTGGCGGTGACATGGCAGAAGTTAGATCACAAATTGATAATCTGAAAAGGATTGCAACGAAGATTGGATTGCATATATCATAAGAGAGAAATGAAATTATAGCAATAGATCTCTGTATAAGAAGGGTAAAAATAAACAATCAAGAAATGAAAGTGGTTGAGCACTTCAAGTACTTGGGTGAAGTTATTCTCTGCAGATTGGAAGAAAACCGAACGAAAACAGAATAGTAAAAATGAAAAGAATCTGACATCTGACTTTGAATACGTATAACAAAAAGTGTCTATTTGTCATTATAGTAGTGTGGCTCTTCCAGAAGCACTTTATGCGTGTGAAACTCTCTTCCAAATCATATACAGAGTGGCGCAAAAGTCACTGGAAAGTTGGTTAAAATAGGATAATATGCAGCAACAAGACAAAGTGATATTTCACATTATGACATCCAGGTAGATCTTATAGAAAGGCTCAAGCAATATTTTACTGCAGACGGAACACACTTTGAACATGACAAATAAATAATCTTTCTGTGTAAAACCAAATAAAATCAATATATCATTTGAATCAGTGTCCAATTACTTTTGCGCCACTCTGTATATTAAACAAGAGAAAGTATGGTAAGTATGTCGAAGAACTTGAGAAAGATCTTTAAGAAATAGGCTTTGAAGTCGAAGATACACACGACAAAATGAAAATCAATAACTTACTTCAAACCCATAGATTTGATTTGCCAAAGATACTTAGAGAGATTGTAATCACAGATGCGGACAGAAGACACCAATCAGAGGGGATGAAAAGATATCGGGCTGATCAAAGAGCCAGGCAGCCTCAAAATTCAAGTTAATAATTGACTCATGTTGTCCAATATGAGGTTAAAAAAGACAAAAAATAAATAACCTAATCTAATCTTTTCTTTTAAATATCTTCTCAGATGATTCCATTTCATCCATGATTTTTCAAAAATTAGACTAAACTTTCTGAGTTCTGAGGGTGCTTATTTCCCATAAGACCCCCAAAATAACTGACCAAATGGTTTGAAGTGTTGTTGCTGTTCCAATTCGAGTTCGTACATTTAAACTTTACAATCAATTGTATATTCGTTCTCTTTGTTGCTCATGCAGATTCTGAGATTACACTCATGTTCCTAGATTCATATCAAAATTTTAATCAAATCATCAAGGATTTCCTCTTCATTATTAGGCTACACAGTCACATTATCTGAAATATTGGATATGAATCATCCAGTTGATTGCCTTTACCTCGATTGAGTAACTATCAGGTTCACTCTAAAATCTAGGTGAATCTCACTCTAAAATAACTAGGCTACGTTGTCTGAGCAGAATGATTTATCTCATCAATTTCCTAGTTATTTTTTGCAATATGATCATCAAAGTTTCTGCTGTTTGGGAAGAAATAGCGGTAAGTGGATTCATCTATCATTAATGTTACGTAAGTGAAAACCTTCATTTCTTCTTCTCTCAAAAGTTCTAGATTTTCTCTTTCTTTTTGGTATCTTTTCTTTATCTTTTCTTTTTTCTTTTCTCTTAAAAATGGTATGCGACTCATGCCTGCGCACAGGTTTCAAACCTATGCAGGTGTCATTATTTTTCCTCATATTATAATTTATGCATTTATCAAAGAAGCATTATATTTTATAATACTATATACTACATTACATAATTTTGTACTTTTTATGATTTTGTTTTTTGTTTCTTTTCTTGTACTGGATGTATTGTATTGTGTTTTTTGGAAAAATAAATATCTATCTATCTATCTATCTATCTATCTATCTTTTGAAGCTTTGCTTATTGATATTTGATATAACTACAAACAATGCTCTGAAATCACTGAATCATTCATTTAATTCTATTTCTTTAAGTGAAAAATAAATCTTTCAGCTTTAGTTTTGTCAATCTACTGGTAATAAATTCCTTGTTTGCTATTCGTGGTATTGACCCCCAGATAATTATAATAGGATTATGATTATGGAATCTTATTCAATCAGATTATCAATTTTATTTTCAATGGATGTGCAGGGACCTTATAAAGTAACCTTCGGTCACGTCACTCATTGTGAGAAAAGAGGATCAATAGAGATTATGCAGCCCATGAAAGTGACAAAACTTAACCGAACACATTTCGTGTACAGTGGTGTTGTGGATATGGGTGTGAACATTGATGACAGCGTAAAGGTAAGACGGTAATCATTATAAAGTAATAAAGCCTTATGCAGCCTTCAATTCTCCGAGAATACGCTGCACGCCTAGTAAATAACGGAGACCTAAAAGAAATAATATTATTGTCAAAACGTTATAATAAGACGTTGAGACACGCATATTGTAATCGCAGTTGATAAATGTGAATTATCTACTTTCCCATCAATGATTTTGATGGCACACTTTTTGATTTTGGGGATCTCCGCCTTCAGGACCCTTGGGCAATTATGAAGAATATAGAGATTAGCAAGCACGCTTCTATTTAATCAATTCCAATATTCTCAGCTAAATTAATTCGATCTTGGAACCTTGGGATTATCAGACAGGCGCTTATCGCCCTCGGCTACGGACCACTCCAAAATTATTCTTGAAAACGCAAAAACTCAATGAAAAACTCTCAAATCGGTGAAAGTATTGAGAAAATGTCGAGAAATTGTTAATTTTAATAACTTGTTATATAATAAATAACTTGTTTTCGAGTTTGAGTGTTTCATTTTATATTTCAGTGCGAAATGACTTTTCGAATGTTGATCCTAAACGTTGAAATCATGTAGCTCTTATCAGTACCGTATCGTTAAATTTGAACGTCGGTTAATTATTTAAATGAACGTTTATATGCATTACATACAATTTTTTCAGTTAGTTCGATGTATAATGTTGTCTGATAAATGCTCCTGAGATGATTATTATAAATTGAAATCAAAGGCAAAAATAGGTAAGAATAAAGAATAAGGTGATTAATAGTTGACAGGTGATTTAATTAGGTGTAATGCATTGGTGAACGGTCTGACAAGATGTATTTGATATTTCAATTCCCAGGTGAGAGTAGTATCATCAAACAAAGGTACAAACGGCCGTTACATCAATGTCATTGATGTGCAAGTATATGTGACCATTGCAACATTAAATTTGAGTGTCCAATGAAGAGGGTAAGTAGGCCTACTCTTCATGGAAGATTTTAGATTAAAATTTATAAATTTGATCGAATCTTTCAACAACCTAAATTTATGAAAAGAATCATTTATTGCTAAAAAAATGTGCAAATGACGAAGAGATAATATATTACTAAGAAATTAGAGAATAACCAACTTCAAATTCTAGAGGGTTAAAGAGATAAACTAATTCTCAAGAATCGGACAATCAGAAATTGGATTTTTGATACTAGAAGAACATAGAGGTTTCATACCTGGTTTTTTACTCTATAAATGATTCATCAGGTCAGTCTCCAATAAACATCGTCTTCTCACGTTTTGATGTGAGCTTTTTAAAAACTACTATCCGGCTTTTCAACTACTATTTTAGCTACTATCCTGCTTTTTGGGGAGGCCACCGTTGCATCGACAAACGTTAGCGTCGACATGACGTAGCATCGACAATCCACAAATGCTAGATCTCGCAGATAATTGCAAAGACTTTAAAAAGGTCTTTTTAAAAGGTAAATTCTTTGAAAGGTCTTCTTTAAAAAATTTTTTTAAAGACTTTGAAGGTCTTCAAGACTTTAAAAAGTCTATAGTACATCCACGTTTTTCGATGCTACGTCGTGTCAACGCTAACGTTTGTTGATGCTACGGTAGCCTCCCCAAAAAGCCGAATTGTAGCTAGTAAACTCGCCACAAGTAATCGACCCTTATCTCTTATCTCTCCCCCACACAGTCATGGAACCGCTGGCAGCCGCAACCGGCTAAAAACCGTTCGTGTGGACCCACTCTAAATCCAACCAAAAATGAATTAGACAGATTAGACATAAAACATTATTATTTTTTTATGTTAATTTATTGATGAATGTGATAGATTTTTCAATTGAATTGACTATTTACGCTACTTGGCTAATTCTGCTCCGTTTCCAAACAGGTTTCTTGCGAGATGAAAAATTGGCTTGTGAATTACAATTTCAACAACATACCTGCCCTTCCATATGGCGAGTACAGAGTGGAAGGATCAATTATAAAAATGCATAAATATAATAGGCGGGAGCTAATAGCCTGTGCCCGTTTCTACGGATTAGTGACACCAAAAATACTTAAATCTCAAAACAAGATAAACCTGTCCAGATTCAACAATACAATAGGGTGAAGAAATGTTATTCTACAATACTTACAATAAAATAAATAATTGCATTGGAGGAAAATTGAATTCTTTCTTAGACTTTCCACTTTTTGTGGGGAATGTACTACAACTATTGTTTGGATGATTATGGAATAATGATAATAATGATGATGAATATGGAATATCAATCAATCATCTACAGCTAATGTCTATTGAGAAAAGTGAGGTTTCACATTGTATATGCAAACTATAAAATTGCAAATTCCACCATGCGGTTTTTAAGCAATAATTCTTAGTATAAAATTGATCAATCATTATCAACTCTGCAACATTCTTCTTTTTCTCATTGTATGACTGAGCACGGTGTACAGAACGTCGTAAACCATTGATTTCCGTCAAAACCAGGTTTCGCTTTGCTGATGATTCACACATGAGTTAGTGATGACTTATATATTGGTAAATGCCTGTTGCTATTGGGAATCGAACCTATGAACAGACTGAAGTTCTAGACCACTAAGCTTCGTCGACTCGGCATGTAGGCTAGAAACTCTCAAATTAATGTACAGTACAGAAAACCCCATAAAATATGACCCAAATATCTTACAACAGTAATACAACAGCCTACAAAAGTAAGCACGATATGCCTATTCTTCAAGCTTGAGCAAAAGAAAATCTCAGAAGAAATATTAAAAATGGAAGAAATTATTGTCATTGACAAATGTCTAGTTACTGACAAATTAAACATTTCAGTTAACCAACTGCTGCGATTTCTATATATTATAATGAAGAAATATCAGTTACATATAATTAGTCATTCAAGAAAAGTAACGTGCATATAATTATCAATATTTTTCAAGAAGCACAGGGGCTTTATATGTGAAATTTAATACACCCATCTGACGATTCTTGAAAACTATAATAAGATGATACTGTGTATACCTCAACTATTGCAGTGCAAGAAAGCTAAGGCGGTTTTTTCATATAGTAACGCACCTGTAGTCTGAGACTTATAAGCTATTACATCTGTCTGTGCAAGCTAAGGCGGTTTTTTCATATAGTAACGCACCTATAGTCTGAGATTTATAAGCTATTACATCCGTCTGTCCGTCCGTCCGTCCGTCCGCACGTTAACTAACAAACGGAAGATCGTATACTTTTGAGATTTGGAATATAATATCTTCATAGATGAAGTAAGAAGCCTATTGATTTTGAATATTGAGGGTTGAATTTAAAAAAGTTACAAGCAAAAAATAGGTACTGTATTTCAAATACATGTCATTTCAAGTATAAATATCGGGGTACCGAGCTCTGCTCGGGGGTAGGCCTACACTGAATCATCATTGCACTATAAAAAAATTAATCTCGGCTTTCAAAATATTATGAATAATCGAGTTTGAATGGATATCATTTGAAAAATCGCACTTATGGTAAAATTTTGCTTCATAGAAATAATAAAATGGGTTGATAACTATTTTTAGCTCAGCTGTTTTGATAAACTCTCTACGATTTTTCTCAAATAAATAAAAACAGATCACATGGCTAACTTCATGCCTCAAATTTAAAAATAACAATACAGTACAATATGGAATATTTTCAAAATTTCTAATTCCTTTTAATTTTCTATAGATAAATAAAAATCAGAAATAAAAAGGGGAATAGGAGCAGCTTATGTTTTTGAATTCGGTGTAATAAAATTCAATGTTCATAGTATCTACATTTCAAAACGGTTCTGATATTAATGACTCATTTACTGGTCACGATACAGCACTACGATTCAACTTAGTAACTTGAAATACATTATTATGAAGAATAATTTCAGGGTTAAGACGAATTCAACACTAAAATGTAGTATAATGTAATGTATCTATTCCTATTAATTTGGAATCTTGAATTATTTTTTTTTAGAAATTTCCAACATCTTATACAGTATATCAAGAATTTTTGTTTGTATCCTAATTAATTGTATTGATTGAAAATTAACTGCCTTGTTTTTGAATTATTTCGAGTTTTATTGCTTGAAGTGAACAATATGATTTTTCATCTATCTATCTATCTATCTACAGTAGATCAATAGGAAAATAATTGGATTCAATTATTATAACTTCATACAGTAACGTATTCACTCACCAATAGCGAATTTGGTCTTTTCTTATATCTGTGATTCAGAACTTGAAATTATGGTTCATGCACACGTAAGATAGAAATTCAGTTCACGAATCCAAGTGCAAATAAAATTGATGCAAAAATTATAAAAATTATATGATTGAATCAATTTTTCATCTTTAGAATAGAACAAAACTACTTCCATGCAATGGTTCTGAGAATATTTGGTATGATATTTGTTTCAAATTGAGAAAAGTGTTGCTAAGTTAACAATCTGATGCATCACATTGTTGTACAGCTGATAACAAAGCTCAATTTTGCTTTAAATGGAAATAATAATGATAGGCTACAATATAGAATATTTTCAATGTTTTTAATTCCTTTTAATTTCAATGATTTTAATTCCTTTTCATTTTAATGATTTTAATCCCTTTTAATTCTTAATCAATAAATTTGAATCCAGAAGGAAATAGGAACAGCTGATGTGCTTCTGCATTTTCTCAATTTTGGTAATCGAGACGCTGTTTTTACTAAGGAAGTTAGTGTAGTCGGAGATTGCGTTCGTATTTTACATATGGTCAGATGATTGAAACGAATTATCTCAACAGCTGATAATTATAATCTTCTCTCACTGCACTCCTCTCTCTCAACATCAAGAACCATACGGAAAATTGTTTCTTCTGTCAGCTGATTCTCTGTCACTGTCTCAGCAGCTGAAATAATAATCTTGTCTCACTCACACACTCGCTCTCACTCTTTCTCATCATTTACAGCCGACGGAAATTTCTCTTCTGTCAGCTGATTCTTAAGATAAATTTCTTCTTTTTAGGTCCTTTAGCGAGTTACAGCCACCAAAGTTTGAATTTTTTACCCGTTTTTAGATAGTAAGTGATGTCGATTTAAGAATCAATCGGATTCAAGATGGCGGACCAGACTTTGAGTGTCACCTACCGTCAAATTACCTTTGTTTAATAAATATTGTTTCCATCATTTTCACCAAACCTGTATGCTCAATATCCGAATCTTATTCTCAAAAGATGAAGAATTACTAACCAAGAATTAAAGGGGAGGTTCGTTGATAGATATTCCAAGATATTGTTATTGATGAATTAGAGATCCGTTGGACATACATACATAAATACATGAATACATAAATACATAAATACATAAATACATAAATACATAATACATAAATACATAAATACATAAATACATAAATAATATAAATACATAAATACATAAATACATAAATACATAAATAATATAAATACATAAATACATAAATATATAAATACATAAATATAAATACATAAATATAAATACATAAATACATAAATATGCATATAAATACATAAATACATAATACATAAATACATAAATACATAAATACATAAATACATAAATACAATAAATACATAAATACATAAATAATAAATATAAAATATAAATATAAATATATAAATACATAAATACATAAATACATAAAAATACATAAATATTAAATATATACATAAATATATAAATACATAAATACATAAATACATAAATACATAAATATATAAATACATAAATACATAATAATAAATACATAAATACATAAAAAATACATAAATACATAAATAACTTAATATAATAGGATAGGATGACATTGAACTACTCAAATTTCAGCCTCTCATCCCAATGCCTTGATGGCGCAGTTTGTAAAGCTACGTTCTCGTCTTTGAAGCCAGATTCAATTCCGAGTTTCCAAGTTGCCGGTTCGAGTCCCATCAGGGGCAGTTTTTTTTTTTTGCTAACAAATTTCAAGTTTTAATCAATTATCCATACATTTTTTTATTGTAATAAATTCATTATTGATGATTTGAAATTATTCATTATGTTTATTATTTATTACAATAGCCAATTCTAATTTTATGAAAGTAATCCAAATGTTGAAACGTTTCTCTCAATTGCAGAAAATAGCTACTATATTTACTACTTGAGCAATTCTTGAACGTACTGTCCTGTCTTTTCTGTTAATCTGTACACTACAATATCGAGTCCTTGGATACTCCGTTGTATCGGTTTATTACTGCCATTTTCAACCCCACCATCTCATTTTTATTCATTCCGTTCATATAGTCTTTCTCAAGATTTAATTATCATCAGAATAGACATTACAGTATAGATTTCGCTGTTTCAAGATTATTATCTAAATGATAATAATTATTCAACTAAAAATTAAATTAAAGGATATCCTCTCCATTTTTTGAAATTATTCCATGCAAATCCTTGATTATTCAATTTCAAATGGCATACTTATTTGACAATAATTTCATCATTCTAGAACAATAACGTTGTCCAAGCAAAATGATTGCTCTAATAAAATTTTCTTTTATTTTGTTCTTTGTGGTAATGAAAGGTTCTGCACTTTGGGAGGAAATTGCGGTAAGTTGATGTAGAGTAGGCCTAACATTTTAGTTACTTCAAATTTAGAGGTACTTCAAATAAAAATGTTTGAGATACTGTATCAGTAAAAAAATCAATAATAAATATTGTTCTCCAATGCATAAACTTATAAACATCTCAAACTCGAAATTTCCCTATACGGTTGAAAATTGAAATTTCACTATTGAAATCAGCTTCTCACACACTTTGATTTGTTAATTGAGATGAATTAGAAGCATGATTAGATACAATAAGTTGAGAATTAAAATGATATTGCATCTCCACTTCAAGAAACATTGGGATTATGACAAGAAAAACACAGTAAAGCACGTTAGAAGCATTGAGAAATGAATAAAACCAGCACTTTTTTTATTTTTATTTGTTGGTTCTTAGCGGTTTTTTGTGATTCTAGAAGTTCCAATCACATGGATTACATGCTATATGATCATCTCAGTCTATAGTGTATAAAAAAACAACAATTAATAAAGGAGCTCTGTCAAGCGATGTTGATTTTTACACGGCCGACTTCAGTAGTCAATCTAGTCACGTGTGGTTCTGTATCTATCTATATACAAGTGCAAAATGGCACTGATTCATCCATCAGCAGAACTAAAAATCTACAAAACCAAATGCGTTCAAATTTGGCATGCATGTTCAGTTGGACCTTTAGACGCCCACTAAGAACGGATTTTAAAAACATCCCAAAGATAAGCCCAATATTCGCGTCTTCCTAGCGATTTTGTGCGTTTTCTTAGCTTTTTCGAGAACTAATTGGCAGAAAATGTTGAAATTTGGTATTAAGGTTCGTTTAAGGTCTAAAAATAATCTGTTAAAAGATGTTTGAGATTCTCCTAAAATTACGCCAGAAATAGGCGTTTTTGCAGATTTTTCAACACCAACTGAACTAAGAACGTTTAAACACGTTTTAACACAGGTTCAGCTAATAAGGTATAAGACTGCAGCTAAGACTGTATAAGGTTCAGTTATAAGAAGAATTGAATTGAAGTATTTTAAAATCATCCTCAAATTACGCCTGATATTGACATTTTTCCACTTATTCTTTGTGTTTTTGAGTTGTTTTTTCCATGTGTTTTAAAAGAACGACTGAACTAAAAAAGTTCAAACTGGATGTGCAATGAGCTCAGCGAGCGTGCTGGTCTTATTGTTGGATCATTCTGCCAGGGGTCCAGGGGCCGGAGCCTCCTGGCTAGCCCGCTAAGGCGAGTGAAGCGAGCCTGCTGGCTAGTACAGCATAATAATTATATTGGATTCAATTCAATTTAATTATCATTCTTAATACTTTCAATTACGATACATTCTAATTGTCAAATAATCAAATTATCGGTACGACTTTAAAAATTTTACTCAGCTGGATGATTTATTAATAATTGTTTAAAATGGCCAAGTTTGCAGGGACCATATGATGTTGCTTTCGGTCACATCACTTATTGTGAGAAAAACGGATCATTCGATGTTATACGGCCCATGAGAGCAAGAAAATTTAATCGAACACATTTTGTGTACAGTGGTTTTGTGGATACGGGTGTGAACCTCGATGATAGTTTGAAGGTGAGTGGAGATTCGTTACATATCCTTAAAACATAAATTACTTCAATACAACATAAAAATTCAGAAAACACAAATGAAACTTTAGTCAGGTCCAAACGCTGCGATAAATTGAACCGATCTGATTGATCAACCAGATTAATGCAATAAATTGGACATCGATGTAAATAAATAAATAATAAATTTATTTCCTTCTTCAAAACTAAAACCTAGGAATACATTAATGAAATATTGACTACAAAAATGTATAAAAAAAACCATATAACATCAAGAAAATTCATGGAAATTAACCCACTCAACTATGGATGTCATCCATGTACTAGAGTGGGTGGATTGTATGTGCAACAATCTTTCGCCTCAAATTTCATTGCAAATTGGCAATGCCACCTAGATGGTGTTCGAATTGGTGGGTTCAAAAAACACAGAAGCAGAAAATAATCATCAAAAAGCTTATTTTTATAGCATTTCAGTTATAAAAAACGAAATTTTGCTACTCATTCGTTAATTTTTCCTGGTAAATTTAAACTTAATATTATTTATATATTTAACGCATTTCACGAGTGAAGCCCAGAAAAAGAAAAAGGAATAAATTAATATTATTTATATATTTAACGCATTTCACGAGTGAAGCCCAGAAAAAGAAAAAGGAATAAATTTTAATTTATTTCATTTCTCTGGTATGAAATCTAAATATATAAAAGAGAGTAGTGTTAGTAAGACCGCTAATAACTCGAGAACGGCTGAACCGATTTAGATGATTTCGGATTATTTTGAATCGTTACAGCACTGGTCAACATGAAGAGACATGAAGGGGGGAAGAGGGGGGTGACATGAAGGGGGGATTTGGGGTGGTGACATGAAGGAGGGGCATTTGAGAGTGACATTTTTTGTCATTAAGGGGGGGGGACATTTGGGGGGAGTGGGCGATACAAAGTTCGCGGGGTCAGCTAGTTTTATACTAAAAATCCGGTAAGTTAATCTCCGGTTTTGGATCTGGCATTAGCCTACTTTTTAGGCTAATGTGCATGATTCAGGCCCGTAGATATGCATTATATATCTTTAAACTAAGATTAACAAAACGTAAATTGAACTGTGTTATAACACCACAGTTTGAACGAAGTTTAATCTACGTCTAGTCTGCACTCTACACGAAGATGGTACGAAGACCTGAATAGGGTTGCCACCCATACTTTATAATAAAGTATTGTAATTTATTTGAAGGTCTTGTACTTTTATAATTTATGAGCAGAATAAAGAATACAGAAATACTTTTTTTGCTCAAGAAAATAATACAGAATAAAGTACACAGAAATACTTTATTTCCTATGATTTTATCTACTTTGCAATCAAAATCACGGTCTTTTAGCCTACTAGTGTCGGCCTAGAATGAATTTATCCCGTGTGTGAAATGAATATAACTGAACTATTGTTCATTTCAATTGATTTTTTTTTGGAAATTAGAGGTGGATATGAGATCTTTTCTAGTTTCTTATTGTGGTTTAAATTCGAAAATATCGGTTATTGATAAGTTTCATATTGTAAAGACTAACTCTAAAACTCTCTTTTTTGAATGAATGTATGTTTTGTGTGAATAAAGTTATAATGTTATTGTATGAAAATGTCCACGGTCTTCAATAAATCAAATTATTCTATTATTAGTAATTATTTACTATGAATTTTTGAGTTATTTATGTTATCTGAATTTTAAGAACTGAGCTGAATGATATTATAAGTACGAAAATTATCTTATATATGAAAAGAGTTTCGTGCTCGACTTTGGAAAGTTCGTGGAGAAGTTTGAGTGGACCGATTTTGATGCGGTTTGAGCCAAAGATGGATAACAAATCGAATTTTTTCAGGCTCCATTTGTTTTTCAAAAATAATCATTTTCAATAGGAGAACTATGATAAAAACCTAAAATAGTTTCCTGTGGCTTTATCTGTTGGCATAAAATGTACTAAATTATTAAACTATTTAAAACTAAGAACTTCAGGAAATTCAAGTGAGTGTCGCTTTGCGCTGCGCCTGGTGAACTCGTTTCATTTTGAAAACATTCTAAATTAAACTTATCGTTTTTATATTCGATCACATGATGAAGTATCATTAAATTGAAATCACCGAAATAATTTTAGAAATAGAGTAATAGCAAACATAAATACAATTTGTGAAATGCCAATGAAAACTACTTTGACTTCAATGATTTCAAAAAATTATACTGTATTTGATTTTGGTAATTTTCATTATTTTGATTCAAAATACAAATAAATATATTAGGCGATAGAGGGAGTAGCAAAAGGATCAGAAATGAATTATTCATCTCTACGGCGCCGTTGAGTTTGATAACAAAAATGTTTTATAACAGAAAATGTATTACAAAAATATGAAATACAGACTGGTATTGTATTTGGAAAATGCCAGTATTATTTTAAGAATATTATTGATACCGGGTTTTCAATAAGCTTTGCGTGAGTAATTGCTGGAGTGTCACGGAATCGTGGTGATGGGTTAGGACTCAGTAACTGGTGAAGCAGCTCAAAAGTCCTGATTTCACTATATTCAACTTTTCTCGGTCAATTCTAAATTTTGAAGCGCGTTAAAAAATAATTGAATTCGTAGTGAAAATCTTATGCTGTTTTAGGTGAAAATAGTAGCATCAAACAGAGGTACCAATGGCCGTTACAACAATGTCATTGATATTGAAATGAAATTCTGTGAGATAGCTAAGAAATTTGGCATGGAAATTATTAAAAGTATATCCAACCATTGCAACTGGACATTGGTGTGTCCAACTGAGAGGGTGAGTTGATTACGGTATCCTTCTTTTGATATTCCAGATTCAAAATTGGAAATTTATTAATATTCTTAGCAATATCGAAAATATCCACGCAATACATAGTTTGCTAGCAAAAAGTTCGAATGACTGGGCACTGGAATTGTTGCCATACATAATATTCTTCTTGACAAAATGAAAAATATATACTCATAATGTCAACTTTTTTATCACGAAAATTCAAGCTTTTAATTCTGAAAATAGAAAAAACTCAACTGATTTTGAGAAATCGCATCTCATAGGATCAGTTTTCAACATCAGATAAAAAAGAAAGTTTTTGAATTAATCTCCTTCAGGGGTGTCAATATTTTTGCTCCAATGTGAAAATCTCAGTATACTATGTTTATCCAAAAGTATTTTCTCTGAACAACACTTTTAAATTTTAAACATCTCATTTGGAGACAAGTCACTTCGTGCCCCTCCAAGATTTCAACTATCTCTGTTAATCATTTTTTACTTTGTCTTCCCAATAATTTTGCATGACATTTTCTAGATCAAATCATCTTTATAACTCAAGTGAGAACTAGGTTTCTAAAGTTCATGATTGCTTAGAATTTAGCGGTTCCCAACCTTTTTAGCTTAGGGGCCCAATAATATTTTAAAAACAGTTTGTGGCCCTTCCCGATGTTATATATATATATATATTTATAATGTGTATGTATGTATGTATAGTGAGCATATATTTCAGTAAATATTGAATTGAATTATTAATTGCCATGTGAAAAGGAAAAATATATAAGAGTTTTTTACTGAAGAGCCTTTATTTATTAATTAATTGTTAATAGATATATTAACATTGCTGATGACCCATTGCTGGAATATCTGACATTGTTTGTCCCAACTATTGCATCAATGTCGGGATCGATACTTGACAATATCTGCCTTAATTCACTCTCCATGTTCAACTTATTTCTATACTTATTTTTCAAATAAACTAAAGTAGAAAAGCAGTGGCGTAGCCAGGGGGCCCAGGCCCTCCCGCCCCCGAAATTGTCGAAGTTTAATTTTAATAGTAAATTATTGTTTCTTCTAATAGAATAATGTTCGAATTTCAGCTATCTCCAGACCTTAAAAGTAGTCCAAAACAGTGTTATGTACCTGTCAAATATTAAAATTTCCCGGACCCCCCTTATGTCTGAGGGTATACATACCCCCCAGACCACCCCCCCCCCACCCGGTGTTGGGCCCCCTAGGAGTCAATTTCTGACTACGCCACTGTAGAAAAGGCTCTTTCAGACGGATAAGTAGTTGAAAATCCCATCAATTGCCTTAGTGCAATTATGCCAATCGCGGGATAGTCTTTCCGCATATTTATCCAAAAAGGAATCAATGGGTCGTTTTGAAATTTGATTTCAGATTCTCATCACAAGACAGCTCAATTAAAGAATCCTCTTCACTTGACAAGTTCACTTTTTTAAGTAGGCTAATCTTCATCGAAAGGATTTCATTTTGGCGCTCAAAAGGAAACAATTGGCGCTTTTGCTCTTCCGCCATGTTAATTAAATAACTAAACTCACACTATCAAAGAGAATGCCTTAAAATTGATATTTTATCAGGACGACAGATTTATTAATACCGTATGCGTATTTATTTTGCACTATTTTAATATTATTTCTGAGTTTCGGCCAGCATACGCGGCCCAGTAGCGAGCTGCTGTTGTATCATAATAATATGATAAAACAATTCCTCGTTTGTATCTCATAGTAATGTAATATGAGTTTAAGGCCTACTATTAACAATTGAGTTGTATTCAAAAAAAGAATGAAGCCTATTAATTATTTATAAAGATGATAAAATACCATTCTTCCTAAATGAATACTGTACAGTATTAATAACTTCCTCCTTTCTGTACAGCTCACTTGCGAGTTCAAGAATTGGCTAGTGAATTACAATTTCAACAACATACCTGCCCTTCCGTATGGCGAGTACAGAGTGGAAGGATCATTTATAAAAATGCATAAATATAATAGGCGGGAGCTTATAGCCTGTGCTCGATTCTACGGATCTATCACTCCAAAAATACCTAAATCTCCAAACAAGATGATTTTGTCTAAATTCAATAACACAATGGTGTAAAGAAATGTTATTCTACAATCTCTTACATTAGAATAAATTGCTTTGAAATATAATAATTGTTTATTTTTCCAACCTCTACTGCTTTTGCGGGGGATGGGCCTGAATCATGACTATTCATGACTATTCTTGGTAGAAGGTAGATGATGGGATGAATGATGACCAATCATCCATTGCAACCTGATATGAGGCCTGTATTAAAAATTAATTTTTAGGAGTTGTGTAATACAGGGGAAACTACAACTCATGCAAATATAAGTTGATATACACAAATAGCCGGCTGCTATTGAAATGGTGTCTAAAACTTTATGGATCTGCTCGTCCGAAGTACGGTAGAAAAAAGGGAATATCCTTGGTAATGAACTATTTAACACACTCAACTGTATAAACTTCTACCATTACAAGCACTATATAAGTTAATTTTTTTGTGAGTTGAAATTAAAGACATTTTATTCAGTACTTCGGAAACTATTTATGTCAGTTAATATCTCACTATCTTCTAATTGAACCAAATTTCATCAACTTTTGGTTGTTGAATTCATTTTTTGCCCTCACAATATCTTGTGAGGGTAGCCTAATCCTCATGTGATCAAGTAATAGGGTGGATATAACTGTTGAAACATTGCTTGTCGTCTAATAAAAACGTTCTTTTCTAATCTATTCTATTCTCTATTTCATGTAACTAAGTTCCATTCGAATTCATTAGAAAAAAGTTCTCATCTTCTTTTCATAGAAAAGACAAATCAATTAAAAGAATTTAAGTTTATGTAAACTACATCTATTTTTACACTTTCATTTTCAAAAGTGAAATGGCACTCACTCATTCATCAGCAGACTAAGAATCTACAGAACCAAAAACCTTCAAATTTGTCAGGCATGTATAGATGGACCTCTAGACGAGCACTAAGAACGGATCTGGAAAAAATCCCAAAGATACCCCCGAAATCTGCATTTCTCGAACGTTTTTCTGCCTTCCCTCAGCTTTTTCGAGAACGACTTGACAAATAACGTTTCAATTTGGTACATAAGTTCAGTTCAGGATTAGAAAAGGTGTGATAGAAGTACAATGAATTATGTATTTCAAAATTATCTCAGAATTACGCCAGAAATTGACGTTTTTCAATCTTTTCTTGACGTTACCCAGCTTTTTCGAAAACTACTGGAATAAAGGTGATTGAAATGTTTAAATGAAATATGCAGGTGAGCGAATCGAGCCTGTTAGATGGATAAGGCAAGCGAAGCGAGCCTGCCGGCTCTTACTGTAGGCCTACATAAATAATTTTCATGCAGCAATGGTCTGCCAATTCCACATATTTGTGAATTATGACCAATTGAAGTGCTTTTTCATCAGCGGAAAAAATGAGGAAAGATTAAGCGAAATTAACATAACGTTGGGGACTTTTTGGCAGAAATATTCCCAAGCAAAGCTTTATCATCAATAGAGATGAGAGCAGAATGTTGTATAACTCATTTGTCAAGAACACACTCGAGCTAAATTCTTCAAGAGAACATTTCTTTCAAATACTCAATAATAATAAGATAAACTCATTCAAGAGTTTCTAAACCCGAATTTCCAATGACCGGTAGTAGTAGAATGAAGAAATTGATGAATGTTTCTTATTAACATTTGAATACGTACTGTATTATTTTTTGAATCGATCTCATCATTCGAATGATCAAGTTTGACAAATAATAAGAGATTATTAATATTTTTGCAAAAATGTGGACCTACCTTATTTTAAAAACAATCAAGCTATGCAAGTTATATATTATTAAAAATAAAATACTAGAAGAATGAAGTTGTATAAATTTAGTTCTACAGTATTATTATTCTTTAAAATTTCACATTGATTTAGATAATATGATTGATTGATTTTAGACATTCTAGATATGCCAGTGATATCAATAATTTTTATTACAGACATTCGCTAGCTTAAAATCCAATAATAATTCAAATTATTATATTTATATGGGAAAATATAAATAAGTGTAATAAAATGAAGGTCAACAATCTAAATGTATCGTCATTAGTTTCAATTATTATACAATTATTGTATTGTATCGTCTAGATTTAATTTGAAACTTATAATTGACTTTTGTCATGAATATGTACCATTCAAATATTACTTTTGAACAACGTAATTAAAACATAATATTTTGAACAGATCTCAATCTGGCACTTCCATGGAGCAGTTTCCTATAAATAAATTGTTGTTTCAGATCCTCAATCAAATATTCAATCATCAAGGATATCCTGCTCAGTATCACCACAGTCTCCTTGAAAATTCAATTCTATCTGATGACATTCAGGTTGAAATTCAGGTTGACATCCAGGTTGAATTGAATTTTGTTCTGAAGTTCTGAAGCTAGAGAATATTTATGTTATACTGTATTATGTTAATCTGAAGCTGTGTCAAGTTGAAAGTTGGATTCATAAAATACGCTATGTTGCTAATACTTAATGTATTATTGCTATTGTGCTTTGTTGTCATCAATGTATCAACATTGTGGGAAGAAGTAGCGGTAAGTTCAAGTAGAAAATCTATGTTGAATACTTTTGAATAAATTTCTCGTCGATCAACCTTTTTTATTTAATTTCAAATTAGGTTATTGTATTTCAATTTTCATTTCGAGTTGGTTGGTTGCATGTCTTAAATAATTTTCTCGCCGGTTTCATCACCGTACTTTATATGAAAGAAATGCACCTATAATTATAACAATAGACAAATAATAGGAGAATAACTCCCAGTATTCTTTGTCTATGATATTATCAAGTTATAAGAGCTTCTTCCCACAATATATATTATGAAATTAAGGACGGTGTTAAGTGCCTACTGTAGACGGGCATGGAACTAACATTACACTTTAGTGAGTGAGTTCAAGTATTAATCAATGGACATTTAACAGTTTTTTTTACATCAATAATGTCAACCTACCAGACGTCACTCTAATGACATGGGGTATCAGCCGGCGACACTCAAATAATATATTCATATATAAGGAAATGAAAGACTTTAAAGTATATAAATATATAAAAAAACTATTGCACTGTATTTTGAATTTTCTAAAAATGTTGTAAATAAAGGCAAATCTATATCTATATATATTATGAAATTATAGGACGGTACAGTAACCTTCAGTAACCTTTATGAAGATCATTTTAGAGGAACAAGTTAGGAAGATCTCTAATGAAAGTGAGTTCGATTCACACATTATAAATCATTAAATCATTTCACATTATATTGGAAAATGAACCTCTATTATGATTTTGTAGGGACCCTATGACCTTGTAATGACTCGGATAAGCGATTGCGACAAAAAAGGACCGCACAGTTTCCTTTCTAATTCAAAAGTAGGAAAGTTCAATCGAACACATCTTGTTTACAACGGAATTTTGGATTTTGGAACCGATTTGGATGACAATGTAAAGGTAAATATCTATCTATCTTGGATTTTCTTCACTTCATCATATGATAAATTAATGATATAGTACTAATATAAAGATCAAAATAAAATCACAGTGGAGATGACAGACTCCATAAGGAGTCCAGTTAATAAATACAGACTTCAGTCTGCTATTCACATTTTAATGTCTTGAGATTTTAGTTTTTTTGTTTGCTACGGATGATACCCACGAAAGCATATTACTTGTGCGTGGTAATGAGGTTAAGGATGCCAGGTTGAGGGAAAAAATGCCAGACGGAAACGGGAATCGAACCCTTGACCGATGAAGTAATGGTGACTGAAAAAATGACGCTCCATCCAACTAGAAGGCTACGCCGGCTCGCCAAGTTTCCAGTACATTTAAAGAAGATTAATTTGCAAATCTGGTAGTGTTATATTATTTTATTAATAACTGTAGTCTGCAAGACTCATAATTTGGACTATTTGGTACAGGAAGAATAAGAATTTTTCAAGTATCCAACTTGGCTTCTATCGCAATTTTTGTTTCGGAACTCTCATACGATATTCGAGTAATACGATATTTGGCTAGTATTTGGTTGGTCTATTGAAGAGGAAATTGATGATTGTGGAATATGCTACATTACTCAGATTTAAACTAAATGTATAAATGAATATTATGCCTTATAATTGGATCAATAATAATCCTTGAATCAATTTTAGAATAAACTATTCCAGTAAATAAAAAATCTATAAGTTATAGTCTGGCAACAGACAAAAGAACCTTCGCGCATCGTATCACGTAAGTGATACAGTATCACATAGTACCACTACTCTAGTGAGCAAGTGAGATAAACTGCTGCATTGCATAACGTGCGCTCTCTCTGCGCAGTAGAGTTCTTATTTTGAAGGCTCTTTTGTCTGTTGCCAGACTATACATTTGCGCTACATGCTTGAGCACCAGCTGTAAACGGTCAAATTTCAACTACACTATATTTTTTCGTAATTCAACCATTACGAGACATTTTTCATATGTGTTCAGGTACGAGTGGTTGCTTCTAACAAAGGTACAAACGGACGCTACAATAATGTAATTGATGCTCAGTACAAAGTCTGTGACTTGGTTAGAACCTTTGCAATGGATATTTTTTTGAGTGTATATGAGCATTGCAACCAAACATACACTTGTCCTTCAAAACGGGTAAGTACATGCGAGTCAAGGTTATTATATATAAGGTTGAACCATCCCTAAAGCTTTTTGAGTTCACAAGCTGTTGTAGTGAGGGGACTGATTCGGCTGACGTCATTTTGATTTGATAATATCAGCTGTTGATAATTGATTGATAATTGGCGGACCGCGAGTGTGACGTAACGTGAATCAAGAAATCAGACTTCCCCCTCCACTTTGCGCCTTACACCAGCGATGGTTCAACCTTCTCTCTAATAACCTTGCATGCGAGTAGCCTCAAAAAATGTTTCATGGAAGTTACAAATTATCATATTGAATTAAGTTCTGATTTGAGGAAGATAATTTAAATGATGATTCGCTTAAAAACAGAAAATATATCATTTAAATTATATTAATTATTATTAAAAGTGAAATCGTAACAGTAAATTGATGACAATGTAGTTGATAGAAAATAGTAAGTTCCATTTTGCAGTGAAAATATTGAATAATAATATACCGTATACAAAATTTCAATATTGATGAACATGAACACAGTTGGGTATATTTACATGAAAATGGTGTTGGACTTTTGTATAGCCTAATATCTATAATTGGGTAATGATACTAAAATCTTTTTTTTCTTCTTGGTAATTGAATTAAATTATTTTTTCAAGTTCAATTTTTTCAATTTCAAAATCATTGTCTCATTGTTTAATTACAGTTAATCTGCGATATGAAGGACTGGCTAGTTGAATACAACTTGAGGAATATTCCTGCCCTTCCCTATGGCGATTATAGATGTGATATCATAGTCTATAAAATCCATCCATATAAAAGACAAGAGCTACTCTCTTGCCTAAGAACGTATGGAACAGCTACACCAAAAATTGAAATGCAACAAACGGCGAACCAGTCAGCTAAGAAAAATCAATGAATATCGATAGTATTTCGATATTATTCATTAATTATCCATTCAAGCAAATACAACTTATGAATAGAAACATAGACATAGAATCCAAAACGTTTCCTCTTCATAATTTCAATAAAATGTTGTATATTCAATACTGAGAAATGTTTTATTGAACACTGTTCATAATATCTCATTTCTAGCGTTCATTCAACAATAACAAAATGAATATTGTACATGAAAATATTGAAATTTGAATAAATTGATTTAATTGAGTAACAATTTTCCAATATTACAGTATTTCAATACTCAAATCCTGGAAATTTGATATTACCATACCAATTATTCTCTCTAGTCTACCCGTAGGCTGGTTATATCCGTGTACCGTTTGCTTAAGAGCGGTTTCACACGAGCGGTGCGGTGCGGTGCGGCGCGGCTACCAGCGGTTATATGTGCATTATCTGTCTCTCTCCCACACATGGAACAGCCGGTAGCCGCGCCGCACCGCACCGCTAGTGAGGAACTACTCTAGGCTGCTTCATAATAGAAATCTATAATTATTTTCTTTTAAAAATTCAATATTTCTGGATTCGGTTTTTCATTTTTCAACTTCAACAATCGTCTAAGATGTTGATATTCGATAGACAATTCAACAAACTGAAGAAGAAATCTGTTGTGTTTAAATTGATTGCTTCAGCATTGGCGTAACTAGATTCAAGTAAAGAGGGGGGTTAGCTACGGAGGAGTCATGGGGGGATATAGGCTACAGCAAGACGAAATCAATGTAATGCCAATGCCCTGTCATATTAATAGAATGAATGTGTTTGATCAGAGATAAGCCTAACTATAGGCATAAGCATATTAATTTTAACACTTTTTAATAATCAAAACAGATTTTCATAAGCAAAATACAATTTTAGCCTACCAATGGGGGGGGGGGTTACAACCCCCAAAGCCCCCCCCCCATGGTTACGCCTATGTTTTTCAGCATCTGAGTTCTCCATTCATAATAATATTTTTTTATAATGAATGTCTAGTACTAGATCTTGATCATAAATCAACATATTTCATCTATGCAAAGACAAAAACTCCTGAATACGAAATAGTTCATCAAGCTTTATAATCTTGAAAGTGCTTCTGTACTGAGGTTCTGAACAAAGCTTTTGCAGTGTGAGTGTGTGTGTGCTGTGTGATTTTTGGCGGCTAATTCGTTTGACGCTTAGTGAGACTTTTATTGTTGTTGAATGAGCTGCGAGTGGCCAAAAAATATCAAGCAGCAAATAATGCCCGAAATGAAAGGAAGGCATATAAAGAATGGAAGGAAGCGCGAGAGAAAGAAGAGCACGACCGATAATGAGGACGAAGAGAAAGGCTAAAAAGAACGAAAGAAAAGGGAGATTGTGATAGTCGGTCGCGAAAAATAAAAGAATAAAAGAGAATAAATTAAGAAGTAATGGTCTGTCATTTGCCGAACCGCGTCGGTCGCTTATTATTCGCTCATGATAAATGTCATTCCTCGTCCCGGACTCAGGGCTACTTCTTCTATTCTCATATCTATCTATTCATTATTATTACTTCTTAAATATCTTTACTCATATGCTGGAGATGTGTGAATATTCCATGACAATGAGTCAATAACCCAATAAATTCGGCCAAAAATGAAAAATGCCCCCCTTGGACCCATGACAACAGAAATGCTTATGTACCAATAAACCAAAATACGGAACAAAGTTGCGTGATGACCAATTTTGAGAAGTTAAAATGAAATTTGTTCATGCTTACATGACACTTTTTTGCTTATAGCAAATATAATTTGAGATTATTTTATTCTACTGATCAAACGTCTGGTCATTTCTCACACATAATTTTTTCATTTAAGTGAAACGTCATAATTCTGTCCACCAAGTTGGAAATTACTTGAAGCTGTAAATATTATTTCTCTTGGATTTTTACATTAAATGATTTGATTTGTAAGCATTCGCATTAATTTGTATAACATTATTAATTGTTATCATTCAATTGTTTTCGGTTCATGAGCTTATGATTGTAAGAGCCATACGCAGCTGGACATTATTCTTCTATGTCACTCTAGTACATATCCTGTATAATACTTCCGTCATATTACATGATGCGTTTGTACATAGTTCAACAAAGCAGGAAATTGAGTTGACAATTTTCCCACTTAGAGCTTTGATTGAGACAGAACGAGCACAAAAATGAAAACTGGAAGTGGAAATTAAGGGCATCACGTGGAAGGCTGCTGGCCTGTCATGGTGAGGGAGAGTGGCAGACATGTCAGGTGGGGGGGAGGGAGTGGTGTCTGTCAGGGAAGAGGCGGCAGGCAGGCAGCTAGGGTGCGAAACGTGAATAAACACACTTCCTATTAAGCTGTGAAAAGGGATTTCCCGGCCGGCCTCCTTCCGCATCAGAGGGTTGCTTGGTGGGGGGGGGGGCTTCCTCAACTGCCCTCTCAAATAGTGGGGGGGGGGGAGTTGTGGAACGTTAGCAACGGCCAACTGAAATTAAAATGATTTGTAGCCAGAGGCGTATAATTGATGCTTTCAATTATAGGGAGCTGCCTTCAACATCCTCACCTCCAGACGCCCGACTCAACCCCCTTCCTCCCCTCACCATCACATCCCACTAGCGTCCATTTTTCTTTTTCACTCGGAGGTTTGCTTTGTGCTTTTTCGACAGATTCGAGATAATACCTTGCGGCCCCAAAATACAAAAGACTTAGTATTTAGAGATGTTTTAAAGGAAGAATGTTTTCTTGTTGGTTAAATTGTACTGTTTTCTTTACGTGTTTCCGTATGTGCACTGGTTCTATTATGTTTATATGTGTATTCATGATATGCTCGAGCTGAATATTGATGGAAATCGCAGCTCTATTAAAATAGAATGGGAGTAAGATCTGGCATCCGGGGTGTCCTGTAATATAGGAGCAGGACGGAAAAAATTACACTTGTATAGCAGGGCGAGCTATACAATAAACTTGAAAGTTTGTAGTCAGTTCGCATTCTTTCTAATTGACAAAAATTTCATGAAACAAGCCACAGGAACAGATAACATTTACTGCAGAGATTATCTTTGGAGAGATTAAATAAATTATAAAATTCCATAAATAAGGAAAAATCGTCAATAGAACTCACTCACTCAAGTTCAGACGTTCCTGGGTCGTCCCCTTCAAATTATGAATATTTTTCAAGAATATTACTGTATTAATTTAATTATAATATAATATGTTTCATTCATATTTGTATTCAGATGTTCTTTATTGATTGAATTTTGACAAGCTAGGAAAGTGTCTCTCGTCTATAATGTGTTTGTTATTCAACTCACAAATAATGTTGTTAGTAATAAAACCAGTGTAATTGATTGAGACGTCCAAAAATTATAATCACTTACGTTTCAATAATTGTGCTTCCTGTTAATTATGTTCCAAGGAAGGTTTCAAGTGATGGATTGCGGGGGAAGGGGAGAAATGCACAAAAGGAGCTGGCGAGGAGCTTATTGAGAAGCTGTCTGGGTTGGGAAACGACATGAGTTGTAAGGAAGCTTTTGACGTCAGCGGGCCTAGTCGGAATAATTTGACAGGTCCTAAACACCCTCTCCCCCACCCCTGCCAACATTCCATTTCAGGCAAGATCTTTTTCCCCATATTGGGAACTTGGGGGAAACATGCCCTTCTGCCAACGGGGGGGGGGTCTGTTGCTGACAACCTTCAATTATTATTAGCACTTATTGTCGACTCTCTCGTTCCCTCTCACTCTTTCCTAAATTTCTCTTTCTTTCTGTCTCTCTCTCTATCTCTTTCTCTTCCTCTTCCATCCACTCTAAACTCAGCATCAACTCAGTCACGTCATTTACGTCTTTTAGAGCCAATTACATTCGTATTCGGCAATCGGATCCGTTTTCTCTCCCACACACCTCTCACTCTCTCTCGCTCTATCTCTCTATCTTACTCTCTCTCCTCCTTATCACCCACTCTTCCTCTGTCAGCTGTGATAAACAAGCCCGGCAACATGTTTACGTCATGCCATTCACCATTATTTTGTTGATGTCATTCAGTTGATTGAGTGTCAGATGCACAAATTGTCGTAATCAATCGTTGAAGGTAATTTGGGAGGAAACAGGAAACAACTTTTTCTTTTGTTTTTATCCATTGATGTTCAATTAGGCGATGAAAAATATATTCTTTAATACATAAATTAGACATCTGTCCCTTCATCCAGAAAATAATTCAATGAACTGGAAAGGGGAATTAATTGATTACTATGGGAATATGAGTAAAAAATTTAGTACACAATATTATACAACTTTGATATTTTGTACGGATTTTCCAAAGTACATAACTTACTATTGACAGCAGTTATGAGTGAATTAGGCTTCTAAAGGCTTAAATGGATTTGAATAGATTAGAATTCCTCATAAAATATAGAAGCTCATCAAATTAATATATACTGTATCTACGTTTGGGCGCATAGTTAGGAGAGTCCGATGGTACCGGATGCTAGGCGGTCTATGATCGTCTACCAAAATGTTGTTAATTTCTTTCGTTTGTTATCTGTATAGTTTATACAAATATTGAGCTGTTGTTTAAAATTCATCAAGAATATATTCACATCAACATTTATTGATTTGGAAAGAATGCTTCAATTTTATTGGAGACAGAGGATAGGGGCTGATGTTTAAAATAATTAAAATTCTGAGCCCGCATCGAGCGAAATACTTTGATAAGCATAAAATTCGACAAGCAATATCCGGTTTAAATTTCATCACAAATAGAAAAATTTGGTCTCGTATTGCCGAACCTTGTAGAATCATGAATCAAAAAACATTATCCGAAATTATGGGTTGATTACGAAATGCTGAAACCCCCACGCTGTTTAAATTTGTGTCGTATTTCACAGAAAGTGGCTGTTCCTTTGTTTACGAGCTCTAAATGCAGGTGGTGCCTGGTGCCCATACTGCGGGAGCTTATGCGCTATAAATTACCTCCAGGTTAAATATTACACTATTGTTGCTCATTTCTAATTTATTACTTAACACACTCTGTTGACTGCACTCAATGCATTAAGACACTGAGTAACACACGGCAATGCCTGCTTGATAACCAAGGTGACCTGTTATCATTTTGAGTTATTGTTACCAGCCTACATTCTCGTTTGTTTGTTGAAGACTTTTACCTGCTGCCTAATGTACGTTCCACTAAGCAACCCACATCACTTTCCAGGCGACGTACCGTACTTAGAATACGTACGATCTTTCGCATTTTTATTAGACACATTTCAATCTCACCAAAAGCCCACAAATTTTGTCATTTTTATGTGTGAATAGTAATGAATTTAAATATCAAATTCAAAAAAATTTTAATAGTGAATATCTGTATTGATTAAACTGACAATGTCACGTCACTCAGAAAAATATATAAGTTATGATTGAAGATTGGGTTTAAATCATGATTTCTATTCGAATAAATCATGGCACAAATTATGGCAAGTATTCATTGAATGATAGCTGGGGATCTCGATCTAGGAATACCCGGTCTCGAAGTTGAATGAGAGTGGGAATGAATTATCTAGATTTGTTCAATGAAAAATATTATAGAATAAGTTGTTGTCGTGTTGAATTGCTTCATCATAATGAATGAGCAAAATTGAGAGAAGCATAGGAATTGCAGTTCGCTAGGTAGAAAATTATTTTATAATGGAAATAAATTAATTCTCAATTATAGACTATTGATTGATATTTATTCATTTTTTTGTGTAGTGGTAAAGGTGATTTTGTGGTAGTTATTCATAATGAATAGACTGGAAGTTGTCAAAACCACAAACTTATTGAAAGATGGGATACCGGTTTCAATTGTTACACAATCATCAATATCTGGTATCTCTAATAAACCAGAGATCTGGTTAGCAATGATCTCTGGTTTACAGAGATCTTTGGTTTAACGAAGATTGATAATGTAACAACCAATACCGGTGTCACAATATTTGAATGAATTTGTTATTTTGACAACTTCCAATGTTTTTATCCATTAATACGGTAATTAATTGTAACAAAGTAATTGTTACAATTCTCAGAGAATTCGGATATTTTTAATTATTCGTATATATTTTTTCAACAATATATTGTTTTTATCAACAAGCTAACACTATCAGAGATAGAGAATTAAACTTTTTATATAACAAAACCCCTTGTTGGGTTTTATACAGAGTGATCGGAAAGTCGCGCAACCCAATGTTTGAAGCCGTGTAGGAATGACAGGTAAATTTGAAAAGTATGATTTGCATATGGGAATTTTTCGTCCAGTAGTACAGCAGGTGGCTGCACTGCCAGAGCACGCCATCGGGCGACAATTAGCCAGAAATCAGTTTGTTTGTTCAGTTCAAGTCGCAATGTCTTTTACGCAAGAACAACGTATTTCTATCGTTTCGAGTTACTGTGAATCGAAATTCTACGCAAAGTGTCAAGAACATTTCTCCAATGCCTTTCCAGATGCTAAAGTACCAAACAAATCGACCATATATGTCGTTTGTTTCATCGTATTCGGGATACAGGTAGCGTGAATGACCGTAATCGTACCGGCCGACCAAGTGTTTTGACTGACGACAGACTGCAGACGATAAGTGAAACGTTCATTCGTTCTCCAAAAAGTCTCTTCATAAACTTTGAAAGAAAAATCAATAACACATTACAGCTTTTTAAGACTGTTATCATTTTGGGTTGCGCGACTTTACGATCATTCTGTACAACAAATACTTGTAAAGAGAGAAATCCATTCAAACTGAAAAAAAAAAATTAATTGAAAATGAAGTGGACTAATAAACCCGAAGAAGATGAGTTGGAGAAATGGAGATCTCACATTGGGAGACCCACAGATCTGTAATTTCTCTTGGTCGACTGGAATTCTACCAACATTGCCTCCAACTATTTGCAGATCTCGACCATTGGTTGCCATCCAACTTCGCTCACTAGCAACCATATTCCGTCCTCACCCAGAATACAAAACGAACAAATTACAGCACAAGGACCATCTCCACCATCCGTTGTTTCCCTCTGCATCAAACGGCTCCCAATCTTTCATAACGATTCGGCTCTTGCAATCTGTAAGCGAGAGATAATTCGGTACGTGACGTATTGCTCGGTCAGCGGCTTTAAAACAAGCTTAGACGGCCCGTTCTGATTCATTCGTTCAATCATCCACCCATCACCCGTAATTGTTGATATTGGCGTCCTTATCCCACTCACTCACTGGTCTCTCCCCTTCAAACTCGCTTACTTGGAATATCAACGAGCGGAAGAGTATGTTCACCCCTTGGTGAGTGCACTGTATTCTCCCTGCTCATTTACAGTACTTGAGAAAAGTACGGATTACTTTATTTGCGATTTCTACCCAAATTTTAATAGAACATCATTGAATCGTTTCAAACGATTATTAATAGAATAGAAAAGAATTTTATTGTTCTAATTACATAATGACATCGAATAATAAACGCTATACTACATTCCATCTTCAATACAAAATTATCAAGTTTTTCTAATTATTATTATTCTGTAAATTTAACGAAAATTCATTAGGCATGGCCGAAGCCGTCAGCCAGAGTTGGTAGCTAAAGATAATAAATCACTTATTTACAGTTATCTAATCAAGATAAGTAACAGAAAATAAGAACAACTTCACCTCTTGACATTGACAAGGTTACAACTTTATATACAACATTAATCAGTACAAGAACATAATATCAATCAAAACAGGAGATCAGAAATAAAAATAAATCCCAAATTTTCTACCCAAATTTTAATAGAATATCATTGAATCGTTTCAAACGATTATTAATAAAAAAGTACTAAAAAAATAATCAATCCAGAATCAATGAAAGATTGAGTGGTAGTCGTAACTCCACCTAATTCATCATAATTCTTCTAATTAATCTAATCATATCCTAAGTACAACATAACATAGTTTCAACTAGATTTAAACAATGAAATCACGGTTTAAACTTGGTTTCAACTAGAAATCCTTAGTTCAAGCTGAGTTTAAACTTTGATTTGTAAAACTTAGTTTAAACGAAGATAATGAATAACGGACCTTAGAATATTCTTAATTCCATTTTTAACTTTAATCGTACATAACAAAAGGATAGAGAATTGTATCATTTTGTGTTACCACTATCCTATGTAAAGGATAGAGATTATTAGTTGCCAATGATTTGTTGAAAAAATATCTAATGTAATAAATGTAATAATAATAATAATATCTAGTCCAATAATTGTAATGTAATGGTAATGTGATAATTATTACAATTACCTTTTAATTTTTATATAATATAGTAATTATTAGAAAAATTATTATATTTCATTATTATAAAATATATGTAATATTATATAATATTATTTACCTTTGAAACGCTTGAATAAAAACCTATTTTCCTTTTTCATTAAAAGCTATTCCCAAAGTCAAAACTTTGAAACATCAGCTCCATAATAATCATGGGCATTATCTCTTGAAATGTCTGAAAGACGGATGGTTCAAAATATTATTCTCAAAGAATGGAAGAATTCATAGTAGACCTACCTATATTCTATACTTTTAGAAACTTAGGTATTTGAAACAGCCGGAACGTTTTTGTTATTCTACAGATATTTTTCAACAGTAAATATTTATGTCACGCACATAAATTCCTTGTTTTTTCACGACGCATTGTACAAGCTGAATAGGAGACAATGGCCAATAAATAAGTGGCGGGCCTCCTCGCCAATAGATAGGCGATAGGCACGGCGTGGACGCAGTTCAACAACTGTATATTATTACAAATTTTACAAAGCATGAAGTTTCATGCGGCTAACATACTTCATTTTCATTCCATGTTTCGAACAACCAAGGAAATGGACATAATATGAGCAATAATCATGATAATATCAGGTAAAACAATAGCGAATGGCATGTTTTGTGAATTTTAATGAAAAATATGTTTATCACTAAAGTTTCATCGATTTTTATGTTTACATTTTTTCATTAGATTAGGTTCTGTTCTTTTATCGACAATGCAGTGAAAAAAGTGACCAACATAACATATTCACGAATGAGTTATTTCTTATATTTAATTCCTGTAACTATCTTAGGCCGGCATGCAACATCCACAATGAATTATTTCTAATATTTAATTCCTGTAAGTAACTTAGGCCGGTATGCAACATCCCCCTTCAAGTCTTACAAAGAATAGTTTCAACTTGGTTTAACTGAAAATCCCCAGAAAAGGAGAGAAGGTGGATATTAACAAGAAATAGTTCAGTTCAAACTTCGATTTGTTAAACTTGGTTTAAAGAAAGACGTAGCATGCGTTCCTTGGACGAAAGGTTCCTGTTTATAATTATATTCATTGATATCACTGAAATTATGGGGAAAAGTACAAATCCAAGATCATCCACGCACGAATTCATTCTATAGTATTTCCACTTCGATTGAGTTGGCATTTACAAATGATATACCTAATTTTTGCAATCCAAATCCTATTGCTGCTAACTACTTTATTCGTGCCAGAAGATCTGATTGCAATCTGCTAGTAATCAAGTTTCCACTCGGCCAAGTTTAGCTGCCGGCCAATCGCAAGTGCTGCTTGCTTCTGCTTCTTCTGCTCCATTAACTCTCATCTTATGACTGACTCTCTCTCTCTCTCTCTCTCCAACTCACCTACTCACTCAAACTTCAAAGCCGCAGTTACAGAATTAGTACGATTTTTAGAAATAGTAATAGCGTAAGATATGTGAAATTTGGGAAAAGGTAGTCTATGTATAAGAGATTGGGGAAATTGAAAAGATTCAGGAATTTAGGAGTTAGTGAAAGGGAAAAAAGTGAAAAAATGAAGAAGATGAAAAGGACGGAAAAGAAAATAGGCGAACATAAACAAGGCGAAGGAGAAGATGAATGAGGACTAGAATAAACAGAGGATGAAGAAGGACACCAAGAACTGAAAGATAATGAAAAAAGAAGAAGAAGAAGAAGAAGAAGAAGAAGAAGAAGAAGAAGAAGAAGAAGAAGAAGAAGAAGAAGAAGAAGAAGAAGAAGAAGGGGAGAAGAGGAAGAGGAGGAGGAGAGAGAAGAAGAAGAAGAAGAAAAGAAGAAGAAAAGATCGAAGAAGAAGGAAGAAGAAGATGAAGAAGAAGAGAAGAAAAGTGAGTAGACCAAAAGGAAACGGATGACGATGATGAAATGAAAGAAGGAACAGCAGCTGATGATAATGGAAGAAGATGGTACCAGAGAAGGAAAATTGAGTGGTGGACGAGGCGGAGAAGAAATAGGAGGAGGAGGAGGAGGGAGTGGAGAAGGAGGAGGAGGAGAAGGGAGAAGAAGAGGGAGTAGGAGGAGGAGGAGGAGGAGGAGGAGGAGGAGGAGGAGGAGGAGGAGGAATGTAGGAGGAGGGTGCGTCATCCGTCTTGTCGGTTGAGTGCGGTGATAAATCTCGTGAGTAGAGAGAGGACTGGTCGAGACGAGCGACCCCGAGACTGCCTTAATTACACCTGGGCCGGCCGGCAGCAACCATCCAACACTAATCCGAAACCTATCCCATCCTATCTAGGAATCCGCCAGCCAGCCCACAACACCCACGCTCAACACAGCATCACAGCATACCTTATCCAAAACGAGGTTGCACTCGCCAAAACTATCGGCAAACGCTATCTTCAGCTAACCTCGAAACATGAGGAGTACAAGAGAAGAGCTGTAAAAAAATACAGGAGACATAAAAAGAGTAGGGACTTTACTTCAATTCTCTTCTTGGAGAATTGGATGTTCAGTATATAGGAAAGTTCATAGTACAGAGATATAGTACTCTCTGTACTCTGATAGTAAACACCTCTGTTTGTTTGTCAATGGCTCAACAGCCCTATGTGGGCTTAGGCCTACCAGCTGGTTGCCATTTTCACACCCACTTGACTGAATCAGCAGAGGTTGATGATCAGAGAAGATGTAACGTGTGGTTAGCACATTGACATCTCAACCATAAGCTAGTCTTCGCAACCCAGTGATGGGAACAAAGCACTGCTGGATAACATTGTGTTAAGCAGCTATATAGTGCAATGCAACAATTCAATATGCCTTCAAATATAGGGAGTGACTGACTAGCCTTACTAACGATTAGCCAGGCTCCAATGGAGGATAGTAAACACCTCTGTACTATGTAAAGTAGGCTACATTAAAAGTTAAGAAAGTTGTATTATATATTTGCAAAGCAGAAAAATAGTTAAAAACTTAGAGAAATAAAACTTGAAAAATATAAAGTTAAAACTTGAAAAATAGTTGAAAACTTAGAATTTATGTTGTTAATTACATAACACGTTGCAAACTGATATTAGACTATCACTTGTCAGACTTTCAGCAGTCATTTGTTGTCACTGTTCAAAATTCTCAACTTGCAAGTCTCATGGACTCACTCTCAACACACAAACTGTGAGCTGCTGTAACTGGATGTAAGCTGGTCAACTGAGAAAAAATTATTCACTGATAAAAGAGATAGGCAATCTACACTTCTACACTGAAATAGTGAATCTGTTCACTTCGTATTGTGAAAGAGAAGAACTGATGAATACGATACTAATAATAGAGTAGTGACACAATCCGGTATTATCACCCCACAAAACGGAGATGAGGAGTAAATCTATTTTCCAAGAAAATATCTCTAAATGGTGTGTGGTACTGTATATATATTTATTGTTATAAGTTCCTCAAAGCGACCATTACTAAAACCTATTGAATATTCCTCTACTGATTACTCATCAAGTTGCCAATAGAAAGTTGAAAAGTAACTATCTAGTCACTAAGTACTGTGATACAAATTATTGACGATAAAACTCAGAGTATCATTGAATATATCACTATTAGTCATATACCAGCAGATAATGTTATTCATCTTTGAATTGCAGACACAATTGAAATCGAAAAAGCTCCAACGATATTCTATCTTTAAATGGAAGTAGTCTATATTATATCTTTCTCGTACTAAATTACCCAGAAGAACAGGTTCGTTCCATGCATCACATCGTTAACTGAATTGCCTGCTAACTAAAGTGGGCATAACTACCAATCATTCACGTCAATTTGAAAGTTCCCTTGTCTTGTATGTAACAACCATCAGAACGTTTTTGATACGCGACTGAATTGATCTGCATCCAGAATTAGGAATGACCAATTTCTGAAATTATCCAGCTTCAAATTTGCCAAACAGGCTCATGACTCTGATTGAGTATAATTTATATGGTGAGTTGTGACTATAAGCTTAGTACTTGACTTAGTGGAGTAGAAAAAAGGATTTTGAATATTAGTTTCAGTGTCGAGGTTGCACAGTAGTTCCAACGTGTTTCAGATTGTCAGATTTTAGGAAATAATTTCAAGAATGTTAAGGTACACGAGCGTTTCAATCAATATCTTCAGATTGATATTCTCGTTACTAGGCAATTAAAAATGTATAGTTATGTCATTGATTCACACTTCAAAGTACTGAAAATGTTCATCGAAATTATTGATAGGTAACCCAAGCTATCAATAAATGAGTAGCCTATTGTCCTATTCCGTTCAATACACTTTGACAGAGCGTGTGGGTTGATGAGTTAAGCGCTAATTCACAAGATTTTCAGATTACAAGAACTTGAAATTTTGACTGAAAGACATTATGAGACTGCTGAACTTGTAAAACAGGTATTAGAAGTTTGATTGATAGGTATGTCATAAGAATTCGATGTGAATACCAACTTTCCATCCGCAAATAACTTACAAACTTATTGTCAAACGTCAAAAACCACTCTAACAAACATTTGCAATGCAAATTTGAATGTTTTTTCAATCGAGTTTTTCGAATTTGGATTGACATAATGATAAGACTTGAAATTCATCAAATTAATGAGTGTATTTTGAGACCTACTCGTATTTTTTCAATCTGATTTAAAATTATAGTCTATAGACTAAATTATCAATCTTTGTCATACATTTATCATGAATTCGATATATAAATTTGAGAAAAACGACGTGGAGCTCTTGAAAAATTCCAAAATTTCTAGGTGAGATAAATTTTCTCTTTCAGAATTGATGGAAGGCTCTAATAGAAATATATTCCGATGAAATAAAATGTATTATTTTAAAAAGCATGGCTCGTGTCCCTCTCATTACTAATTTTTTCATCATCGATTCCTTCAACTCAAGCTGAAATATTCAGTTTTACAGTAATTATTATCCTCAACAATGGGAACATTGAGTCTGGTTATTCGCATAAGGAAATGATTGGTCTAGTGCTCTCGCCAACTGGAACCGCTATTGAAGAACTAATGACCACATTTTGATAGCACAACTTGTATTATAATCCAAACCTATAATTTTAAGAAACTGAACATTTTTCTTGTCATGAGTGACTTTAATGAGTTTCATTATACCTTCAATAGTGACCGGACAGCTTCAATAGTATTCTAGTAAAGCTGTATAATTACGAATTTACTGAGGAATTTCAGTGAGTTGAAGATAACAGTGTATAATTTCATTAATTGAAAGTTTAATATTCATTAAATACAAGGAAGAATCTGATTATTTATTCATGAGAATAATTTGAGTATCTCTTGGTTATTATTTTAAGTTGAAGTTTGGTTTTCAATGTTATATAAGTGCATGTGGTGGCTTGCTAAATGAAGAAAGTGCTTTATGCAGTAGGTATTAGACTTATACAGTATTATTACTATGATCATACAGTATCAATTTAGATTGAACAGATTAAATTATTCGGTATTAGTATGTAATATTATAGTGCTTTAAGTTATACTTTATAGTATTATAATATTAGGTTGGAGTAGTTTAAAGCCGTGTGTTCCGTTTCACGCTTTCTAAATGAGACTGAATTCGATTGAAATTTCAAATTTTTACGGCTTCACCAATTCACTTCTCTTTTAAAACCTTCAATAGAGAAAAGATGTCGAGAGTAAGTTCTGGTTTTAAATTGATGCTATTTTTCCATTCTGAGTCGTGGCAAAGCGAGAAACTTCTAACTGAAGGAATCACTGTATACATTATAGAAAATATTCTATGAAAGAAAAGGATTGTTGTTGTGTCAATTTATTGTAGTATTGAATGCTGTTCAAGAGTGCGTGATGACTTACAAGTAGAAAGGTATTCACAGAAACATTGGAGGGTATCTTAATGCAATTTACTTTAGTCGTTTCGGAACAAACACGCTATATCATAGAAGAGTAACAACAACAGTTAACTGCGTCGTAAAACTGCGAACGAAGCTAGGAGCAGTTTGTTAAACATCCAGTAGTCAGCGTGTAATTTTTTCCAATGGCACAGGAAAGTATCCAGTAGAACCCTGAAGATAACTGCAATTCTGTTTCCTGAGGGTGGTTGCAATTATGTAATTGGGCCCTAGCTGGCTTTCAAAAAAGATTCAGAGTGGCTCTGAAACGGATGGCCTTCTCTCTAATGATTTTAAAACTTTGAAGGGGAAATAAACAGTCTTGAAAAGGCAGCTCCTTGAACATCTCGATGTTTGAACAGTCTTCTCAGATGACAAACTTAAAATAATAATTTTCCAATCAAAATAATAGTAATTTGTCTATTTCACTGCATATATACAAACATATTGCACAAATACAAACATATTAATACAAGGTAGATTCAATAACTTGAAATTGAATGGAATAAAAGATCATAAATAGAATATTTTTTAAAATCCAGTTGTAATTGGCTCCAATACAATAATAGAAATGAGTAATATGGAGTTTACAGAACTTTATTGATAGACTGGTGACATTGACACATAATCAAGTGAATTTGTACAGTACATGTCCGCATATGTCCAAATACCATCCCAAAATCTTGTTCCTTGTCAATGAATTATCAGTAGTGAGTATTCCATTATTCTGTTATCACAGTATTGTAACTGACATTCTCACCATAATTCATTAGAGGTATCATTCCAATGTGCTTCTTGAACTAGCAAAATATTATCGTCGGTTTTGTCTAGGTCCCAGTTTATGTTACAATCAAGTCGCAATCACAAGCCATTAATTCAGGTAATCTATTCTCTTTGAGTATATTTTCTCACAACATTATCTAACGTGAGTTGAATAATTACATACACTAATGGAATTGATAGTGAGAGAGTTACATTGCATTTTTCTGTTAATGGAACTAGCACTTGAAGTAAGCCTATGTCTAATGTAGGATGAAAACGAAGTAGGTAAAGATAGTCATAAATACTAGAGGAGGTGGAGAAAAGTGTTGAAATGCATGAAGAAGAAAAAGAAGAGGAGAAGAAGAAGAAGAAGAATAAGAAGAAGAAAGAAGAAGAAGAAGGAAAGAAGAAAGAAGAAGGAAGAAGAAGAAGAAGAAGAAGAAGAAGAAGAAGAAGAAGAAGAAGAAGAAGAAGAAGAAGAAGAAGAAGAAGAAAAAGGAGCAAAAAGAATGACGAAGAATAAACAGTGTGTTGAAGCAATGGAGAAAAGAATGACTTGAGAAAGTAATAAAAAGATGGTAAAATAGGAGTAGATAAAATTGCCGGAGAAGAAAAGAATGATGAGGGAAAAAGAGATAGAGAAGAAGTTGAAGTGAAAGAGAGAAAGATAAGTGAGAAGTGAGAAGTTCTGTTGAAGCTGACAAGGAATAAAAATACGGCGAGCCATTAACACAGTTTCCACTCTCGACTAATGGTGCGATGAAAACTCACGTTGCTGCTGCCCTGCCCAATTGTAATTAAGAGAGCCGACTTGTAATTCACACCTTGGCACTGAGAAGCAAGGAGAGAGAGACTCCTGCAGCTGAGAATGAGATGAAGAGTTAATTGATTGGGGCGAGAAAGAGAGAAGAAGGGTGAGAGAGACAGAGAGAGAAGAAGAAGAAGAAGACGAAAGAAGAAGAAGAAGAAGAAGAAGAAGAAGAAGAAGAAGAAGAAGAGAAGAAGAAGAGAGAAGAAGAAGAAGAAGAAGAAGAAGAAGAAGAGAAGGAAGAAGAAGAAGAAGAAGAAGAAGAAGAAGAAGAAGAAGAAGAAGAAGAAGAAGAAGAAGAAGAAGAAGAAGAAGAAGAAGAAGAATATAATTAAGAAGATAATAAGGAACAAGAAGAAGAAGTGTACGGTGTGAGAGAAAGAGAGAGAGTGACAGTGTACGAAAGAGAGTTAAACTATTGTGGAGGTGCTTCTCCTCAGCGATAAAACTCAGTGAGTAAACTGCATGCAATACACTCTGGTAGCGCACTTGGCAACTGGAATCGATGGCCCGCAGCAAGGATTCCAAGAAGTGTCCGCTTTCAGATTTATTCGCTTTCAATTTGAAGGCAGCAAACGCCATGTGCTGTTTCATTCCGTGACAACGTGATAGAGGGCTTCAAATTTTGTTGTGAAGGTGTTTTAAAGCGCATTGGAACTAATCTGTGTAATGGAGAGTGTTCAAATTGCAATCACGTGTTACAAGAGTGAATTTCCAACTACCAATGACTCTCACAAAATCAATAGAGAGACCAAAATGTCATTGGAATGTAAAATCAACGTAGCAGTAATTAGACTACGTTATCGAGTGGTAACTTAGGCCCATATGCAAAGTTTGAACTATGTTTAAACGCTGGATCTACATTTAAACAAAATTGAAACTATGGTTTGTTGAACTAAAGACAATAGTTCTATCTACAGACAATTGTAAGTACAGTAGTTGAATTGTCTTTGGTTTAACTGAGTTTTTAAATGGTGAATCTACGTTTAAACAAAATTAAAACTACGGTACATTATTGTTGAATTTATTAGAACAAAGAAACTGCACAAAGACACTGCCTTAGTGTAGCAGTATGTACTAATACTCACTGTAAATGAACTAAGTTCATTTATAGAAAAATGTAATGGAGTTCTTTTTAATTTTCATAAACTTAATTCATCGGTGCTCATTATATGAACTATTTCATTGTTGTATCAATCTTATCAAATTATGAATAGAAAATAATCATATAATGAGAAAATACGTAACATTTTTAATATTATGAAAGATCATGAATATGAACTAGATTTTACTTTATATTCATTCTTTTTTTTAATCTGTACCTACTCCAGTTATCACTACAGAGTTTAATCCAGTCTGATTGATTATACAGTCTCTAGTTATGAGTACAGTATTTTTTATATTATTTACAGTATCATTGCTAGAAATTTTTGCATAGAGTACCTACCATTTGTCAATTTATTTAGAGGACTGTTAAGCTGGAATAGGTTCTTATGCTCTACACATCGAATTTCAACTATGCACAATTTCGCCTACCTGATGTAGACTACAAAGGTGCAGGTGGAAACCGGGCAGAATAATAGGATGAGGCAAATGAGAAAAATGACGAAGTAAAAGGGACCGAGGGAGCGGACGATAGGCCTACTACTGGAATAAAATTCAAATCACGTAGTGGGCGGATGTAAAACTTCGGATGCAATAAAATTCTTCATCCAGATAGTCGTGCGGGAAGATTGTATAGGCGTACAAGTGCGTAAGAAGGGTAGGTGGAAGAAAGAGAAAAAGCAAGAAGGGATTGAGGTACTGAAAGAGAAGGCCATGAATGAATAAGGCCGAAAGAATATATAACAGCTCTTATTCTCTTAGCGTTGTTACACCTTATCGACGTTCCATGAATGTCAGGCTGCGTTTAAATCAACGTCCCTGTGTGTACGGATGAGTCAGTTGTTATTGTGCATAAAATGTCAATAGAACTCTTGTTGAATTTCGTCTCGGAATTTGTAAGCGTAGCTAGGAATTTTGTCAGACATAATTTAGTCAACAAAGAGTACGCATCGTGACTACGCTTCAACCCCAACAGAAATCTCAATCCTCTTTCAAATGAATTATTCTCCCCATAATAATTGGGACCGTTTTCCCCTAACTGCATTTATTTGATAATATATTTCGTGTTAAGAAGTTTACTGCAGTTATTGAGAAGATGTGGTATTGTGGATTGGGAAGATTTCGAGATCCAAACGACTGGAAATCAAATGTATTTTGAAAGGAAAGACGTCATAGAAAAGTCATAGAATAGTCAAAGAAAGAAGACATCATAGTCCAAATGAATACGTTATATAGTAGCTTAAATTTCTGTGAATTAACTCACGTAATGATGTAATGAGAATGAGAATTATCATCTGTATATTTTTCTGATCACAGCGAGCTATAATAAGCCTTATCGCATATAATCCTCATCTACATTAACGTTTTATTTGAAATGTACATGAGTGAAGACAATAAAAAGTTTAAAATATTTTTATACCGCATTCAGACTCACATTCTTCCTAAGAAAAGGAGTTGATCGGAGGAGATTACAACAGATGTCTGGATTTCCCCTAATAACTTTCCAAATTCCACTCATTTCCAATACAAGAGTTACTCCTGCAACCCTCAAAACTTTTCCAGCACCTACAAAGAACAACACAATGCTGCCAACTGCCAACTGAATGTGGAACAAGCATGTGATAGCCAGAGGCAAGCCGGGAATGCTGTGATTGATTAGGAGAGCATATAGCACAGCTCATCCCCTTCGCCATTGAAACGCCTCTCCTGATAGGCCATGCATGCTGCTGCTGCATAACAACATTACTGAGGTAACAGGCTGCAACTCATTATACATCAACCAACGCCAGCGGCCGAACCATGGCTCCGTAATGCAAGGCATGAACATAATTACACACCGGGCTATCTTGATTGTATTAATCTTATGGCCGACCCCCCTCGCCAGGTTGCCTGCTGATGGTGCCCCGGCCCTTCCTAATAACCGCAATTATAATCAACCGATGAGGCGACGTTTATTGTGGCTCAAGCCTCCAAATTGATCTTCCCCGATGATATGAGATTGCTGTTTTTATCGTTTATCAACAAGGACCAGATACAATACTGAAAGTTGTAGTTTGATTACTTGACAGCATGCCAGACTGATAGTACAATACTCTGTTAAACCATTCATATTCAGATTTCACTCCATTATGTTACAGATTTGACATGTGGACCCTAGTTATTTAATACTTGAAGCTTCAATTTTCTGTTCAATGAAGCGAAATAACGAGTCGACAATCTCGGAAAACCTGATTGCAAAGTGGATCCTGAAATACAGATTAGTGAAAAAATAGCAGAAAATTCAAAGCTATGAAAATAATATGTTAGTAAATCGAAAATGATAAAACAGAGTTTGAACAATAGAAATAAACACATCGTTGATTGATCCATAGAAATTATACGTTTCTTATTCCTGTTGAAGCAAAACAGGAAGACAGTCTCCATAAAAGGAGTCACATAGGCAATAGGAGTTACATTCTTGTTTCTTATTCACAGTATGGATGACATAGTATTATTATATTAATATAATATTATTGATAAGAGGAAACGTAGCATGGAGTTCTGTATTTTTTAAATATTTTCATTTCGAAAATTTTTTCTCATAATGCTGGAGTCGAGCGTTTATATGATATATCTATGGATATGCCTATGTTATGAGTTTTCATTAATACTGAATAGATGATAATTATTAATTTCTCCAGGCCCATTTGATATAATAGGGTGTGTGAAGAAATAATTCAGTTGCATAACACCAAATGAACAAACGTGCCATACATTTTAGTACTCGCAAATCGCACTGCCCGTACCCGTAGTGGAATGATATGTTATCCCTGCTCGTCTCAATATCCCAGGATCAGTTCATTCACACCAGTGAATGACAGGCCTTTCTGATAACAGCAGGTCATATCAAGTTTCTGTTATTTGGAAGCCAGTATAACAGTAACCCGATCTTGTAACAACCAATTTCAAAGATGATCGTTAAGTTTGATACTTCCCAGTTATCCCACGGGAATAGATCCCTCTCCATTGCATTCTGACGTATCACCGCCGCTTGCGGTTATTACGGTCGTTCCCAGGTTTCCATCAAGAAACACATGCAGCTTTATTAAGTCATATCTTGTATCACTCATGTTCATATTTCATTTTTTAATGTGCATTCTACACTATTCGTTATGTTCATAAGATACCAGACTTTTTACAGAAATCAGGCTTTGCCAATGAAATAAATACCTTATAAAATTTCCGAATTTCATATACGTAACTGGCATGATAGTTTCTTGTAATATCAACCACAGATACTGTTCTTTCTAGTCTGCATTCTTCTCTATCATTTTAAACAATATGGGTCGGTATGGTATGCATCATCTTCGATCAAACTGAGCTCACTATACATAAGTTTAAACTCGCTTTATAATTCGAATAAACAGTTGAAATCTAGCTTAGTTTATTAGTTGAATAGTTTATTTAGTTGTTTATTAGTTGATAGTCTAGTTTATTAGTTTATCTAGTTAAAGTTTAGTTTATAGTTGAACTTAGTTTAAACGAATATGATGCATACGGTCCTCATTTTCACTATTTGGGCACGTTACACACTGAATTATTGGTAGCTTGAATACTTGAAGTCTCACAGCTAGGAAGCAGTCAACCGCTTTCTATAATCGTCGACAAAGTAAATTATATGAGGAGATTAAACAGATGTGTTCCAACAACCTCACTCTTTTTGGTATTGTTCATAAAGATTGCAGAGCTTTATTGATTCAGTGAACCACTTAACATTATTACAGAGTGTTACCAGAGATAATCCATTCATGTATTATAATAGATAATCCAATATTAGACATACTTGATTAGTCTATTGTGTAACTAAATATATTTTTAACTTCGGTTTTCTTAAAAATCTTTTGAAATCTTTTGTTTAGTCTATTGTGTTACTAAGTATTTTTTTAACTGCGGTTTTCTTAGAAATCTTCTGAAAATATTGTTCAAATATAGAAGGTACTGGCGAGGTATACCACATAGTGAAATAGAGTTGAAAATCCTGTTTGCTGTAGTGTGCTATTATCACAAAACTCGGCCTTATCCATTCTTTATTTAGTTTGGCACTAGTCTGCACATGGTCTTTGCATAAAGTACTCTAAATAATGTTGTGAAATACCGTGCAGCCGAAAGAGTACGGCCTTACATGCGCGCTCGAAGCTGTAAAGAACAACACCACACGCCAGATAGCGTTACGATAAGGCTACATAATTTATTAAAAGAGATAAACACGTGAATCTTGACTACACACGGATGCCGAGCCAAAAAAGTGTAGAGAACAATGTGTTTTTCAATAGGATTCCTCATTCGACATTCTTCTTCAGTTCTGTTCTGTTTCGTGGCACATCGGTAGCGTGCTCTCAGACCGAGTCTCGATTAAAAAGAGATGTTTTCTACTCCTTTGGCGTACCCTCCTAGATCTCATTCTCAGTCCCCTTGTTCTTCTTCTTTATAAGAGCACTCGCACATTCCCGATTTGTGCCCTATCTGTATTCTGTTCAAATTGAATATTCTCCAAGTCGACGTTTTCTGGCCTGGAAGCTATTTCTTCGTTCTTTTCATTTGTAGTTTACATTTTATGTTCAAGGATTGTCTAGGTATACAACAGCACTCATGATTATTATTTCCATTCAGTGATTCAACTATTGAAAAATATATATAGGCATACTGTAATAATATCAACCATCAGTTTCTTTCTCCGACAACCTTACACAAAAGGTGTACAAGTATAAACCTTACATAATAAGGTTTACAATCTTATTGTAAAGATGACGCAATTCCTTTCATATTAGACCAAGATTCAAGACTTGCGTCTAAAATATTTTCAAATTTCAATGATGAACAAGACAAGGGCTTCATTCCACTTTTATCAGAAAATCATTGCTCTAATTAATTTTTAAGAGTAATATTTCAATAATAATTCACATAAGATTGACAAATGAATGTGTGGAAAAGAGAAGCTCGAAAAATTAACTTATTCAATAAGTCGAAAAAATTATTTGGCAGAAATCATAATTGTATAGTCACAGACGAAAAGTTGGTGTTCGATGGCTTTTTAGCAATGAACTCATTAACCTGCTTAGTAGTGCATGAGATAAATTTAGATTTTACTTTTCTAGCATGTTCAGAGCCTTGAGAATATGATGACCAAATCCCTCAGAGTAATATTAAACCGAAAGTGAAACCTTGCTTAGGACAAGGAATTCCACTCAACTTAATTCATGACAGAAAAGCATTTCCGTAACATTGACCTCATCACGTCTCAAATCTAAGTTCCTGTCATTCTCCTGACTCAATCCACGTCAGTCACCTATTGATCAGACTTGAAATCGAAATTATAGTTATCATACGTCACCACTACATTGTAACATCATATTGCTATTAACTGTCCAGCGGTTGATTAGTTTAGTTATTGAACAGCCTGAAATAGCAATAGCATTCTCCCCTTAGGTTAGGGTGACTCCCCGCCTGGTATGAATCATTCCATCCATTTAGCCAAGCTGTGTTGTATTTGATTATGTAATCGGAACATGCTCAGAATACTATTACTAAATTTGATGCCCGTTGCATGGCACAGCCGTGGCTTTACAATTGACTGGATATATCCATTATTTTATATACATTAAAATTCTAATACTGTTAGAAGGAATATTACTGGATATTGCAATCATTCAACTGCTATAGGATGAATTTTAGATATTCGTACGATAAGTTATTATAAATTCAAATTTTTCTATTGTTCACATTACAGTGCACTTGTTCCTCCCACTGTAAGGATGACCACTTTCAGTTTGAAAGGTAACAGTTATGAAAGGTTTAAAAGTTTCAAAGGTAACAGATAATCAGTTTAAAAGGTTCAGTTCAAAGTAACATTCCACTAAATGTCATGAGAATGAAAAAATCGCTTCCCGTTCATTCGGAACGCATCTAAAGCCATAGGTGGTACACTCATATCTAATCTCATCCCTCTCATCTCATCTTAGCCTGAATTACTTTGGATGAAAATGTATCAGCAGCGATCTCAAAACGTTTTTAGCCAAAAATGCTTCCTTTGTGAAATTGCGCAGTATTTTACATCTAATAATCCTATTACTATCAAACTCTATGCGAAATAACAGATGAGAGTATTGTCTTGTATTCAGAACACAACACGATGAGTTCAATCACAATGCGACAAAAGATTCTGCTCAACATCAATTTCCGATTGTTATATGTGGTTATAAATATTTGATTGGTGTATATGGTCTCATAACAAAGCCCTGCATTCAAAAATTCACGTAAGCCTCAACCTCGATGTTACCCGGAACAACGTCCTGGTAAGCCTACAAGTTGAAAGCAGTCTTCAAACATCACTTGTATGCCTTTGTGGGTGTTTGAAGGAGGCGTGTGTGCGTGCTGAGAACATCCCCGTTGTAGACATTCATCCTGAGGGCATAAAGGGATATTATTCGAAAGGGACATTTCATTCCTCTTATGCCTCCCCATCTACCCCGACCCCCCTATCATCCCACAACGCCCTAATCCCTTCTGGTTGTGCTCAAACGGCAAATACAGGCACCCCCTCCCCCCCAACAGTACACAGAAAGTCTGCCAAATTAATTGAGCCGCACGGATTTCAGCATGATATATCCTTCCAAACGAATCAGCGTCACTTGTCTCACTGAATTTGAAACCAGACCTTCGCATCCAGCCAACACGCGTTCTAGTTTGCCGTTCGAATAACTATCAGTAAACAAGAAAACCCCATCTATTTTATTGTCCTGTTGTATTATAATACGAGTAGTACTGATTTTGCCGAATAGTGCTATTACTATGAGTACATTCACAATCACGACGAGGTTTCTTTCTGTAACTGTAACAGAGTATTGACGTGTTAAGAAGTAAAAAAATTATGGATGATTCAAATGATTAGATAGAAATTATCATCAATCAAGTGGAACAGTTGGATAGGATTTTTAATCAGTTGAAATTTCAATAGTTCCCAGGTCTGGTAGAATGAACATATTCTTCTTATTCATTCATACTGCAAAGCTAAAAATTCATTATGAAAGTACTGTATTATACAAGCTCTGTAATTCAAGTCAAGTTTCACAACCCATTCCATCTCAGACGTAGTATCCTTTTTAGTATCCTCTACATTTCCTATTTAATTCTACTTTAAAGCATCTTCAATAAACATCATATAATACAGCAAAAAGTGACAAACTGGTTAACGTTACAAAATTGAGAGATTGTGGTTTGCTATAATATGAAAACATTAAATCAGTCCACAATATATGTAACGAATCGTACATAAAACATATATACTCACCTTTGAATGCTGATTTGATTATCAATTTTCAAATAAAAGACGATCAAAGAAAGAAATTCATAATTGAAAGGATCTGATTCCGAAAGAGGATGGAAACCAAGAATGAGTAGATAACAGTTGAACATTTGAATCTAGAAATAATTTAATCGAATTAGAAGATCACATTTTTATGTTGCCAGTTAATAAATCACATCCCTGAATCAAGTCGTGGGCACAAAACCATTTCAACAGCTTTCCGGATATTGAGACATAAGCGGGTTGAAATTTACTTTGTAACAATAATTTATTTCAATCATCTATCATTGCTCTCGTTCATGAGCGTTGGTATATAATTGTAGAATAACCTTTTCCACTGGATTGATCGTTAATTCCACTTAACTGAGCATGAAGCAATGGAGTCTACAATGTTCATCAATCTTCATGGAGCGAGCACGCTTGACCAATATAGTCTTTGCACGACTGCTTAGTGCAGCTATTTCTTGTTGCTCTGTAGCAAGGTCAGGCTTCAGTTGACAGACGATGTCTCTCCAATGTCCACTGCCTTTTTTGAACAGCACAGATAAGAACAACGTCCCCTTGTTTTATCATTCCATCTCACCAGAGATCTTCTCGACGGTGAACTCAATGAGCAGCTCAGAAACGGAATCTATCTAGCTGAAGTCTGGTGGAACGGCGTTTTTTTCGTTTGGAAAGAACTGTAGAAATGCTCTCATGATTTCAAGAAATCTTCCAATGCAGACATATGGTGGACATTCTAGGTTCATTGATAAATAAAACAATTATATCAGAAAACTTCATGACCCCATGGTCTGTGAACAATGATAACAGGGATATTTATTACTGTAATAAAATTTGTTCAGAGATATTTACAGCAAATATGTTTCGATAAGATATTTCAATCATAATTGAGCTGTTTAGAAATTTCAATTTTTGTCTCTAGTTGAAAGTGCCTTCATTTTAGAATAGAATCCTACTGTTCTAATAAATAACGCATATTGTTCAATGTGGAAGGGCATGATAGATTTCATGATATATTCATGAGTATATAATGTGTCAATATCATACATACATTTATTAAATAATTATAGACAGCAGTAGAAATAGTTTTCGGAAAAGTAAAAGCAATTACTTACAGTTGAAGACAGCCAGAAAAGAGGAGGATCTCATTAACGCTTACCTGGAAAACGGTCAATTACAATATATAAAAATTTTTCTCTTATTCTAATAGGACAATAGTTAACTTTAACTAGGCTACTTACAATGTAGGAAATCCATACCTAGGGCTACTTAAACAAGAACATAGAGCACATCACTCCACAAAATATTTATTTTTCGCATCATGATCATTCTTTTTATAGCTACATCAAAGTTCCTGTGTTATACACTGTCATGCATTTCTGTACAATTTCAACGCTAGATAATATTACAGTATTCAGAAATGCAGCCCTTCGGTACCAAAATGCTTTTACCCTCGTTCCCTCGATTAGCCTGAGAAAAACAGGCTCTTTCTCAATCTTCCATTTTTACTAGTAATACATGGTATCAATTTTTACAATTACTTTTTTCACTATTATTTTTCGCTTCACTACCGACATGCAGTCATGTTTTTTAGAAAACAAATTTGTCTACTTACTGACTGTGAAAAGCAATAGTGTATACATCGCAGTTCGTAATGGATCAAGGAATAATAATCTTTACTTTTTTAATTTTTGATTCCTCTCATTATGATTTACAAAATAACGCTCATTCTCATACAATGTCGTTTTCACAAGAAAGGATTGCAGTTTCACAGAAAAAACTTCTTCAACCTAGCTTTGATGTATTCAATCAGGTAGTTGTATTCTTAGCAGTTTGGCCGATTACTTTTAATTTTTTATTCCTCTCATTATAAGGCTCATTCTCTTACAAGATAGGATTGCAATTTTACAGAAAAAACTTTTTCTACCTTGATGTATTCAATCAGGTAGTTGTGCTCTAAGCAGTTTGGCCGACCGCTTTTCTCTCAGTTTCCATCAAAACCTAGTGGGGTCCAGCGCAGAATACTGATATTACCATCATAATACAGAGCAGCCGCTCTTTTGAAATTCCTCTCCACGGCAGCTCTACAAAAACCGCCTGTATTATTAATGTGGATCATCCATCCACACCAAATATTCGGATAAAAAGTGTCAGTTGCTCATAACTTACGAATAATCGCTAACAATGTGCTTTGGCCAGAAACGTTAGGGTAAAAAGTAAATTCCTGAACGTTTCGAGTAAAAAGCTGCGCTATGTGCTGCTGGTTTGAATGGGTGAGTAAGGTGGGGAGGGGTTTGGACCGGGAAATTGAAGTGGGAAAGGGGTTGGGAGGGGGGTTTGAGCCGAGCGCAGTACGTTTAAATGTTAATAGGCAGTGAAGAACAAACGAAGTGAACTTAGCGGCTCTGCAGGCTGTCTTTCTGAATATAATTAGACAAGACAAAGTAGACAATGGCCCTAATTTCAGCAGGCGACAGACTAGCCTGTGTCATGAATATTGTAATTTTCTTCAACGCAGCAGCGAGCTCCAACTGTTAGCTGCCTGTTCAATTGAGAGAGGAAGACAGTTGGAGAGTGAATGAGAGTGGAGAAATAAAGAGAGAGAGAAAAAAAGAGAGAGTGAGATTGAGTGATAGAATTACAGACAGTGACAGAGAGAAATTCCAAAACTGTCGTCCGATATTGATCATCCGCTTTTATCGAACTAAACTTGCTGCAAAACTTTCCTGGTACAAAATTATACCCTTGGGCTGGTGAGAATTGTATGCAGTAGCTGGGTAATGCCGCATTACTTTTTAAAATGCCAACAATAATAGTTGCGGATTATCTCATCTTTGAAACATAGAATTTTTAGCCATGTTTTTCAAGAAATACGCTTTCCAATCATTATTTATTTCCGTTGAACAGAGCAGAAGACGGAAATAGCAAATTTAGAACGTAGCAGACCAATTATCAAGAACTTACTGGTTCACTTGGTGAGTTTAATTGAGCGTTCAGCTTCCACTTCCCATTGCAGAAGTATTAATTCTGAATGTGCAGTTGAAATTTTGAGAACAGGAATCTATTTTTAGAGTAAGACCGATAGTCAGTTTCTAATTTCTTAAATTGAATCCAACCCATCGAATCAGGAGCATTGTGAATACTCTGGAGCTTGGTGAATAACACCAAAGATAATTCTACTACTTAGATTGAATTTCCTTTGATAACACATAAGGTATGACGTGGACGTTTTTCTTACTAAGCAGAATGGAAGGTGAGTTTTAGCCAACGAATTATGTTGCAAGTATCAAAATATGGAAAAACATATCTTATTCTAACTTATAAACATCGTGATAAGATTTATCATTATTTTCATGATTATTTCTTCAATCTTATGCGATTGGATGTTGTTCTACATGATTGGACAGTATCCAAAGGTTGTGATTGCGTCAGGGAAAAGAGATCATAGGAATAGTGAACATGAAACTATATTGGATTTGACTGGAAGTATACGAGTAGTACTTCAGATCTGTTCAGAACAAATATTGTCTCAGCTTGGAAAAACACAGAGCGTTTTCCTGAGGGAAATTGAAAATCTTCAACAAGATATGCTTTAAAAACCTCGAGTATGGCTCTTATGATGTATGGTGCATAAGGCTGGGCGTACACCGGTTAGTCAAGACAAGACAAGACGAGATAAGTCACGTTTAGTCACAGTAATTCACATAGTTGCTTATGAAGCAGCACACACCGATGCAATTACTAATCGGTTAGTGTTCTTCATAAGCATGAAGTACTGTGACAAAACGTGACTAATCTCGTCTTGTCTTGTCTTGACTAAGTTTATTTTCAAATCAGAAAACAAATATAATTTACAAACATTGAAGCGAAATGCAGTAGAAAGCATTTGAATTTGTCGGAAATTTATTACAAATATGATTAAAATTAGGTTAAAAAAAGTGTGTTTGTTAGATTTTGACTTCTATTAAAAAATGATGACCAATGTAAAAATGAAACAAAACAAATGTAAACGGAACACGGGACCTGTATTTATTATTTTTAATGGGAGAGAATGATCGTACACATTTGGCTTCATCGATAGCTCCGCTCCCATTGCGTGAGTTTGAAATTGTTCCGCCACAGAACAATGAGAGGCCTACTCGAGGGAGTACCTTACCGAACATCAGTTAGAATTAGTTCACGCTGAAATATGAACAAGCGTCGGTAAGGTACATTGATTCTCGACATGTTGAATCGCTGTGCAATAACAGAGCTACAACGTGGAACAACGGCGCTTTTCTAATTGCGAGCAAATAAAGCGAAATCGAAAGTAAACTTCACTATCCGATGGGCGCTATTTGAGGGGCGGGCCACGAGTGATATTGTGCGTTCGTGTTGACGTTAAAGTAGAACCGAGCATGCTGTCATGCACGCTCCCCATACATCGATATCGACAGATATCGGAAAGCTGTCTGGTCCCCAGCACAAAAACACGCAAAGACCTCTCTCGTATCGCACAAAAAACTTTTTGGCGGTCCAATTAGAGCTCAGCAAGGGAATTGTAGTCGGTTTTGTTTTCGCTTGCATATAGAGACCGTTGATATGCAAATAGCAGTTTGTTTGTAATCGGCACCTTCCATTGTATTGGAACAATGTAGCGCGCAAATAATAATGATAGATATCTGCCACTCCCAGAAAAATGCACGCACACCCTGATGCGATTCAAATTCCACGTGCCGGTTTAATGTTACATGTATCATTCATTTATCTGATAACATTTGAGTTATGCACTTGTAAATATCACTTGCTGAAGGACAAATGCCGGCCAGCCACGAGCCGAACTATGCTGGCAAGCAAGTTGATACAAGTTGTTTGAACTTTTTTGTAGAAAAGGTGTTTTATTCATTGCAACTGGATGACATTTGGCTTTTCAGAAACAATAATTCAGCATAAGCAGCCGTGGTGAGAGGTATTCTGTTGGCATCTGCATTGCATATTATAATATTTTACTATTATTATTCATTCATGCATAATATTTGAATAAAACAGAGAATTTCATCAATATTACCATAGACTGATTAAGTATGGTATCTCTGACATAATGTATTTATAATGAGAGATAATGGTAATGAGAGAATGGATCATCTCTGATTTTACTCTACAATCCAACTCATTCAGTAATCTAAAGAAATACGACAATTCATATATCCTCAATACTCAACCCCAAAAAAACTAAATTCTAGGAATTTAAGAATTATTCTTGATTTTTTACCTTATTACTTTTCAAATTGTGTGATTCTACTATTCTTGTTCACGATAAAGAATCTCGAAGTATTCTTCTTTATTCAATCCTCTAGTTTCCTGCTCTTTTCTCTTCATTTCCGCTTAACTATTCCATCTTCTGCGAATTCTTCTTCCCTATATTCTCTTCATCCTTTAGGATATATATTCAATGCTTCAATTCAAGCTCTCACTCACTCTTCTCACCTCTAACTCCTCTCAATCCCTTGAAAACTCCTCCTTTGCCTTCTATTTGATTCGCTCATTCGTGCGGAAAACCTGTCTCCCTCCTGTTTCTGCGAATTTGTAGAATTTCCTCAACTTTTATGATCGTTGGCAGATTCGAATCAGCTTGTTAGAAAGTGAATATCAGTCACTTTTTGTTCTAATCAAACTCTAAAGACTATGAGAACTCAACAATAATCTTTCCTCTTTCTCGTTTGGACTAGTTCCACAATACACTGCTTTCAGCGCGAATAGGAGAAAAAACTATGAAAATAACAAAATACAGTTTTCCTCTTTCTCGTTTAGAACAGTTCCACAATACACTTGGTTTCAGCGCCAATAGGAATTCTTCTTTATATATTGAATCTCCTAGTTTTCCTGCTTTTTTCTCTTCATTTCCGCTTGACTATCCATCTTCTTCACGAGTTCTTTTTCCCTATATTCAATTCAAACTCTCACTTACTCTTCTTACCTCCAACTCCTCTCAATCAATTAAAAACTCCTCCTTTGCCTTCTATTTGATGTGCTCAAATTAGCAGTTTATTAGGTACAAACCAAATGAGATTTCTGCAAAACCATATGAGAATTAGTTGAAAAATAGTTTCAATAGTTAGTTCAAATAGTTAAAATATGGTAACTATGAGAATTTAGCAAACAAACTTTCATCTGTCTCGTTTGGACGAGTTCCACTAAACACTTACTTGGTTCCAGAGACAATAGGAAATTATCAATTGAATGGAATGGACAATGTAGTCTTGTTAATTCACTAATAGGTTTCCTGTGCAATTCTGTCGCCACTGGCTAGAACAGGTTCGGTTTTATCAATCGATTATCGATTGTCGGAGCAGAGTAGAGTAATCGAGTCGACGAATGTGTTCCAGATGATTGATTCGAACAGCAGCTGTCCAAAGGAAAGCGTTCGTCAAACAATCGCCATCGCAAACACACTTCATTGCCTTTCAACACCACTCGTTTTTGTGTTTTGAGAGTGTGCACAATCAGAAGCTTTCAACCAGCGTATGAGTGATGCGGAGCGAAGCGAATACCACTCCAACTATCGACTCGATTCGTTTCAATCTAGGCCAAGTATCGACTAGAACTCATGAAACTGACAACCGAAATACTTTATCAGCTTCTTTCGATTGACATTTGTCGAGTAGCTTGTGCGTCATAGAATCTAATTGGAGTTGTTTGGAAGTGAAATGAAGTGTTCAGTACATCAATAACTTGAATTTGAAATGGATGCTCTATGAATAACTTGAAAATTGTGAAGGAATTATGGACTCTTATCGCTTGTCTTACAACAAGGCATTCACAGTCACGACTGTGATTAAGATGATGTGTCAATCTTCCAATTATCTCTCATTTTTCCTACAACATTTTTTCCCCAACACATTTCTCCATTATTTTCCATCTCTATGTTTTCTCTTTCCATTCCGATCAAATCACTGATGTCGGCATTCTTAATTTCTTTCACTTATAAATTATCATTCTTGTATAATTATATTTCCTTCCTTTATTCGCAGTCCGTAAAATTATAATCATTCTCTACAATACACTACTCTTCAATCCAGAGAAATCTTGTAAAATAATAATGAAGAATAATATTAAATTACCTAAGAACTCTATCTAAAAGGAAAACACAACGTCACTCTTGGAAAAACTCAGTTTACAATATTTTTAAAGAGCATTGTTCTCTCCTTCCCAAAAATAATCAAAGCAATTCCTTGAATCCATATTATACAAAATAATATATACAGAAATATTGGGATGTAGAGTGCTAGTGTATCAACAGGAAAACAACGTGACATTTTGTAATTCATCACTGAAAATTGTCTAAATTTTCAATTTTCACAATTGATAACACATATTTCTAAACAATCACAATCACATTTTCACATATGCCATCCCCTATTCCAGAAAATATAATTGTATCTAACAAAAGGTTGTTGTGAATTCTCTCATTTGCTCACATGTATCTAGTTACTTACATGTATTGTGAGTAACAAGAAGTCACAAAATAGATGAGAAAAGCTCCCAGTCACAAACAACAAAACTGATTCTACTGTGTTCGTTGGTTTTCAAATAACAATATTTACACAATAGTGACAGGCTTGTCATGTTGAAGAAAGTTGAAAATAGAAACACAAGTAGAATGAAGAGCTACATTTGTCGATTTATATTTTCTGTTAAGACATTTTGAAAGCCTTAAGGTTTCGAGAAATCAAAAGGTCATGAAATTTTTGTGTTCAATTTGACACCAGGGGCCTATTGCATGAGAAAATACCAGCTTGTAATACTAGTTGTCAGATGGCAAGTTACCATAGTGACAACTAGTATTACTAGCTTGTATTTTCTCATGCAACAGGCCCCTGATAGCAATCTTTTTTACCAACTCAAACTGTAATCACAGTATATTTAAGTATAGTAGATATATTTTGAAAACCCCTAAAGTTCCGAAGAACAAAATGAGTTATTACGAATCAAAACATAATGGAATTTTTTTGTTCATTTGTGACACCCGATAGCATTCAACTCAAAACCAACACAACGAATTCACCAACTGAAATCTGTAATCACAGTATGTTTAGAGATAATTTCGCACGTTGGTATCTGTCAAGGCCAGGGCGACCACAGCCCAACAAAGAAGGTTCGTCCACTAATTATGGACCACAACTGACGGAACTCATCAGCGACCGCATCACGTCCGACTCCAACTCACGTGCACACACAGATCGAGCACAAGGCTTCCATTTCGAACCGCACGATTACTGCCAAGCCAGGCTACATGGTTGCTGTCAGCCGTGAGCTCCGAGCCTTACTTGGTCGAGAATTCGTTTGCGCTCGGCTCAAGCGAACAAAAAAAAATTGAACAAAGAATCTGCGTCAAGCGACAAAAAATTGGAAGAACTTTTAAGGAAGCTTCTTAGCAAGGCCATTTGTTCGCTAAGTAAAAATGAATGTTACTTAAGAAGTTGATGAAGAGCAGGTGCTAAACATAGAGATTCTATTTCCAACTGGCAACTCCAGCAGTGATACTTTCCAGTGGTTTTCTTCCGAATTGATTTGTGAGCTAGAAAATGGGTTTTGTCAAAATCAATCAAATTTCAATCAATCAAATATTCATTTGCCATGTACAGTATACATGAAATGATTGTCATTGTCAATTTCCTACATCCTTGATTTGAAACATGAGATGAAACAATAGATTAATCCATTTTATTTGAATTATAGGATGGAATGTCTCTTAACTAGTGATATTCCACTCCTATTCGACTAGTGATATTCCACTCTCGGTTATCGCAAATGAGAGTTGATTGAGGCTTCCTATGAGAGCTTTGCAAAGAATAAAGTTCTAACATTTGAATAACCATTACTTGGGAAAAATGCAACAAAAACAGTTGATCTTCAAGGAAAATCTATATAATAATTATAGACACTAAATTCACTTAGAAGGTAAGATTGTACTGTATTGTATTTCGCGATGCTGTGCCGCATCGTCGGAACACGTGTACAGGTGGACTAGATTGAGCCTGGGTGGACTAGGTGAGCCTAGGTGGACTAGATATAATAATATTAATCATAAATCTGCATAGAAATGAAGTGTATTCAATGAATTATTTATTAAAACTAGTTGGTTGTTATTGAATTATTCTATCTACTACGGTATCAATTGTCAATCACACAATATATTTTTCAAAAAAGAGTTTTCGAAGTTGTTGCATTTTTTCCAAGCATGTCTTTCAATAACGTTCTAAATATAGTAGCCGGTACGGTTTGAGTGTGGAAGGGAACTTTTGCAAATGTGTGGAGAATTCCAGATAAGAAAAGTTGAAAGCATTCAGTTGTCCCAAGTTTGCAGCCAAGTTACAGAGCAGCGTTTCTGAGGGTGGAGTCGGGGTTTTTTTGGGGGAGAGGGTTGTGTTTGCAGGGGGTGAGGGGTGACGTAATAGAAAACAGCTGGCTGGAATTGGCACTTCACGTCCGCAAACGCCAACCATTCATTCTGCCAAAACGGACAGACCCTCCCTTCACGAAATTTCTCTTCTCTCCCTACAGCGATCAACTTCCAACCTCCCTGGTCATTTTTCTCCCTCTTAACTCTTTCTCTCTTTTTAATTCTTCTCCCTTTGTCCACACTCCTACCCACTTTCTACTTCACAATACGGAGACAATGAAAACAAATGAGTTGTACTGTACGACGAGAGTACACACCATGCCGTGTTCACATCTTCTAACCAGTAGGTCACAATACATTCTCCCCTTTTCATTTGAAAACGTTGGAAATGGAAAAGAAGCCTTAGTAGGTCACGCTGTTTCCCAACCTGAAATAATTATATTTGCTCTGGAATCGTTCAATAGACCACGTGTTAATTGCTGGTTGTTGTTCTACTGTTAACTATTCTCCAGAATGTTTGGTTTTTATATTATGAAACTCGTGGTTTTCCACTATACTGCTGGTATCAGGAAGCATGCTTTTTCATTTGGAAATTGTACTCCGGAGTGTATAATTCAATTTTGAAAACTCCATCTTTTTAGGTTGAATTTTCCAATTTCAATTCATTAATATACTTCATGTTTTCATCAAATAAATGGAAAAGAAAGTAAATGGAAACTTGTACAGTATTTTTGGAGCTAATTCCAAGATTATGCAGCTATATTGAAGCTGAATATCATAATAAAATATGTGTTCTACTGCAAAGATTATGCACTCAGAAAACGCTTAAGGCTAGGCGTACACCGGTTAGTCAAGACAAGACGAGATTAGTCACGTTTAGTCACAGTACTTCACATAGTTGCTTATGAAGCAACACACACCGATTAGTCATTGCATCGGTGTGTGCTGCTTCATAAGCAACTAAGTGAATTACTGTGACTAAACGTGACTAATCTCGTCTTGTCTTGTCTTGACTAACCGGTGTACGCCTAGCCTAAGACGTCTCTAGAAAATGTCACTCGTGCAGCAATGTACCTACAAAACTTCAGTTGACAGAACTATCACGGTTGATTGGACCATTTCCTCCCTACTATTACAGGCACCGTGAATAGAGGGGAAACTCGAACAATTAATGAAAAACATCATCGAGGTTCACAGAATAGAATGTACAATGAGGTACAATGAGTTCAAATCATAGACTATTGTGTGGAAGGGGGGAGTAGTAGTTGAAAACTTCCTGGCTTTGGTAGGATGCCAGCCAGGGCTTGGTCTCCAGCACGGTAGTGGTTAATGATGGAAAAAGTCTAGCCAAGGATGCCGTCAGGCGGTGCAGGCCTAGCTAACGACCCCCTCAAGGGCCAATTTGGGACCCCTCGCTGTACCGGTGGATCGTCGATTGATGGTGGTCACGATTGTTTGGGGGGGGGGTTAGCTGGAGGAGGCGGGAATAGACAAGGTCTGGACCAAATGATGATGATGACGCTTGATTATCTTCGTTCCGCAAGCAATCATCGTCGCCATCATTGTGGACAATCAAGGTGTCACCTTCACGCCACTCATGCTCTCAAAGACCTTGATCGATTGTCTGACACAATTCCCCCCAGATTTTTTAGAGGTATTGTCCAGCCTGCAGTCACGTAAGCTCGTGCATTCCGAACTGCAGACGTAACGAATTGAGAAATTCCTGCAATTGGAAAATTAATGATCGGAGCCAGTGTAGAGTGAAGAAGATGAATGGAATGTTGCAAAAAGGTTTAAAAAAATTATATGAAATTAATAACTTTTTAAATTGGGCTACAGGGTTTCAAAACCTAGCTCCAATAGAAGAGTCTTTTCATTACCTTTCTGTGTAGTAGTAAAAGGTGATTCAGTCTTTTCATTACATTAATCAAGAAATATTTCTTGAAATTTGGTTATAGATTTCCGATACCTTGTCTACTGAGTAGATCATAATATCTACTATGTTCCCTTGAATCGGGAATAATATTACAAATAACTGTAGTTTTTTATGCTAATAATACACTATACCAAACAGAGGTGGAAGTTTCATAAACCCTCTTATTTTTCTCATTGTTGAAAATCGATTTTTGTACCTAATCACGGACTGTAATGATTAAAAACAGAATTCCAATCAAAATGAATATAAGCAGTGATTCTGATGGAATTGAATTGATTGGAAAGTTTTCCTGAATAATGAAAATTCCATTCAACTTACTTGTAAATAGAAGCAATCTGGATGATAGAATCGAATTCGATTATCGTGAATTTTTTTTTCGAAATGGAATGTTTCAATGGGAAAAAGTAAGTGGAGAAGAAAGCAAGTTTCAAATTATTTGTTTGTAATGAAGGACAGCTCAGCAACACAGCAGGGTGATTCGCACTTTTCAAGCATAATGCCATACGTCAAGCTGAAACGCCCCATTAAAATCAACTCGGATCCTCTGGGAGTTTGACAGGTCGCTCTGACAAGCAATGGGAGGGGGAGGGAGGCGAAATGACAGGCTCAGCCCGGACAAGGGAAATGTCAGTCAGAGCATAATAAAAATAACAACGACTACAACAACAATAATTAAGAGCAGAACAAGAATTTCCCAACCATTTTGTTGAGTTATCGCAACTGCATTGACATTTGAGAACTTCTTCCGTTGGCAAGTGAATTGTAATTATAGAGAAATTACAAAGTTGTTTCTATAGTTTGTTGGATAAGCGGGGTGGAATGGTAAGGCAAGCCACACAGGCAGATGGTGGATTACGTGAGATAGGATCTGGATTTTTATTCGCAAAAAAAGGAAAAAATCTGTTGATGTCATTTTGATTGGTTTCACCTTTCTCCATCATGCCTTCCCATCGCATCGCTGAACTTCGTCTATCACGTTGCATTCTCGTCATCGACCACTGTCGATTCAGACAAAGAAAACCAATGGAAAAGAGAACGAATGAGAGAAAGATGAAAAGTAGAGAGAGGAGAAAGAGAAGAGTTTTCAAAGTGCGTAGTTGTCCGCCCCTCGTGCTGTCAAAAACTTTGCGTCCCCCCATTCCCATTTCTAATTTCAACCAGCTTCTTCTTATTTATTCAATATCGAGTTGCTTCTATAACTCCCCCTACTACTTCGGTTCACCATTCTCGCGTCGTCCGTCTCTGTCGCACTTCTTGCAAGTTGCAGAGACGGCTTTTTTGATTGGCTTCATTCAATATTGACAGAGCATCTCGACGATGCTATAGGCTAGAAACGACCTGCTTTCAGAATAGACGTTTGTGTGAACGTCATTTGCTTTTCGATAGCACGCTGAAGCCCTAGAAATACTTGGAGTACAAAAACACTCGAAAGAAATGTTTGACTTGTGATTGGGATGTAGGATTGACTAGTCAATCACTGGCAAAGTTAATAATGAAATAAACAAGTTGAAAGTTTTCGTTAGAAGAGAATCATGATAACTATAAAGTATAAATTTCGAATAAATTAAATTGGAAGCTGTAATAAATTATTGTTGAATAAAGTGCATTGTAGGTCAACTATACAACCAAAGAATCAATAAATTATGTTTTAACTATTAATGATGATTGAAGAAATTGTTTATTAAAGATGAGTTATAAATGTGGATGGAGATAATGAGATCCATCAATGTTATTTCTCGCTCTCATAACCATCTTTCTCAATATCTACTCGCCATCTACAGTAATCATCATTATTTGAAACGTACAATCCTAGATAAGATTTCTGAACACCGGAGATAATCCTGATACTTCAGCTCACTGCACATAACGTCTTCAATTATTATTTTACTAGACTACAGTAAAATAACGTTTTTTACAATCCGAGAGATTGTGCTGTAGGCAACAACTATTCAAATAACTCAGCTTTTCAATTTTCTATTTATACATGTTAAAATATTCTTGTTTAGTCAGAAAAAGTTAACTACCTTGATGATTCCAAGCCGACGTTATCTGATCACAGTTGTAGCATGCTCACATTAATGATTTTCATATTATTACTATAATAATTAATTTCTCTCTACAAATAACAAATATTACAGAACGTAATTTCGAATAGAAGAACGTTTTCAAACTGCACTATTCATGGTGTACAATATTGTACATCATCAGCGCAGCGCACAGCACGTCTGCTGACAAGTCAGTTGCTTTTTTTCGACAATCTCTCTCAGATCCTGTCTCTTTTCTTCGAAACACCAGCTCCTTTTTTCACTGTCACTATCTTTTCAGTGCTCGCCAGACATAATGATATGGCAGACCGGACTATCATCATCTCCCAGGTAATTACGTAGATTGGGGCTACATCATGGCACAATAGTCTATTCTGCTGTGTTCAGACTGCACACTGGTCAATTTATAGAGCATCATGCAACATGGATAGGTTTTGTTAGAAGAGAAGAGAGAAAGAGTGAGTAAGTATGTTGATGGGAGAGAGAACGAGTGAGATTGAGGGTGGGAGAAAGAGAAAGAGTGAGAAAGATTTCATGGGTTAGCTATTCTTCAGCATCTGTGCACGTATGCATCCTCGCCTGCAGGCTCAAAATTGAAAGCAGTGGAGCGTCCTCGTGTCCAAGTGCTTTTTCATATCGCTCCGCAAGCTTATTTTCGGTCTCTCTCATTATCTCGGTCACTCATTCTTTCTCTCACTCTCCATCATTTCCTATCTCCCATCTTTCACCGTGTTATCCACGCTGCGCGTCTGATTTCAAAACGATATTTTCATTTCGGCCCTATGACAAAATTACCGGAAACCAACGAACCCTCGACACAGGGTTGACTGCACCGATCTCTCTATCTCTCTCTTCCTCTCTATCTCTATTATTTATTCTTTCAACTCTCCCGAGCGTTTGTTATTTATTTATTCAAGTGCTGAGAACGACCTAAGGAAACACGAATTCGATTCAGTCTCTCTACGAATGAAGTCCAGACAAGAGTTAACGAACTCTTACTTTTTGAGCTACTGTACTTCGTGATGTAGAATATGGAGTTCGATAGTTTCTCATCTTCTTTTTTCAACATTCAAGTGATGTTAAATATGACTTGATTAAACCAACATCGTGGTTCAACTTTCATAAAGAACTAACTAGACATCTCGAGTGTCAGGAAGTCTAATTGAGTCTCTGATCAATACAAACGGCCAGTTGCACAAAAATTCAATGGAATTAAACGGCCATGAAGCCATTGAATTAATGTGAGATTTGTTCAATGGTTCTCGTTGCATTGGTTTCGTTAGATGAAAAATCATCTTGAGATGGACAAAGCTGGTAATTTCCATGGATAAGTTCATTTACTACCTACCATTCATGAGTTGTTCTGATGTTGTAAGATGTACAATAGTGTTCAGCCAATGCAATATAAAATAAAACCTCACAAACCTCTCACTAGAGAGAGCATTATTGTCTCAAGCCTGTCTGAGTTCCTCCTAATCCTACTCCAATAAATTCATTTTGATTATTTTTTCTAAATTCAGTGGGTCTAGGTCTATTTTCGGGTGTCATAAAATAATATTCTTGCATGCTGTGGAAACAATGGGTTATTCGTTTTTAAATGCTAACAACCCATGTCATAAACGTTTTCCGAATCTCATTTATCAGACAAAATCCTTACAGCACTAGTTCGAGATTCTAGAAGGTAGAGCAAGAACTGACAGCTACCGTCTAGAACAGATGGCCAGTGAGAAAAGCAGAATTATGTAGTTCCGTTGGGAGGAACTGGCTACTAGTTTTTGTCGATTCAATTACTTTAAAAGTGTGTGTGAGAGCATGGATGTATGTGAGAGTAGACAACAGACAGCCATAGAGATGGTTTACGAGCTCCCTACTGCATTTACCGGCAGAGTAACAGCTCAAATGGTCGAGCTCAGTCTGCCAAATAGTGTCAGAGTTATACACAGGCCAGATGGTGGGCCTGAGCCCCCCCTCAGCAACAGTATGCGACACTGACACCGAACGATATGAGATTTGAAAGGAAACACGCCTCCCTCAAGCTCTTGTGATGATGTATAGGGCAGCTTAGCTTTGAAAATTTTATCTCAGCTTCAGCCGTATATTGAGAACAAGATTACTCACTACTCGACTATTTTTATGGGGCCTTCCAGATTTATGCCGTCCAACAACAACATCAGCATTCATGTTATGATCTAAAAGTGTGTTTTGCTTGTAGTAGATATTCAGATTTTATTCAGTGTTGTTCTTCAGAACAGAAACAAAATTGAAAACTTTGAGTTTGTGAATAGAACAGCGTACAAGTTCAGGCTTGTTTCTTATACCTTACTTGTTCAAATAGATTGTACTTTACAGTAAATGCATCCTATAAGACCCTATTTCAATGGTCTTGTGAAGAGCTGAGTAGTCATGATCATTATTATTGGAATAAATTGAACAGTACGTTCTGTATTACACTATTTCACATGCTGGTTATTGACGAAGTTCACACTCCAGGATGTGCAATCCTATACACATCCTATAAAGACCCTACTTTTGCAATGGTCTCTTGAAGACCACATGCAGTCATAGAGTCATGATCATTCTTATTGGAATAAATTGAACATTACGTTCTGTATCACACTATTTCACATTGGTTTTTGACGAAGTTCATGCTCGAATGTGCAATCCCTCACATCGGTAGGGACTACTTACATTCTCATGCATGGTTTAGATAGAATCTTATTAATTCCTACACGCAAAGGTAGTTTGACATAGAAATTCACCAATAGATTTCAGTAAATTACGATGATCAGCTAAAAAGTAATCGAAATGAATAAAGAGATTACAATTAATTCAAATGTGTTATATATTGTCTAATGTGTAATGTGAAAAATAATGTATCAAGTGTAATATAATTTTCAATGCTTTCTGTCATATTTAATTTATTCTTAAAAATTATTATCCAATATGTAAAACGTGAAGCTTTTGATCTGGTTTGTATCACATCGCTTGAACAGAGCTAAGCATGTGGTTGGAAGTATTCTGAAGTATTCTCTCGAATGGTACTTGAATACACAATTTATTACTAGCGTTCGGCTTTAGGAGACCCGTAGGTAGTTCCACTTCACCGTATAACCCAATAGCTATGTCCACATCTTGTCAATTTTCGTTTCGACTTTCGTTCCGTCATGCTTGTCGTCTTGCTGTTCGTCTTGCGCTTCACGCATCCTATTGAAATTAGACGGGAAAACGAATGCTGCACCGCATGCATCATGTGCTGCACAACATGCGCTATGGCGAAAATCGAAAAGCAGACAAAAATTGACCAAGTGTGTACATAGGGAATGTTCCTTCGATGAGGATCATGGTGAATTCACAAGTTCTTCATTGTACAGTGGAGACTCCACAGTGGAGTACTTTGAGAATAACCCAGCCAACACATATAAGATATAAGACATAACTGAGGCGCTTTAAAGCGTTGCTCGATCCGTTGTCGCACTCAATTCATCCATTGTCTTCGAATAAATCGAATAGTTTCATGCTCCAAGTTTGTAGATAAGCTCCACAATTATTTTCACGGTTAGTAGACGACGAGCGTTGTTCAGGGGGAGTGGGAGCCGAGCACGGCTAGCCTGGAAGCTTTAGCAGTGGTCCCATCTCGATTAAATTTCAAATGCGAGGAAGGACGTGATCTCCCTTATTCAAGAGCACACCAGAGCACCAGACGATGGTTATTATTCTGGAACATGGTCCGGGGGTGGGCGGGGCTCGGTTCAGAGGGGGTGAGGGTTCTAGCTAGTACATGGCCGTGCCAAAAGGATCTGTGGAGGATCTATAACTCCGCAATTATCATAATAATAGCGCGTGAGCCACTTGTGCCTTGCAGCGACAATGGAATAAGGGACGGTTCACTGCTGATACTTCCCCCTTGAGCCCTTGCCGCTGGTCCTACAGGGCGAAAGGAATCCCGCGGATTCAACGCAGAAGGGCTGCCCTGTTGTTGAAGGGCCGGACGGACGACACTTGCAAATGTTCGTAATAGTAATAATTGCAGGTCGCCGTGAAAAACAAAACGGCCGTGAAGAGTCACTTCAACTGAAACTGAAATCTATGTTCAGTTACAAGACAGTAAAGCCTGGTTTTCATTAGTAGAGTTAGTGGTAGAGTCCCCTGGGCGAGTACTAACTATCTTGTGAACTCTCCCAATGAAAACGTTCATAGTAGAGTAGAGTGATGGTAGAGTACTTGTTTTTAAGTACCAAGTAAGTAGAGTAGAGTTAGTATGCTAGTTACTCTACCACTAACTCTACTAATGAAAACCAGGCTTAATGGATAGTGAGAGTTTATCTGTTGGAATCATTCTTAAATTCTCTTGAAGTGGGAACCATGAAAACTATGGCAATATTCTTCTTGAATTCGACTAGAAATAATAGATTTCAGATCCACTACTTGATATGAGAGATCAACAACTATGAAGAAGTTGGAGCAAAAGATGCTGAAAGTATTAGGAGCTGAAAATAATCAGCCAATTCTAATGTTTAATATTTGTAGATTCAATATTCACGGTGTATTCTATATTCAACTTACAACAGTGTTTGGAAGCAGAAAAAGTATTATCCATTATCCTAATGGAAGGGGCAACTCCTAGTGATTCGTAATGTGATGGGGACTCCTAAGTGATGAGTACAATCGTATCATATACTGTACATTATATTACTGCATTCATTTTTAGGTTTTATCGTCTCTATAAATAGAAAAGAAAGAAAACTATTTCTCTGATTTGATTATTATTTATAGCTACAGCTCTTTCTCGTTCCAGCATTCATGGGCACAAACCTACTGAACAGCAGTGTGGACTTTCACAGGAAATAAAAATTGAATATCTTCAGCATCAAGGTATTGATCAGATATTTTACACAATAATTGCTCTTATATAAGGTTAATAGTCGATGAAAAATTTTTCTGGAGTTTTCCTAAACTCGTTTTTCATCAATTATTATTATGTACCACATTCTATAAAATTGAATTGAAAGCTTGGAAAGCTTTTAATGATGTTTTCCGTAACAACCTCTTACTATTCTCCAGTTTATTGATTAAATTTAGATTTTTCGTTGATGGATCAAAAATTGTATTGGTTTGTGCATTGTGTTTGAATAAAAGCACGAGAAGAAAAACGCTGGAGCTATCAATGAGGAGAAATCAATCAAACGACGAATCCAATAATCCATCTATCCATCACTTTTCTATCACGTTCACTCGTTCACCCATTTCCATCGCATTCCCCTTCCCCCGGTCCACTTCTCTGCCACAGGCCTTTCTCTCACCCTCAGCACGCTCAATTTCTTCTAGCGCAGACACGTCGTTCACCCCAACAAGCCTGTCATCGACCCCTTTCCCCAACCCGACCAACAAAATGCAAAACCTCGCACCCTCACATTTCAGAAATGTTTCCAAAAACTTAATTTCTGCCAAATAGCCCCTCAAAAACGAGCCGCTCGTTCTTAGAATAATAAACAGGGATTTATGCATTCTGAGTCATCCAAAGGGGTAGCAACTCCTATCTTACGCCAGACATTCATACCATTATTCACTAAATGACTCCACAAGCATCGTTCGTTTGATGAGAATACAGCCTGAAGTTTCATTCCAGCCTACAGTTCATTTAATGAAAGCTCTCCCATGTTTCCTCCAAGTTTTTCTTTATGTTTCATTCAGAGTCATGAATAGGACCCCTACTATCAAATTCTTGCAACTTCTGAAACGGAGTAACCTAATTTTTCCAAGGTTTGTTTTTTCCAAACCACTATGGCTGTTGAAGCATTACAACAGACACAATCAATTATCTGATTAGTCTATGATTACAGTTTGTGAATTTTGTTCAGAAGAATGAATGGTTTTAGTTGGAAATGAACAATAGGCTATGATTGGTTGCTTACATACTAAGAGATCTCACAAGTAACAAAAATAATTTCATAGCGAGGCTACCTGTGTGTAATGGTGTACAATTTTAAATTCTATAATAAAGTAGTAGAATTTTAAAATCTAATGCGATTGGGAATTCATGAGAATGGAAACATCTTGTAATTGAAAGAAGACCACCTAATTTTAGACTACATTATTATTAACAAAATTCGGGAGAGAAACAGTTTTGATCTAAAGCCAGTTGTTTCTCCCAAATAATATCGTCATGATTTGTGCTTTAGTAATTAGATACTAAAGATGAATGATTAGAAAAGATGATTAAAAAGATGATGATTAGAAAAAATGAATGAATGAATTGTGATTGTAAATGTTATTAATTTTTGTTGAAAGTCTCTTCTTTTTCTTTTTTTTTGTAATTTTCAATTTTCTACTGTAAAAATTGTACTTATATTTTTCATGTATTTTGAAATGCAATAAGTCTTTTAAGACCTTGCATATAAATCAAAATCAAACAATCAATCTTCTTCATGAATGTATTAGTTTCAACTCCGTTGAATATTGTTTTATTGTGAGGGCCAGAAGCATTTCAGCTACTGTGTTTCACCAAGTAATCCCTGTGAAAAGCCTTGTGTTTTTTATTGCTCTGCATGGCTGTGTAGAATTGCTCCTTTTATGACTTAACATTTCGGAACATAACGTAAATTAGTTTCAATTCATTTCACAGTCGAATGTTGTGTTTTGGTGAATAAATTCCTTGGCGGACAGGATTAGGGTAGGTATTGTATGGAGAGTGGGCGGTGACATTCTTTACAGAAATGATGTATGGAAACCTAATATCGTTGGCTCGCTACGATATTCCCAAGCACGTCGTCTGAAGCTGTCCTATTCCATCACGGCTGTCACAAGTTCTGTTCCGCTCGGATGATGCTTACAGCTGTATACCACTCTCCCCCCACCCGTATCCCCCTTCCGCAGAAGGGCAATCCCCCATGGGTTTCTGCTCCCAAAATGAGACTTTCAGATAAGGGGGCGGGGGGCGGAGAACGCTCTCCAGCGATAACACAAGGAGCCTGTCAAATCGCTTTCAAAAAGAAAGACGATACATGGCCGAAATCTTTTTTCAAATCTCGAAAGGGTTGTATTTCTTTCTGGAATGTATAGCTATCGAGTGAAAAATAGCTTTTCTGCAACGCAAAATAGTGCAAAAGCACAGTATGCACAGTCTTCGTTTGATCTAAGTTTAACAAAACGAAGTTTTAACTTGGTTTGAACCACGGATACTAGAATAAACGGTAGGCTATTGCGCATATTCCAGTCTATATTTTATGAAGTGCGGCGTCACCCAAAACCAAAATAGACAATCTGTACAAGTTCAACGTTTCCAGCTACGTCATAATTGTAGCAGACTTCTGCGCATCCGACTTCTGCATATGGACACTACCGTGTTCTCTAGTATTCGTGGTTTGAACTATAAATCCACGGTTTAAATCAAATTGATTTGTAAAGCTTGATTTAAACAAAGATGATGCATACGTTCCCAAATATAAAAAGTGTTTAATATATATAGTTAAATATATAGTTAGATATTACGGGTATATTACGGGTATATTCGATATTACGGGGGACTTGTATAGAAGCAAAATATGATACAACTGTGAAAGCATATGATACCAACCATTTCACCTAAACAAAACATGAAATTGTTGAATACATTACTGTGGAGAGTGTCTCCAACTTTCAATATCCGGAGTGTCGGTGTGATTTAGTCGAGTTATTTATGTTGAAATACGAGTGTATCGATTTCCATACAACTCGGCCGATACAAGCATAATATATGTCCATATTAAAACAGGCTGCGGCAGTGAGGTCCCGGAAAGGGATTATCAATATAATCTACCCTATTCGAAATTTATACGCCGCATTCATAGTATACAGGGCTCGATAAATTGTAGGAAGACATTTATCATGATAACGTAGGGCATAATGGCCGGAGGTCGGCGTCATTTAATGCGTGGGCTAGAACTTCTCAGTTCGGCTAGGCGGAATAATCTACATTCGGTAAAAGCTGCACTATCGGCTCGAAATTGCGACACCACTATTCCTGTATTGTCGCCCTGTGAAACAGTTGGCCAGCGCTGCAACTGCAACCCTTGCCAGCTAATAACAATGGTCAACTTCATTATTTATTCTCGGCTAGTACAGTGCAGCCACAATTTATGCTGAATTTATGAATTAATGTCGCTTGAACGATTCAGGCGAAACATTATTTTACCATAAAACAGACGTGGTTTAGAATGGCGGAGAGTTATGGTGAACTAGAATTTCCAAACTAGATTGAAAATAGAATAGAACTGTATAGATAGTAGTGGAAGCTTTCTATAAAACAGAGTTAGGAATAGTGGAGAGTTATGGTGTATCATAATTTTCAAACTAGATTGAAGGGAGAGTAGGCTATATCTGTAGTAAGCTACTACTCTTTTAGAAAAGATACAATATTGTTGAATTGCTGGAAAATACCTTTTGTTAAAATTACTCGGTTCATACATTATCTTCATAAAATTTCCAGTATTTCAAGATACAAGTACAATACAATCTCTTCATGATATCTCATTATCAGAGGATTTCAACATCATAGCGCTTGACCAATTTATACCAAACACTTCAATTATTCAATTTGCTTTGTTGATATTATCAACTTCATCTTCAAATTATGCTTTGTTGATATTTCAAGGGTTGAAGATGAATATTGTTCTGATTGAACAATTGTTCTGTATTGATATTGTTCTAATGAATATTGTGATTGTTCTGAATTCGTAGTTGTTGGCTTTACCATAGTTACTCCTTGAAATAGACTCATAGGTCACAATTTTGTAGTTATAATTCAATAAGTTTATTGAATAATAGTCGTTGAAAATAAAACAAAATAAAGGCATTTATTATATAATTCAAAATACAATAGAAAAAGTAATACATTATTGTCGGCGTATTTTCTCCATGGCAGAGTGCCGTCTGGAGGAATAATAGGTACTTATGATTCACGATGAGGTTTCATCACCAGAAACTTGAAATAATTTCTCATTCTTGGCAACACAGTCTTACAAAGCGTAAAAGCTATCTTCACAGACGCCACAAAGAATGATCAATCAGACACGAAGTATATTTCCTAGACAAAATTGTAGTTTGTAGCAGGAAACCGTGTTTACTGAGAAGATAATACTACACGTCGGATCCATTCCGTCCGTTTTTCTGCCCAAAACCGACGCTGAGCCCATGAAACAGTGAGCATTGTCGTTAAATAACGAACAATCCACGCGAACTCACCATTACGATCTATTAAAACGTGATAGAACAAGAAACTCCCGTACTCTTCCCATTGTCGGTGTTCAAGTGGTGTAATACACAGCAAAAATCGACAAGAAATGATCCATGTAGAGCGGTAATGATGATTTACAGGAAATAGGTTGTTGAAAGCGCTGAAAAAAGGCAGGATTTATGACAGTTTTCTTCCGGTTACAACTTAACTGAGGTTAGCGATAAGGATTTGATGTTTTGTTGTCGGTATGAAAATTACTTCTTTACCCACCGTGCATTACAAGATTTATAAATATTTTCAAGCAAACATAATCATGTTTCAAACATGTTTTCAAGTATTCTGCAGTGAATTTATTTTTCCACAATAGGTTAGCCTGTTACAAAACACATCGCTGAAGGGAGGGAGCGCTGCGCTCTGCGGAGAATTTTCGGAAACTTAACGGCCAACATTTTCCGCGCGAATACCAACCACAATCTCTCAACGCACAGCGCTAAGCATGCTTTTCACTTGAAATATTACAAAGAAAAATGTTGCCGAACTATTCCAAAAATCCTCTCACCCATACAGCCTTTACAATGTCAAGTTTCCCTATTGAATACTGTTTTGCCCCTCCCTGTTTGTTTATCGCTTGATATGCGTTACATGGAAGTAAGTAGCGATCTCTACTTACTAGCATGGAATATTAATAAATCTGAGGTGAAATCTCCAGTTGCAATTGGAATTGGAATAAGTGCTTATAATTGTGTTTTCCAATCTGCTATTACAATTAACTTCAATTCATTGTCCGGTGTTCTTATTATTTGTGATTATAATAAATTTAATTAATTTTAAATTAAATTTATTATAATTTTTCATACTGTTCCACTTTGTATTTTATTCTACCCAGTCAGATCATTATCAGCCCTGTAAATTCTTTGTTCTGTTCTACTTGATAATTTCATTTTTGTTTCTAAACGGAAATTTTTTCTCCTGTTATGAAAATCTAAATTTCTTTTAGCATGTAGAAATAATCGACTATTATTCAATTAGTGGTTAAGAAGTTCCTGAAATATGACTAAACGCGGAATACAATCCCTTTTTGACTTGTACAACTTGAGATTTGGGAAAGCAGTAAGTCAATCCGATAAAATAACCCAATTTGCAAGTACACTTGTAAGGTTAAAAGCTTTCGTAACAGAGATTCTTTCAAATAAGTAATCCTGTAAACTGAAGCACCTGCAAGCACCCCAATCAGTTTATACACAGTAGAACACACACTTTTGGACTTCAAGCCGCGGCAAGCTTTATAATGTCTGAGTCACTCTCCATCCATATTACCATAGGCTACAAGTATAATTAATACAAAACCATAACAGCCGATTGCAAGTAATTTTAAGGAATAATAATTCAACAGAATCCCTTTTGGGCTTTATTAAATGACGTCATTTAACGGCTTATAAACTTATTAGCGATCATTCAATTGACTGATAGTATTTTATTTTTAGCTAGAACAAATAAAAATGTTCTTTTTTCCTCAAACATTCCCCTAATTTTATTTTTCTTAAAGTTGTTATGAAACTTCCAGAGTTCAAAATAGCTTATATCACTTCTCAAGTACTATCTCAATTTTTAATATCTCAACTACAATAAAATTTCAAGTTTGGATTTTATACAGTTACAGTAATATTAGTACAGGAACAAAAGCTATTCCAAGTGAATAAAACAGAGTCCGTCCAAATAAAACAAAGGGTTTTGATAGTACATCTTACATGACCAATAGATTGATCACTGGTGCTTATGGTTAGTGGCTCCTATCTACATGCGAGACACACTGTCTTTTAACGAAGACCAGTTTCCACGTAAATGACGGGACCCCCGCGATTGAACCAATAAGAACTCCTCTGCCCTAGAAAAAAACACACGGTATGCTATGCTAACAATCTAACCGCGCACGAACACGTCTCTCTTCTTCTTCTTCTTCTTCTCTTCTTCAAGTCTCTTCTTTAGCCGCCGCCGTTCGTTCTCTCTCGCTTCTTTTCTTATCAAATAACTTACCCCTCTCTTCCGTGCTCTCTCTATCTATTTCTCTCTAGTGCCAGTAATGAATGCAATAATACCTCTTCCTTGAGACACCTTTTTTCTCGTTCATTGCCTCCCATTCCTCTCTGTCACTCTCAGTGCTCCACTGTCGCCACTCTTTCTTGCTTGCACGTTATCTTCTCACCTTCTATTTCTTCTTCTGCTGCTTCTTCTTCTTATTCTTCTTCTTCTTCTTCTTCTTCTTCTTCTTCTTCTTCTTCTTCTTCTTCTTCTTCTCCTTCTTCTTCTTCTTCTCTCTTCTTCTTCTTCTCCTTCTTCTTCTTCTTCTTCTTCTTCTTCTTCTTCTTCTTCCTCTTCTTCTTCCTTTTCTTCTCCTTCTCCCTCTTCTTCCTCCTTCTTCTTCTTCTCCTTCTCCTCCCTCCTCCTCCTTCTTCTTCTTCTTCTTCTTCTTCGCCTTCTTCCTCTTCTTCTCCTCCTTCTTCTTCTTCTTCCTCTTCTTCTCCTTCTTCTTCTCCTCCTCCTTCTTCTTCTTCTTCTTCTTCTTCTTCTTCTTCTTCTTCTTCTTCTTCTCTTTTTCTTCTTCTTCTTCTTCTTCTTCTTCTTCTTCTTCTTCTTCTTCTTCTTCTTCTTCTTCTTCTTCTTCTTCTTCTTCTTCTTCTTCTTCTTCTTCTTCTTCTTCTTCTTCTTCTTCTTCTTCTTCTTCTTCTTCTTCCTCTCTTCCTCTCCTCTCTTCTTCTTCTTCCTTCTCCTCTTCTTCTCCTCCTCCTCTTCTTCTTCTCTTCTCCTCCTCCTCCTCCTCCTCCTCCTCCTCCTCCTCCTCCTCCTCCTCCTCCTCCTCCTCCTCCTCCTCTTCCTCCTCCTCCTCCTCCTCCTCCTCCTCCTCCTCCTCTTCCTCTTTGTCTTTCTTCTTCTTCCTTCTCCTCCTCTCCTCCTCCTCCTCTCTTCTTCTTCTTCTCTCTCCTCCTCTTCCTTTTCTTCTTCTTCTTCTTCTTTTCTTCTTCTTCTTCTTCTTCTTCTTCTTCTCTTCTTCTTCTTCTTCTTCTTCTCCTTCTTCTTCTTGATTTTTATCTTTTTGTCGAGCTAGTTCAATTCGAACGTTAATTCTGCGGGCTTAACGCACGCCCCACGCCACCCCATCAGCGCAGCCCATCAGGCAGCTGGTATCCAACAACTCGAATTACAGACGCTTTCAAGTTATAACCTTTCACTGCACGATCATTCTTCTCTGCCATCTCATCTTTAATCATCCGTCAATTTTTCTCACCGTCCATTACCCTGCTGCACAACATCATGACTGTGTCTGAATCGACCATGCAGAAGTAATGTCACTCATTTTACAGCAATAAAAAAGTTACGAAATTATGGCTAATCAAAAATCGTTAAGCTGCAAGCAGGGAACAATAAGCTCGAGAATAAGTTAGGCACTAAGTGGGTAACCTCTGCAATCTTTTCAATTCTCAATGAAAATTTCAAGAAGATTCTTGCTTATTGGAAACATAGCAAAGTACTTGCTGAAAAATAACTGCAAATGAACTGTAGGTGATGTAGTGTGCTGTAGACCGACCACATAATTCACATTTGAATTACGTGGTCGCTGGCTGTAGGATAGTCTTTTTTAATTATTTTTCTAAAGTAAATGACCCTTTTCTATGTGGTGCGGTTATTTTTAATATCTATACGTTACGTTCATTAGTTAACTTATTGTTTTTCTGGACCAATTTTTCCACTAGAGCATCAATAGAATGAGAATTTCTTTAATTAATAATTAATTTGCTATATTTCCCTCAAGTTAATCACTTTTCCTAGAAATAGATCATCAGAGATGAAGAATTGACATAGAAAATAATAAATTAGGTAAGTGTGACTTCACAGAACTGTTTGGAAACCTGTAATTGCATTTGAAAAAAATGTAAACATATTTTTATAAACACGTATAAAAGTATATGTGTTACAGGTTATGATAGTATTTGTATACGTCATCACTGACACGGTTTATTTGATTACATTATACTGTAATTCTCTCGTGAAGACTCGTAATCATTACAGTTGATAACGCATAGCTTCAATAACCATCCTATAGAAAATTCAGAATCTACTCATCCAATGTGAGATAGGACTTTTTTACTTTATTCCACTCATGCTCTCAATCGACTTCTTTAGAAAAATGCTTCATACTCATTGGAAAGCATATACCACCTTAAAATATAGGATATTATTACACCATATTCCATATTATAGCCTATGAATATGATGAATGAATTACCTTCTGGCGCACTAAAGCAAACTGTGTTACATTTATAGATCTTTATCGGAGCCCAAGGATTAATACACAGGAATACGTACGAAGGGCACGACTAATAAAAGTTTATGAATGCCAAGGGAGGAAATTCCGCTTCGGAACTCTCACGGCCAGTATGCAGTTTACCAAGGTTTCTCTCCTTCGTATATTTCTCTCATACCAGAAATGAGTTTCAGAATAATCTCATTGACCCTCATTTCGCTCTTGGTATGAACTTAATAATACCATATCAATATGATAAACCTTTATGAGTACTTAATATTCCTTGCAATTCAATAATCCTGAATTAATCTTCTGTCCAATAAAAGGCAGAGCCATCCATAACACCCCTATTGAAATTACAGTTATAATATTGATTGAAACACTATAATAATATTGGATTCAATGGACAATCATTTCCTGCATAGAGTCCATCCAGTGATGTGACGGATTCTATGCTGATAGCAAAAACACTGTTTTTCTTTTGTTCAATTGATGATCCTTCTTCTAGCGTATCCTTCTTCTGGATCCTTCTATGTAGCGGATACTGGAAAGTTCATCAAGTGAAAATTGACATTATTGAGTAAGAGTATATCAAATCATTAAAGATGTTGTTATACTTGTGTAAGAAATGTTTTTGAGTATCTGGAGTTTTCAAGTCAATAGGCTGCATGCTGCATCGAATGGGATTGATGACGTCTTGTATAAGAACAAAATGTTTGAGTAGCAGGAGTTTTCAGAGCAATAGGCTACACCCTGCATAAAACTGGATTTTCATGATGAAACTAGCGAATGCATTATAGCTTCATCTTATCGTGGGCCAGCTTAATCATTCTTTTGTCAAACGTCATAAACTAAAAATGACCATAATAATAATCATAATTTTGCAACATTTTCCCAGTTGAAAAATTCCACTCATCAAATTTATGAGTAGTTTGAAACTACACCAATCCATCCTCATGAAATAATCATCAAAAACAAAATAAAGTATAAAGAGACGATGTCGAATTTGTATTCGAAAACAAGAAACGCTCATTACTGGCATTCTCAATGATGCCGAGGGTATGTACCATCATTGACACACGTGTAACAACTAATTAGTGCCGGAACTCATCAGTGCACAAATGTGTGTAACAAGAACAACAACCGAACATCCTTATCGGTGGCATTACACAAAATCTGGCAACAATGCAGACGCCATTTTGGAGGCAAATGCGCGCTGCTAATGGCCAGGTGACAGCCATTCAAATGATTAAGCCAATTATGCTACCAGCTCCTAACAACAAGCGGATCACTAATTTCGACATAATAATCACATTATTACATCGTTCCAATTATTAGCGTATTCCAGAATGCTTAAATTATAATTAACCAGAGGTTGTAAATACAGGGCCTTAACGTCGAATAAGTATTTGTGGATTAGCTCATTTAGGTGCAAGGGAGTACGTAAAAGCAATTTTGTGCTCTTTTCTAGTCTCAGGATTTGTGTCATTAATGAATTCCCCACCTCCCCCTTCAAAATGCGGAGTATCAGACTCCGTATGGTACATTCAATTTTCTTCTAAATATTAATTTTTACCAGAATAGAAAGATATGGTGCCTCAACTTGATTGGTCGTCGTTGTAACTTCTGATCACCTAACAACTCTTTTCCAATGTATTGCATCTATATTTTGTGTTATTTAGAAATGAATATCTGTCAATGAATTTAATGAAAAATAAGTGCTATGAACTATTACTGTTTCCATAAAAAATGAGATTATGGTTGTTAGAAAATGATTAACATAAGGATTATTAAATTCATACTACGAAGCGTAAACATTTAGGCTAGGCGTACACCGGTTAGTCAAGACAAGACAAGACGAGATTAGTCACGTTTAGTCACAGTAATTCACATAGTTGCTTATGAAGCAGCACACACAGATGCAATGACTAATCGGTGTGTGTTGCTTCATAAGCAACTATGTGACGTGACTAATCTCGTCTTGTCTTGTCTTGTCTTGACTAACCGGTGTACGCCTAGCCTAAGTGAGTAGGTAGTAGCATAGAGAAGCTATACTCTTTTCTTATCTTTATCTTTATTATCTCTATTATCTTACTAATCTTTTCTCTGTGGTAGTAGCCCATAAAGCAATAATATTTCTTCATCGGCCTGGAGCAGGTATACTAAAGCATTCATGGTCTGGCAAGAAACTTTGACTAGATTTAATCTGAAACAGGGAATAATCAGAAGTTCTTGATTAATGACGTGTGTCAAAGTTCCAAATGTGATAAATTGCAGCAATTATATGAATATTTCAGAATCTTGGTTCAGTCATTAAAAGGGGAAGAGCTGTTCTGTAGTAAAAGTTGTGGTAAGAGCTGCTAAAAGCAATTGAAGCTTAAAAGCAGCATGTGACATCTTTTTTGAGTTTCAACACAGCAGGAAGTGAGACCATTATCATCAAGTTGTACTACTCAAGTTAAAAGTTGAAGTTTCTCATAAGGGTGTGGAAATCGTTTTGTAACTTCAAGACTCCTATTCTTCAGCTTCTTCCATTGTCTAGAATTATTCTCAGAGTTTAATAAGTTTTAATAAATGTTATCCCGTATTACATGGAATGATTTCAAAACTTATGAATTTCCTGTACTAGAATTTTTCTTACTAGCATGATGCAGAATGGTACAGTAATATGAGAATTTGCATATAATAGAAGTGATGTAGTAGCAAAAATAGTGTAGAATAAACTGAAGCACAAAACAGAAGCATGGCTTAGAAATCCTGCATCAAACGTATATTTTACATATGAAGACATCACAGAAATGACAAATCTACGATATATATTTTCTTATAGTTCGATTGATCACATCCCCATAGGAGAATGTTCATTATCAACATAATTATAAGAGAATTTAGTGATAAAATCCATCAATGAATAAAATACTTCATCAATGTAACAATGTGATATTTTGAACAAAAAAGTACTTTTCAATTTAAAAGTTTCCAAATTTACCAAGTTTCTGTAATGACCACTTTTTTAGATTCCTATTTCATCAAAGCAAGAACGTTCTCGATGTAATATTGAATGTACGTACTAGAGGCTACTTCAATAGTTGATCACCAGAGTTCAAATTGAAGTCAACTTGCCGAGGAAACCCTAGCAGTGAGGCAACGTGGAGAGACTTCAGTGCAGCAGGGTGCTCGGTTTTCTCTCCACTAATTTTCTTTCTTTTCTCTTTCTCACTTCCTCTCTCTCTGAAAATGAGGACCCTCTCTCACTCTTTCTCTTTCTGAAACTGAACTCTGTAGAGAATAGCATCGCAACCAGAGCACACTGAGCCATTGTCAGCGATTGTGTCTTGAATGCTCCCCGCAGTTTTAATGCGACTCGGCACGCCTACTCTTTTCTTAATAACTTCGTCTCTGCGTCAACCATCTCCCCCTTCCCCCCTTTCAACTTCTGGACCAGTAAGTGACAATACGGTGCAATGGCCTCCCCTCCTCCTCCTACCCCCCTCATCATTACAACCCCCCGTTGGCAACACGCGTCAGAGACCCGCCCCCCTCCAAACTCCTCTAAGACGAAATTTCCTCCCCGTGACGACAATGAACCACGATGCAACGACGTAATTGTGTGACGTCACGTGTTCTTTGGTTATATTTTTATGTTGAGGTCGAAAAAGAAAATTGCTTTTTCTCCGGCTGTGACTAATAATTAATTTTTGTCTCTTCAACAGCCCAGCGATAATTACTGTAATAAGCGTTGTAATTTCGGCTGTAGATGTAGGTCTGAAGCCGGAATAGGGTAATTAGTTCTTGTCCAAAATTTTTCATTGTACCGCATATTGCACAGCAACATTATACAAAGAAAAAAAAGACGAGTGCCATTATTATCATAGCAACAAACGAGGCAAATCACGTTCCATGGAAGTGTGTTTAATTGTAAAAAAAATACTACTTATTCCACACATTGTTATATTGACCTAAAACTTTACATAACAGAAGATATTTTTAATTTGTGTTTTTCACCTAGGACTAATAAGGTTTAATCAAACGATTGCTCATTGATAAAGAGGGAAGGAGGAAATAAGGAATGAATATAATATTATTTTTCATAACAGTGAGTATCGCCATTCAGCATTTCTTCTGCACAAAATAGAACAGGAATGTCAAGTGCCAAACAACTTTTCTCAATTCAACAAACTTTTCTTTGAATACTTCTCAACTATCGTAAATGCTACTGTACAAGAATTAAATAGGAGGCTGAAAGATAAATGCATTGTAATGGAGTTTGATTTTGTATTGTAAAAAATAAGTAATTTTCGGTTTTACCTACTCTTCTACTCTTTCTTTTTCTTCATATTCTTCTTCTTTTCTTCTTCTTCTTCTTCTTCTTCTTCTTCTTCTTCTTCTTCTTCTTATTCTTCATCAACATCTTCTTCTTCTTCTACATCTTCATCATCATCTTCATCCTCATCATCATCATCATCATCATCATCATCATCATCATCATCATCATCATCATCATCATCATCATCATCTTCATCATCATCATCTTCTTCTTCTTCTTCCTCTTCTTCTTCTTCTTCTTCTCCTTTCCTCTTCCCTTTTTCTCCTCTCCTTTACACAAACATCCTCCTCAATTTTCTTCTTCTCCTAAATCACCCAACACAACACGCTGCACATAGATCGCACATTGACATCATGAAGCAGAAAAGCAATCACGAAAAGGCTTTTTACAACTATAAGCACGCTCGGGACACAGCGGGACAGACATGGCATGGACCCATTCGACTGAGACGGCGGGGGACACACGAGAGTTATGGAGTCAATGGAGAAAAACACGCTGGTCAACTCTGTAATGATGTCACGTGATGTCCCGTCACGATATTGCGCAGGGAATACAATGTTGTTACCACAATACGCCGATTCAATCACTGATCGCAGTGATATTTTTGCGGTTTATCGGTTCGAAAAGTACCTGCGTCGGTATTTCGGTAACCGTTGCGGAACGCGGAATGTTGGAAATAAATGTAGCGAAACAATGAGATACACCTACGTTGTTATTGCTGTTTGTTTGTCAGGCTGTTCGGTCGCATTGAGAAGTGGTAAACTGTTGAAATCGAATTCAACCTGTGGTTTGATTGCAGTCTTTAAGGCCCATATTATGCACCATTGCTTTTTTGGAATTTAAACGCAAATGGTCTTCTTGTTAACGTTTACACGTTGATAAACGAACTTGGTTTAAACTATAGATTCGTATTAATAAAATTAGATCTGAACAGTCGATTTTCAGCTTCGTCAAACTCAGTTTAAAGTAAGTTGTTAGATTGTTTAAAGAAGTCTGAACCAGGAATTTTCAGTTTAAACCAAGTTTCAACAGTGAATTTAAAGTTTAAATCTATTTTGAACTACATTTCGCTTAACCTAGTTTAAACGAACTGCTACATGGTGCTTACGGTCCTACCAACAAGAGAATTGATGAAATGGACCGTAGGAAAATACATGATCACAAGTTAGATTACTTGGATGGAGAGAATAATAAATTATTGATTTATCCCTATTGAATGTATTCGAAACGTTATCATTATACACCTTTGAATAAAGTAGCCTATAGTGTTCAGAAAAAGATATTTTTGTGCGATCAAAGGATATGAAGGCTATCACAAGTTAGGAAAGAACGAAGACGATAATTATTATTATGAAGTCAATTTGTGATTTCAAGTTCACCCACCTCTTTACTAACTTGACAGTAAGCCGTTGCTTCCCAATTAGCGAAATTTGATTGCAATGACCCATTCCAAATTCATTAATTTTGAAGGTTCACTAATTTGACAATGACAGCTACCAACATTCTAGTGACGTCAATAGTGCTTGAATCGCCTTTCAGCAATGACAACTTACCAATAATTTGATTTGTTCCGGCTCAAGAGAACAAGTATTTCAAGGGAACATGACGGAATGATGATGTAATTAATAAAACTGCATCAAATCAAGAAATTCATCCGTAAATCTTGATTTTCAAGAGAAACTTCAATGCAGTATCCAGTATTAACTCGTATATGTACTACGTGTTGAGTTTAGATCAAACTTTTGTGATTTGGTATTTGTTAAATCAACGAACAGTGGAGGCTACATCTAGTAAAGATATCAAAATGATGCATTAAACAACATACTTTATTCTGACTTATCAGTGCTTTTTACGAAACCTTCTTCATTGAGCGATCCATTAATGAACTATGCGTATTGCATACATTACTCCTGCCAACGTATTGATCCTAATATTCAAAATTGTATCTAAAGTCATCTTGACATAACCCTTATACAATAATGGTATTGTTTTTTCATCTGGAAGATAAACTTCTAGTTTAAAGTTGACCGTTTCTTATTCCTATGTAATTGATTATCTGTGATCTGATAAATAAGTGAATAATTAACTAAAACAAAGAAAATACTGTAGTTAGAAGATTCGTTGTTGCCGAAGCACTATCACAATAAGAAAAAAGGACGATCAGAAATGCGTGAGATGAACGAGTAGTCTTTTTTATGGAACCTGTAATTCAATTTACTTTGATCCCATTGTACTATCTACCGTCTTCGGACTTGGAGGAGAGAGTAGACAATCAAGCAGCGAGTAAGAGACTGTGTTAAGCGTGGAGAAGAGATGAGAAACTTAATTTAAAGGGTGGTAGTAGATGATTTACGAGTATAGTGTCGGATGGGACATCGATCTCATCCTACAATCAGCAGTGAATTTCTCAGCCATTACTTGGTCGCCACGCGATGTCTTTCTTTGTTACACCAGCGCTAACGGGTCTTCAGGTATCTGCTATCGAAACGAGAATCTTGGGGATTCTGTGGACTTCACAAGTGAAAAAATGTTATCCAACTGAATTTATATGTTTAGTGTTTCAACTTCCAAAGTCTTCGTTTTTGCATAACTTTGTTTTCTTTTTTCTAATTAGTGTTCTCATCAAGCATGTTGAGTTTCACTCATTATCTAGAAAACTAAAATATCACATACAGTATTCTACAGAAATCCAAGTATCAGGAAATAGTAGGTTGTCGTTGTCAATAATTTGTTTTTTACGTTTTTTGTGATATCAAAGTTTTATTTTCTTTTGGAGCCACTCTCTTGAAGGCGAACATTGCATGGAGAATAAATTAATGTACCCTGTTAATGATCTATGGAAAAATAGAATAACCCCCTTTATTTATTGACGTGACTAAGTTTGTACAAAATGTTCCCTCTAAGAAAACAAAGGAATGTAATAAATTTTGAATACAATCAATCAAACTTACAATAAATTGGACCTCACCACTTCAAAAAATTCAATCAATCCTCATTATTTCTATGTCACTTATACAAATTCAGTACAATTCGATGATCATAAAACTAAATGTGTACCAATTATTCTACGTAGTACTGGAAATTGTTCTGAATTATCTGTTCCATTGTTTGTTATTTTTACTAAGTATAATTTTGTATTTTCTTTAATTCAATTCAAATTATTGAAGAGTAGAATTAACAGTGCACTCTTCTCCAAAAATAAACCAAGTCTCGAGCGTGATTTGAAGAGATATCTTATACCGAAAATACAGCACTTTTGAACAAAAACAACCAATTAACTTACATTTTATCTGGAAAGCTGACATCAAACAAAAAGTACTCAGAACTTCAAACAGTTCATGAAGAATACGATCTTCTAGACTACAACGGTTCACATTCTGTAGGAGGGATATCCAAGAGCCCGACCCCAATTTAAAAAGAACTTTTTCAACCACCTACGACTTCTAGGATAGACGCGAAGGGGGGGAAACAAAAACCTTCAGAGCCGGCGAGAGTTAATTAAAACTGTATATTAATTAGCCTTTCTCCCCGACCGAGAGTTAATTTCACGATTAGATAAGATTGCACAAATCTTGTGCAATTTATCGTTCGTTTTAGTTGGTTGCCGTTGTCGTTGTCAAACGCCCTGGTCAGATCAATGAACCCTTTGCAGGATGAAAGAACAACGTCGCAGTCGTATCACTCACTGCATTTAGACGTGACTTATTATCATGCGCACCTTCCTTCTGTCGTTTTCTATCCCGTTTGATTCCGTTCTTCTCTCTCACACATCCATTCCTTCACTTATCACAATTCCATTACTCATCGTTGCAATTCGTGCCACCTCATCCGGCAAATACCGCATCGTCGTTCACTTTATCCGAGTCCCGTTCGCGAGAGCCAGGCGAGTCACCGTTCCCTCCCTTAATTTCCTTTCTCAACTCTATGTCGTACTTCTCACTCAGCTATTTTCTATGGAAGATGCATCTTGTGCTATCAAAGCTATACTGAAAATGTTATATTGTATCCTTGTTTGGATACATGCTCAATTGTAATTCATTTCACTGATTGTTGATTGTTTAAAAGTTAATTTAACTCAATATATATTTTTCAACCAAGAGTTTTACTTCGAAATGTCAATTTTAAAAAAGAGAATGCACAACAGAATAATACTCCACCTATGTATTTGATGTCAATGTTTATTTAGTATACAATACTTAGAATTATAGCTCTCTTGTAAATCATATAAAGTTCTATTCTATTCTATTCTATAGCTCTCTTTTATTTCTACTTTACACGAGGTCAGGAGTTTAATCAAACAATGTTCTTAATTTGATTTTAAATTACAATAATTTCAATTAATTATTGGGAAGTCCGATCTCACTAGATATCAAACCTGCAAATTAAGAAGAAACCAATATGAAAGTAATAAAAGAAATTAAGTTCAATGTTGTTATTGTTGATGAACCAATAAAACATTCTCCCTAATGTAATAATAATACAATATTATTATAACTCTTCAATGAAATTAATTAATATAATGTCACATCACAGGCATATTGTCCAATGTTAATACTGCATTATCTTGCCTTACCATTACAATGTAATGCAGAAGGAAGTTACATCTCAATAACAGTATATTAATATTACTTTTGTTTCTTTGTAGGCTATTCACTATTTCTGGTATACTGGTTAGTTCAATATGCTGCTAAGCGTGTTAGACGGGAATAAAGTGGAACAGTATAATGCGGATCTGATCACTTCCCCTCCCCCTTCCAATCATCATAATACGAGGAAATTCTCTATGCAAGGAAGTTTGAAAAGTTGAATGGGCAAAAGTAGGCTTACAGTGTGAAAAAATATGACATAAAAGATGAAGGTGAAGTAGCGCTTTGTTTCTTAGTTAAGTAGCAGAGCAGAAGAAAAGTGGCTGAAAAGTCCGGATGGCGCACAAAGTAACATGAAACCGTTTCCTTGGGGAGGGCCGAGCGGATATTGCTGAAAACCCTCTCGACCCCCTCGCCCCCATTCTTAAAAGGATTCATGTCCTTTCTTCTACCCCACTGCTTTCCCCCTTCCCGCATCAAAACACTATCTCCCACCCACCCTTCGCCATAAGTTACACCAGCAGAAAAAAGCAGATCAAGGAAACAGTAGCTGACGGAAGTCGACGTCTAGCTAAGTATATTAGACGGGAATAAAGTAAAACAATATAATGCCAACCTGATCTCCCAACTCGCCCCCAAATGCATTCACTTGTGACCCTCTCTGCTTGCTTGCATTCAGTGTCTCATCCCGTCCCCAGTTCAACCCTCAAAACTTCTTATGCAAATACGGTATGCAGATGACAGAACACCATCGTGAAAAACAAACGGAAACTTCCAAGTCTGCTAACATTAAACTCACTACTCGCAACTACCATTTCTCCAACTACGTCAAGCTGCAACTTTCTACCAGCAAAAAATCAACAATGAAGTTGGTTTTATCTCTGTCTGAATATGAAATAATTATTGTTTTCATCTCATCATCATTGTCACTCATCACATGTTTATGCACAGATACCTAATTCTCTATCACGATCAATATAATATTTATCGAATAATATTTGTGTGGTAAAATTAAAAGAATATTCATAGTTTTCAATCTATTGATTACCCTTCGCCTTCTCAAGACAAACGTTATAACATTATTAAGAATTTAACTTGGGTTAATATAAATAAAAAGTAACAATAATGGAAATACAATAGATTTTCCATTTGATTATATTATATTGATTTATTCAAATCAGCTTATTTGTTCAAATTCCGTGAGTCTAATGTATTAATGCTTTTTGAGACATAATGTTTATTAAATGTCTAATTACTTCTTGCTTCGTACAATTTCCATTATTCAAATATAATCAGGAAGCTTGAAGTCCGTTGAAATAATCTGTAGATTGAACTAAAACTTCATACATCAATATTAGCAGCCTTATCATATTTAACAGCTAGCCTTGATGAATCTATGAACAGAAATCTATGAACAGAATCTATGAAACAGAAAGGATTGGAGAAATAATGTTGACGTGACATTGTCAGTAAGTTAACGTAAGTTAACTTCAACGTAAGTTAATTGTCAGTAAGTTCCAGCATAATGTTGGAAAAACATTTTGAATTTTCCATTCAGGAACGTGCAAAGTACAAGTTGACGTTACTAGAGATTTTTGCCCTAGCGAACTCGCTGAGACAAAATTTATGGGTATTGTAAGACTCTCAGTATGACATTGTCTGACTGCTACGGTTTCAAACAAGTTCCTTTGGTCGTGAGCATATAACTTGGCAGACAGGTATAAAAGAGCTCTTTGTTCGTCAGTTGGAAATTTATGTCGAACTAGGTCAGCCAAGTCCTACAATGAGCAACAATGACATCCATTGTCGATTGTCTGTAAACGTGAACGACTTCCTTAATAAAACAAATGTTCTAACAGAATTGAATAGGTATCAAAAATTCAATTCCTTCTACATGCGACTTCAATCACCAGTACTTCCAGGTCAACTACTTGATATGAATGAAGAATAATGAGCCGATTTTGAAAATTGCATTGCCAAGTAGCCCACAACACACATATTCTACTCTATTGAAATTTCGAACATTTGATGTTTCTCACATTATTGTGCTTTGAGAGGTTTTGATTTTCAATGAGGCAATGTGTCTCTTAACTTTACCTTACATAGAATACTCCCATTTTCATATTCTATTTTCTCTTGCTGTCACAACTATTGGGAAACAAGCTTTCCCAATAGATTTCGGATTTATTTTCTCTTGCTGTCTCAACTATTGGGAAACAAGCTTCAGAACTTACAAATTTCTAAAGCTGTCAAACTTTCCACATTGAATGACCCATTCGTTACTTTATCTCCAAGGTGAATTAATATAGGGGTTTACGATACTTTAAACTTTCAATAGTTCTTGTCCATGAACGGTTCAGAATCCGAATTCCAAACTTAAGAATATAATACAGTATAGTTCTATGCAGTCTATCTGTTACTAAGGAGGCACGTGCACCCCCATACATCTTGTAAAAAATCCTGAGATCTGCTAAATAAAAGAAATATCAGTTGGTACCTAATTGTTCCTGTTTAGGTCTATAAAAAATTAAGTCCGAGCAATTTTTTGAGTAGACTAACATATCAAAGTACCGTTTTGTAGTATGCTTTCCGGCTCATATTACTCTAGTTCTGATTTGTGCCCCCTCACCACCCCCCAAATTCATGTCTCACGCTACGCCTATGGTTCTATGGTTCCAAAATATTTGAGCCTGCAACTTTACTTCCAATGAGTCAGACCGAACACAAAAAGTTTTTGTGAGAATAAAGCAACAACAATGCGATGAAGCCTTTTCCGCCAATCCAAAATAGGTATCTACGATGAAAATCGGAGCGTGAAAGAAGATGAAAATAAGAGGATTATTGAAGGAAAACAAGAACTGGGTTGTTGGGAGCGTCTGCCTGTATCGCACGATATCCCGTCTCTATGAAACGTCTATCTATATTTTTATAGCCTATATATACGAGCATCATAATCCTCACACGCGATATAATATTGCGTTACACTTGGGCATGAACCTTGAATTACGTTTGTATGGGACCGGAAACAAGAAAAAACTCCTCTCAGAATTGGTAGAAAATCTAAACTGGTAAAAACACTACTGTAATAAGATAATGGGAACCCGAATTATGGGCCAGCAATAATTAATCACATAGATAAGATAGAAGACTGTAACCGATCAGGGGTCGTTTCTTGGTGAGGCTTAAAATATTAATGAAGGTTTTCGGTCGTTAAAACTGAAAAATGTTTTCGAGAAACTAGAAGGGAAAAGGCGTAACAGTCGTTCTTCATTAAGAAGGCCTTGGGCCTTGTACCATACCGCATTCTCTCATCCTGTGGGGCTGCTAGAAAATTAAGCTGAAATAACAGGGTAGATTCTGACAAGATGCAACTGCTTAAAAAAGGGTTGGACGTGAATCAAAGTAGTGTGTTCAATTCAGATAAAGGGAGCTTGTATTCCTATTATTACTAATGTCTATTAACATTTTTTCTTGTAGGCGTTCCTTTGTGGAGATTGAAGATACAAGGAAGCCTTGTTTTTGATCGAAACCACGCTGTGGTGTGGAAATTTAGAGAATATAATCAAGAATATTACAATAATGAGCTGTATTCGAAATATTTTTGAATTCTAGGTAAAGCTCCTTCAAATTCAACCTTATTTCTAGTCTGAATATCTATCTAATAATATTCGCAATGTTGATCGTTCAGGGAAAGAAATGTTCTATTATATATAATTTTGAATATTGGTCTCATTAGCATCAAATAGTAGACGTGTTGAAGTCAAACCATTGTCTATTCCAAGTCAAGTCTCTTAAATATTGCTTGGACTTCTTCCACCCCAGTACTGGCTGAGCCGGGATCTAACGGGCTGAAAATGTTTTTACTGATGAATCTATGGGTGTAATTAGATTATTTAGTGTGAATACACCCACTAAGATACATCAGTCATCCCATGCGATGCGGACTCGGCACACAATGTTGTGAAAGAAACCTTACTTAAAGAAATATTACTATTTGTAGTAACATGATTATCCAAAATTAGTGAGGCAGATGGCCCTGATTGATTAAGAATAAGATGAAGAAGAGGAATAGAAGAAGATTAGTCGTATCAGGAGGAAGAGAGTGAAGAGGCATTCGTATATTAACACTTTTGTTTTGTCCAAAAAATATTACTATAAGTACCAGTTATTTTTACAGTTTACTAAATCTAAATCTACTACGCTTTCACGTTATACCCTGAAAAGTATAATGTAGGCAAATACTACCATTATAAGCGAGTTGGCTACGAGATCCATACCACTGCCACTGTAATCTATACCCAGACATTTTCCACGCCCCTTTCCACATTTCAAAATACTGACTGCTCTTCTACCGCGCGTTACGACAAACCCAGCCATGTCATTTTATTGATTGTGGCTTTCTTGCCTGTCGTTATTGGTGTGTTTCAGACATGCACTGCTCATCATTACACATTAAACACAGTGTGCTGATGTAATAAGCTGAGCGCTGGGGGTACAAGAAGCACTTTGACCCGAGCACGCCAGCAGCATGTATTATGGTTGATGAGCTGGACGGCTATCAATTATTATTACTAGGGCTACAAAACAGGCCGACCATAAACCGATCATAATTACGATTATTATTACAAAGAAGATGAATTTGCGGCAGATGTACGGGAGGAGGGTGGAGGGGTGGCCCGCGCTGTTATATCCTACCTGTTATTACCAGGCCGCGATGATGCAAACCCCCAGCGGGAGGGTAGTTTCAAGTTGGGGGTGAATCAGTGCCACATCCCTTGTTCTGGAAACCACCTCGGGCCTGCAATATTAAACTGCTGCTATCTAAATCACCATCACCCTCACCATCTTCACTTATTTTTTATCTTTCCACCCCGCTAGTTGAAGTGAACCAATTTCTTTGTAAATTGGGCCTCATTCACCTTCTGCACGCGGGGCGCATCCAATCACTTTCACAACTCCAGCTGGATCACTTTGTTCGCCCGAACATTTATTTCCCCCAATCAAAGCCGACAATAAATCCATGCAACTGTAGCCGATTTACATTATTGCCTCTCTTTCACAGTGTGCTTTCAATTTATCTTGTTCTTTTGTTGAAGTTGTTAGAAGAGGGGGAAGTGTTTGTTGTGATTTTTATGAAAAAAAAAAGCTTTTGAAATTGTGAAATTTCCAAGTATGGAACTCGAACGTATTGTACAGAGGCTATGACGAGCTGAAAATGCAGATTCATGCTACTCATGTAGGCATCATTTTTAGCAAAAACGTTTTTGGAGATAATACTCATAATCACTTAGTTTTTGAGAAGTTTGAAGAAATATTTAAGAGTATTGAGATTAAAACGAATTTGACATTGGACATTTTCAAATATTTTAACATGCATATGTTAACATTATTATCATTATGGATATGTTAATTATTATCAACATAACTTATTCTAAATTGATGCTAAATTTTTAATTCAAACTGTTTTTTAAGGAAATGTCTGATGTTTAATTACTTGGTTGTAATCATAAAAATGAATGAAAAAACCTGTCAGGAACATGAATTTATACACTGTACTTCTCTCTTTTTGTTTTTCATAACAGAAAATGAATTTTAAACACAGACAAGTATGATGCTGGAGATATTCCTGCTAATTTTATGATAACATACAGGTTTTTGTTGAAAATGTGTAACTGTATCGGAGTTGGGTTACTACTTCAATCACAATATGAATAACAAACACTTGTTGTTTTCGTTATCATTACTGAACAAACATGTTGATGAGTTGTTGTGAGCTGCTGTATTGATTAATAACGTCGTATTGTCGCATATGAATTTGAGGTTACATCGGAATGTAATTTTCATTCCAGATGAAATGAGACGAAAAAGACCACTTTGGAATTAAGTGGATTTTTCTTCAGAAGATAATTTTCTTTAGAAGATTCACTTTGGAAGATTCCACTTTAGGATCCATCCAACGATACATTCCATAGCTCAAGTGTAGAAGAAAGAAGGAACAAGAGATTTCATCTAAAAGAGTTTGATGTAGAATGCATTGTATTTTCAGTAATGAACTAGCCTTCTTCACGAACTGAAACAATGAAACGTTTCCAGTTAAGGAGAGACTTTGTCAAAGGAAACTTCTGATTTCCAAGTGAAACATGGGTAGAACAACGTCATGCACAGACTATGAATTATTCTACTTGAAATAAAGCTGGAAGAAGCTCGCCTTCCATTCACGTTGAGTCGTCCTTATCAGTCTTAAACAACGTCGAAGTGATGCATTTAGAACGAGCCGTAGACAAGAAACAAGCTCTTCTGAATAAGAAACAGTAATCCGTTTATCATATTATATTCACCTGTTTATTATGCAGCAGAGATCTCGACTCCAACTTTTACATTCGTAACTAATCTCTGAACACTTTCAGCCGTCAGAAAACAATGTGGCGGAAACGTCAGGTATTAGAAAGTCTTGTGATAAAAACATTAACGTGAACCACGTGCGTAATTCACGCAATCGCAAAAACATTAGAGCACAACGTCTTTCTGTTGCAACTGACTTTCTAGAGCGACTGCATCAAAACGCTGAATTTTAACGTCCAACAACAGTGCTGACAGAATTCTAAACTGCTATTGATTTCAAACTTTGTGTTCATTGCTACATTGCAAGCGTCACATCGAAATACCATTGTTACACGGTTCAGGTACTTTGACACTTCAGTTAAGCTGTTAACGAAGCGTGAGAGCCATTTCAATTCAATAATTCTACCTCAATTCTAAAGTGTGACATTCTAGGTGCGACAATATAAAATATCATAAATATCAAATATCATAACTTAGCTCATTTCTCAAGTAGGTCCAAGTTTCAGGTTGTCTATATCTTGAAATATCGTGTAGCGTATTAAATTAAGCAAAGCCCATTAATTTTCGGGTTAAATTTTACCTTATAATAGATTACCTTTCCTAAAATTTCACCTGACTTTTTTGTTTCATTCCATGAAATAAAGCTCAATTTCTAAATTCGAGAATTCGGTGTTATTTAGGTAACAATAATAATAGTTTAATTAATAAGTAGTTTAATAAGAGTACAGAGTTTAGTTATTCAATGAAGTATCATATAAAAAACAACAACGTTAACGTTATTACACCTGGATATGTGACTAGACACTAGAACACAACAATACATTTGAAATTTTCCAGCAATGATAAAACATGAATGAACGAATAATAACAAAACAATATCAGTTGGTCTTGTCATCCGAACCAACTTAGAGAAACTTCTTTTTCTGTGGATATAAGTTGTTGTGTTTTGCTCTGAGCAACTTCAACTCAATAGATATACAACTTGTGGAAAGCTTTGGAATGGACTATATCGTTTGTTTTCTTTTGCGTCCTGATCCTGAGAGCGGCATGTCCTGTAATAGAATTGAGAAGTTGGGAAATCGGAATAAGTTCGCGTGACTGATATATCGGAAGGTTGGACGCCGGTCCTGCCTTCTTAATAGGTCAATAAGTCTGGAACAATAACCTCAGTGAGAACGAACAAGAGATATCGAGAAAGAAAGAGAGAGTAAGGGATAGGATGAGAGAGAATGAGAGGGATGGATGCAGTGAGAGAGACAAATATAAAAAGAGAGAGAGAGTATTTGTGAGCTCTTCAAATCAAAGGCGGTGGACTATGATCAAGACAGACAATTTATTACGTACGTTGCCTCAATCAGGCACAAATAATAGCATTGAGCTTTCCGGTCTGGCAGTGAGAGTAGACAGCTCTAATTTCAGCTCTTGCTTATTGCTTGATTGAATGGTTGTTTTATAAGTAGGAAATTTTGCTTTACCACTGCAATTGCTCAACAATTAGAAATGGAAGAGAAAAAAGAAGGTTTGTAGAATACATTCGATATTTTACAAAATTTGTTTCCTATTTGAAAATGAATGGTAAAATATGATGTTTTGAAAAGTACTCTGTAGTTCAACAAGTGATATTGAGGTACACGTACAGAATAGTGCTTTCATTCATAATTGAAAATGGAAAAATGTAATGTTCTTGAAAATTACTCTGTGATTTAGCAAGTGATACTGGAGTATACGATAGTGCCTATTTTATTATAAAATACCAAAACCAAATTTAATGTCCAGGTTAGTTGAAAATCTAGTTCCTCCGTAATATGTGAGGTCATATTTATGTAAAAACTACATCTGACATTTTGACCCAGTGACCAATAATGGAAGAAGCTCAAAGAACCTTGTCACAGAGTTTTTTATACGTGATTTGAAGATTTTTTATTTGAATCACTTCACCTCGAACCTACTACACCTTTCGAAATACAACTGCATTGAATGACGAGCTCAAACAAAACAAAAAAGTTTAGAAAACCTTGTCAGTTGGAAGTTGTCCTGTCCAGTTAATTTACATCTTATTTAATCTGAATCTACTTTTTCATGACTGGGAACCGTCTGAAAGCTGAAAACGCCTATTCTCCCTTCACTGGGAGAATCTCGTCCCCGTCTCGCTTATCTCCAAACAGGACGGTCACTGTCTATCCTGTTACGGAAGTGGGAACAGGATCAATAAAAGAAGGAGCACTCCTAATGATGAGGATCAAACATTCGAGACTTTTTCATTCTATTCTAAGAAAAAACCAGACCTGTAAGTGGGGCGATAATGCCATTCTTTTCAATCGTGGCCCTTTTCCTTCTCTTTTCAGTTCACTTCACATTTGGCTTGTTTTTAACAAAGAGCTTGAACAAGTTCCTTGAACGAGAACCTTGATAAGTTCGGAAATCGTAATTGGCTGATTCCTGATCAAAATTAAAATCATTGCAGAAGTACCAGCTTCCTTTCAGTCATTCAATGAAATATTCCCAGATCAAAACATTTCATTTCTATAGCCTAAGCGAAGATTTCTAGGAAGAATACCACTTCCTGTCTTGAAATATTCAGTTATTAAATTAACGTTGAAAATATCACTCATTGGAGATTTGATGATACGATGAAACATTTTGAACTCGTGATAAGATCTTTTTTTATTAATCTAATTTCATGGCACCATATTGCTGTAATAATGATCAATATTTTCAAATGATCATGGTTTCACATTCCTTAGTATTGCATTCTTGATCAAATAAATGAATACTAATATTAACAAATGGAATAATTATATTAGTGAATATAATAAATTATAGCTTCATCTGATACAATCTGAAAACTGCTAGATAGATTACTGAAACAAGATAAACAAGGTCACGAAATTCAATATTATTATATCAAATTTTCCACTTGAAAGATCATTTTTACATGAGACAGTATTTTTTCTAGTAAATTACCAAATTATAAAGTAAACGCTTTACTTTTGTTTTAAATTACTCACTTATAACCCAGCAACTCCATCCTAAAAATTATAAAAGAAAATAAAAATGAATGAACATTAAAACTGAAAACATTTCTAAAAAATATTTGGTTTGTTTTGATAAAGTAAGAGAAGTTTAATATTTCAGGGAGTTCAACTTGAGTGAATTTAGAATAGTTAAATAAGTGAATTCGATATAAAAATTCTAACTGCATTAATTTTCAAATGAGGGAATAACTATTCCAAGATTAGTCATTTGGATATGTTTCAACGTAGTGTCGTAGAGAATCATTTTTATAATCCATGTATGTAAGTAATTTATGTTATATTTATATCCATGTATTCAAGCTTGGGCAGTCATTACAGTGGAGTGAGTCTTTCGAAGGTAACTGTACTATACCTGAGGGTATAGTTTAGTTGAATATACTGTATAGTAGCAAACTACATTTGTCCCTTGAGCGGGCTGGGAACTTAGTTATCGCAGCAAGTGACTAGTCTACTGCCAGCGTGCTTTCCCAACATAAAGATTACTGACAACAAGTATGCGGTCAGTATACAGAAAGCGCTTCAGTACAACGACTAACTAAAGAGGGATGATAGAGATTGTACGGTGAAAGAGATTGGAAAATGAAGGAAAGAGAGGAAAATAGAGTTTCAATTTGTGCGGAGGTATTACGAGTTGCGAACGCTGGTTGTGGATTAAGTGGTGGTGAGGACAAAGAAGAAATTAGAGGTGAAGTATGAGAAACGAAGTTTTGGATGAAATGAAAGAGAGGTGAAGGGTGAGAAACGAAGAAACGAAGTAATAAAGAGATGAAATGAAAGAGAAGTTAAGGGTGAGACACGAAGTAATAAAAAGGGATGAAAATAAAGAGGGAGTAACTAGGACAGATGTAGGGAGAGAGAAGTTCCGAAGAGAGATGATATGGCTCGGGTAGGAGAAAGTGATATTTTCCAAGTGACGCATGGCCTAACCGCAAGGGGATTCAGTGGAAACCCCATTTCCCTCCTACTGCTTCCATGTTCATGCATTCTCCATTTCACTTTGTTACACGACCACACACCCGATGAGTTAGTTAGTCCCAACCAGCACCAGTGAACAGCTAAACCAGGCATCAAGTATTTACAAAATATCAATTAGTTTAATATGCTTTTGTCCCTAGATGCAAACAGATTCTCAACATTAAAGTTTGATCACGTGTTGCTTAGAAATAGCTCAAAATTCAGCTAGAGAGGAGGAACTGAATATAGAATACTGTTTCGAAGTCTGTTCAATGACAAATATATAACATGTAAAAAGATTGTTGATATGTATGTAAAGATTCCCAAAACTTTGATAAATTTTAAATGAAAAAATAAATATTATTTTGCATGATATAGAGTGATCATAGAGTCTCTCCATAGTAGCTGCTTGGTGATATACAGGTATTGGGTTCTAGCATAGACAAACTTTACAACTATATGATAGTTAGTAATGGTTCTAGTTAGAAACGGTACACAAATTGAATGTGTAGTACTCAATAACAAAGGCACTTTCAACATCTACTGTAATGAATATTCAGATAGATTCTAATAATTTGCTGTTGTTTTATAAATAGTGTTTTCGTGTGATCGAGTGTTTAATTGCATATTTGACTGTGGAGGAACTTTTTGATCACCTTTATAATATGAGTAAAGTCACTTTTGATTTGATCCACTTCACTACTGACATGCAGTCATTTTATTTCAAATGTTGGTAGTGAAGTGAATGGATCAAGAAATCATAATGGATGAGAATGAGTAAAGAAAGAATGGATCATGAGTAAAATCCATAATACGAGTATAATAAAGTAATGATGAGTCACCAACTTGGAATGAAAAATTGTTTAAAAATTGATGTTGATAAGGACCATGAACTTAATTCATTAGTGTTCGATCAGCTATTGTATAGAGATCCTTCCTCTCTCTCAAGTATTTCTCTCTACAAAGACTCATTCACAAATAACTTTGATTGCATTTTTGTTATGAAGTTGAAAACGTTCTATTCAAAATTCCAGTAAAACGAAAAAATATTAAAAATTGAATTGCAGCGTTTGAGCACAGAGCGTTCTATTTGTCCCGTATTCAAGCCTGGCCCCTAAATATCTATAGCTGATAGTTTATGGATCGTGGATGGCTGATAATGGACTATAACTTGAGCAGGGAGGGTAGTCAAAGAATGATATGGTGTGCACAAAAGGGCCGGCTGGCGGGCTTCGTCGTCTCTGCGATCTCGTCAATGTTTCAATACTTGAAATTTTCATGAGCTACCGCCCATCGTCCCGCGATCCACTGCACTATTGCACGGTATTTTCGTGCTTTATTTTCGACGAGTACCCTTCAACCGTAGTCGCTACGCCCTCTTTTCCTATTAAAACTTTTATATCAAACGTTGGCAGTGCTTTTCATGCCGCCGGGTGTAACTTTCTCTATATTTTTTCCCCCTGCGCGCCCCTCTCTCACTATCTCATAAGCTATCGCAGTTACTTCTGAACTGTTCAAAAGAAGAAACGATTCTAGCGGAAACTTGTTCAAAATATATCAACTGTTTACGGCTCTGTATTTCGATTAAATGAAGAAGCACACGTTGCGGATTGCAGTAGAGAAATTCGTTTTCTCAACAAGATCAAATGCATTAGGTTGTCGGACTGTTCGGAATATATTATTTCAAATTAATAACATATTCAAATTATTATACAATTATTTTATTCCCATGCGATTGGCCCATTATAAACTTCGATATCTACTCTATGTAGATATTTATTTATTCATATGAATAATCATTTATTTATTTATTCAGTAATGTACACATAATACTAAATGAAAGGTTCAACAGGCTGAAGCCCAAAACTGTCCCTCTTCAAATTTATAAGGTTTTATGTAGATTTTCTCAACAAGATCAAATGCATTAGGTTGTCGGACTGTTCGGAATATAATTATGTATTTCAAACCAATTACATATTCAAATTATTATACAATTATTTTATTCCCATGTGAGTGGCCTATCATAAACGTTGATATCTACTCGTATACCTTGATGTAGGGAGTATCATAAACAAACCAAAGAGATAGTCTGGGTTAGATTTGGATTATCTCTGGTAGTATACAGTCGAAAAAAATACAAAACTATTTATTGCCAAACAGTATTCAAAAATCCGATCTTCTATGACCTTCATAGAATTGCACAGTCTTTAATTATCTTTTTTAAATATAAGATACAACTTACAGTTAGATAAATATCTTAATATTAAAGCTAAAACTCTCTCTATTATAATAAAACCCGTTTCTCATTAGCAAATCCTTAATTTTAAGTTTGTAGCTTGTATATTCTCTGTACTGTAACTTTACAGGACTAATGATATGATAACACTGTATTTGTGAACAGTTTCAGTATTATTTCCCCACTTCTCCCAGCTTAGCTTCTTGTTTTTATTTACGTTTGTATTTTGTTTAATCTCAAATTTGTACTTTGTTGTTTGTTTTTTGTAATTGTATGTGTGTTAATAAATAAATTGAATTGAATTGTTATTTTCATTTACGAATACCACATGTGCACATTCTATTTCAAAGCAGCCTACATCTACATCCCATGCCCTGCCTGTTTGCATCTAGATAAGAGTCGGAGTGAACCCAGAATAGATCTGGATTTGCAAAGGCAACGCTGGAAACGTTGTGGGAGAGCAGTTCAGTTACAGCTGGATCTGTGCGCATTTCTTATCAGTTGTGTGTCAAACTCGATCAAGGCCCGTACAAATTTCGGTCTGAAGAGCATCGGCTGGTTTTGCACACTCCCTTGGCGATAGTAAGCTGCTCTCGGATAAGGATTAGATGAATCGATGCCAGTCTTTCGTTTCCTTTGTGCCGGATCGCAGAGGACGGACGGACGAACGAACGGACATCGAGCCGAGTTTCGAACGCCTTAGCTTGATGGATGTTGTCGTTAATTCTGGGCCTTCGGGTCGAATGCACACCCCCCTCCCTTCCCATCTCTCGCTCCTTAAACCGCGATGGTTTCAAATATATCATGTCCGACATTCACTCGCCCACCCCGCACCCTTCCTTTTCGACCATCTCTTTCCTGCAGTCTATTTTTATCTCTGCTCTATTCATCCTCTGCTCAATTCATGCCATACGGGCTCAGTAAACGGGCTTTTTGTCGTCGAAGACGATTATTATCCACGTCTTTGTCGTTCATCATTCGTCTTCAATGGAAGATTGGTGGACATAATCAATCGGACCGCTTCCCCTCTCTCTCCTCTCACCAGGGGTCTCTAAACTTCGGTGGCCGAGTCACGCATAGCTCCACCATTCATTATGTCTCACTCTCATTCGTTATTCTGTCTATTTCAAGTTTCGTCCACTATTTGCATTGTTCGGGAAGGAAATCCATCAACTCCTGTTATACTAGCTACATGGCGGTTGAAAAAAAGCAGCTGGTGAATTGACAAGTGTCCTAACTAACCCAGGGTTATTTCTAGCAAATTCGCTTGAAAACCGCCTGTAATACCTTATGTTCACTGCCAAGGCACAAAAAAATGAATGAAGGACACTATGGGCAATTTTGGTTATTTTTGTATTCGTTTCGTTAGATGACGTAATAAAAGGGCTAAATTAGGAATTTCGTGCCACTAGCAGTAGACAAAAAAGACATTAGTCTGCAATAATGTGTTTTAAAAATTCAATGACACTAGCGCACTTCTCAAGAGGAATAATTAGTACTAGTGGCTATGTTTACTATTTAAAAAAAATGATATTTTAATGAAAACCTCGTTCTTTTATTCTGTAATATTAACTTCTTATTATCGGACTCAAAGCGTGTACTCGATTTTTTCTAATCAACGTATCGCACATGCTCTTTCGAGCCTTCTCCACTTGCAATGCTTTTTTCCACGGTTCACTTGCATTACTGTAGTTGGGTTTTGTTTTACTGGCAGTTTCTTCCGTCAGTTTGATGGACATTGGAAAATGTTTCCACCGGCTTCCACCTGGTGTGTTTTTCTGGCTTATGCGCACTTCCCTCTACTTGACTGCTTCTTCTGTACGGAATGACTGTGCGGAAACAACAGTAATTGCGGGGTTGCACTCCTTCAGCCTCATGCTAATGTTCAACTATGTAATCGCGCTTATCTCTCTCACAATTTATACTCTCTCTCACTCTTTTCTCTCTCACTCTCTCTCTTTCATTCTCCCTTTCAGTAATGTCTTGTGAACATTTGTTAGTTTTGAAATGGGCTTCATTTTTGTTTCTCGCTCACTACTTTATTGTGTTTTGTCCCTCTACTGAGCTATGTCGAACGATTTGAAAAATACTTTATACTTGTGTATTTTGTACACATTTTTATATAATATCTATTGATGTGGAACTCTATGATGGAAGAAAACACTATTTTGATCATTCGATGTCAATATTCAACTAGGTATTGGAATTGACAACATCAAAAAATATTTTATGCTCACTGAAAAAAGGCACTGGAAAATGTTTTATGCTCACTGAAAAAGGCAGTTATTCCGATTAGATATTCGCTTTGCACATTCTCCATTCATAGTATTTATTTGAAGCTTCTTCTCTATAATCTATTTTGAAAATGCCAGTTTTTCTAATGAAAATATATTATTGACTTGGCTAAAATAATGTAAAGTTAAGTATACCAATGGTGTGAGTGAGGTGGATGATTGTACGTAATAGAGCTTCATGATTATTTGATTTCATATTATTATTATTGAATAATACCTGTAGATTTCAATAGATTTATTCTGGGTTTGAAAACCAGAATAGATTTCAATAGCTCAGTGGCACTATACTTGTACTCATACAAGTATATGCAGTCGGTTCAAGTAAGTGCAGTCGGTTCATCCTGGAACCGAGTGCACTGACTGACTGTTCATGAACCATGAACCTGGAACTGACTGGTGAATTTATACAAAATACGTGAAGTAGAGATATTCATTTAGTTTTAAATTCCAAGACCTGCAATTCTTATGTTAAAATACTTGAATATTTCTTAGTACTTGTAATTCAATACTTCTAAGTTTTTTGAAACCGCCAACGACTAGCAATTATTTTCACAATAATCAGTTATTACTTCTTACTTTCGCATTATCTTTTAACTATCCACTATCCATTATTACGCATAAACTTCAGCCTGCATCACGGCCTATTTATCTTCAATATACCCGTATGATTTCAGTAATTTGCTGCGGGGTATATGAAATGAAACACTGCTCTTCTACAACAACATAACAATCACAGATAAAAGTAATTTTATACAGTGGATTATCTTGCTGTACTTCTCTGATTACATGCTACTTACTGATTATAGAGGTAAGACCGGATCAAGAGACTTTCACAATGAATAGTATAACGTGATCTGCATGCAGGATTCCATCATACCTGTAATCAATACAAATTACAATCATTTTCCATCAATCGGGAATAAATAACACACAGTATCATGTTTGCTTATACGTCAATTTTCCATTCATAATCTGATTGTAAATAAGGAGAGTTTGATTGATGAGATCAACTTGATCATAGTGACGATAATTGCATAAATAACAATGTTTTACTGATGGAGTACAGGTAAATAAAACAACAGTTTGAAAGCAAGAATGAGAAAAACTTGATAATCAGGTACTGTGTCAGGTGAATTATTTCAGGAAATGTTATAGGAAGATTTTGGAACATCCTTCAAATACCCTAAATAAAAAATATTATATCGTTGTTAATTAATCAGCATTTAATCAGCATCAAGTTAATAGTATATAACAAAATCATATAGAATATCAATTACTATCTAATATCAATTGATTATTCAATTGTAGGAAAACATAATGAAATGGGTCAATTGAAACAAAATCTTTTTCCAGATTCAAATAATCAATTACTGAACCTGTTTGTCAAAAATTTGAATAATTTGTTTGATATTTTATAAATTAAAAATTCCATTCCTTACCCTGGTCCTACTAACCACTAATTCACCTATATTTGATTGAAATACAATAATTTTTTATTGTGATATATTTAAAGAGTTCAGTTATTCCCAAATCACCTCTCTCCACAACTTTACTTCCTTTCATTCGTCACTCAATTATTTCCATTATTTCAATTATTTATACATTCATACTAAAAAGAAGACATTGAACTTTATCCATTTCTAGATACTTGTCTTGAGACAATAGTTTTGCTCTATTTGGGTTTCAAAAATAAGGCTCCATATTTCAAATGTCATGTTGCATTAATTCATTGTGATACACATTGTGACACACGCATATAAAAAGAATGTCTATTCTTCTCGTGTATTTGTCCAAACTGGGTTGGCATTAGAGCAATCACAATAGGCAATAATAATAGCTGCAAAAAACTACAACAGGAACCATAGCGACAATAATAATGTATCATTATGGAACAATACGCCATTGTTAAAGAGATACAGGGCTCGTAACAAAAGCTAATGTCAATTCTAGCTCGAGGCATCAATTCTTTTCAAAGATCATTCTTCTTAACAGCGATTGATAAAGCGAGTCTGAAGGACACGATTCTATTCAGAATTTCTTTCTGGTCGTATTCTATGTATTCAATAAATCATTGTTTCTATTCAAATGAAAACTCAGAAATACAGTGAGCCGATTCAGAATATCGTACAGTATCTACATTATACAGTTTCATGGAACGCTTCAACCGAATAATTTTAGATATGGAGCCAATTTTTTAGAAGACATAGCCTACAGCCTACAAGTTATAAATGGTTACGATATTTTAATTCAGCCTTTAATAAAATAAGATTAATTTGCTATATTTTAAAGAACTAAAACTGGAAAAATGGTATGAAATTCATATTCTACCCCATATAATAATGGTTAGAAGAAACAATTGAAAAAACAATGTCAGTTTAGTTTCTCTTGTAACCTCAGGTTTTTAGTTTTACAGAATTCATCATGTCTTATTCCCTGCATTTAAATCTCATCTTGTATTTTATAGAAGAAAGCCTCATCGTGAATCTTATAAAATATTACGGGATGAAGTTTTGCTCATCAACGTAATTGAGTAGTAAAGGAATGGAAGAAACATTTCAAATAGTTCCCAATCCCACTCAACTTTTTCTATTGTTTTAATGAAACTTAGAATTAAATTCTGTGTGAACTCCCTGCTTCACCCTTTTTCGCGTTTTATATCAATTTAATTTACTTTCGTTGGTTTATAATGTGCTGAATAGGCAATGTAGTAATCACTTTAATTCATGGAGAGCAGCTAGATCTCGACGAAAGTACCCCAAAGATTTATTACCGTGGAGTAGTTTTGATCCGACCGAAACAAAGAGCCATACAGTCTGCTTATAAATCTTAATTTAATGGCAAGGCCCTTAACTTTGGCAATTATCTGGGTTAACGACAGCAGCCTGTATAATGGCAGCGTAGAAAGAAACTAGATTTCTTCCACTGATGCGAATATTGCAGCCAAACTTCTGCACTGTCTGACTCAGAGCTGGAATCTTCAACATGAAAAAGCCATCGCACTACCATAGTCCCGACTACAAGCTGGAATACGTTATGAGACCAAGAATTAATGCAGCCATAAAATAGAATCGTTATTTCGCTGTCCTAGTGGCAGATGAGCATGAGAAAGAACAGCAGCATTAGAGCACAGAGCTCGAATGGAGCTCGAACCCTTGTTTGGGTTTCATTTCGAGTACGAGACGCGCATTGGAAAATCAACAGCAAAACATCAATTTCATCCAAACATTGCTCCAACGATTTCAATGCTCGTATTCCAATGTAGAACATGAATTTATCATCATTGAAAACAGAGACTGTGGCTGGATATATTCATGTTTACAACTGTGACTATCAATTATTCACATCTTGTTGCTGCGAATTTTTTGTAGCTTAAATTCTGAATGGAAAGAATTATTTCAAGCGCAATACTGTTTAAACAGGATCCGTATTCTGGAATGAATACAATATCTTTATTACTAAAAAGTATGAATTGACTATCACTGTTGTAAGTGTTATTGGCACACTGGTTAGTATATACAATTATTGACTCACTCTGTGAGTACTTGTACACTATTATTGCCTTCCTCTGTGTTCTAGTCTGTATTATTACTTCCTCTGTGTTCTAGTCTGTATTATTACTTCCTCTGTGTTCTAGTCTGTGATTACTAGTATTTTACAAAATGCTCATTATCACAGATAGTACAAGGATTCTTGGAACATGCATCATCTAAATGAAAGGGAATCATGATTAAAAAACGAATCATAATTCATCTGGTTGATCGCTTCGATGGTATCAAGCTTTTGACCTTCTGTGAATTGATTGGCTTACGGTATAAACTGAAAATCAAATCTTTATAACTCTATACGACAAGCAAAAATTATTTGTTTCCACTCTTCAAATTTTGATTAATTCCTACACTAATGTAAAACGTGATCAACCTTAAGACACCTCAACGCCGTGTTCAGTTAATAAGTCATTATTCTAGAGTCATATTTTCAAACTTCTGTAATAATCGTGGAATGAGTCATTACTTTCGCAGCTTCATCTCTTCTTATCTTTCCATTCATCTCTTCTCTCCTACTCATCAGTTTACCACACACTTTCTCGAAGTCATCTCATTTATTTCCACCTGACAATTTTATTTTCGACATGGAGTGCGCAATGATTTCTTGCGCAGTTGCGTGCTAACTGCCATAAATTACCAGCACTCGAAGATTAATAGGAGTCGAGCGAATTCCTTCTACTCGCGTTTACATGCATTAGACTTGTCGGAGAGCGAAGCTTATTCAAATGTGCGTGTTGACGGCACCGCACCGACCAAACTTTTCTCACTAGCTGCTTTTTCACAACGCTCTTGTTTTTTCTCCCGTCAACAACCTTTTTAAAAAAATTTTGAATCCTGTTGGAAATGTAGGGGAGAGTAACAAGAATAAATTTGCTCTAACGGTCTACAAAATAGCAAAAACTTCTCTATTGAACTTAACCCCTCCCATTAATGAAAGGAAGGGCAATATCTACTCCGTAAAGTGTTGCTTTCTGATGCTATTTATGTTTTTTTGCTCTGAAAAAAGTTCTCTGCCTCTATTTCAGTTCTTTCATAAAGTTGTTAAAGTTCTTTCATGATGATTTCTCCATAATTCATTTTTATAATTATCTAATTATCTATCTACATTCCTTATTGAGTATTTCATTTTTTGCTTTTTGCTTTGACTCAATATACTTTTTACATCATATTTCAATACAATTAATTTACACCATTCTTTAGTCATAAACCATGAAAATTTATTGTTATTGATTGTTTCTTCGATATTGAATGATGGAAATAATATGAATAATACTAGGGTATTTGAATGATAATTTGATAATGACATCAAGTATCCAATAATCAAGAAATTTAAATGCACTATAAATTTTCAAATGGTTACATCAAGATTTGAATAAAGTAGGCTACTGTTCGAACTTATTACAGCATGATTTGAATTGAATAAGACACTGTTCGAAATTATTACGGAATTTATTGTATGACTAGCATGCAATTTCTTTATGTCTTTTATCGCAGCATAGAATTATTTAAATCATTCATTAAGTTTTACGCTTCCATCACAAAACACACATATTCTCACATCTTCCAAATGCTTTCTTGTCGTGTAGAAATGGATAGAAGTATATTACTTGGAATCACAGGTAATCATAACTTTGAATTAATTTGAGACGTATATTGATGTCGATTTCAAACGCAACCGTCAAAACCACGATAAGAACTGATTGAAACAGAATTACGTAGCGTGTGTTAATTTTAACGGTACGAGATCATAGACGAGACGCTTCAAAATGCAAACTGCAACAGAATATAACGCGAGCAAACAGTTATGATATGACCCAGCTTTTGAAGCGTGTCAGGAAACACTCTACATACACATGTAAACATACTATATATACATCTATACATCTATGTGATATAGTATTACAGGCCTATGTTCTATATCTATGTTTCATTCTTCAAGGGAAGGCAAAGTCTGATAGACGGAAACTACTGCTTGCATTCAGCACAGGAAACGAGATAAACAGTAATGACTGGAAGATACTGCGGAAGAGAGAATGATTATTACTATGACTGAAACATAATATTTCCATATTCACAATGTAACAAAGTGTATGCATAGTAGTATTCTAATCACATTGTACAAAAAATTGTTTAATCAAGTATAAAGTACTGTAATGAGAATAATTAGAATAATCTGATAAGGTGTTGCATGGAACAAAACCTTAGTTTTCATTGATTGAGATGAAATTTGACTAAAGAAACGAGTGTAAGCGTCAACTAACAATCCAAATCGCAAAAAGATGGGGGAAACATGAGTTCAAGATCATTTCAATGATTTTCTGCAGTTTTAGAACTGTATCAATTTGCAATATGTACGTGAATCCACCGATTTCTGTTGTCCATACAATGAAAATTAGCCTTTATGTTGCCTTTTGGTTTTGCCCATTCGTTTTTTTATCAGAATTAGTTTTCTTACAAACTTACGAAGTTCATAACAAACTATTACATACTGTACGTCGTTTTATAATGGTATACTCGCTGAGAAAGTATCAAAGCAATGGTTAATTTGAAGTCTTGGGCAGTATAGCTTTCATGCGTTGAATGTAAATAATTTAGAGTCAATTCGTTATTATTTCTCCCCAATTAAACAATAGTTAGAGTTTCAATATTTTTGTTGAAAAATCAAATAATAACGAGATGAGCGAGTAATTATTTTTTTTAAATAGCCGACAGCAATATTGAAAACACGGATGTTGGGAATTGAGAATTTGAGATGGAGGCTTCTAATTATTGAAGATTCTAATTATCATCAACTATTGCAGAACATTAATCTCCTTACCATCCGTATAATTGGATGTGGTAATCCGCACACAATTACCAGACTTTTGCAATCAGGTTAATGAATCTGATAATGGCTGTAATATTATCGAGTTGCTTAATGCCATTTGTACTTGATACTAGATTGATAATAACAATAATTATTCCTATGATCCTATGTAAATTATATTTATGTACACGAAATTTCCTAATTAATTTCAGTTTTGCTAGTATAATCTTGGAACGAATAGATAAGTGATGAAATGAAACCCAGAATCGGGCTTCAATGACTAGTATATGCCTAACGAACATCAAGTCGAATTCATAATTCTATTTTGAATTTTCTGCTGCTTAGAAAATTTTTCCCAGCGAAGCCAAACCAACTCATTACTGCTCTGGCTCAACTTGGAGCAAATGAGCCGTCAACTCAACTGAGAAGGTTCGCTCAACTTCACATGCCTTACAACTCCCAACTCTCACACTCTGACAATATAGACGGTAATGATTCTTACTTTCTGCAAGGCTTTACAAACTTGAACGCTTCCATATACGAGTTGCACACATTGAATATGACCCTTAGCGAAGGCGAGCAGTGTTGTGACTCTTTTTATAACGGACTACATTAAGGGTAATGAGTTTTCGTCCGCACTCGCCTGTTAGGGGTCGTTACAAGCGAGGAACTTGCTTGATGAAGTGAAAAATTGAAGCAAAACCTCCATTCTGACCCCCTTCCATGAACCTACCGTCGTTTCCCCCCCCCCCCCTCCACTTGACCAAGCCGCCGGTAATACCACAGTCTTCTATTCCCGCACGGATTCTGAAATATTGATAGGTTCATTTCCGTGCACTTGTGAACAGCTCATCTCTTCAATAAGTAAACTGTCAAGCTGACGCCTTTTAAAGCACTGCAGGCCTGTGATGATTAGCAAAAACGCTCTCATTAGTCCGACATTGAAGAGAATGGGCTCACGAATCGTTAGAAATTATTCGGAGCAGAAAATATTATTCATGTTCCACGAGAGTCTCACAACATACAAAACTGTATTCTCAATGTATGAACCGATTCTCAACTCAGACCGTTATGAATTCACAGTGAGCAATGAGTTATTATCAATTCAATGTAAACTGCTATTCTACTGTAATAGGTCATCATAGTAACATCTTCGAGTAAAGGAAATGTACACGTATTATACGATTGAAATTTTTTAGAACTAATAATAATGGATTGAGAAAATTTAGCATAACAAGAATTATTGAAAATCGATTTAATCGTATTTAAGGAATACACTATAATGACAGTATAAGAAATCTCATTTGAAGAAGAACAAGACAAAATTGTAGGCTACTTACTATTCGCAGTATTCTTACTATTCTGATAGTTTAATAATTTTATATACTGCACTATATAGTTTTCGAATGCGTAATAGTAAATGACAAATTTATAACAATTAATATAAGCTACAATTCGTCTTCCCATGAGTAGGCCTATCCACAGTATTTTTTATTGTGTGCTTAAAGTGTGGGTTCTTATCTAACTTATCAAGCACCAACTTAAAATTCAATTCAAACTGTTTTTGTTTGGCATGGATAAAAACTCTACTTTGGAACATCCTAATGAGAGCATGTATTCCTTAATTGTGAAGGATAAAGAGACATTTCATTGGGAATAGATATGAAGGGGCTGGGAATAAAAACAGCAGTAAATTGGTGCTTTTTTACTGGTTTGGAATGGTATTCGAGGCGCAGGATACACCTGCTCGTTTTGACGACCTGGATCAACAAGTTTCGAGATAAGTTAAAAGGAATTACTTGAAACGGATGCAAGGAATTAATAAGTTGGCCTAATTATTTTGGGAGTAATTCGGATGCTACAAGTTATGCCATGTTACTCGAACATTCACATGTGAATCGTCAATTCCCACAGACTTTTAGTACACGGGAAATTAGACTAAATAAAGAACGATCGTATAATAAAGATGATATCGTTGAGACGTGAGATAAGTTCGAATAAATTATGATAGCTTATAATTTTGTTTTCAAAGCAATACAGAAACTTTAATACTTTTTTATGATAAACATGACTTGCTACTTGTATACTCTTTTTTTCTGTCAATAAGTTTCATTAAGCCGTACTTAACTTGGCAGAAAACTCGTTTGAGAAAACTCTCGAAGATTGAAGTAAAAATATGAAACTATTAGTTTAAAAGCACTTTATCAATACTATTAAACTTACTTGATGAGTATTATAATGAAGCTATCGTTTGCTTTTCAGCTCAATTCAATTTCATGACGTTTTAATCGCAAAATAACTTTTCTCGCAAATAGAAAAACAAGTGATTACTATGTTTTCGAAGGATTCCCGACGAAATTGCTTTAGAGAATGATTACAGTTATGTGGCTGCTCACTGGGATTGGATCTTGAATGAAAACAATCTTTTCAACTACAGTAGTGGGAATAAATACGGCAAGAGAGAAGACTTGATGGAATGGATTCTCCATCGCATCAGCAATGAAGCTACAAAATTGAATAACCCTAATCAATGAAAGAGCTCTGTAATGACTGCTTTCAGGCAGCAATAACAATCCCATATTTCTATTTTTAGTCTTCAGTAATAGGCCTAATTTTCAGTAATTGGAAAATTGGAATAAGTTTTACGTAGAAGACGGTTCCTCAGCTCCTCCAAAAAACTTGAGGTTGAGGTTTTTCAAAAATGCTTGAAGATAACACAATATTGTCAGTGACGCACATAACCAGAGACAAATATACTCACTTCTCCTAGACTAGATTTGAACCAATAGATAAAACTAATATTTTCAACCCACGTTTAAACCTTCATTGTAGTGATAAAATATGATATGATACCTTTTCGCTCTTATAGAAGAAATCTTAATCTATTGAATGTTTTGTTCTATCTGCACTGGAAGACGTTTTACCCTCTCTTTTTTAAAAACTGATTAATTTGATTAAGATCAATGACCTGTTTGATCAATATTGAGCACTAGTGACACTGATGAATAATCTTTGGCATAGGGTAGCCTAAATTTCAAATTTCTAAAGCAAAATAGTCAAAGAAGATAAGAAAACATTGAATGTTTTATTATTCAGTGTCAATAAGACGTGCGTGCTACAGTTAGGCTTTGTTTTAAAATTTCAGTTAGTGTAAAACACTATGGTAGGATGAGATTCATAAAGACTTTTCTTGTTTCCAAGGCCACAGATTGAATTCTAGTGCCAGTGGATTTTCGGTGTTCTCCCCCAAGATGAGAGAAGCACGTACATAGAGTCTTCGGCATAGCAACGCTCCCTCAAAGTAAGATAGTGAATGAGTAATTGAATAATGTAATTCCTCAAAGGGAAAAGAGAAATATGGGGTTGAGTATGGGGAGGACAAGAAGAATGTCATCTTGAGTTCCAAGGTATATTCTCGTTATAAAGAAGGAGTGGAACATTATTAAAAACAACTGAAGAAGGTTTTTCAGTTTCCACCCTCTAACCCTCTAACAAACTTCAGAAGATTACTTCTTTGAAGACATTGCCAGCTTTCCCCAACGCTGCTTAAGCAACAGCTGAAGCTCAATATTTTTTTCAATACTTTTCCTATTCCCCGAATGAGGCTTAAGCTAGATATATAGCGTTGTGGAAAGTGGCCCTCAGTTGTTCAATAATAAGCTGTCGAATCAATAATTCATTCTTTTTTGCATTTGAAAACACATGTTTATTGATTCAATACGGCTATTGGATTCATAAACTGTTTATTGAACGACTGAGAAACCTGGTATAAATAACTTTGAAAATCAGCAATAATCATTCGCTTCTATAAAACCAATAGGTTGTTCAATACCCAATGCTCAATAGCATGCTTGAATGCTTAAATGCTCAATGCTCAAATACATTAGCAGTTCTAATTATCAGGTTTCAAACGAATTTCAGCACAAATAGTGGACATCACAAGGGCACTTGTATTGTTTCAACTATAGCAACTTAGAAACCATTACGTAGCAGATCATTGTGTGCACACCTAATTTAACGTCAAGTTTTTGTTGTTTTTCGAAGAATGTGTTTTCACAAGTAGGACAAATTCAGGCTGCTAGGCGGATCGTTACAATTTCCGAACGTTACAAACGACAAGAGTTTCAAATTAACGGCTCATTTACTTGTAAACTGCGCTCGCTTTCCCATCTCGTCGCTACACAACACAACTAAACTGGCTTCATCACGCTCAATAATAGTTCCACCATTAAATACCATTCTCTCTACTCTAATACCCTCTCACTCTTATATTCTCTTCTCCTGAACGGGTAAGCTATCATGCTCTTTTCTTTGGCTATCTTTCACTCTTTTTCACACCATTTCTATCTATCAATCTATCTCTCTTATCTCAACTCACCCTCCACTCTCACTCTCTCTTCCCACCTTTTTCTCCCTACCTCATCGGTCTCTTACTCTCATTTATTCTCTCTCTCTCCCCTATTTCACTTAATCTTCCTCTCTCTTCCATTCAAATTCCTTGTTTCATATACATCAAATTTTCTATCCATACATTAAATTTAGATACATTACATAAGTCTCTTTATATCATTGTGTTAATAATGTATACAAGTGTAATTAGTGAAAGCAGTAACTAAGAGATCTTCAATATATACTGTAATCATCACTCACGAAAGTGATAAATCTTTCAGAGATTAATCCATGCTACCTCATTTCAGTAGGTAAATAAAAGCTACAGTACAGTTAGTTTGAGGTTGATGGGGTAAATGGGTATTGTGAATATTATACACATTCGAGTAAACAATCATGTATTAATTGAGTAAAGTACATATTGGTATAGAGTAGTACTGCAACAATAATTAACTTAGTTGTGCATTGCTCATTGGAAGAGCAATGATTTGCTATGAGATATAGATGGTCTTATACGAAACTTTTCATTGATGATTCAGTTCCAAACTTGAAAGCAGATTGCAAACATTTTCAACTAGCCCTGATTGAAAAAAAGAAACTTCGTCTGTAAACTCTGGTTATCGACCTTGTTTGTGAGTTTTGTTCAACCTTATTTTATTAAGTAAAGCATAGTGCCTGATTTTAAACATTCAAAGTATAGAAAATAATCTACAGCACAAAAATGTGTTATTTATATTTTATTAAAATCTGTAACAATGAGGTCCAAAAAAATGTATATAACCGTAGCTCTCAATTTTGTAATCCAGCAGCCACAAATTAGCTACTATCGAGACTTTCCAATCAATCAATATCCATTCACTTTTGGCAGGGAAAGCCAGTAGCCAGCAGCACTGGCTGCCACAATTCGCTGTCATGGAAGAAATACAGACGCGATGTTTTTGTTTCAAGTTAGTGTAGGGCTGATGAACGGCCCAGATAACTTCGGTTGTGCACTATTGAGCACTTGGAAAGTTTCGATAACGAAGCCAACATAGCACCCCCAACCCCAATGTGCATAGCTGGCGTTCGCTTCTAGGCAATAACCGACATTTATATTCGTTCGCTTCAGATTCTGAGTGCAGGCGGCTTCAATTTTGATGAACGGGAAATGAAGAGAGTTTGATGAGGGGGTGAGACGAAGAGAGAGGAACAGATAGAGTGAGAGAGAGGAAGAGAGAAAGAAGAGAAAGATTGAACGAGAGGAACCGACAAACAGTTCCGCTCTAAAGATGATGCTTCCTTCACTTACCGGTACATTTGATTTCTATCTTTCTGCTACATTGTGTCCATTCGCCATTCCGTTCGAATCCAAACTTAACTACATCTACAGATATAATAAAATAGATCGTCGATATACATGTTGGCTATCTTTGGATCGGATCCCCCCTCGATTGTCGAAGATGAGGGGAAGAACATTCATCGCTATTTATAAGCGACAGAAATGATATCTGAGCGTTTCCGTTGAGGATTTATATCGGCTCGTATTGTTTGAGATCTCAGATCTGGAGCCGACACGATTCTTTGGACCAGCTTACATAGAAATCGCTGTTTCAATGGTGCAACTTTTCATAGTTTATGACATCATTTTCACAGCGATTCTCGTGTATTGTGAATTGAGAATGAGATTTCTTGTTGTAGATTGTGCAAGACAGAAAAGATAGTTATGAATTTTCTTATGATGCCCACCTCATAAGTCTTTGACATGTTGCATGAGTAATGAGATGAGGGGTGTATCAATAATTGCCAGGCGGTATAAGAATCAAACTATATCATACCGGTATTAATTTCTGTATCATACTGCAGCATACGGTATTAATTACTTTTCAACAATATTAAAATGTGGCAGATTACATCATTGCAGTGCTGATTAAAAGACATGCCTGAACTTGACCAACAGATGGTTAGCAGCATAGCCATCTCTATCCACTAGAGATAGCCATGTTAGCAGGCTACATGTCAAATTGAGAGAAAAATAAAAAATAATTCAATATTGATTGATTTCGTAAACTAATCGACTAGAGTTGACATTAATGGGCAAAACTAATAAAGATGTAATTTATGGAAATGTATAATTGATTTCTAATCCAATACCTAAGAACACTTACTTCTTAAGTAAGTAAAGTTGTAATTTCTTGAAAAATCTGTCATACAATAATATTGGAACAAAAGTGGAGATGAATAAACATGAGAAGGGTGCTAGTACACGTTTTTCATCTGATATTATTCGACCTTCGAGGGAGATAAAGAGAGACCGATTGCTAGAGAGTGAGGGATCGTTAGGGCGAGGCTTGGTGTCTGAGCTGTGCAATTAATCCCCAGATTCACAGCGAGGCTCATTATAACAGGAGAAAGGCCATTGGACAGCTGTCCTAGGGGTTCTTAATGAAAGACGCCTGTTTCGGAATTTTAAACAGTGCCGAAGGTTCTTCGCCGTTGCGACTCCCTTTGCTGGCTGCGTGTTTCCTTTCCGGTTGGTTTGGGACTGTGCGTCTGGGGATGTAAGTTCATACAGATCCTTCAGATTCCGAAAGGATGCAGCGGAGGCGAGGGAACGGGAGTTTGAATCGAACGGAGTCCACGTTTATTTTTTCTTGCACGCTTGTCCTGTAATTCCTGTTTATTTGATGCTGCACAGGAAATTCCCATCTACTGAATTGAATCTGTAATCGATGTACCCTAGAGAAAGTTGTAAGAAGATTGTTTGATTCCATTCATCTTCATTTTTGTTATATATTTTTATATTGTATTGAATTATAATCGTATCTAAAAGATTGATTAAATCATATTGTATTTATATATTCATATTTATTAAAATATTATCATATCTTTTCATCAATTCAAACTTCATTTCATTCTATTTTCAATTTTCATTTAATTTTCATTTCTTAACAGAAAGTCAATTTATAATTCATTTCCTGGTTGCTTTTGAACAGTGTCCATGAGGATTTTTCATTTTGTAATTTTCAATCACTATCATTCCAAGGTTTTAATATAGGTGACATTACAGTATATTCATCCAAATTGTTACTATTGTATATATCCCTATTAGTTCATCCCTAGTTTAGGTTTTTATTCAAGGTTGGGTGACCAAGAGGACTCTCCAAAGAGTCTCCAGTCCTAACTCCGCCTGATAAAGGTTATTTTCTTAATTTTTTATTTATTCATTTATATATTATTTATTTTCGTTATTTTTTTATTTTAAAAATAATTAGGATTAAATACAGTAGAAGGGATTAAGGAATGGGAAAGAATTGCTGTATATCATCAACTGTAGCCTCTCATATGTACTGTATCAGTTTAGTCTATTGTCAAACGGCGTTAATTTGTGCTGTCGAAATTCATGTGATATGGAAATGAAAGAGCGAGACCTTCTAAAAGCAATTTGAAGTTGTCTTTTACGAAGTTGTCTATTATTATCACTTTCGAACTCGAGTCTGAGACCAATATTCAAGCGTCCTCTATAGCACTAGAGATTATCCTCTCTTTCAACGACTAGCTTATCAGTTGACTTATTAGTTTAACGACTCTGTTGTGAGTACATAATAAACAGTACCAGTTTCACATTTCTGAAAGTGTACCATACCAGTGTAATTTTAAGTACATGAATGGGGCCTAGAGCTTTGCTCTAGTAAATCACTCAGACACGGAGACAACTATAATAAAAATTGTAGGTTAGTCGACATTTTCAGGATGCTTGAGAGAATGGAAGTCTGTAATGAAGTGGGATGTAACATGTTCCACCAAATAAACACCTAATTTACAATTACAGATAATTCAGTTCGAGTGGAAAAGCACGTTCTTGCCATGCTTACTTCATTTAGCACGCAATTGTACCTCACGCTCAACAGCACTTGTTCAATCGAATTTGATTGGAAACAGTATTTTCCAAGATTTAAAACTTCTCGATTAGTGTAGCTCTCATCATTTCAAGAAAAAACTCACGGTCATTTCCACGAAAATGCAATTGATTTTAACCACCGTGAAATTACGTTATTGTATTGACGTTCGATTCCTTCATTGGTTCCTTCATTAGTTTCAACATCACTCAAAGCATTTGAATGTCATTGAATTTACTGAAGAAATTCAGGCTTCATTATCATATAACATCATTATAATTATTTATTATTGTATCATTGTTTGAATTGTATTGACAATAAAGTGAATTGGATTGAATTGTATTGTATTGATTGATTGCTATTGACATTATAATGAAACTGCAGATTATTGTCTCATCATTGGACAGATAATCTTAGAAACTCTACTAACTTTCAAATAAATAAAACTAGTTCAACTGCTCTAAAGTAGATTTTTTCCACTTTCCATCATTATTATTGGAAATATTATTCATTCATCACTAATTATTATTATTATTATTATTATTATTATTATTATTATTATTATTATTATTATTATTATTATTAGGAAACTTAGTCCACCTGTCAAGCTTTATTCTCAATTGCAATGGATTTTCCTGATTTGTGATCAATGATCATGTTTGTCAGTATGAAGGATTAAGATTTGATACTAGATTTCTGTACAAATCTAGTTGTACTTGTGCAGAACTTGGATAAGCAAATAAAATGGATTTTCTGGTGGATACATCTTCAAATACATCTTCTGGCAAATACAACAGAAATACAATAGATTGCTTGATTGTTGTTGGTTTGATTAAAATACTATTGATTTTTGAATCAGATTGGCTACGTTGGTTTCATGAAACAAGTTCTGATTACAATCTGAAAAAAGTCGTTACAAAAAATTAAGTGGGTCATTCTCCTTCATGCCCGAAAATAGAGCTACATTTCAATTCGTGACAACTTTTGTCTTTCAGCCTTGACTGGCATAGGCCTTTACTGGCTGGCTACCCGTAATAGGGAAGCCTGTTGTACATTGTTATCGTAAGGAACCGGGCGGGAATACCGTCTACGTAAGTCACAGTACAAAGCAGCTTTTGAATTTGCAGTGGCAAGTCGCTTAAGTGCAAACTTGTGGTGCTTCTCTTTAATCCAGTTTTCTTTTGTCATGCGTCACGTTTTTCGATGCGTGAGAATGTCACCACTAGTCGCAGTTAGTGACAGCTCGTGATTTCATCACTCTCTGGCAGCCATTACTCACACTCAATAAAAAAGTAACAGTGAGCGTGAGCATTGTTCATGTTCTCGCACTGGAAAGCACTGCTGCCTGCTATCTCGTTGCATTTTCAGAGGCATGGCTTATGATTATGGAAAAAAATTGGCGAGTCGAGTGTCACACCTTATTATATATAGCTCACGTTGTATTCTGTCACTAGCTCAAAGAGTAGATGTACAGCAGTCTGCAGTTTCAGTTCTCAATGCCACGAAACCCTACACGACTTCAATTGACGTTGCTTGAAACTGTATACAAAATTAGATGATGAAATTTGGAGAAACTGGAACCATAGAGAAGCATACTCTCTAGTCTAGTCTATAGATATAGATATAGAATCCTATACTGATGAGATGAATCATCCTATAGATATAGTCTATAGAGTCTATACTTAGAGTCTCTAGTCTTACTCTGTTCTCTGTGCTGGAACTGTCAAGATATTATTTTAAACGCTTATATGTATTACCGATCTGAACATTTCTGACCGCAAGTCAATAGCATAAGATTCATAATATTCATGTAAGGAAGGGTACAGAATATGTCATATTTATTTTTGTCATGTTCACAAGTACTTCTGGTTGATATAAACATTCAACAACCCTTGTTATCACCAAGGATAATAAATTAGGTATAATCATTTAAATATAGTTTGCCACTGTTTGAAACCTGAATCCTATTGAACAACGGTTTCAGAGAACCTCGATTGCTTTTTTTCTCGAAATTAATATATATTTTGAGCATTAAAGGAACAAACTAGTGAGATTCTGTAAGCACGATTCTTATAAAAAATTGCTCTAGGAACAAAGGAACGTAGTTATAAATGACGTTAATAAAAATTCAATATTATATGGTAGTTCTTATATGAATTATAAGTATACTGTATTGAGAATTCTGAATTTAATTTGTTCGCTCCTGCAGCTTTTGTTTGATGGATCTCAATAATCTTATTATTTTTCGAATGCAATAAATGGAAACAACAACAAAATATCAGTCTTCCCATTGTACTCATATACATTTGATTTTCTAATACATTTGAATTAAAATTATTACTGAGATGATGAGATCATATCCTGTCCTATCCTATACTGATGAGATGAATCATCCTATATACAACATTCTATTGGAAATATGAAATTCTTCCTACTTTCAGTTGTAAAGTCTCTATGAAATGTTGTTTTGAGCTATACTATAGTTGAAACTGTTATCACCATAAAATTATATTAGGAAGAAAACGTTCCAACACAAGCTCTAACCAAGTTAAATTCGACCTTCTAAGTACGTAAGAAATCTTTTTACAGGTCTGGTAATTAGAGATATGTTAGCGTGACGTTGTTATTGCGTTATGTGCAAGCTTTTGCAGCCATATTAGTCCTCTTCTTACCTTTTCCGTTGTTTGTTTGCCCGTCAAATCCTGTTCGATGCATTAGCAAGCAGGTGTTAAGGGAAGATAAAGTGACTAAGAACAGAAAACCGCACGGAAGAGGGAGGGAAACTGAAGGAGAGAGATTGTATTTGAGAGAGAGAGTCAATAAAGGTGCGCCCCACACCAATGTTTGAATCCCCATTAGGACAGCACACATGTACATAACCTATTCACAAACCTGTGAGACCTTTTGTTATGTACAGTACTTGTCCCTACACGCTTTTGTTATCACCACCTTCATAACTGACCAAACGGGAGAGAGGAGTGCAAGGTGTAAAATTTCAATAAAATACAAACGTTTGTACGAAACCCTTCTCTTTTTCAATGCACATTATTTAGAGGTAAAGATCAACTTACAATTTATTTATGAATACAGTACTGGTTATATAGCGAAGTAAAGGTTAGTTAGCATCACAACGAGCTTCGCAATTATCACCTAATGTATATTAAAATTTGTTTGCGGTGACAATACTCATACGATTTGAGTTAGGTAACATAATTTAGGTTTGGGAAAACTTCATGTATACAATAATAATTGTGTGATACTATGTGTATTTGATATCATTCTATTTGAGAATGAAAAGAAATAATCAAGTGGACATGGAATTTCATTCAAACTAAAATAGAAATCAATCAATTATAGAGTCAGTACAGTCTGTAAGTCTTTAAAATGTACAGTAGAGTCTCTACAATCTGGCCGTTCGGTTCAATACACCGGTACGTACAGTAATCCGGCACTGTGTTTCCGCCAATGAGTCAGTAAATTATCATGTCCAGACTGAAGAATTCTGTTCCATATCCCTGTTTCTTTATCATAATAATACAGTAAACAAAATTGCACTAGTCCCATACTGTACAGAAATTCGATCAAACGATTGTTATCATAGTTTTCGTAAGCAATAAAAATTACGTTTATTGTAAAACTACTTCATTTTCTTATTCATTTCCACTAATCCAGCATTTTCGTTAATCCGGCCCTACTAATCCCCATATAGGGCCGGATCAACGAGATCCTACTGTACTTGAAATTGAAAAAAAAATCAGTGATTAGAATTCATAGCTTCTAATTCGTTTGTTTTTCCATCATGACAATATTGTGAATGCTAAGAATTAATGTGAGACTAGACCTTTTCAAGTATGTCAAGGAATAATAAATACGAATATGCCAATGTCATCGTGTTAATTTATTTCCTGAATCAATCCACAATGAATGAACAATTGGTGTTTGTAGTTATATGACTGCATGAAAATGATCTAGTATAAGAAACTAATTCAGATTATACAATTTTGAACTAAAATAATGTCAATTTTGGGGGGAAAATATGTTTAATATTGGAAATTAGTTCTGGAATATTTAGTGTGCATAACAAAGACCTTTTCACTGAATGTCATACAGTCGAGTCGGAATGAACTTGGAAGAAAGTATTGGTTATTCATGAAGAGAATAATTTGGGATTGTTTGATAGGAGGTCTGGAAAGGTCATTTGAGGCATGGGAATCAACATTGGTCAATGGTCATTGATATATCCCCTTGTAATATTCAACAATGACTAACATTTGTAAATTAGGAATAATTCTTAATCAATGAATTGAAACATTTCGACCAAAAACCATTACTAGAGTATTTCTAGTATATTTATCATGGTATAATTTCACACAAACATTCATCTGCTGAAAATTTGCATAATTACAAAGATGAGAGGTTGAAAAACTGTAAAGTTTCATAATACTTACAACGTTATAAGAGTGACTAGCTCACGATAGAACTATTTTTGGATAAGAAGGCAAAGGCCTCTTACCATAATACCATAGAGAAGAGATAGGAGATTCTAATCTGTTATCTATGATAATACTATGTGTAATGCATTTAGCATATACAGTGCACTGAAGGAGAACAATCACGAGCACATAATGCTACTCAACTTGAGGAATGATCATTTAAACACGGGAATGGAATATTTGCACATATCTAGAGAGAAAGATTCTACGAATGATGATAATTACTGCCTAATTTTGTCATACTTCCACTCCCACAACATAGCCTTGAAGCAGAGTTGAACTGTTCAAATGCTCAGTCTGATGATGTCCTACACCAGGATGAAACGATCGCCACTATTATTGGATAATAAGTCACATGTTTACTACCTTCATATGGTTGCCATGAGTGACCATGGCAACATACTACTGTATTATTTATTTATGAGTTTGTGAGTATTAAATGAACATTGAATATTGATGGATACATTTACTTATTTTACGATATAACATTGGCGACGAGGATGTAAGTGAAAATCAAGTTATTTCTACTTAAAAGTGTTATTTACCAGTAGAAAAAATTATGGATACACAACTCAATAATTTTGTATTAACAATATTATGCTTAGCTCAACTAAATCGGAATTTTAGCGAAAATTTGAATAAAACTGTATTTGAAAGTGAACAAACCCGAACTGAACTTGCTCAACTACTAAACTTTTATTGCACCCGAGTTCTATCATTATGTTTTTATTATTATATTGTCATACATATACGAGATTTATAAGCATTCTAGATGAATATACTGTAGTAAATGAACAACGATACAGACATAAAAACCTTCGGATTATCTCTTCAGATCCGGTAGAATTGTAGAATAACTCTTTTAAAATATGCGTAGATCATACTTCAACAGAACTATTTTTAGCCTATCTGTTCAAAAATATTATGTAAGAACAATTACTCAATTTGAATGACAGTTGACAGTGGTATGCACTTAGCTGTTGTAATACGTTTTGAAGTTACTGTAGTAGATTATGAGGACGATGCTACTGATCGCGTTGATGACGATGATTGAGCAATACATTATGAGCAGCAGCAGCAGCAGCAGCAGTCGGCAGCCGAGAGCAGTCAAGTGGACAAGATGGGTCGGTCCGCTTTATGGTCGGTTGGACCGGGCTGGGCCTGCTATGCATCCATTCATTCATTCAGCTCATCTATCCCATCCGTTCGCTGGCTCTCATCAGCGGCCTGGACCCCACAATTGCGTCACGTCTGACCTTATCACTCTCTCACATTTACTCTCTTTTTCTCTCCTTTCATATTCATCCACTCACTCTCTTTTTGTCTCTCTTAATCTATTTCTCTCTCACGAGAAATTACAAAAATTGTAAAATTGTTGTCTGATGTTCTGTTATCTTATCATTATATTGTTTACTTAGTTTATTATGTATGTAATTAATTTCAAGATGTATTTTGTATTGTTTTTTTGTGCAATGGGTCTCAGACCTAGTACAAATAATAAATAAATCAATCAATCACTCACTATATCTCTCACTCCCTCAAACGTTTCATGTAGATAGATATAGATCTCAAACATATTAACATTATCACATTGCATCTAAAACTGATATTGTTGAAAAATGATTAAGCTTGGATTTCTAAATAACTAGACTTCTAAATTACTTCTACTTATAACATTTTTAATCTAGAATATGAGCAGACACATTTTGTTATCAACATTTTGTTATGTATATTGAATATATTGTAAAGGTTTGTGTGGCAGAGAGGACAAGGAGTCCTAACTCCGCTCTTAATAAAGGCAATAAATCAATCAATCAAATCTGTCTGTCTTTTCCACTATCTCACTCTCCGATTCGTTCTCAATCACTTCACTGTTATTCTTTATTTCTTCCCATCTCAATACTGTATTTTACTTAAACCCTTATGCACCATCTTCGTTTAAACAAAGTTTTACAAATCGAAGTTTAAACTTGGTTCAAACTGAAAATTTTGAGTTTAAACCAAGTTTACACCGTGGATCTATAATAGTTCAACCCAGTTTACGGTTTGTTTTGGAAAACTACGTTATGTTGGACTCAATACGAATATGGTGTATATGAGCCTTATAGTATTCTCCTTATCTCTTTTTCACTAACTTCAGTATCTCTTTTTATCAAGACCCTTCTCTCTCACTCTTAACCTTTCAATCTCTCTCTCCCTCTCTATCTCTCTTTTCCTCCCTATGTCGATTCATGTTTCTCTCCATCACTGTGTTTTCCTACACTCAAATAACTGACAGTAGCCACTAGCCTTCGTTTTTATGACAATCGGCGCTGACTTGACGACTTTTAATACACTTATGGTGAGTGCTTCGTTAACGGTATTTCTACTCAATATTTATGCATCATGACTGATCAGTCATCCACTTGAACATTCTTCGGCGGGACTCTTTATTATATGCAGAGCAATGTGTGGGCCAACCAGTTACAGTGGTACTTTACTGAATTAATCACGAGTCATTCCATCGACCACCTCACGGCAAATCAAACTCTAAATTATTAATTGTCCAATGGTACTAATAGTTGAATGTAGGCTATAATGGCTAAGGAAAAAATTATTACAGTTTGAATGAGAGTATCAATAGATTCTAGATTCAGCCAAATCTCGTGGGACGTTAACCATCTTTTCAATTCAATAATGAAACAATCATAGGAACAGAATAGAAATATCAGAAAAGTACTAGTCATTCATTAACCCACAGTTGCTCTGCAACTTCTGTATCTTATCAATTATTATTCACAGATCATTAGAATATCTTAAAACTGTATTCAATGCTGTACTCTTTGCGCTCTTCATAGTGATAGTGAATTATAATTGTTGATATTTTCAGAATGGGAAAGTAGAAAACTGAAAACTTCATTTATACTTTTTAGGAAGAAGCTTTTTAACATTATGTGGGACCAGAGCCGTCATATCAAGTTATTTGTTATCAAGCCATGTGAGTTCATTCAAAATAATCCATCAGTGCTACAAAAATAGTATATTGTGCTATTCTTAAGCAACAATGCAAACCAAACTTGTTTTTCCAGTCATTTTTTGTATACAAACCCAAAAACATACTGACTGAGGGGATGAGCGCTTTTCATGAGTATAAAATGTTATTTTACGATCATTTTGATCTCCAAATGTTTTTCTTCCCTGGATATTGTTACCCAACCCTGGATAGAAAAGTAATGTTTGAAGAACACTATTGTTCTTTAAAACGTTGATAAAGAAGGTTTCAGCTGGGAGATGATACCGAAATTTATTGTTGATAGTGGCCTGACGCAGTGACGTAGGTTGATGGGTGAAGCCCTAATGAGAAACGGCAGGCTAGCCGGCTCGTTCTTAATCATTGCTACCCCTGGAGCGACACGAAATTGTTGTTCATCCCTTGAAAGAGGGCGAATCGTGAGAGGGGCTCCCTCCCACCCCCCTAGCACAACATGGTTCCGACCTTTATGTATCGCTCCAGCTGACTCGGGTTCACGTACTAATAAATTATAATAATATTATTTCATAGAATCTAACAATACGCTGCATTTTAATCTATTTTCAAGCGAGTCCTTTGTATTCAAATTCAATAAAGAGAAAGGATGGTAGAAAGAATGTAATCATGCGATGAACACGAAGAATAGGAGAGGGCGACTCCAGGCTCATTGCTGTGTGCTATTAATGGAAAAATAACAATACCTTAGCGGGGGTACGCCGGGTACAATCTTGCCTTGTACCGGTAATAACGAGAACTTATTCTTCAGGCATTATTTTTCTTTAAAAGAGCAAATTCTTCCAACATGTCTTATAATGGGGTGTTTTTAGCGGTATTGTTGGGTTGGAAGTTTTTTGATCAGTGTAGAAACATTTCTCTTATAAAAGGCTACGAATTATCAGTTGTAACTATAGTTAAACTTTAAAACAATGACTCCTATTAGTTTCATATGAGTTTTACAGGATGAATAGCGACTTCGTTTTATGAAATCGAGTAGTATGGTTTTTAAGTATACTGTACTTTCAAATTTCTAGGAGTTGCATGTGAATTATATCCACTCTTACTTATTACAATATAGTATTTTCCTCAGATTTCGGAGGTGATAAAGGGGAAAAAGAATAATCGAAGGTGAAAGTATTACAAAAGAAGATATCAGAAACTACTTCTTCCACATTTAAAAGCCGTATCATAGACAATTCAGATTCTGAACTTATTTGTGGTTCTACATCGAATTTATATATCAGTTATCAGATATAAGTCATCATCTGTAGTATATGAGATGAGATGATATAACTATTGTATTACATCCATAATAACGAGATCAATGTTTCGAGTCCAAATACCTAAAGTACTCGAATTTAAACTCCGCATCGTCCAATTTCCGTCCAAAAGATGATTTATCCGTAGGCCAGCAGCCGGCTGAATTCCAATTTTGTGTTCTCGCCTTGATTGATAAGCCTTCATAAAGAAAAGCCTTCACGGCGCTGAGCTGCAGACCGCAAAATTCTTGCTGCTTCTTTTGTCGGTCACTCCACCCACCCCCCACACCACCACCCCCCTCTAAAATAGAGGAAAGCTCTCTTGCTTTATTTACAACCTAAATGCCTTTGCCGCCAGTATGCGCGCTGCACCGCCATTCATCTTGCTCTGGCTGTAGCCATAGGACTATATACATATATGGATATATTTCTATGGCTGTAGCTAGCCGGTGCGCCCTATCTGCCCTATCTTGGTCCTTGGCAATTCATCCTCAGCCTTTGACAATTGCTCCCTTCACTGCACTGCACTGCTGCCCCTGACCAAAATCCCTTGACAATCCATGCCGACTATCTACATTGTACAGAACAGCCGATAATACAAAGGGTGATGTTTGAGTTTGTTGCTTTCTTGCCCGAATGTAGAAAAAAACGAGAAACTGGTCTATCTTGTAAATTATTTTTAAACTTAGAAATTTCTTTATGTTTTTTATCATGGAGAATAGTTGTTATAACTAACGACTACTGGATCAATACAGAGATAATAGAGTATTCATTTTATTCGATATAATACAGAAATTGGAAATATTCATAAAGTTGAACAACGTCAGTATTACAATTTAATTATTATCTTCCATTAGAAGCAATCAGAGGTTATCCAATCATATCCATTCTTTCAAATAATATTTGGTTATTCTATAATCAATGATTAATGGTAATAACCATTCAGTGTTATTAAATTCTTAACTATGCTGTTGTTCAAAGATGTTAATACAGTTCGATTTCATGTGAATATTAATAATATTATTACAATAAATAAAATGTCAATTTTGTACATAGTATCATGTTGTAGAGACAAATGTAAATGAAAAAAGAAAATAAATTTTCAAGAGTAAGCCTATTTTGTTTAATACACTTCTTTCTATTCAGTTATACGTGAATCTAAGTAAATATAAGTCGTGGACACATTACAAAAAATGATGTTCATTCTTTCAGCTTAGACCTTAATTTTTATGTTTTCGAAATCAAAGTAATCAGTTGAATAATTTCAGTTATTATGATTGAAAGTAATCATCAAACCGACTAGATTTCTTTTGAAGTTTCTTACTCCATTCACAATTGTGTATTACACTGTATATGTGTATACACCACACCGTTGATATATTATTCACTTATTTACAGTTTACAATGCATGAATTTGCTATGAGACACACACTGTACTCTTAGTATAGGCAGACTCTACTTCAATACTGTACTTATGAATCCTGCTATCATGTACGATTTCATTATTATTTAAAATAATATTGCTCTTTTGCATGTTAACTCAGGCCAGTACATAGTATTACGAACTACACAGTTCATACAATTGACGCTTTTCACCTTTTTTGCTTTTAAAGCTCGAAATAAACTCTACTATCATTGTTACCAAATCCTGGAGTTCCTTGTCCCGTCCGTGCAAAATCACGTTTACCAAACCAACTTTATTCGAAAACACGGCATTCCATCCCACACCGTTGTCCGAGTGCTTGTATTTCATCGTTTCGACATCGAAAATTTCACAAAATACCGGCGTAACACACGTTACGTGGCATGACTGACAAAGTGTTCATCTGTCAAAGCGAGAGCTAATTCCGACCGTGCTTGATGGCCGCTGCAGTATCATAATCCCCTGCGCTGCTCTAGCGACCGGCTACAAATCATACTAGCGTGTTTCAAATGACAGCTTTTATCGTGACGGACTTTCCACTTTCAAGAAAACATGAACCCGTAGAGTGTGTAGCGCTTGTAAAACGGTAGATTGTACACTATACTTCTCATTTATCTGGTATGTGTACTATAGAAATTTCATGGTATATTAATCATTCATTATATCTATACGTATAGAGGCGTTGTAATGTAATCGATAAAAACTACATTGTACATTGGTCACATATCATGCATTTTGCACGTGTATGTGTGGGTGTGTGAGTGGTGGTAAAAAGATACGTTGAATAACTCACTGTAATGGGATGGCGTATCGTGTATTCTCGGGACAATGCGGCAAAATAACGTGGCCATACAGCGTGCCATCTTTCCACGTAGATAGATTTATTTATATCGATACACGTCGTTTATTCGTGCCCGTTAACCATGTACTGATGACTGCGCAAAGCGCCTGCCTGTATTATATCGACTGAGGACGGATCGGAACGGAACGGAACGGATCGGGTGGAGGCGAACGTGATGGATAGTAATGGCGGTCTTCGCCACGACACGTCTCGTTCAATAATAAATCATCGGCTGTCTATAAAATAATAACGAGAGAAAGTGAGAGCAGAGGCAAAGACGGCTGCAAATAGGGTGTGAAGGTACAGTGCGAAAGGGTAATTAGGTGAGTGAAGGGCGGGTGGAATGGAAACTGATGAAAAACGGTTTTTGTTTTCAATTCAGTTATTTGTTTAGAGTTGAAACATTAGACTTCCGTTAGAAACACTTGGATTCCGTCCACTTTTAACCACTGTACTAGATGTACGAAGTTGACCCATGTCAACTAGATGTACTAGATGTACTAGATGTACTAGATGTACGATGTGACCCATGTCATAGAGCTAGACGTTTCACTTTTTCATGTTGTCATTATTCATTTTTCCCAATTTAAATATTGTACGAGTAGATATTCTATGAATCAATTGAAACTATCTATCTGAGATCAAAATATACATCAGAAGTTTACCAACTTATTCGAACTAGATTTCAGTTGCAGGAATCATACAAGACAGACGAAATTGATTCTTTCAAAACATTATTTTCAGAATTTTGTATAGGTCTTCAACTTCTGCAATCATCGATTCTATAATTTGAATTTGAATTTATTTTTATGTTATATCTAGTCTAAACTATGAATTAACTTCTCTTATCAACATTCTTAAATTGACTTTTTTGATGTTGCAGTTTTGAAGCGACTATCATAGATCTTTTAAGCTGTCATAGACTATCATTAAGCTGCCAGAAGAAAAGTATTGAAGTATTGAAGTTTAAAGCTCTGATGTTTCAATACTGTTATCACAGAAACACAAATCAGCATATTCTTTTAATACCAACCTCCAATATCTCTAATTTAATCTTTTATTAGGAGTCTGGAGTCAATGAAATAGATGATCTTATAAACTACTTCCCAGACTAATATAAAATAATATATAATCAATATTCCACCATAATCAAGAAAATCAAATAATGTCTCATGTCTGGTGAATAGATTATTATGATTATGTCCGACTGTGCATTCGAGAATCATTCCATGAAATGACTCCTTCAAACATTTTCCACTCTTAAAATTACAGTAACTATCTTCCACTACACATTTGGTTCCATGAACTCTCCCCAATAAAGAATTATACCTCGAACGTTATTGAAAATTATCTCTATATATTCGCCATAACCACAAATGGGCAATCTATGGTATGGACAGTAATCCCACACACAGAGTAATGGAAGCAATTCCGATGACTTCCATTCTCACTGATAATGCCACATTATCCAGAACGGCTTCAATAGAATCACGCTTCCTCAATCCGTTTCAGCTGAAGTTTGTAGCTGCAATGCGTTGCTCGCTATTACTAAAGCAGGCGAGAATTTTAAGCTGCCGCAGCCAACGGCTATCACACGATTATCATCACTATCGTCATCGTCACCATCCGTGGCCAAGATTAATTCTCTTTCATTCCGTTGCAGTCGGCGTGACGAAGCTGTGACGTAATTGATTTGCTATCGTCGTACTGCAAGAAGAGGACTCATCCCAATCCGGTTCGAGTCACATAATTGTATGAATAGAATCCCTTCGTGTGTGGATTGTACTGTTTAGGGCGTAGCGGATGTGATGTCCAGAATATCACAACCAACGAACCATCTCATTTCTAACTTGAATGTCGGCTATGAAATTGCAACAATCACTGAAAGCAATAATATGATAGAATTGTTATTAATATCATGATAACAGAAAATTTGACGAAATTATTATTTCAATTTATTGAATTCGAATGGAAGAACAGAATAGATTCAATTCCATTTTAAGTTTCCACTTAGTTAGAGAATTTTAATACTTTTTGATATGATGGATTTGGATCCTCAGTTCAACTGGTTTCAGAATTTCTATCTAGTTTCCAAATAGATAATTGAAATATCCATTTTAAAGGATTTTTTACTGTACCGATGTCCACATAAGTTCTTGGCTTTTGCATGGGTTAGTGATTTGAATGCAATATAACATAGATAGAAGAATCTACTTAGAACCATCAATTTGAAAATGACAATGTAAACCGAGCATTCTCCAAAAATTACCTTACCCATATGGTGTGTTAACAGCCTTTATTACTCATTGGTACAATTAACCAGCGCTAAAAAATTGTTATCAATTGTTGACAATATAAACCGTGTATTCACCAAAAATTACCTTACCCATATCATTGAATATATATCCTTTATATATATAGAAAAATATATATTCAATGCCCATATGGTGTGTTACCAGCCTTTATTATTCATTGGTACAGTTAACCAGCCCTACAAAAGATTTTATCTTCTGATTCAGAATAATATGAAGATAATGATTTTGATATTTTCGAGACCTTGTTTATGAAGGAGGTGAGAACATGTGTGTTTCCGAAACAGCGAATCGGTATTTCATCAAGCTCCCCTCTTCTGGAAATGTGATTGAAGATGACGTGCGGCTTATTAAAATCACGCTCGTTTCATTTAGGAGGGAAGAAAAGATTCACGCCATAGAAAAAATCGTTGCGCTAAGCCCCTCTTCACTCATTCGGCAACATGCATTTCTGGCACTTGAAAGCTCCCATTTGCCGAGCCCTAAATAATTCCGAACCTTCTTTCAGAACGCAGAATCACCACCCTTTATGCTCGAATTCTCTGAATAACTGAGGAGCGGCAGCGGCTTTAGAGCTTGAAACTCACGTCGTCATGCAGTAACCTCTTTGGTTAATGACGGCCCATGGGAAGTGCTTTGGTCCGTGCTAGCTCATGTTAATTCGAGGGTGCTGGCCGGCACTGCTCCAAAGCCCTGCGGTGCGGAGATTGTGGTTGGTCATCCCAAACTCGAATAAACCAACTCACCCCTACTACCACCCTCCCTCCATCCGTGGGCATTATTAGTTCATGCATTATTCGTTACGAATAATATTCAGCAGCTGAATAAAAAGTAAACTCACTGGAATGCTTATTATTCCATGCTTAGAATTCCTCCCATCTGGGAATATGTAATTACGATAGCCTTGCAATCCTTATTCCTTATTAAATTACTTACCTCCATGAAAAACCGTATTAGAAATAGGGAACAGAGAATCTCAACATACTGCACATTCTTACATCGAGCAAACATACACTGCACTTAATACTTGAGAGAATAATTAACTTGGATGGATGAAAATTCTTGATGTTTGTCTCCATTTCAAAACATCCATTCCAAGGCGGGGAAAAGAGCTGACTGACAGAGTGATTTTTTCAACATGAAAGGCTGTTGTGAGAAAGTAGATTGCTGTAGGCTGTGCCTCCGAAACACGCTCAAGCTGGATTGATAGATTCTTTGCGAGAGGGACGCAGTGGAAAAGAGTTAGAGAGAGAGAGATGTAGTGTCAGTAAGAGCCGAGAAGAACACTATGTTTGGATTAATGGGGAACCGAAAAAAAATGAAATTAGAAGAGTGATTGATCACTCTTGCACATGAGTGAAACAAGTATTAATTACAACAGGCGAGCGACATTTGATAATTACTTGGAAATTGAATCTGAATCCCAATAACACTTTTCGAATCTCTTCCTTTCTACAAACTACAATATCATGAGTTATCCAATTCAGTCTCATGCAAAATACTTTATAATTATTGGCCCAGCCTATAATACAGTACGTTTTCCTAGCCTCTAAATGAAAACCCCATTATAAAAACTTGAGGCTCATGCAAAATAATTGATTCTATCGTGTTGCCCTCGCCTCGCTGAAAATCTGACATTTGACTATTTTTCTGTATCATTTTCTCAACCATCATAATTTTTCTCAACAAAAATGTCCCCTTTTTTCTAACCTATCTGCCAAACATTAGTTTCCTCCGCGTTTGGGACAGCATGCTCTGATTCTGCCCCAAACATCATAATACATGCTTTGTGATAATTGAAGCTGGGAATACATTGTTACATACTTCGCTATCCAAACCTACACTTTTCATTGAAGTATACATGATATGAAATGATGTATGAAATGAAATACTGTATTATGAAATGATGTTAAAACAACGATGTCTTACAGTGATTAAAATAAATTGTGTTTCGTGCAATCGACCCTTAGTTCTTTGAACGAAATTTTCATTAAATATCTGAGAGTTCATACTGTAAGTGCAACAAAGACAGAAAAATAACAAAGATATTGTAAGACCACAATCAAACGAAAGGATAGACTTCTTTTTCCTTCGTCCTGTGAGGAGAAAAAAAATCGGGAACCGCTACTCTAGTGCGCATTCTATACGAAAATTCTTTCCATTACAAAAGGCTCGGATCCGGGGACGGGAGAGAAGCCAGTTGTGTTGGCTGTCCCCTGAGCCAGGGCCGTTTCAGACTGACTTTTCAGCCAAATAAAGCTCTCGCAGTGTGCACGGAATACTAAATCTTTCTCTTTACTGCAATCTGTTTGCAATATGCTTCCATCGCGAGACCCAAACAACGCCGTTCCAAGTTTACCAAACTAGTATACACTATTTGAGCAGCATCAAAAGTTTTTTAGTTTGTAATGGCAAACTTATACTGTAGCAGAGCATGTTCATGAAAAGTAAATAATTACTTTCCTATCTTATTAAATATTAATCACACACCAGTACATCTGGTTCTCATCACCTAAACTGTAATTTACTCCATTACACCGTTTATAATATAATGTATTTTACTCCATCTGTTATCTCCATTACTGTGATTTATCATTAGGCTCTCCAATAGACAAATCCAACAGAAAACGTAACATTCAAATATAATCATTGAAACTCATATTAGTATAACGAATGTTTCGCACTTGCGTAAAGGAAAAGGCATCATGTGATGGGTCTCAATATTTCCTCTTCAAATGATATTTTGTACTATTTTGTGATTGATAATTGATTAAAACACAACAAGCTATACAAAATGTATAAGTAAATGCAAATTGTAAATTATTGTAATTCATTTTTTAATAATTACGAAAGCTTGATGTTGTATTCCGATTTAGATCAGGACTAGACCCAACCTGGACTCATGCTTTACTTAATGTACTGTACTTTAATAAATCTCTAATAATTATTCTCTAATAATTCAAATACTGAACATCCAAAATTGACTAACCAAAAATGGCATTTTCTCTAACCAAATGATTGGATTATTATCTCTGATACCCATAACTTTTAGGATTTTTATACAATAACATTCACAGGTAACTATTATAAAACGATTTCAAATTAATTTTATCTCTATTATTGAATTTCATTTTCTTCCATATAGGGAGAGACGATGAAAAAGAAGGAAAAATAGAGAAAAACTAGACAGGAAAAGAAGGAAACCGCAGCCCTGGATGACATCAACCAACTAAGTACGTGCTCTTTTTTTTATCTCCGACCAAGAACGCTACAGACAACAATGCGCAATCAACATACGGACAGACGTTCGTTGTGGCCCACAAAGAAGAAAGAAGATAGCACTTTCTGGAAGCATGAAGAAGAAGGAAAGTGAATGGTTGGTTGGCTAGTACCAAACCGCATCATCAGTACTCTGTAGGATGTTGCTCGGTCACCAGTCTGTTATCATCTGGTTGTAGTTGGCTCGAAGCCCCCATCATCTGATAGGAGAGACTACTTTGGCGTGCATAAGGACTTAGCAACTACTTCGCGAGCTGCACGATACACGCCAGTTGCACTCACACCTTCTCATCATGTGAGCATCCGGCTGCTTATCGCAATTTATTACACCTTGCTCGCAAGACAGGCGTAAACGCTTTCACTGTACTCCAGACTCCAATGGCTGCCAGAACCATATGTACTAGTCAGCTGAGGCGCTCAGTATCTCGAGCAAGTACTTTATTGTCAGAGGATTGGCTTTTGCAGGTGTGTCTCCAAGTTGAATGTGAGAAAATGTATGCTGAATTTTCGAAGAGAATGATAATGCTGAATTCTGGAACAGAACAGATAAGAGCTGTAAGGGATATTAATTCATCTATGGTTAGACTAACCATAGACTAACTGTATCGTATGCTGGAGTATGAAGTTGCTGAATTACGAAGTATGCTGAAGTATGAAGTTGCTGAAAAAGTTGCTGAATTTTCGAAGAGAATGATAATGCTTGATTCTGGAATAGAACAGATAAAAGCTGTAAGGGATATTAATTCATTTATGGTTAGACTAATCATAGACTAACTGTATCGTATGCTGAAGTATGAAGTTGCTGAATTACGAAGTATGCTAAAGTATGAAGTTGCTGAAAAATGTATGCTGAATTTTCGAGGAGAATGGAATGGATACAATAGAACAGAAAAGAACTGTTATAAGATATTTTATAAGGCTGTTATTAAGGATATTTATAACTTTGTTTAATAGGTTTACAATAAGTATAACAACCAGAACTGGATGCAATTGATTGTCTTCTCTGAATTTCGCGAATCTATCTAGTAAATTCCTTTCCTAACCTTTCCTTTCCTAGTTAGTTTCCTTTCTTTCCTATTGTCTTTTCCTAACTGGAATACCTGTTTTAAAATGAACATTCATAATGAAACAATTGGAGTCCTCGTATTAAATTATTCTCTTCATCTAATAATTAACTTCTTGAAGAATCTTATTGAATATATGAATTTTATTTACCAAAAATTACTTAAAATATGATAGTGAACTCTCTCTGACTGTTCAAGAAGACTTTTGAAAGGTAACTTTTTAAAGGCCTCCACACCCAAAATATTTCTCTCCAAATTCAACTAAGTAGAGAGTTGCAAGTCCTAGTTGGGTTTGGTATGCGCAATTCGGACGACGTATTTAGTTGGAGTATCAGGTATTTGAACGTGGCCGAAATGCAAACTGAGCATGTGTGACGCCCTGTCACGGGTGCGGCTATCCCTCTTTCTCCTCTTCTTCCTCCTGCTTCATCTCCTCTCTCTCTTCCTCTTCTTCCTCCTCACTCTCTTCCTCTCCTTCCTCCTTCTCCTCATGTTCATCCACTCAATTATCCTCATTCTCTACATACTCTTTCTCATTTTGTGCCACTTCCTCTTCCTCAAGTCGTCCTCTTCCTTCGCAATCACCATCTCCTCCTCTCCACCACCTCCTTTTACTCTTCTCCTACTACTCTCCATCCTGCTTCATCCAATTCCTCACTCCATCCTCGTTCTCCAACTCTTCGTAAATTAAATCCTCCTCCTCCTCCCCTCCCTCCTTTTTCTCCTCCTCCTCCTCCTTCTTCTCCTCCTCCTTCTTCTCCTCCTCCTCCTTCTCCTTTCCTCCTCCTTCCCCTTCTACCCCTCCTCCTTTTCCCCCTTTCCTCCTCCCTCTACTTCTCTTCCTCTCCTTCCTCCTTCTTCCCTTCCTCCTCCTTATCACCTCTTCCTAATCACCTCCTCCTTCCTCACCTCCTCCTTCCACCCTTCGACCCCTCCTTCTTTTTTTCCTCCTCCCACTCCTCCTTTTCTTCCTTTTCTTATTCCCTCTTCCTCTTCCTCCTCCTCCTCCTTCTTCTTCTTATTCTCCTCCTGCTCCTCCTCCTCCTCAGCCTCCTTCTCCTTCTCCTCCTCTCCCTTTGCTTCTTCATTCTCGAACACCGTCTTCTTCACCCTATTCTCTAACTCTTCCTATATCAAATCTTCCTTCTGCTCCTTTTCTTCATCTCTCTCTACCCCATCTTCCTCCATCAACTCTTCCTCTACCTCTTGTTCCTCCATCTACTCTTTCTATTCTTCCTCCTCCTGCCACCTATTCCCCAGCCAGTACGTCAGATTCCTTCACAGCCGTGTCAGTCAGTCAGAGCAGACGACGGAAGGGCGAACAATGCAACAGCCAGCGAGCACACCACAGCATGCATGCAATCACGAACGTGAGTCGCTTACTATACTCGTCGAAAAAATCCATCGGACACAATGGGAAAAGCTCAGGGCGGTTCTCGAATGGGAGAGAGAGAGGGTGATAACGATAGTATGAGAAAAAGAGTTCAAGAGAGAGAGAGAAGAATTGAGGCCTGGCATCATCAGGCCCTATTATTGGCACCACCACAACAATGCAACAAACTCCATAGAAAAATTGCTGCGGCCCAAAGAGAGCGCTCGGCGGGAACACTGTTGGAAAATAATAAGGTGCATGATTGGGATATTGTATGCGCACTGAGACAGACACATCGACAACAAAGGAACAATACCTACATAATAAGAGTTATGCTGCTTGCAGTGTTGTAGGCCTCTAATCCGATGTTGGGTCGATTTCATCAGAGATTGTTATTGTGGTAACAATGATTATTATTCGTCATTCAAATTTTCATTCATCTATGAAATACCCCATAGAGAATATGATTTGTATGCAGCTAGCCTGGAGGCTGGATGAAAGTTCACTATCGTTCTTGCAGCCAGGAGATCGAATGTGCTGCGATGTACCTATTATACGGATCTTTGAAAAGAGTATGGATTAGATTATTAGAATAAATCAAGATTAACACAGAGTATGAATTTATTGAATAGTGATCACGTGACTTGAAATCATTGTAAAGTGGAATCATCGAGATACATCAAGATTATAATTATTCTTATAAATGGAAGAATTTTTAATATTGTATGAATAAATATTTTTTGTCGGGAACTATCCCGGGACATAATTTTTACTAATAAACGAGAGAAGTGAAACACATATTATTTCAAGTTTAAATATGGTTATTAGATTATTAGTTAAACAAATACAATGTTCAGGAAAGAAAAACAAGAATGGCCAAAACTTCTCCTGGATTTAGTCACATGAATAGTCCGTATATTGAGTTTATTTTCAAATTTGTTTTTTCATCAAAGATATCACTCCAAAAGAATAATCCGAAAGTTAATTATCAATATTTCAATTTCGAAAGGTATATTGATGAATATCTTTGAGAATAAATTTTAATATCTATCATAAATCAAATCTAAATATTAATAAATCAAATCTTGTTTCATGAATTTCAATTTGTTAATAAGCTTTAACACTGAATGCTCTTTTTTAGTCACAGAAAATACGTACACCAATCAGGATGATTGATCACCAATTATTATTGTCGCAGAGTAGCAGGCTAGTGGACGTTGTTAGAGGCCTAATTGCGGCTGGTTGAACGTCGACCTAGAAGCCGTCCGGTACTGCTCCTGACAGCATTGGTGTGGCTGTGGCTCATTAACTAAGCAGGAAGCGAGGCTTGGTACGATCCCTTATTTATTCCATTCTCGAGCCTAGTTTTTCCATTCGCGCCGACAAAAAAGTTACTTGAACGCGAGACCCACCAGAACGGGTCTGGTACATTAGTTCCGAACAAATAAACGGATTCTCACTTCTCAGCAGTTTGTTCCACCCTTTCTATCAATCTATCCATCTCCTTCATTCTCCCCAAATTCTCCAACACAGACACACATAATGCAATTCTATTGTTCCACTTTTTTATTTTCTCTTTTTCTCTCCCTTTCGCTCGCATAGCAACTTCCCCAAACATTTCTCTCTCTAAATGTTCGCTCTCCCTCCCACAAACATCTCTGATTCAGTCTCTCAGTGCCTTTCGCTCGTCAACTTCTTTTATCTCGTCTCGTTTTTTTGCAAACCTAAACTTCGTCATCAAATAATCGCATACAAGTTGAATCATTGAAGCGGGAAGAAAAGTTTGAAAGCGAGTGACAGTAATTAACTTGATTTGCATTTGAAGCGTTCAGCTTTCAGTTTGCCATTCGAATGTAGGGAGTACGTATAATCGTACATCAGTTTTCAGCAATCGATTGAATCAACGATAAATGAGTGAAAACACTAAACTGATTGTCAACTATCACTTATTTAAATATTGTACTCTTAATTTAATGGATAGTCCTTTATTTAAATGAGTAGAACAAGTAGTTGACTTATGCCCGGTTTTTCAGTCGTTCAATAAACTTATTGAATCAATAACTTTTTTTTGCATTTGAAAACACATGGTTATTGATTCAATAACCATGATTCAATAATAGTGCTATTGGATCCATAAACTGTCTATTGAGCGACTGAAAAACCGGGCATGAGAATTTTAGTGTTTTCTGAATATATTATTGACTATGAATATATAGTTAATTATAATATATAAGTGTTTTCATCAAATACAAATGATATCACAACAACTTATGATCAAACAACACTGTGTCAGAATAATAAATAAGGTTGATTATGTATTAATCACTGCCTCATTCATTCAATCAATGATAGATTACATTGAATCAATTTCATTACTGTTCCAATGGTGGTAACAATAATGGTAATTTAACCGGTACACCACGATATCACATTATTGAAATTGGGATCACAACATACATAAACAATGCAACAATCAATTTAGGATGGAACTAACAATTACTAAAAGTTCAGAGCCACATTTCGAGCCAACTTAGATCAGCTATCTTTTTCAGTTCATGAAGTAGATTAGTAGACTATTTTAAAAGTAGTCTAAATTGGAACCTAAAATAAAAACATATTTTACGAGCATATCCCAGTAAAACTGCGTGGTTGCATTCTAGTACTGTACGAGTACCTGTACTGTATTAGTGAAGAGTTTGTTTGTTTGTCAATGGCTCAACAGCCCTATGTGGGCTTAGGCCTACCAGCTGGTTGCCAGTTAGTGAAGAGTACCATAAGTAAAAATAACATTACCTTGTTATATGGTTAAAAATATTACTATATTACTTTGTTACATAGTTACAATATTTATGTAAATGTTACTTTGCTACTATGTGATCGTTGGTCATATCCTCTCTGGCTCTCTACGAAGTTGGAACTAAACCGTATATCTATATTAAATTATTCTTAGAACATAGCGCTTGTTATTTACGTTTTTCTTCCTCTCTTTGTAAAATTATTACATAATTCTTGTTTGAATAATGTATTCTTGGAAAATGGCAACACAAAAAATGTTCAGAAATTTAAGAAACACCGTTGATGGCAGCGGAAACATTCAACCTTTCCATATTATCTCATAACTTGTTTGTGATCATTTAAAAAGTCGAAAAGGTTCGTATGTGGTTTTTTTATTCGCCATTCGATAAGAATCATAAACGTGTTATAAATGGCAACAATGCTATGAGGTAAAAAATAACTTTTTATTCTCCTAGTCAACCGAGAGGAGCTTTGAAGTACACTAACATCTGTTGCGATAACCAGAGCTTAACGAGTACGAGTACACTTATTTTGTCGGTCGTAATTTCGACTGCGACAACATTAGGATAAAATTCAGGTTTCGAAAATGGCAGAGCCCTGTTCTGAATACTGGTTTGTCAAGCACACAACATACACACACTAATTGCAGGCGGCTTGTTGATCACCTGAAGCCAACTATCAGCGACTTTGCACGCACACATACACACCTGCTTGACAAATGTCACGTTCAAGCACAATGTGTGTCACGTTTTTTTCACTCTGCAATTCGCCGTGGAAAAAGGTTAATTAGACAGTTGTGTTTGTTGCAACAATCTTGGAAAGCCTCTTCACTTATTATAACACACAGCACACAGGTATGGCATTGTTTGAATAGTACAAAATTACAGTACCGTACCATAAACTCAGGTACAACATTGTCATGTAGTTACTCACAAAACGTTCTTACTTTCTTACTTATCATGTGAATTAATTCCAAATTCCTGAGAAATATATATTTTTCACAAGACATATAGGTAAAACACTCATAAGAGACATTTTTATATTGCATCAATGACAAAAATATTATTTTCACAAGATAAACTATGAGGTCTCCATGGAAGATAGATATGTCTTTAGTACAATCAAAATTCGTTTTTTTTATCAATTCCTAATTATTGAACATTTTCGCTATTTTAATGAATTACGTATGTAGGCTACCATTCTTTATGTTTTTCCATTTACACATAATTATTATGAAAATAAATGACAAGAAATAATTGAAATAATAAATATTTTAATGAATCCAAGGGAATTTTTTTCCTCCCATTTGTTTCCTTCCCGTCTCCTGTTATCGATGTACAATAAATCATTACAATCGTGTACTCTAAAAACTCAATTGCCAGTTGTCACGGAGTTGATCAACGTAAGCGAACGATACCATAGGTGGAATGACTGTGTCTTAATGCTTCCGTCAAATCTCATTTATGAAATCTGTAATGTATTGCCATTACTTTTTGTAGTGTAGAATCTTGCTCTACTGAACGTGAAATTTCCCAAGCTTGAAAAATAGAAAATGCGCATTGTTCAGTCACAAAATTCAGTTTCCTAAAATACGAGACCTAAATTCTCCAGGAAGTCATTAGCATGTAATATATTCACTTTGCCGGATGGCTGAGTTTGTATTTGAAATTAAAATTTATTGACGTCAGCCGTGTTGCTGCACTAGAAAAGCACACGGAGCGAGCGGAGGCCACAATAGACAAATGGTGTAAGTGCAGAGAACAATACCGGAAAAAATTCAGTTTTCTCGCCCGTAAAGCAGAACACGCTCTCAGTCAAAGTTCATTATTTCGGAGGGGCCTTATCAGCAGGCGAACACAAAGGCCGATTGTGCCACGCCGGTACACACAACTGCTGCTATCTACATGTACGCGCGCGCACACACACCATACACCATTGTCTGAGGCCGCTGTTCCCATATTAAAGCCGAAAGTATATTGTTTATTGTTCTGAAATTGTATTCGTCCCGACCTTTTGGTTTTGAATATAATGACTGACGCCTAATGCCGGGGCGCCTCTTCAGGTGCTCCCCCTTATCCCGCTCTCAACCCCCCCTCCCCACATCCACCTCTAACGTGCAAAACGCGCGCTTACTTTGCAAGTGGGTTAGAATGAATTTCAATACGTTCAGTGTAGTGTGCTCCAGCCGTGAACAGCGACATGACAATAGGCATCAAGATTGCAGGAGACGTGCAACTCTCTTCAGACGTCATCCTCTTCACAAGCTCTTTTAAATATTCAAAACACCACAAGGAACTGTTTGAATTTATTTCGAGTTGGCGGCTTTGTTATTCGAAAAATCAATTCGAACAGAATTAACGCGTACTCATCGGGGTTGCTGTGAACTATGTTCGTCACCTATCGACAGTATAGTCACAGATAATGTATAATCATATACATTATACATTATCTGTGGTATAGTATTGAATATTTATTTATCAATGGAGACAACGGGTTGCCCCAGATCTGTCTCCTTTACATAACAGTTTACACAACAGAACATTATTATTTATTGATAATACAAGAGATACAAGAAAAATAGAACTTACAACGTATTCAAATACATACGGTAATTATATTAAGAGGAAGAAAGATTTATAGAAATTATCAAGCAGAGCATATTCGTCACAATCTTATTTCCAGAGCACTTACATCACTTTTGATCATAAATGAGAAAAGTAGACATCCATTTGAATAGATATCGGAATACGGATGGCACTTTTGCGTCAGAGAAATTTTACAAGAGGTTTTATAGAGCAGAACATAGCAAAATTAACATACCGTTGAATAATTCTCATGGAATCATGTCTTTCTAGTCAAATCATCACAGGAGAGGAGTTTTAGTCAAATAAGTATAGAAGAGGGAGAGGGATTATTGGGGAGGATAGTGTAGTGATACTGAATAATTAATGGCTCAGAATTTGAATTTGAAATGTTAGGAGCTTGTGAAAAGATTTCAATAATATTGACGATATGCAGTAGGAGTTTCACGTACTTGCACATAGTTTTAGCCTCCAGCGGCCACGTTTTATGTTTTTAGGATGAGTAATTCAAGCTTTCTGAATTTCTGAAAAGTCTAATCTATTTAGACTAAGTTTGCACTAGTACTTTGTACTTAATTAATTTGATATACGGTGTTGATAAGTTTGTACTACTTGATAAGTTTGTACTGGATTCAGATAGTACCCAAGTCGAAGTTCGATGCTTTTGAATTGACATGGTTGTCTTTGAAAAGTAATTAACTTCGATTTTAAAAAGCTATAAAGATGAAAGTATCAAAGTATCTTGATATAGAGAGTGAGAAGGGGGGGAGTATGGAACTATGTGGGGTCTTGATAGAAAGTGGTTGTAACAGGAGAGGAGAAGGAAAAGATGTAGGAAGAGGACGGAAGAGAAATAGAGGAGGAGAAGATATAGAAGGAGGAAAAAGGCAACCAAATAGAATGAGATACTCGACATTCTCGATACTCGATAGTCAGCTTGGAGCACGAGTCGATGATTGGAAACTTAATGATCTAATTAATGGGACGAGATAGGATCCGTGCTGCGGTGGTGGTTACTATTTCTCATTCACAACCTTCACGAAAATCTTGATGCAATTTCATTGATCATTAGAAGAGTCGTGTCGTTCAGGTAATGCGGCAAGTCATAATAATTAAGTAATAAGCTACAAAGTGATGAGCCAACAACTCATGACATGCCACTTGGGAATTAAGACCCCGATAGAAGATCATGTTTTGATGTATTTTTTGGAGAGTAAATTTCACAAGAGTTGAGGACCGCTATCAGGTATCGTAATACTCGTATAGCTAGAAAATTTTGAAATCAATGAAGTAAAGTATATAATTTAATGATTTTGAACAATTTATAATTTTTAAGAAGTATTATTTCAGTGACACGTTAATGTTTCAAGTGTTTTTAATGTTTCAAGTGACATTGTTTAATCTGAATTTTATTGATATCAGTAGCTAAAGCCAACAACTAAATTGAAATCCCTGCATACAGCTCTCAATGTTGTGGAAATATCATAATCATTCGAAATGACAAGGAAACCCTTCCTTATTCGGTTACTACATTATTCAAGCTACAATAATTATAAGCTAATTATTCAAGCTATTGAAAGTTTTCAATATGAGCATCCCACAATACGATATGACTGAATTATTAAAAAACTCCCAATTTGAGTACTCAGTGGAATTTACCATTGATTGATTCGAAGTATTGATTATTGATTCGAAGCGACGAAAGCAAATTTTGGCATGAGTGTGTAACTTATAGTTGAAGTATGCTGGAAATCAGTTACAGTCTGCTTTCGTACTGGATTGAATTGAATTTTATTGCCATCAAATCAAAAGTTAGAATAACAAATTTACTAGTTTTTATATAATTACAATTCTCAATGGCTAAAATGTCGTAACAATAGTAGGTAGCCTATTATTAATAAGTGGAAGACATAATAACCTTACGAGGAAACTTTTAAGATCCTATGATATCCATCTCAGTCACGCTCAAGTGTTCAATTAAATTTTTTATTCTTTTTTACAGATGAATGAGACGTGATCACCGAATTCGCACCTCAGTGAAGCCGCCTATATAATATTTCTGTGGCATGAGATAACCATCAGCGGCAAGGCCATAAAAAGGTTTATTCGCAACAAAAAATTGGCAATTTCGTGGGCATGAGACCTTGGTAAACGTTCTCGGTGGATGCTAATGGAAAAACAAATTTCCACGAACATTTTCAGCTCCAATAGCCAATGGAAGGAAGGCGAGCCTGAGCGATCAAACTCTTGAAATGTAGGTCGACGTTCAATCGTCCAAAGATACGAAATCGATTAGAGTCGTCGACCGAAATAAATCGAGTTTTCCGAATGGCCTCGTGAGCGAGGTCTTTCCTGCGCTCTGTACAACTCAACTGCCAGGAAGTGCAATCTCCCAGCCTTCCACTTCAATCCGTCTCGGGTATCTGCCAGTCGGGGACCCATGGTCCCCGTCTTCTTCAATTTCTCATCAACTGAGTGCCCGCCTGCTCGCAAACCTCGTCACCCCTCCGAAAACATCAAGCTCTCCTTGCCCCACCGGACACATCAAAACATCACCAACACATGCTGTCCTCTCTGATCTCCAATTCGACAGAAGGTCACACTCACACAGCTTATCTGCCTCGCGGGGAGCATCCCCGGTCCCATATTCCTTTCCGGTGCTGATTCAGCAATTTCGCTCGCTTCTCAAACATTCAATTAAGATTGACTTATTGAGATGGCATATTGGATCTCGGCACCGCACCCTGAAAAGTTAACGAACCTCGATTTATTTCGTTTGATTTCTATGCTCGAAAATTAATTGCTAAATTGAGCTTCGAATGCGGGGATATGGGGAATTCAAGCAATAAATTTCTATCTGGATTTCTCTTTCTACAAATCGCTTCAGATCAGGTCAGTTAGTTTCACGTTTGAAATGATCATCTCCCAAATTCAATTTCCATTACATAACATTGAGATTTGGCTCGTTTTTTTATGAAATTCCATCTTATTCGATACAGAATATTACGGTTTGAACTGGTAGGAGGAAGAATGGAGTGAATGTAAGAAATAATTTCACCTTTCACAGAATTTTTAAGTCAGGGTAGAGTCTGATTAAAATGTTTATTCACTTCCACTCTACTCTACGATACTAGGACAGTAAACATCCATAGGCGTAACCAGAGGGGGGGTTCGAGGGTTGTAACCCCCCATTGGTAGGCGAAAATTAAATTTTGCTTATGAAAATCTGTTTTGATTATTGAAAAGTGTTAAAACTATTATGCTTATGTTTATAGTTAGGCTTATCTCTGATCAAATACATTTTTACATGACTGCATTAGCATTACATTGATTTCATCTTAAGCCCCCCCCCCCGTGACTCCTCTGTAGCTGACCCCCCTTTACTTCTTGAACATAGTTACGCCTATGTAAAAATCTACATTCATCTTAGAATAAAATAGAATGACTTCTTTATTTATCTAAACGTGGCGAAGTTTCGACAGTAATGTCCACTCTACCACTTAACCACTTACAAGATTTCCTCAACAAAATCATTTCAACAAAAGCGAGCTACTGCGACCTGTGATTGAACCAAACTTACTTGAAAACTTTTATCAATACCATTATAATAGTGAAGCTCCAATCTGCACTTCCAACTCTTCTCACTCAAAAATGAAAATGAAAAAGTTGTGGATTCGCTCCTCTTGAATATCTTTCAACTACTTCGTCTCCAGGGGAGTCCAATCTAAATAGACATCAAACCTGTGATTTGATTCCAAGCATTTTTCATGAACAATTCCACACAATTTTCATGAACAATTTAATTAATTACTCGGAGGCCTAAAATTTTAACTGCACAAAGCCTTTATTCCTTGAACTAAGAATATTATAAGGCAATGCACTTTGATATGGTATTGAGCTTTTCTTAAATAAACGACAACCAAGGAAAATGATGATTACTCATTCTACTGCAAATGCACTATTCTATCCACTTCCTTTCTGCAAAGCTCTCGGAAATAGAAAACAATGAACAAGTCACGTTGAGTTTGCAAGAAAATTCTAGTGTGCTGAAGGCACACACGTCGGCTTCCTTGCATTGCTCAATATTAAATTACTGTCCGGAACGAGAATTTTTCGAGATGAAACATTTAAAAAGTTTTGCCGCATCAGTCATTTTTAATTGACGTATTGCGTGCAGACGGATAACATTTGCCGTTGTATGCTGCCGCTACTGCTGATGGCAATGCTTCAGCCGAGGCCTCGATTTTAGTAATTCATCTTCGTGGAGCCGCACACGTCCCTCCAAGTCCATCCATTGTGAAACGCACGCACATGCACTCACACGTCACTCGTGCCTTCCTAATTTATTTCGCCTCAGTACTGTACTGCGCTACGCTTTGGCACTTATCTATGCACGAAGTATGATATGAAGGAAATTGAGACATTTCGCTGTTCACGCCTGTGCTGTCCATCTTATGATGATATCTCAGAGTAAATTATTCAAATTTAAGAAGCCTAGATTGTAGATTGAAAATAATGTGAATCCTGAAGTCTATTTAATGTAGATTTGGTCCAAATCAACTCTAGAGAAATAAATTGATAACGAGTTAAAGAAATGATTATTATTGATCTATGTAGAATTGATAACAATGTGTAATATTTTATTTCACGTACCACAACGGGAGGAATTCTCGTCATATTTGAATATGATACAGTATAATGTATGATTCATATATGATACATATAATATACGTCATATAATTTGATTATATTTATTCCTATAGTGCGATTCACGTCAAGAAGTCAGCATTGCTTAGATGGGAGTTTGCTATCCTTGTTCAGCACAAGGCAGTTGCTGATGTCTCCATCCTATTCGCACTGTGCATAGTTGCCGCACTGTGCATTGTTGTCGCACACAGTCCCAACAAACACGTTTGGTGCAGTTTTCTCTTTCTCTCTCAATGAAACTTGGCATCAATGCTCCTCATATAAACAATGCTGACTTCTTGACGTGAATCGAACTATAATACTATTTTAAACTCAAATTCCAAATCTATTCTGTTACGTGTAACGGTGTAACCTAAACTTTCTCTGAACAAGACGGCTGGTCTGACGTTGTAAATAATAAATAAGCTGGATCGTTTGGCTGGAAACATTCCTAGAAGAGAGGTACATAATAATTCTCACTGTCCATTAAATTGTCACTTTTTGGGATGGAAGCACGATTCGTGTTTTTGTGTCCGAAATGGGAATACACTGTAGGTTTCTATCAATGACAATGATATTGGTCGGATTGTAACAGACGTGTATTGGATTCGAGCTGCAACTAACGGGTACCAGCAGAAAACGGAATAGGAGATGAGTGGGAACTCGATTTCCATTACGTCAAGTTTTTTATGTGAATCGATAGAAAGGTATGTATAAAGCTTAGAGAGATATATAGATAGAGAGGACATTAAAGAATCACACGTGCTTGATGCGGGCCATGCTCGGAGCCACAGGGCTTTATCAGGGTCTGTTACATTCACGGTACTCACATTTATTTGCAATTGACAACTTCAACCTCGTTCCTTTTTCACCAATTTCAATCAATCTAAAATGCTAATGAGAATGCTCGCAACAGCTTCTCATGTGAAAAAACCTAATAATTTCCAGTTGAGAGATTATTGACAGAATATGAATCGACTTTCAACAAAATTGTGTAACCGACTTGTCGAATATTAGCAATTAAATATTGGAGCCGAAGTCCCATTAGCTGCATATTAATCAAATGACTATTTGAAAAGCTTGCTCGGAAATTTGCTCAAGTAATTGCATGATATATTTGGAATTGCAATGGTAATCAAGTTTTTCATTCCAATTTCAGTTGATGTTGAGATAGCAAATTCATTCTCCACTCAGTTTTTTAGTAATATAGAAGTGGAAATATTTTATAGACTGAGGAACGAATAATGAGAGAGCTGTTTTCGAATATCTCTGAAAATTATTTTCGGGTTTCAATTTTCTGTTATTTTTAAAATTATGGCTTTTGATTGGCTAAACATCATTAATTTACAATTAAATTGATCCATTTTTTACGCTGAAGATCCTCAAAAACGGATAAAATGGAGGCAATATTTTGAGGTCATTCAAAAAGCGTACAATTTACGTAGCTCAGATACGAAAACCTTCGTATTTCATGAATTTGGTATATTAATAATGTGTATAATATACAAAGAATGTATAACATTTTTTGGATATTCGTATTTAACATGAGTGTTAGCCTATGAATAAACAAGATAGATATAAACATTATAC